>JARHVA010000166.1:2223000-2844500 GCA_037957365.1 Torreya grandis | reverse complement strand
GAGATTAACCCATGGGCAAAATTAAGCCACTTGAGCTAATGTTTGCACACTATGATTTATAATGTTTGAAAATAATAGAATTGAAAATAATAGATGGGGGGAAGTGGGAAGGATACATCCCAAAACAAGTGGCACACTTTAACCAACCCCAAATAGGGCAAAAATCTATGGGCTTGGAATTAGATTTTTTTTCACAATAGGGAGAAATGATGATACAGGGTCCTTAAGATGATGGTACATATATGGAAATAGATTTTACCAGTAAAATAGATGTAAACATTGATAGGTCCAAATGATTTTCCCCAATAGACCGGATTTCATTATTAAATGATGCAAATGGTTAGATGATTAATTGACAAGCATAACTCAAGGATTTAACCTATCACACATATTAAAAATAAGAAAAGCGACATAAATGTAGGTATAATGGTATAATGAATTTTTAAAAATAAAAAAACCACAAAAAACTATGCACCTATGAATGGTCAAAGTGATAAGATAAATAATAATGGATGACAATGAGGGAAAGGACTAGGAGTATCCAAGGACTATTTCATGTGATAACCAAATGTGTCTAGTCATCAAAGTATCACACATATAATAGGCCAAAAATGTTTCCCAAATGGGTCTTAATATACTTTCTACTTCCGTAACAAGGTTAAGATGGGAAGATTAATGGTCATAATAAGATGGTTTGGCTAAATATGATTAAATATCTAAAATGGCTTGAAATGGTAAGAGAATAGAAATGGTCTATAATGTAAATAGGGATGCCCCCAAGTGTCAAGATACTTGTAGACACAAATTATTTACATATGATGCCAAAAACTTATTTTTCATCATGGTACTTGTCTAAGGCATCATAGGCATGGTTTTCACCACTAGACGAATTATTTCTCTTTCTCTTTTGATTTCTTGATTTTTTTTTGATTTTTTAGCATCTCAACTCAATGGAGGATTGCAAGATGCAAAATATGGACCATTTGTTGTCTAATGAATACCTTCTCAAAATAAATGCTCTGTCTAAATCTCACTACTGATGTTAACTAAACTATTACTTTCGTGATCTTTGTTGGTTGTTGATTCTGCTTCCTCCAAATCTCTAGACAAGATTTATTTGTAGCCTCTAGAAAAAAAAGTGATATTAAGAAGGGTAAATAAGGGTAAGAATAGGATAAATGGTCTGATTGGATAATATAAAATAGGTCTTGAATAAATAAAAGGATCATAATGGAATGTATAATGGTTGGAGGATAAATGAATATTAGCATTTTCAATCACACACAATGTTACTGATTTTGGATTTGACTTGTATTTGGTTGTGGTGGGGTTGATATTAACTTCAATAATGTCTTCATCAGTCAATGCATAATTGATTTGCTCATTTAGTGTCACCTCAAAGAGGTTTTCACCAACAAATTCTTCTATATTTTTCTGATCTGAATTATCCAATAATGTCTTAAATAAAGATTTGCTAAGGGATGTTGATAAATCATTTTGGTTATCCCTTAGAGTCTTAAGCAAGGTTTCACTAAAGTCTATTGAAATTTGATTTTGATTATCATCTAGTGCCTCAAACAAGGTTTCACTAGATGATGCTAAGTTTAGACTTTGATTGTCCCCTAGCACCTCAAACAAGGTTCCATTGGGAGATTGTTCTTTTGCTTTGATAATGTCTTGATTCCACAAAAAATTTACCATTTAAATGTAGCCATGGATGCAATTCAATAATGTGTGATTCTATCCATCCCAATAAATGTTTGTGGGAGGTGGAATGCTAATATAAATGTTAGGATGGTTAATTGTAAAGGCATGTGTAATGGTAATAAAAGGGGAAAGGCAACACAATTCTCATAGAGGCTACTAGGAGAACCTTCATCGATGCTGAAGGGAACATCCTCAAAAACTATGGAATAATCACAAATGATTTCAATTGAATATGTTGGAAATGTGGAGCCAATGTCGTAACATGCATCAATATTTTCTAATTCTGAAGCTAATTCTGATTCAAGAGGATCTAAACCTAATGTTAAGATTGACACTGATTCTTGTACTGATGCTAAATATGATATTAGTTTTGAAATAGAACCCAACTCTATATTGATTTTGAAATGGAACCTAATTTTAATGTAAATGTAGTTGTGAAAAGGGGTTGTTGAATTGCATTATCCACAAGTACCTTGTTCACATTTTTCTTAGAAATAGAGACTTTGGAATGAAAAAATGTTTGGAAATTGAGAATATTCAAAATCCATGGAATTTCTTATTAAGGAAGGATTAGTTAATTAATTTAGATTAATTAACTTAATAAATATATGACTAGTAAACCATGAATAGTGATGAGGAATAGTAATGATGAAAACTAGAGATGATTATGGATGATTAAAATCAACAAAAAGTGTTCAATTTTAAGTGTCTACACTAAATAAAAAAATAAACACAATAGACCCATCAATAAGCATGTACCCGCATTAAACTGCCAAAGAACAATATACTTGTTCATGAGCTCCTGCTCATGAGCTCTTCAACACAACTACCATGCTTAATGATCTATGAATGTGTCATACATGTCATATCCTCAAGTGGATGGTTCTTTCACTTGATCAAGTACTAAAATTACTCTATCTCTGGTCTTTTTCACAACCTTCTTGTCTAAAATGGCTTCAAGTTCATCTAGGTGTGCCTTTGGTAGTTTTTGCTTCTAATGGATGATCTGATCAAATTTGTATTTAGGTGCATTTTATAATTCATCCTCTCCTTTGAAAGTCTATAGATTAGCTACATTAAATATGGATGATATTTCAATGTCTATTAGAACTTCTAATTCATAGGCATTAGTTGAAAATTTTCTAAGGACTTTGCAAGGTCTTATTTTCTTCTTTTTCAAATTTTTTTATTCCCCCTTAGGGAATATTTCTTTCCTAAGATGATCAAGTATAATATCACCTACCTCAAAATTCACTTCTCTTATTTTAAAATAATCAATCCTTTTATACTTACTTGAACTCATATCTAGCTTTTATTTTATCTATTCATGGAGTTCTTGCACACTTGCTGCAAAATCCTCTCCTTTAGCACTTCTTCTCTCTTGTTTGACTAAGTTTCTCAGTGCATAGACTCCCCTTGGATGAATTCCATATAAAATATAAATTGTAATATATCATGTACTTGTATTTGGAGAGTCATTGTATGCTAATTCTACCTGAGCTAGTACTTGATCCCACTGTTTGGGATGATCACTTACCAAGATTTTGAGGATGTTTCCAAGGTTTCTATTGAGAAATTCAGTTTGACCATCAACATGAGGATGGTAGACTAAACTAAAGCTTAAAATTATCCCTAATTTCCTCAAAATAATCCTCTAAAAGTGACCAACAAACTTAGTGTCCCTATCAGATACAATTTTTAAGGAAGCCCATGTAATCTTACTGCTTCTTTGAAGAATAGATCAATAATATCAGTTGCATCACTTGTTTTTTTACAAGGAATAAAAATGAGCCATTTTGAAAAACCTATCAACTACTACAAAGATTGAATCATTACCTTTTTGAGTCTTTGGTAGCGCAAACACAAAATCCATGCTAACTAAATCCCATGGCCTACTAGGAATTGGTAGTTGCTGGTATATGATCTAGTGGATATCCACATTTCATCAATTTTAGAAGGTCCAAATTTCACCAATAATTATTTATATGCAAAATACATCATCGAAATGAATCCAACATATTTTGAACAGGTTCCAACAGACACCATATGTGAAATATATGACCCATTGAAGTTTTTGGGTAATAAGGAAAAAGGTGAGTATAATGCAGAGTCAACATACACATAGACCAATGAGATATTTTCAAGTGGATGAATGGAAGTTTGACATGTGGTAGTGAGAATAAAAATGGTTGTTTGGGTTTTATACATCTCACTTACTTCACATACCAATGGAGGCAAATTTACAAGTCCCCACTCAATGAATGTGGGATTAAACACAAGGCATTTTTTTAAAAATATGAAAATCCACTCATCTGCCACATCATATATTTTTCACATAGTCTATGGCAAACACGTCACACAAAGCCAATGCCCAAGTCTCCTCCAAAAAAGATTGAGTCATAAGGTAAGAAGATTACTTAAAAAAAAAGTAATATTGTTATTATCCACACATATGTGGACAAAACACATGTAAATGTGCCAATGATAAAGATAAGCATTTAATCACATTCAAAGCACCAAACATAGACTTAAGCCTATTAAAAAAAATAAAGTGGTGCATGGGACTCACCCCCTGACCAACATTGACCTATTTTAGGTCTTTCTACTTTTGCTATGCCACATTTAGTGGCTAAAATAAAGGATTTTACATTTATCCTTGTTAAATTTATGTCATAAAATGCCAATATTTTCCCATTTTTAGGGATAAAGATAAAATTCTAACACAAAAGCTCAGGAGTGGATATGGATAAATGCAATATCCATAATTTTAGGTTTTGGGAGCACTATATATACCCAAGAACCCATTTGGAAAATTCATTCCAAGTTTTTGAGCTCTCATTTGCTAAAGCATTAGAGGGGAGAAAGGAGTGAAGAATTTTGAGAAGAAGCTCGAAATAAATAAGATTTTTGAATAAGTTCATCATCCTACAAAGTCAGAGAGTTTCAACACATTGGAAGAAGCCATATCTAGAGAATTGATGTAAGGATTGTATTTTTATTTTTGCATCATCTATATATCGATTCATGTTTTATCAAACAAGGAGACTTAACCCCTAGAAAGGTAAACTTCATTATCAAATGCAAGTGCTATTATCTGAATGTAAAGTTTGTTTGATTTTTTTAATCAATAAGATACTAAATTATAACTATATACCAATTTTTAATTACTTTTATAGGAAATTAAGAATTTATAAAGCATCCATAAAAATGGGGAAATTGATTAATTTTTTCAAGTGCTCTTTTTTGGATCAGTATATGCCTACAATTTGACTTGTAACTTTGGCATACTAACATATTATACACTTTTTAACAAACCTCTTCACATCAACTTGCATTCTTGGCCAATATTAATGTATACTTAGTTTAGCAAGTGCTTTATCTTGTCCAAAATGCCCCGCCAAGCTGCCACTATGTTTCTCCTTTAGTAGGTTCTCTCTCATTGATCCTTTTGGTATGCATAGTTGGCTTCCCTTGAGTAATAATCCCTCTTGAAGTATATAATCCATCCATGGAATCCTATCTCTTTTCACTATATTATCACATGCCTCATAAGCCTCTTTGAAATCAATATCTTCCTTGTACAAGTCCTTCAATGAGTCAAATCCCAAGATGTTGACTTGAGAATCTTGTAAATTTAGACTTATCCTACTCAAAGCATCTACAAATTTTTTAGATTGTCCAATTTAATTCTTGATAACAAAATATAACTTTACAACAACTCAACCCATTTCATGTGCCTTTGACTTAGTTTAGTTTGACTATTTATAAACTACAAAGCATGATCAGCTGTATACAATACAAACTCTTTGGGCATCAAGTAGTATCTCCATTTATTCAAGGCTATAAAAATAACATATAAATCTTGGTCATATGATGAATACCTCTTATTCGATTCATTAATTTTGTTACTAAAATATGCATTTGGTTTACCTTCTGGACTTAGAACAACTCCTATGACATATCCACTAGCATCACACTCCACTTGGAAAAGTTTTCCAAAATTAGGCAAGGCTAGAATGGGATATTACATAATATTCTTCTTAAGAATTATCAGTTACCTCAGTGCATTTATATAGATACTTGTGTTTCTCTCAATTTCAGTTCATTTCTTATAAAATAATAAGAAACTAGTAATAAGGGTGTGGTAGAAGAACTTGTTTATTTATGCGTGTGTGATCCAGATGATTGTGAAGAGTTCCTTTTTGTCTTAGGAATAATGAAATGTAGATAAGAAAACACTAATACAAAGGGGTTATTAGATGGATAGCAAGGTGGATTGTCTAGCGTCAACTTACTTAGAGGCTATCAATCCACACTCTTAAAACAATTAAGTTGAAAGAAATAAAGATGGAGTACTTGCATCAAATGACATAAAAAATTGAAAGGAAATACAAGAAGAAATAAATGCTTGATAAAGGAAAACAGACTAATTAAGAAAATAATAGGTCAATACTAATGCTAAATAGGTCAGGTTGGGTTCAAGAAATAGGTGTGGTCTTTGTGAAGAGGCAAGAGGACAAAAAGTGGAATTTGGCTAATGGTAAATAGGTAGAAATAAATTACTATTATTTCCTACCATAGTAACCATTAACATTTGGGATGACTGTCTACGATTAATGTGAACATTAGCAGTTGAAGGTGATCATTGATGATCAAGGTGACTATTGATGGTTCCTATGGGATCTAGGTATGTTCAAAAAATGGTTGTAAAATGGATACAATAAGGTGTTAAAGGTCTATTTAGAGTTAAGGGGTCAGAGGGTAATAATCATAAGGGTTTGGGTCAGATAGGGATGTCAAAAACCAAATAAACAACTTAAAAACCAAAAACATACTTGGTTGTTTGACAGTTGGTAGCTGATCTTGGAGTAATTTTGGTAGAGTAATAGTACTTTCCCTAAAGAATAATTTTGATATAGGTTCAGGTCTCTATCATGGTTGCTGGCTTGATGAAGGGAGAACTTACAAAGAAGTTTGATATCTCCTAATGACTACTGCTTGCCTGATTGCTTGATTGCTGGATGCTTGGATGAATGGATGGATGGAAAAGGACCATTTAACTTCCCACTCCCCTCCTTTTATAGGCAAATAGAGATGGAGGTATAAGGTTCTATAGGAGGTTTGGTTGGTTGCTGTGATGCATTAGCTTACCATACATATTAAATTTTTATGTGTTAGCTTGCACACAACTCGAGTTGTCTTTATCCAGATGGGGAAGAACTGACCATTGATGGTCAAGGTGACCATCAACGGTCAAGGTGATTATCAGTGTTCAATGGTTGAAGGTTAAGTGGGGTAACAAAGGGTATGCTAATGAGTTGGGTTTTTCTAGTTAGTTAACCTGACTCAAGGTTATGGTTAGGAGTTGGGTAATGGTCTGATCTAGGGGTGTTTCAACATCTAGAACCATTGTGTGTGGTTTTATAGCATCTAAAACTTGTTCCCCTTGATTGTTTCCATAATTGAAGCACATATATTACTGATTTTTTTTATAAATTTTCTATAAAAATTAGCTAAGCCATGAAAAATTCTTACCTCAAATGGATTCTTTGGAGTAGGCCATTCCATTATGGCTTTAACTTTATCATTGTCCATTCTTAATTCTTCTTGAAAGATAACAAACCCCAAATAAACTAATTCTATCTTCATAAAATTGTAATTATTGAGATTTATTATTAGCTTTTCTTCATGCAACTTATTCAAAACCTTTCTATTATGTCTTAGATGTTTTTCATTGACTATAAATCAAGATATCATCAAGGTAAACAATAAAAAATTTACGTATGAAAGCCTTAAACACCTCATTCATAAGCTTCATGAAGGTACTTGGAGGATTAGTTAGCCCAAATGGCACAACAATCCATTAATAAAGCCCATCATTAGTCTTGAAAGCAATCTTTCATTAATCTCCATCTCTAATTCTAATATGATGATAGCCACTTTTCAAAACTATTTTGGAAAAGTACCTTTCACCAGTTAAACAATCCATTAGATCATCAATTCTAGGTAAATGAAATCTATACTTGATTATGATCTTATTAATAGACCTTAAATTGGTACACATTATCCAACCTCCATCCTTTTAGGGTGATAAGACTATTGGAACAACACAAGGACTCAAACTCTCCCCGATTAGTCCTTTATCCAATAATTCTTTCACTTGGTTCTTTATCTCCTCATTTTACTTTGGTGTCATCTTGTATGCTACCTTGTTTGGGAGATTGGATCTTGGAATTAGGTCTATATGGTGATTGATGCTCCTCATTGGAGGTAATTCATTAATAATGTCATCCATAACAATATCCATAAACTCATTCAATAAATTCTAAATTTCTATAGGAAAATCAATCAATTTGGTGGTGGTAACAATTATCCTGTGCTTACCAATCAATGAATAACTTACCTCTTCCTTTCTAATTTAATGCAATAACCCTTTACCACTTATTAACAACACCTTATAACTATATTACTTTTCTACATTCTCATCCTTCAAAGATGTAAGTGTGTGCTTCCTTCCATCCTTCTCAGAGGTATATGTATTACTTCTCCCATCATGCATTACCTTCTTGTCAAATTTACAATGTCTACTTAAACAAAAATGACACACATCGATTGACATTACATCACATAACACCTCATACTTGTAGCTTACTATGTGAAATTCCACCTTATGTTGCTCATTCACCAAGATTTGATATCTTTTTTGTAGCCAAGACACCTTGTAAGGAGTAGGATAAGTGGATTTATATAAGCCTAGCTTATCAACCATCTCATAAGACACTAAATTATTAGTACTTCCACTATCTATAATAACTTCTCAACACTTACCCTTGGATTTGTAGGTGGTTCTAAACAATGTATTCCTTTGAGTAGGCTCCTTGATCTCCTTATTGGGCTTAAGTAAGACCCTCTTCATAAGTAAATATTCTCCAACTTCAAGTGCATATTCATGAGAAGGTGATCCCACACTCTCCTCTTTATCATCTTGAGATATATAAGCACTACCTTGACTTGTAGAAGGATTCTCAGGGCATAATATCTATACCCATACTTGTTACACTTGAAACACTTACATGTAAATCCTCTTACTTTGCCTCTAGTAAATGGTCTATTTCCTTTGAAATAATAACCACCTCGTTGACTTTTCCTTGACTTTGTGAGTTACTGGTTTCTTCATGATGTGCTTGTAGCTGATTCCTTCCACCATGCTATCCTCTGCTCCTAATAGTTTTGCCTCTACCTCTTGAATGTTGAACTTATTTTTTTGATAATTTTTCTTCTACTTTGAGGGAATATTGGTATGCCTCCTCAAATTATCTGGGTTTTAAAATACTAATTTCATATTGAATGTTGAATCTCAATCCATTCATATATCTAGACACCTTTTCAACATATTCTTCAATGTGATTCACTGATAGTTAACCTATAAAACTTTTCTGTATAGTATTTAACTGTCATATCATTTTGTCTTAAATTTTGAATTATATTGAAGATATTATTTTTATAATATCTTGGCATGAACTTTTATTTCAACTTGTCCACCATCTTATCCAAACTCTTGATCTTGGGTTTTCTTTTTTTCCTTCTTTCATCTTGTATTCCATCCCACCAGAGGGATGTATGTCCTTTCAATATGGTGGTTGTAAACTTCATATTATTTTCATCATATTATATGCCTTCATATTCAAAATATTTATCCATGGTGTTGATACAATCAACTATCTCTTCTCCTTCATACATAGGTACCTCCAACTTGGGTTTGGAACTAACCCCCATGACTGCTCTAATCAATCTTTCTTCTACTCTCTCTTATGCTTCCTCTATTTATACTCCTCGAGGTCTCTCTTCTTATTATATATCACTACCATATCCCATGTCAATTCCCCTCTACTGATAAATTTCCATGGCATGCAACCTATCCTGAATATTCCTCATCTCCTAAAACAACACTGCTTGAGTAGGCTATCTTCTTTGTCCTCTACCTCTTGATTTGATTTTCATCATGTGAAGTTACCTTCACAACTTATTAAAAAATTAAATGAGATAATTTAAACTTTGAAGCAAATATGACTGTGTTTTTATACCATAAATGGTGTAAGGGTGTCCTTAAAATATGAAAATTTCTTCTTAACTATCTCTTTTTTGTGTAGACTTGAAACATTTTTATAGGATTACTAAGTTATTTGTGTATTATGAAGAAATGAATCCATCCATAAGACATATTAAATTGGTCTTAGATTATCATTTAGATTTTATCTTACCTTATACACTGGTTCTATATCAATTCTCCACTTGGAATTCTCAAGAAACTCAAAAAATTGGAAACTAAGCCCTGTTTAGGCCTAATTCTTGTATGCAGGTTCTTTGACATAGGTAATTGTAATTTTAGTGATATTAAAAAATTATCACAACCTATATCTTATTACCCACACCTTATATCCTATGTGTATAAAATTTTAAGTGATTTAGATAATTGGTTTAAGAAGAAAATGAGTTTTCAGATTTTAAAAATCTTGTTTTTATTAATTCCTATAGACCTATCTTACACATCCCTTATAATTTATTATACAAGTTATTATAGACTCATAAACCAAATTTAAAATTTATTAACATCCCATATAATATACTCACAAATTTTTAAGAATTTATAATGAGTATGTCTCAGTAAAAAAGCATTTTAGTTTCTAAAACCCTATACTAGTGTTTTACAGTTTGCAGACTACCCAAAGGTGCTAAATTGAGGATAATTTGAGTTTAAGAAGTTTTCAATATTTGGTTTAACTTTATATAGGATATAATTTTTACCTTACAAATATTATACAATAATATACACTCATAAAAGACTTCAAAATTTTCCTATTCTATCAAATTGTGTGCTCATATAACCTTATTTTAATCATGCAGTCTTGAGAGATTTCCTTTTTCAATGGAAACAAGAAAAAAAATTCATAAAATGGTATTAAATGTTAAAGAGTATATTGATAGTATATTTAAATAAGTATTAATTTTTTTAATTTAGAATAAAATTATAGCTTAACACAAAGACCTGCAACTCTTGACATACACGTAATTTTAGAATTGTGCCTTGTTCTCTTCTAAACTAAGTTCTTCTCTCCAAGTATTGAATTATCCACCTCATTAATTTAAGTATTTAAGTCTATAACACACCTAAACTTTTCTTGATTTTTTTTCTTATCACCAAATTCTTTTTAACCATCAAAACTTAACTTAGTACATACTTAGTTTAGCCTTCTGGTACGTTGTATTCATCTTATTTGACCCAAACATGATTTGAATAAAATTACAACTAAAGTGAAAGGTTAAAATAAATTTAAAATGGACTATTATACCCTAACTATCCCTCACTTAAAGTTTAGGACCTTTACAACTTTCTAAGACTCTTGAAACTCTCATTTAAAAATTCAAAATTTTGAAATGCTCATTTTGGCAAGAAAGTTAGAAACCCATCCAAATGGCTTATAATTAAAAAGTGAAGCCTTAATAAGTTTTATTATTTATCAAACACAAAATCATAAACCTTATAAAGATTAAAAAAACATAATATACCTATCTATAAGCATGCATTTGCATCAATGTCACATATATCACTGAAGGTGTAGATGTAGGGATAAAACCAATATTAAAGATCTGAACTTTTGAAGTGAAAGTACTATCTCAAAACAATGGGTTGATAATAGTAAAGGGTTGTTGTTTTTATGCTTGAGATGTAGCAAGCTTAGCTTGTTATGCAAACTTATATGCTATGATCAATTTTACTATTCTACACTCATCTCTAGGATATTGATCGAGTCCTTGATGAAAATTAGACAAGGCTTTAATTTGGTTAGTATCTACCCCATTAAGTTAATTAGGATCAATTATATCTAGGTCATCATAATTATCTTGATTATTATGTTCATTGTGATTATATTGATTATCGTGTTCTAATGAAGGTATGTCTATATAATTATCTATTTACACATATACATGAATAATTACATCATCAAAATAAAAAGAAACATTCATTGTATCCATTTTAGATGAAGTTAAAATAATTTGGTTACACTCTATATAGGCCCCATTTAATCTAGCACTATGATTTAGAGGGAAAAGGGCATTAACCTTCCTAGATGGAATAGGATGGAATCATACAAGTATGCAAAAAGATAGGGACAAAGGTGAAAAATATTTTATTTCTTGTGTGTATGGAAATTAGAAGTTAGAACTAAAACCCTATGACAACAAATATTAAACCCCAAAAGGATGAAACCCTAAGGGAGACCTAGGGGTGGACATGGTTCAATCAATGTATAGGTTTACCAATATTTTTACCCTAATTTGATTTTATAAACCATAATAAGATGGAAACTAATAGAGTAATTCAAATTAACACATATGACATTCAACATACATCTATATGTAAAATATTGAAACTGATTGCAATGGTTTAAGAAGTGGCATATGATAAATATAATAAGTACAATAAAGGGATGAGATTTAATGATTGACTCTCTAACTGTGAGTTGGTTCTGAGAGTGGAAAAGAGATTGAAGAAGGATTTTGATTCATCTAATTCAAGATTGGTATTTATTTTTGTATCAAAATATGGGTCAATGACCATGAACTCACCTTCATCTATATTTGAAAGCTCTATATGTGTGATGTGGAAACCTGATGATGTGTGTAATTTCATAAATTAGCCTCCACCTTAAAACCCTAGGTATGTTTTTGAGGGATAGAAAATTAAAAAAGTTGAATTATTGTAATGGGCTTAGCTAATTGAATTGGACCCATACATATATAAAAATAAAGGTCTAACTTGAAAATGGACTTTGTTGTCCCCAAAAATAGACTTCTCATTTTTGGGACAATATGCGAACTATTTTGGTTCAACAGACCAAAATAATCTCTTCCCTTCTTGAAATTTGTTTTGAGATTTCAAATTCCTCATTTCTCAAGCTTTTTAAATAAAGGGACTAGTAGGTTCAATAAGTTCAAAGGCTTCTGCAGGAAAATTCCTTCAAAAGAGCAAGTTTCCAACACTCAGGCATTTTTGGGATTGGTTCAGCACCTTGGTTCAATCAAAAGAATTCAATCAGCAAGCTTCTAAGCACCATTGAACCTTTGAACCATTGAACCTTGAAGCAAAAAGGTTCAAGGGTTCAATGGGTTTAAGGTTCAACGTCATCGGCAAGAGTTGAGCGCACCCATCAAAGTTCAAAGTTCAACCACTCCAAAGTTCCATGGCTTCAAACACTTGGAAAAAAAACAAAGGCTTGAACTGTTGAACCATTGAAACTTGAACCATTTTGGTTCAATATTTCAACGGGTTCAACGACCAATTGGTTCAACGCACTTGGTTCAAAATATCAAAGACTTAGCAAAATAACGAAGAATGAACCGATTGAACCATTGAACCGTTGAACCAAAAGGTTCAATGAGTTCACAGGTTCAAAGGTTCAACCAATATGATGAAGATCAAAGAGCTTAGAAAGAACAAGGAAGCAACGGGCAGAGGAAGAATCAATGAACCGATTGAACCTTGAATCGAAAGAGTTCAAAGTTCAATGGTTCATAGGTTCAAAATTTCAAAGGCAGCCTCAGTCAAAGAAAGAAGCAGCAAACAGATGGTTCAATGGATGGTTCAACCAAGGACCAGGAAAGCAATTAAACCAGGAAGCGATGGAACAAAAGAGACAGAATGAACTGATGAACCAATGTACTTTCAATGGGTTTACGGGTTCAAGGTTCAACATGGTTCAAATGGCTATCAACCATTGACGGCCCTACTGACGTCAAATTTAAAGTAAGAGGATATCCATACAAATTCAAATAGAGCACAAAATTTAAAGGAAGAACCAAGTGATTGACTGAAAAGAGAGCCTGAAGACTCAAATTGCTACAGGGGAGAGAAGATCAATGCAAAAGATCAGAAATATCTTCAAGGGAGTTATTTCTAGTAGGTGAAACAATGGATCAAGTAGACTTCTGAGTGCACCAAATCAAGGACGCAACCTATTTTTCTTCCATCAAATGAAGACAAATTGGATAGCTGTATAGACATCAGGGAAAGGACCAAATAGTCCATACCAAGGAAGAGACATATTAGATGAATGGACATGCCATAGTTAAGGTAATGCACTATTCCCAGCATGGTCCCTCTATACAGAACTGAAGGTGCATTGAAGATGTTGACTGTAGCATGGGCCGTCCCATAGGAAAAAGAACCCAAGTATTTCCTGGAAGCACTATATATTGTAATTTCTCTCATTATGAAGGGAGAATTTTCATTTTTATAGGAGTGAAACTCTACCTAGTTGAAAGGAAAATACTGAGACTTTGAGCTCAGATTGTAATTTCATTTCATTTTATCTAAATGAAAAAGCAAGTTGTTTGTAGACTTTGTGCTATTTTGGCTTATATCATTTTAGGAGATTATTCTTATGTCTGTCTTCTGAATGTGTTCTTATTTATTTAATTTGACAAGCAGAATTAGTGAAAGTAATAAGGAAGGTGTCTTGAAGCCAACTGTGGGAAGACTTTGCACTTTCACAATTGTTTTCAGTGTGTGTTTTTCTTTTCTTTCTATGTTGAGGGTTCTAGGATGACTTTGTGCCCCCATTATCCTTTGTGTTATAATCTTTGGGTAGTTGAGGTGGAAACTTTGTGTTCTGTTTCATCCTGCTAGTTACTGCGCTTGTGTTACTAGTTTCTTGTCATACATGAAATAACTCCTGCTATTTCCTACAAGAAAAGTTCTGAAAGAAGAGAAGTGCCTTCAGTGTTCTCACCAAGATTTTCTCCTTTGTTTGTGAACATCATCTCTGAAATAAGAGAGATGGATGGTGTATCCTACCCCTGAGTGTTATTTTCTGCATATATTTATAGTATATATAGCTCCTACGTATTTATAGGGAACCTCCCCTTGATGAGAGGAGAGATTTGTCCACCTCTGATGTAGTAAACCTGCACACTGGGCTGACCAATCTCTTTTTCTATGGATGATAAGACCTATTTTGCTCAATCAGATTGCTGACTGACAAAATATTCACCCAACAGACTTGACACTTATCTAGAATATATCTATACACTATTACACATTGAGAAAATATTCCCTATTCTTCCCAAATGGAAAATTACTCACTAGAAATAGTCATAATACAAGTTTGAAGCACATCAAATTCAAGTCAAAGCAAACATTATTAAGTATCAAAGCCAAATAATTAGCTGCATACATATAGAAACATAACAAAATTTCATAATCACACTAGGTGAGAGAACTACATGTGGCTTGATTTCCCTTATAATATCAAATAAATAGCCAAAATAAATCATCAATAGGGTTGATTCGCTGACCCTAAAGATATATTTTATTTTAAAATAAGTAGTTTCTAGGAGAGATTGGTACTGTCAGGCTCAGGTCAGTATCAACTAGCAATATTGACCCATTTTGATATTACAGGCCCATGTATAAATGGACTAAATTGAAGGTCTAGATATGCCTACATAGGATATTAATAAGGTTTGAAATAAAAAATGAGGTTATTATATATGTGTAATAAAAAAAATAAAAGGATCAAAATCATAAGATAACATGTAGGTGTGAGAGAATGGAGAGTTATGACCATATTTGTGCATGCAAGACATGCATGGTAAATGTGTGTCAAGATTGTCATTATCAAATACTTAATATCAAATTTTATTATCTACACAAATAAACCTTTAGGATTGGAGGCTTTTGATTCAATGGCCAAGATTCCTAAGATATGCATGGTTTAAATTTATAAAAATAAAGAGATACCCTTGAGAGACCCTCACGATCCCTCCCCTTCATGTGAACAATGGATGCTCCATTATGATGGGGGGAAATGTTGATTAGTTATAGGGGTATGAAATATCCTAAAGTAGGATATTTTTTAAAACACTCTAAAACTATAAAATCCAAACTTACAACACTATGCTTTGATACCATTGTAGTATCCCCAAATGGGACATTGTGGAAAATATCCCCAAATTAGATATTTTTCCCCAAATGAGATATACAACTCTGAATCACAACTATAATTATTGGATGGAATTACCTTCACTAGCTAGGGGGACATCTTGCTACACTGAATCTAGTAAACCTTAGAGGGTTTCATCCTGAAATATTTCTTACTCAAATGGGTTTTCATCCAAGGAGAGGAAAAAAGAATGAACAATAGTTCAAACCTTACAAAGGGGGTTTTTCATATAATCAAGCATATATTAAAAATGGAGAAAGCTCTCCTCAATTAAAAAATGAGAGGGGGAGAGAGAGAAGGAGAGGAAATTTCATGAACAAGGAAGAAATGCGCCATCCTTGAAATGGGGGTACTATTCATCAATAGCGCCATTTGTCTCACCCATGTGTAAGGTCTCCGACATGTGCCTGGGTATCCCACATGTGCCAAAGGATATTCATGATTTATCTTTGACCATATCCATGTGCTCTCATGTGACTCTCAATAATTCACATGTGTAAGACATCTTCATAATTTGATTTTGAACTTTCCCATGTGTCCTCATGTGATTCTTAATCAAATTGTCTCTCACATGCTTTCATTATTCCTTCCATGTGGACAAGTTAAAAATTACGTCCCACTTCTTTTTCCTCCATTTTCAATAATTAAAAACTCCTATGTGGGCCAAGTCACATCACCCAAGACACCACATCACTATGCCACCTTAATAATATGCCATGTCACCATGAATAACGACATAGGAATAGTGATCCATGAATATTACCAATGAATAGTAATTGGGGAATAGTGATCCCACACTAAAATTCCCATACAACACTCAACTAAGCCCATGAGAATTAAACAAGCTAGTAGTATTCTTCAAATGCCACTTTTAGGAAAAAGGGGACATTATAAATCCTCCCTTCTTAAAGATTGCTTGTCCTCAAGCAATCGAGTTAACTTATTGGTTCCAATATCAAGATCCCAAACCAACTGTGGGAATTGGAAATTCTCAATCCTTGATCCTACTTATGGCTTCTACTGCACCATTCTAATAATATCATAAGTGAAAGATATTGAAAATATCCAACCAAAATTTTTCTTCTCAAATCTTGCATCTTCATTCTTCCTACACTCATGGAAAATATACAACTGCTTTAGGGACAACTCTTCTTCCACAGTTTTATCTTTTGAAACCAAGATTGTGACATATTTGGATTCTTCTTAAAGTTTCATCATGAAAGTATCACCAACCAAGGATCTAAGCCAAACATTCTCATTGGCTTCATTCCCAAAATCAACATGCTCCTCTACTAAAACCTCTAAAATGATAGTATGAAAGTCTTCATGTTCCACCTTCTTTGATGAACTAAATAAATCCTCTATCATTTGTACTTATTCTCCCATTGTGAGAGCATCCACCTCACCAAGTCTTCATCAAATTTAGGACCTTACTATCCTAAATATTGCATGTGGAGTTATTTTATGGGTTGCTCACGAACTACTTCTAGAACTAGATCTTCCTCTTGGATGGTGGATTTATTGCACTTGCCTACAATGTATATTGAACTTGTATCCTTTGAGGTTATAAAGCCTTCATCACTTCTGTTGATATTTTTTCTTTTTTTAATGGAAACTCTTGACATTTAGAGTTGAACCCTAAAGCCTTCATCCAATCCTTGGTGCCTATTGCCCTTGTTGTGCACTTTTAAGAACCATTAAAAATTGGGAGGGTATGTTTTCACAAATGTATCTGTGTATCCTAATTAGGACCACCTCTATCTTGTCATGGTCTAGTTCTATACTTACACATGCAATAATTTAGAAAAGGCATAACTGACTAAAAATCAACTCCCATATACTAGTAGACTCTCCAAACATAACCTCCTCTAGTTATTTTGGTTGATTTGGTAAAAATTGGGGTGACTGTCTCCACTCCATGATCCCCATATCTCTATCAACAAAAATCTACAACACAAATCTATACAGGCTGGTAGGGCATATAGCTCTGATACCACTAAAATATCCCAAAGTGAGATATTTGCTAAAACACTCTAAAACTATAAAATCCAAACTTAAAACACTATGCTTTGATACCACTGTAGTATCCTCAAATGGGATATTAAAAAAAATCCCCAAATGAGATATTTACTAAAAACACATAAAACTATAAAATTGATCACTTACATAAATTGATCACAATTTTGAAGCATAACTATAATTCTTGGATGGAATTACCTTCACCAGCTAGGGGGAAATCTTGTAGCATTGAAACTAGTAAATCTTAGAGAGTTTTTGTCCTCAAAGATTCCTTACTCCAATGGGTTTTGGAGAGGAAAAAAGAATGAACATCAGTTCAAACCTTAAAAAAGAGGGTTTTCATATAATCAAACATATACTACAAAGGGAGATAACGCTCCTTACATATCAAATGAGAAGAGAGAGAGAGAGAGAAGAAGAGGAAAATTCATGAACAAGGAAGAAATGTGCCATCCTTGAAGTGGGGGTACTATTCATCAAGAGTGCCATTTATCTCACCCATGTCCAAGGTCTCCCACATGTGCCAAAGGTCTCCCACATGTGCCTTGGTCTCCAACATGTGCCAAAGCATCTTCATGATTTATCTTTTACCATCTCTAAGTGCCCTCATGTGACTCTCAATCAATTTGTCTCTTGCATGTATAAGATATCTTCATGATTTGATTTTGACCTTTCTCATGTGCCCTCATGTTATTCTCAATCAATTTATCTCTCACATTCTTTCCTTATTATTTCCATGTGGCCAAGTGGAGAATTTCACCCCATTTCTCTTTCATCCATTTTCAACAATGAAAAACTCCTGTGTGGGCCAAGCCACATCACCTAAGACACCTTATCACTATGCCACCTCAATACTATGCCACATCACCATAAATAGTGATCTATGAATGGTACCAATGAATAATAATTGGTGAATAGTTATCCCACACTAAAATTCCCATCCACCACCCAACTAAGCCCACATGAATTAAATAGGATAGTGGTATTCTTCAAATGTCACTTTTGGGAAAAAGGGGACATTACAGGGTAGGTGTAATATTAGACTCCCCAAAGGGAAGGATCATGACATTTAGGTTCATGTTAGAATTTTAAAACACCAACAATGAAGTAAAATATAAAGCCTTGAAGCTAAGAATGTTGATTTCTAAGAGGTTAGGTGTTCAAAATCTCAAGGTCTTTGAAGACTCGAAACTAGTAACCAATTAGGTATCTAAGGTCTACCAAACCAAAGATAAGCATCTCTAGCTTTAAAATAAGAATATTAGTGAAATCACCAAAGATTTTCAACTCATATCTATAGACACTGTGCCTAGAAAGGCAAACTAACTTTCCAATTCAATAACATCCTCTTCTTGATTTTGCCCTCACTAGAGATTCTAAAATTTGAGTTTTTGGTGTCCATAAGACCTTAACTATTGATAATAAGGATGTAGGGTGATGAAAACCTAACCAATGTATAAAATGACATCAAGTCTCTTGCCTTGGATGTTACAGAGAATGATGAGGTAATCCTAGAATTTAAAAGGCATTTCAATAACTTTTCCAAGACCCATCATATAAAGGGGCTTTCTATCATCCTTCTTCCTTCATCCCCTCTTTCATTTGACTAATACAATTCCTATTTCAAGGTTAAGGACTATGAATCTTCTAAGGAATATTATGAAGTTTTAGAGGTTGACGATGAGACATTTTATCTTCCCCCTCCACTGCAAGAGTTAGAATAAGGGAATACATCCCACATAGAAGACACCATTGACATTAATATCAATACAAATGAACAAATCTTGATTCTCAAACTTGGGTATTATCTCTCTTTTGAGGAGATAAAGGACCTATGAAGTTTCTCACTAGAATTTCACATTTACATTTTTAAATTCATAAATGACATGTATTGACCTTGAAGTGATAGTCCATAATATGGTAACCAAACTTGATTCAATGCCTATCAAGAAAAAATGCAAACTTTTAAAACCAAAATTTACATTAATGGCCAAAGAGGAGGCCATCAAACTCATCAAGATATGATTCATTAAGCCCATGGACTATACTATGTGTATTTTTAACATCATCCCCATCCTAAAAATAATGAGCAAAATTAGAATATGCATTGATTTTTAGGACATCAATAAGGCACACCATAAAAATGATTTTCAATTACCCTCCATAGATTTTTTTATCAGTCAGAAAAGGTTATGGGGTCCCTTGCCTGTTAGGATCCTCCTTAGAGTACAATTGATTACTTTTGTATAAGCAACTAAACATGAAATTAAACCAGAAGTAATAAGTAACTAGAAATCAGAAACAACAAAGAATAGGAGATACGAAAAACAATACAATCTTGTATTACACTCTTCCAGAAGGAAATACAATGAAGAAATATCTTTATTTCCACACCTCTTGGGTGTACAATAATTCTCCCTCAAGAGTTCTCTCTCTCTCAATTACAATCAACAATCAACTCAATACCGAGTTGTTGTTCCCTCCAGTGACAATCAACCCAATGGTTGTTGTTGCCTACCTTCCAAGTGACAATCAAATCAACCATTATTGCCTACTCTAATTACAATACAGCCCCATGGGTCTCTTAAATAGATCCCAAACTAAACAATAATTAGAAACGTAGACTCAAGACTAAAATTAGTCTTCACATGCAAACTAACTGTTCTCCTAAAATTAGAATAGTTCTGGAAACACACAGACGACCGATGTCGGTCTAAAGGTGACCGATGCCAGCCGATCCCTAACCGATGCTGGTTAATATGTAACTGGAGATAATCGATGTCAATTGTCCTGACTGATGTCGGTTACTGTGTAACCCAACAACCTCCACATTTGCACATTCAGTGAAGCTTTTAGCTCTACAACTCAACAATCTCCCACTTGGAGATAAATAGCTGCAACTGTACCTATACCTATACAACAACATCCTCTAATTTGTTTTTGGCTTGTTTCTCCATCTTCAAGTTCAATCTTGAAGACCAACAAAAGTTGAATGAAGATTCAACTTCTCCTTTTTTCCCAGCTTTGTTAACATATCTGCAGGGTTCTTATCTGTATGGATCTTTTCCAGCTTCAACTGTCCATCCTCCAATACTTGTCTATTGAAGTTGTACCTAAGATGTATATATGTGGTTCTTGAATGAAAGGCTGAATTCTTTGCCAAATGAATTGCACTTTGACTATCACTGTACAATCTATAACTCTCTTGCTCCTTTCCCAACTCTTCCATGAACCTAGTCATCCATATCATTTCCTTGCTAGCCTCTGTGACTGTAATGTATTCTGCCTCTGTAGTAGACAGGGCAACAACCTTCTACAACTTTGAAATCTAGCTAACCACCATTCCACCAATAGTGAACACATATCCTGTGGTGCTTCTCCTGCCATCCAAGTCACCTGCCATATCTGAATCTAAATACCATGTAGAGAAGTGTTTGACTCTGCATAGCATAAATGCCTACTGCTGGTCCCTCTCAGATATCTGAGAATCCACTAAACTACTTTCCAGTGCTCCTTTCCTGTATTGGCCATAAAATTTTTGACAACTCCCACTGCTTGGGCAATATCTAGTTTAGTACATACCATGTACTCAACCTCATCCTGTGATTTAGGACACTGTTCTTTGCTTAACTTGAACTGTCCAGCCATAGGTGTGCTTATTGGTTTTGCATCCTGCAAATTGAACCTCTCCAACACCTTATTCACATAATCCTCTTGAGACAAAATCAACCTGTGATTTTCCCTGTCTCTAGAAATACTCATGCCAAAAATTTTTGCTCCTAAATCCTTCATGGCAAATGTTTGAGCTAATTTTACATTTAGCTCAGTAATATCTTGCATGTGTGAACTTGCAACAAGCATATCATCTACATATAGTTATAGGATAATGTAGCTACTATTATCCAATCTAGTAAAATAAACACAATGGTCAAATTGACATTGACTAAAGCCATGCTCTGTCATAAACCTGTCAAACCTCAAATACCATTGTCTTGGAGCTTGCTTAAGACCTTATAACCTGGCTTTATGTCTCACTTGTCCATTCTCTCCTTCCTTTAACCTGTAAACCCATTTGTTTTTTAGTGCTTTCTTTTTGGCTGGTAACTCTACCAAATCCCACGTTTGGTTCTCTTCCAAGGAATCAATTTTCTCATTCATGCCATGCTCCCACTATTTCCTGGATTTTACCTGCATTGCCTCTTCAAAACTTCCTAGTTTTCCACCATCAGTGAGCAAAAAGTAGTATAAAGAAGGGGAATAACGAATTTGAGGTTTACTTACCCTTTCGGACTCCTCATGGGCATTTGAGACTTATTGACAGCTTACTATCCACCCAAATTTCATTCTAACAGTGACCGATCCTGATCATCTCTCAGTCTGCACCTGACCGATGTCAGTTCCACCTGATCGACCTGACCGA
The DNA here is from genome assembly GCA_037957365.1 of Torreya grandis. Classification (NCBI taxonomy): domain Eukaryota; kingdom Viridiplantae; phylum Streptophyta; class Pinopsida; order Cupressales; family Taxaceae; genus Torreya; species Torreya grandis. The sequence goes on along the minus strand of JARHVA010000166.1, from coordinate 2,822,351 downwards.
CATCAATTCTCACCTGATCAACATCGGTTTCCACCTACCTGACATCACCAACTTTGGTCTCCACTGGACCGACATCGGTTCTTGCCTGATCGACGTTGGTTCCTGCCTGACCGATGTCAGTGTCTGTGTTTTCTTGTGAGTGATGATTTTTACCCACGAGCTCATTTTGGATCATAAACTTGTCCAAATCAACATTGCCCTACTCATAATTATTCAGCCTCTTGAGCTGATCACTGTCCATCACCTTCTCCTTAAAAACCAAGGCTTTCTATTTCTTAAATGTGTCAAAAACATCAGATTTTCTCTTTATGCAATAAACCCATACCTTTCTTGTAGCATCATCAATGAAAGAAACATAACACTGTGATCCTCCAATAGAAGCTCCCTGAGCTAGTCCCCACACGTTTGTGTAAACAAGCTCCAACTTGTGCTTCTTCCTTGTTGACCCAGTTTTGAGAAACCTCACTTTCTCTTGTTTCCCAAAAATACAGTGCTCACAGAAATCTAGATCTATCAAATCTAAAAGCTTACCATTTGACTTAAGAACATCCATTCCCTTCTCACTCATGTGACCAAGCCTATAGTGCCACATATTTGCATCTACAGTAGAAGTAGATAAAAAAGGAGAATCAATAATACAAGTAGATAGATAAAGTGTACCTACTTTCTTACCTCTTGCTAATACAAGTGCACCCTTGGAAAATTTCCAAGATTCAGCTGTGAGAGTTACTGTGCAACCCTCATCACCCAACTTTCCTATAGAAATCAGATTCCTCTTCAGGATGGATACATGCATGACATCCTTCAACACCCATGTGTTGCCATTCTACAATTTCAGCTGCACTTTTCCTTTGCCAACAATTTGACAAGGCTTACCATCCCCTAAATAAACTTTTCTAAAGTCTCCATGGACATAATCATGAAAAAATTCTCTATTTGGGGTTGCATGGAAAGAAACACCAGAATCTAAAACCCATGATTCTACCTGACTATCCAAATAAAATATAAGAGCATCATATGCAACAATACCTGCATCATTTGCTTCTTTATTACCTTCATGCTGATCTTCTTTCTACTAACAATCTTTCTTTGCATGTCCTTTCTTTCCGTAATTTCGGCAGGTTATACCTTCATTTCTGGATTTGGATCTACTGCATATCTTTGACCTTGATTTCCCTTGCTTGCCCTTCTCTCTTTGCTTTCCCCTGCTTTCAACACTTAAAGCATTACCTGATGTTTCCCTTGTGCTTTTCTTGCGAATTTCATCATTCAATATTACACTAACAACATCATCAACTTTCAAGATATTTGAAGCAGATGCAATATTACTAACTGCCATTACCAAGCTATCCCAACTTTCAGGTAAAGAGCATAAGATTAAGAGAGCCTTAATTTCATCATCAAAAACTATTTTGACTAAAATTAACTGATTTACTAATCCATGGAAATCACTAAGATGACTATATACTGATCCACCTTCCTGCATTTACAAATTAAATAATTGCTTCACAAGAAATACCTTATTCGAAGCTGAGGGTTTTTCATATAAATTTGCCAAAGTATCCATTAACTCTACCATTGTCTTTGCCTGTGATAAGTTGGAAATCATAGATGATGCCAGGCTCAACCTTATAGATCCCAGAGCCTTTCTATCAAGAAAATTCCATTCTTCATCTTGCATATATGTGGGCTTACTTGAAACTCCACCCAATGGTAAGTACAGATCTTTTTGATATAGATAATCTTCTATCTACATCCTCCATAATTGATAATTCTTACCATTGAATTTATCCATTCTTAGTTTACTTTCTTCTGCCATTGCTTTACTCCCACTCAAACAGAAACCCCTATGAGTGAACCTGTAATCAACAAACACTAACCCGCTCTACCACTTATTAGTGAACCTGGCTCTAAAACCAATTGTTAGGATCCTCCTTAGAGTACAATTGATTAATTTTGTATAAGCAACTAAACACAGAATTAAACCAGAAGTAATAAATAACTAGACATCAGAAACAACAAAGAATAGGAGATACGAGAAACAATACAATCTTGTATTACACTCTTCTAAAAGGAAATACAATGAGGAAATCTCTTTCTTTCCACACCTCTTGGGTGTACAGTAATTCTCCCTCAAGAGTTCTCTCTCTCTCAATTACAATCAACAATCAACTCAATACCGAGTTATTGTTCCCTCCAGTGACAATCAACCCAATGGTTGTTGTTGCCTACCTTCCAAGTGACAATCAACTCAATCGTTGTTGCCTACTCTGATTACAATATAGCCCCATGGGTCTCTTAAATAGATCCCAAACCAAACAATAATTAGAAACATAGACTCAAGACTAAAATTAGTCTTCACATGCAAACTAACTGTTCTTCTAAAATTAGAATAGTTCTGGAAACGCACAGACGACTGATGTCGGTCTGAAGGTGACCGATGCCAGCCGATCCCTAACCGATGCCAGTTACTGTGTAACTGGAGATAACCGATGTCGGTTGGCTTGACCGATGTCGGTTACTGTGTAACCCAACAACCTCCACATTTGCACATTCAGTGAAGCTTTTAGCTCCATAACTCAACATTGGCCATTTTATATTAATATATAAAATTCGTAAAAAATATCATCCAAAGGATCACATAGACTAATATTGTACAAAATATTCCATAGGTATAAAAATTACAAAAGACATACATAGAATATAAAGAGTCTATATGAAACATAAAAATTAGATTGTCTACCCACTTATGCATACCTATATCTATAGAATAATATTTAAAACAAGATAAACCTAATAAGGCTAAATGCTCCTAATGAAAGTGCATTACCTTTCTCAACCAAAATCTAGATCCAACTATTAGAAGAAAGTGTAAGAAAAAGACCATATAGACAATAAAAGTCTATAATTTTTATCCTTTATCTTTCCTATCCACTATCAATAACCCATACAATAAATAAAAATTAGAAGAAGGATTTGTATGTGCTTAGAAATGTAATCAATTCCAACTTACAAGCCTATGTACAAAGATTTTTTAAGGTGATGCTTGTTTTGGTGAAATATACTAAAGCAATTTATTTTCATAAACCATCTTGAAATTTGAAGGATAAATATGTGGTGAGTCCTAAGGAAGAAGAAAACCTCTCAGACATTCTAGCTTATTCCATTTATCAGTCTCAACTTATTCATTTAGAGGATACAAAATATTTTAGTTAGAATTGGAACTAGAGTGGAGGATAGTGGAATTTGAGGCCTATCTAGTCCTCAAAAGAGTGGATAAAAATATGATGATAAATGATCATTCTTGCTAGGACATTTAAAGGATTAGCTAGAGAATGGGGATCCTTCATTTTTAACATAGATATCAAAAGTGTCCATCTGTTTGAGCAAAAATCAAAGACCTTTTTGATAAAATATGGGTCTAAATCCATAAAGGACTTCAAATCCTCCCTTCTAGTCCACAAAGTAACAAACCTCATAGAACCCCTGTTCATAGCCTTTGTAATCCATTTTATAACCTAATGGACTTGCATGCTCTCTTCTTATCCATATAGTATGTTGATGATGAAAATTGAACCATCAATGAATCAATCATTTTGCCTATCATGAAGGTTAAGTTGGAATTGTACCAGTCTAATCATGGGGTTTTAAAGGTTCAACTATGATCTTAAAGATGCCAAGGGTTTTTAAATGTTCTATAAAATAATGAATAGGTCATCAAATGTGACATATTTCATTATAACATCAGAAATCCACTTTATTAAATCATGAATCAGTTTTAGATATGAATCTATAATCTATCCTATCCGATAGAGAAAACTTACGAATTAGATATTCCCTTGAAGGAACGAATTCTGATTTAGTAAAATAATATATTTTAAGTAATAGCTTGCTTCTACTGTAATATTTATAACAAAGGATAAACCAATAAGCAGATTTGAGATAAGATAAAAGGTAAATAGATATTCAATCAAGTAAAGCAAACACACAAGAGACACGACAAACAACAACTAACAAACTAATTAAAACAAAATTAAACAAATAACAACTAGAAGAAACTAAAATATAAAAACAAATTAATTTAACTATCTAAGAAATAACAAGTTGATTAACAAATAACAAATCTAATAAACTTTAAAGAAAAAGGTGAAAGGGTCTAATCAATAATTTAAACTAAAACAAAACTAGAACTATAATATGAAATTTAAATAAATTTCATATCTAAATTAAACTATGACTAACCTACAAAACAACTAACAACAAATCTAATAAATAACTTTAAAACTAAACCTAAACTATATGAAAGGGACTAATCAAAGAACAATCTATTAAAACTTGCAGAGATATATCTATATAAGAAATCACTTAAATAAAACAAAAACAAAATAGTAAACTAAATAGATAGAAAGATAAAGATATAAACTAAAAAACATAAATTAAAACTAAATTAATAAAAAATAAAAAGACTATATTTAAAATAAGAATAAATATAAAGTATAATAAAGTATGCGAGTCTTAGAGGAGAGTCATCTTAGTAAAATAAGGTAGATTTTATTGAGAAAACCAACATCCTCTTTTACAAATATCTTGAGAGACAACTTTTATAATAAAAATGTATATCAATGAGATGTTGCAAAACATTGAAGTGTTCATAATTATTCAAGTTGAATACTTAGATTCTGTATATAGGACTACAAATAACAATCATCAAAATATGTTAAACTTGACAATATTTAGATAATCTGTTATAAATGATAATAAAAATTGGATATACCTATGTTTCCTAAGTAATTACTCAATTATAAAATAAAATACTATTGGATCTATCTGCAAAAGTCATGCTATCTCAAAGAAGTTGCATAGAAAAGAAAGATATAAATGATTGACTTCACAAAATGTATAAGTCTTTAGTACCTGTGTTGATCTCCTGCCTTCAAATGAATCTTTGATCTCCTTTTATGCTCCAAATTTAGGTGAAAAATAAGTTATAACTAACCTTAGTTAGTTATTAGTTTATCTTAACTAATTGACTTTAAAATTCAATTAATTATAAACAGTTATTGGTTAAGGATATGTTTAATAAAGACTTAATAGATCAAGTTTTTGAATTTTGACTAGGTACTTATCTTAACGGGTGGGGACCCTCATCAATTAATAATAAAATAGAACAAGGAGGTTTTTGGGAACATCTTTCTTCAAAAATGAGTCATTGAAGAGAAAATCAGTAGAATAGAATTAGAAATTAATGCTTCTAATCCACCCCTTCCCTGCAATCTAAAGAAAAGGAGCTCCTAAGTCTTTTCCACAATCTGGTAGCCAAGGAGGAAACTTACTGGCAATAGAAATCGAGGAAGACTTGGTTAAAAGAGGGAGACATAAATACTAAGTGCTTACACACTTTTGTGTCTAGGAACTACCAACACGCTTTCATTTCATAAATCAAAGGGGAAGATGGAGCCTGGTATAAGGAGGAAAAAGACACTCAGATTCAAATAGTTAACTTCTACAAAAATCTTCTAGATTTTGTCCCTTCTCAGGATGATCAATTAGAATATTAGGTGGTTAACCTTATAGAAGGTGTTATTTCCTAGGAAGACAATGCCTCTATCCTCTCTCCCCCATTAGATGATGAAATTATAGATATTATTTTTTCTTTGCAAGGGGATAAAGCCCCTAGATCGGATGGTTTCCCTCTATTCTTTTTTTATGTTTTCTAGGATACTATCCAAAATGAAGTATGTCAGGGAGTTTCAAATTTTTTTAAAACTGGTGCTATGCTCCAAGATTTCAATAACACCTTCCTTGTTCTCATCCCAAAGAAATGGTGGGCCACTTAATTAATGGATTTTAGACCCATTAGTTTGTGTTCTACTCTTTACAAAATATGCAAAAAAGGTTTATCTAAAAAAATCTAATTATTATTGAAAAAAATGATTATAGAACAATAAGGAACCTTTGTATTCGGTATACATATCTTAGATTAAATCATTATTACCCATGAAACCATTCACTCAGTGGCTAATTATTCTTGACAAGGAATGTTCCTCAAGTTGGACATGAATAAGGCTTATGATCGAGTCTCCTGGTAATTTCTAGATAAAATCCTTGATAGGTTTGGATTCAATCAATGTATTAGAAACTTGATTACTTCATATCATCCCCCATGTTATCTATTATCATCAATGGAGTTCCTAGAGGTTTCTTCCTGATAGGTAGAGGGCTTAAATAAAGAGATCCCCTTTCTTTGTATATATTCATCATCATGGCTAAAACCCTGAGTGGGATTATTGATAAGGCCAAAACATCTAATATGATCAAAGGAATCATAGTGGATCTAAAAAAAAGACCTATCACCTATCAAAAATTCTAAGATGACACATTGATGATGGGAGAATCTTCAGTTTCTAAAGCCAAGTGTTTCAAAAAAATCCTTGAAATCTATGAGATTATTTCTAGTTAGAGTGTTAAATTCTCTAAAAATTTGTTGTTCTTCATCAATACTCCACTCACTCTGCAAGATAATATCTCTAATATTCTGGGATGCATCATTAATAATCCCCCTTCCTCATATCTTGGTATTCCTCTCTTTGATGACCCCATGAAAATAAATTTTTGGAATCCTCTCATAGATAGGATCCAGAGGAAGTTATCTAGGTGGAAAGGGAACTTGTTATCTCAAGCTAAGAAATTTCAAATTATTAAGAGTTCATTACAAAGTATCCCCATTTAATTTATGTCCTTATTTCTCATCCTTGGAAAAGTGGCATATCAGATTGAGCAAATTTAGAAGAACTTCCTCCAGAGAGGATCAAAAGATAGATTTAGATTCCTGCTTATTTCTTGGAATAAAGCCCATCTTCCTACCTTGAAAGGAGGATTGAGGTTGAGAAGGGATAAATCCATGAATCAAACCCTCTTAGCTAAATAGGGATGGAAGGTGATTGAGGAAGACAACCTTTGGACTAGGATCATTAAGGCCGAATAATTAAACTCTAAGGAAAGTCACTTATTCCTTGTAGTTGATGGCCCTGGAAATGACTCAAATTTTTAGAAATCTCTGAGAACAAGAAAGGAAATTCTTAGAAAATATCTTAAATGGAATATTAGAAAAGGTAATAAAGTGGAATTTTGGTAGGACTCTTGGATTCGAACCCCTCTAGCTTCCATCTTTCAATATATGGAGTTACTAACTTTTTTTAAAGAGACCGTTGGCTATAAGGTGTGTGATTATTGGGAGGACACTGATGGTAGAAAAGGTGGAAAATTCTTCATAAAGAGGACCTGAATTAGTACCAAGCTGTTCTCTTACAAGATTTAAATTTAACTCTGAAGAAATCCACATCAACATTTTTCTAAAAAGAAAATGCTCTAATTTGGAAAGAAGATCCTAGCAGCCTCTATTCAGTTAAATATGGATATCTTTATCTATGGAAATAGGCAATTTTTTTTGAAAATTGAAATTATCTTTAGATAAAAAATCTCATCCCAAAGATTAATGGTTTCTTCTGGTTGGTTCCTAAAAATAAGATTCTAATGGTGGATAATCTCATGAGGAAGGGAATCCCTATCCCCAACCATTATGTGCTATATAAATAGGAGGCCCAATCTATAAATCACTTATTCCTCTCATGTCCTTTTGCTTCTTCCATTTTGCATTCTTTCTTTAACCTTTCAAACTTCTCTTGGGTAATTGTTGGAACCATCAAGGATTTGATCACCCAATGGAAGCCACCCTGGGATTCCCCACTGCTAAAATTTTGAAGGAATTTGGATTTACCCTATATGTTTTAGGGCATCTAGATATCTATAAATTTGATTATTTTTAATAATCATAAACCTAACCTTATTTTTACCTTCAAGAATATCATGACCTTTGTGAAAGAAAATTGGTCATCTTTTGCTTTTTCCTTCGATCAACCTAGCTCCCCTTATTTATCCTAGATTCTCAGGAAACTCAATCTTGTCATACCTGGCAAATCCCACAAGCAAGGTGTCAATAGATCCTAGGTTAAGTGGACTCATCCTCCTCCCAACTAGTTTAAATTGAATTTTGATGGGGTGGCTAAAGGAATCTTGGGCCTGATGAGAGTGGGAGTTATCATCAGTGACTCTTTCAAGAATATCTGGGCTGCCTATGTGGGACCACTTGGGATCCAAACAAATCACATATCTGAATCCACAACTACTCTTTAGAGAATTGACCTCATAGTCAATCTCAGCATGGAGCACTTTCAGATTGAGGGAGATTAAATAAATATCATAAAATGTTTAAAAGGCCTAACTCAATCTTCCTGGAACATTTTTGGGATTATCAATGATGATAAAAATTTGTTGTCACAATTCAAAGGGGTGTCAATTTCACATGTGTATAGGGAAGGCAATAAGAGCAGTGAAAAAATGGCCAATTCAGGGGTTCGTAATAGCTCCTTCATTTACTGGTAAGGTAATGATTTCCTTGATGACATCATTCCTTTAATCAGATTAGATAAAGGAAGCCCCTTACAATGAAATGATGAACTCATTAATGATCATTCAAATATAGCTTAAGAGAATAGATGTCAATATATGCAAGGAAATTATAAACTAATCTTTTCTTAAGGCTTTGCATGCACGGTTCACTTTGGCCTTTCAAAATAATAATTTATTTGGCTCCATTTTCAATAATCCTCCCATTTTCTTTGTTAAGGGTCTATAAAAGTCACGAAGTTTGCAAAATTTCAAAATAGAAGGCGACCATGACCGTTTCAAACCCATCTCTTGCATGAACGTCAAGAAAATGAGTATGTCTTGCACAAGATGGTTAAAGGAGGTTTGGTGACATACATGGAGCAACTAGTGGGAGACAATACAAGGTTATCTAAGGATTTCAATCATGGATGGAAAGATAGAGAGGTCTACATGCAAAGTTTTAGGATGCTAATAATTGAAGAGATCAAAAGGGAGACCACAGGGATAGATTATTTAGGGGTCAAAGCCTTCAAAGATAAAAAAAGAAGGAAGAAATTGTCAACATTTTATTCAGCTAAGAGAAGAAGAAATTAAAGGCTATGTCTTAGAAAGGGTTTATGAGGACTAACCTATCAAGAAAGTGGCCAGACATTTGATTACACATCATGTGTTATGTCACTTTGGAGGGAAAACACATGGTAATCTTTTCCCATCACTTTATTTTGATAAATCACTTCAAGGGTCATATCATCAACCTCCTATTTTTCCTTTTGAAATCCTTGGAAGTTACAATTATGAACTTAAAAAATAACCCCTTGATGAGCATCATTCATCAAGCGCTGATTCTTTTGTTGGTCAAGAAGGGAGAACCTTTGTGTTAAAAAACCATGATGGAGGTGATTAACATCCCCAATGAACATGAAGATTTAGATAAGGAAGATGATTTATTCATAGAGTCTAGGTCTGATAAAGATAGGAGGGATTAGATTGAAGGTGATAGAGCAGATTTTTCATAAAAGGATTCTAATGTGAGAGGAAAGGACATGGGGGATACTGAATATGTTTCATCAATTGTTAGTAGGGGTCGAGGGTTATCAATCCCCAAACCAAAGAAGAAATCAAATAGTCTCTTGATAAGCTAAATACCAAGGTATCCATTCAGAAATTGCTATGTAATGAAATTGTGGATGAATTCAATAAACTTAAAGGGATCTTGGTTTAAGGGATGACTGTCATAAAGTTTGGTAAGGATCATGCAGGTATGGATGAGTTAACTCCTTAGGAAAACAACACCACTCATATTAGAGAGGAAAATAATAGCAAGGAGTATGAGAAGATGTAAGAATCCAACCTTACCAGCTTAAAGTGTAAGCAGTAGGGCAAAGAAAAAGACCAGTCTATTGAGAACCATACTAGAAGTAAAAAGAACAAAATGGAAAGCGTTGAGACCAATAAATTGGTCTACTACAATTTTGATTAACTAGTCCTTTTTTGCTTCTCTTTAATCTAGACTTGGGTTTTTTTTGTTGAAACTTTGTGTCCTTTAGGTGGCAGTAGGTTTTTCTTATCAGGATCCTAATTTATCATTTTTTTATTGTTTTGAAGTGTCATGCTTATCTTCTAGTTTTTTCTTGTATGGGTACGGGACCTTTTCAACCTGGTACTTAACCTATCTAATAAAAAGATTATTAAATAGATAATTCAAAGTTTATTTTTTTTATTTATATCAAACCATGATGCATATTTAACAATTAACTTAGGCATATATATATATATATATATATATATATATATATATAAAATCAAGTCTAATATACTTCCCAAAATTATCAAAGATATGAAAGTTTATGCATCAAAACTGCAAGTTAAAATATCAAGTTTGAAACTAAACTATCTGCCAACTATATTCCAACTAAAAAATAAAAAGTCTATCCAGATGAAATCTAGTAGTCATCAAAATTTGAAAGTGATTCAATTATAAAATTCTCATGCTCATTAACACCTTCATTATAATCCATTTCAATTACTAAAAATTGCACCAAATTTGTTCCAGAATAACTTGTATTGTCATCAATTTCTAGCTTGATTTGATTGACCACTCTAAAATCAACTGGTGAATCTATATCATTCTGATTAGCTGATCTTTTATCTGAAGTGGAAGGATAAATCTCAATCATATGCTTTCTACTTGTTGAAACAAGCTTCTACAAACTTAGTTTCCTACATCTTATGATGGGTTCACTATGAGAAGATGCCAGACCTAACTTCCTACATCCCAAAATTGGTTCTTTATATGGAGATGAAGGCTCATTTGAAACTGAAGGAATGGAAAAATTGACAAAGTTTTTAGCATGATCTATTTCAATCTCAAGTTAGGTGGTTCCCTGATCAAGATGTGGTTCAAAAATAGGCTCAATTATTTCAGGAATGGGTGATTGGATTGGTAAATGATGCAAATTGCTTTGTAGATGATGCAAGGAATTATTGTGTGAAGGGGTCCTAACACCAAACCTACACCTATAAAATCTTCTGTTTCTCATATTGCCCCTATTGTTAACTATATTAAAAGGCAAATTATTTAGGATACTCCAAAATTTAGGGTATAATACATCAAAATGAATGAACATCCTAACACCTCTAAGAAACACAGGGCCAAATCTCATAGCCCTAAAACCACCTCTATGAACATTTCTATTAGGATTATGCTAGTTAACATTGCTACTAGAATTTCTCCCAATCTCTATCATCATTACTCCTACTTGACCTAGGTTGATCCCATCCAATCATCTTAACAATATAAATATTGACTATGAAGACTAAAAATCAACATATATCCATTCAAAATGAAGCATAACTATATTCTAAATGTTTGGTTATATCTCAACAATTTTTTTAACTGAACTATACCAAGTGTATCCAATATCACTAAATCCCAATAATTTTATCAACAAAAACTTTATAAATAAAATTATAATATCATAATTTTATTTCACAAATATTCTAATTTATTTTAATGAAGTTTCTATTTTCAAAGTATCAACTTATCTGAAAACCAAACTGAATCAACTCAAAATTGAAGCAATATTCACAAATTTATTCATGAAAATTAACTTTTCAGAAACCATTATCTCTCCCATAAGTTACATTTCAAACAATAAAGCAACTTATAGACCTTTAAAATATAAACTATATACTATCCAAACTTCAAGTGAAATCCCTGACTTCTTCAAGGTACTATTATTTCAACATCCAATTTCAAAACAAAACCCAAGACTTCAATATTGAGATGTAAATTCAATAGGAATTTCATATTTTATATATCTAATTCTTCCTCAAAACCTAGATTCACAATAAAACTTGTGCATGAACTCTATGGTCTCAAAAATATTAAAAATAGTCATATTTATATCCCTGATAACCTTCTGGCATAACCTTCCACATTATGGCCGACCACAATATTTAAAAATTTATGTATATAACCATCACCTGATAAAAAAACAAAATTTATTTACATAAAAAACCAAAGTGCGTGAACTCAACAAAAATTGAGATCTCAGGAAAGAATGTTTTTTGAAACCTTTCCAAGATAAGCACAATAAACATAATTGATGACTTAAACATCAATATCTCAAGCATATACATATTAATCTTGCATCAAAACTCTAACATAATTCAACAATCCTCAAAAACCTTAACAACCCTACATGCACAAAGATATGGTTTTAAAAAAAACTAGACACATCATATAATTAAAAAATAATTGACCTAGTAAATCCTAAAATTTAGCAAAAATATGAAAAATGTTTTCTGCATTCTAAACTTGACAATCTCTATTTTCATAATATGCATATAACTTTATTTTTTGAAACTAAAACTAATGTGCACCATAATCCTATTATGTTCAGTCTTTCATAATCTGTGGAACAAACAAAATCCATCAAAACTTTTCAAAATATCCATGAAAATACATAGACAAGAATCCTTGAATGAAACTGAAGGAGAGTATGGTTAATAATCATTGCATGCTCAATATACCTCATATTCATTTCTTAAAACCCATCAAATATTCATGCAAACAAATGAATCTATTGAAACCATGATGTTAAGCATGAAATATATTGAGAGGGGGGGGGGGTGAATCAATATATTATATATCCTTTACTTAATCTAATTTCTTTTCTTTAACCACTTAATCACACATTCAAGATATGCAATAAAACTGAAACAATAATATGCACCACACAAGAGAGAGAGAGACACTAGATTTTTACGTGAAAACTCAAAGTGGGAAAAACCATGAAGAATGATCTCAAGTATATGAATGAACACCAACTAAAATTATAAAGTTTTCAAGCACCAACTTGTAGGAGCACCAACCCCTTTACCGAGCACCAACATAACAACCATTTGTGAGCACCAACCCATAAGAGCACTAACCCCTTATAAAGATTTGTGAGTACCAATCCATAGGAGCACCAATCCCTCTTGTGTATAAAACACAACTATCTCTCAATGTTGCTTACTCAACAAATGATAGAACTCTACAATATCTCTTGATTTTCTCTCTTCAAAAATAAATACAAACCATGCACTCTCTTGCATATAATAAATGGCTTCTCAAGCCTTTATTTATAGCTTTCCAAATGGCCTTTGGCATTCACCCTTTGTGACCCTTCAATCCTCATGGAAAAGGGTGCCAAACTTGCACAACCCTTCATATCCTTGCATTTGAAAAGTCATATGGTGACCCTTCATAAGCAAATGCATATTTTTCTCTTTTGTCTTTATCTTGGTGACTTTTCATATTCTTCAAAGTGTCTTTTCATGGAAAAATGTGCCATGCCTTCTTTTGTCTTCACATGGTGACTCTTGGAATTCCTCAAGATGACTCTTCATGAGAAAATGCACCCCATTCCTCTTTTGTCTTTACCCCGTGACTCTTTGACTTCTCCATGGGCCCTATTTTGACTTATATGCAACTAAAAAATATATTTGTTAATATTAAATAAATATTAACACACATTAGCCAAGATATGAACATTAAAAACATCATTAAATACAATGGGGCTTTTATCACCAATGCTAGACCTTTGACATCAATGACAATATTTATAACAATCTCCCCCTTTGTCATTAATGGCAACCTCAAATTGAAACTACCACATCATAAAACTTGCACATACTACCATCTAAAAAACATACAGTAACTCCATCTTATTGTAGCAACTTGTACCTATTCCCTATATCTGTTTCTTCACCTATACCTATACCTGTACCTATTTCTATTCTTCTCCCCCTTTGACATCAATAGCAAAGGGCCTATCTGAAGCTAACACTTAGCTCTACTTCAACTAATTTTGAACCTCAATGGTAGAAAGTAAAATAAATTACTCCCAAATTCTACTGTATATACTCAAATGTGTCTTTTGGTAGTGCCTTTGTGAAAATATCTACAATCTACTCTATAGTACTGATATATTCCATCTTAACTTGTTGATCTGCAACCTGCTCTCTCAAGAAGTGATATCTAATGGGAATATGTTTTGTTCTTGAATGCATCAATGTATTTTTTAAAATATTAATAGCAATTGTGTTGTCATAAAAAATAGAAATAGGTTCTTCATATTTTACCTTAATATCTTCCAAAGTTTGGTTTATTTAAAACACTTAAGTACAACATAATATCACTGCAATATATTATACTTTAGCTATAGAAAGTGATACTAAATTTTGATTCTTTCTTAGCCATGATACTAAGCTATCACCAATGAAGAAAGCTCCTCCACTTGTACTCTTTCTAGCATCCAAGCACCCTACCCAATCTAAATCTATATAAGCAAATAAAGTGAAATCTCTGCCTATGGAATACCACAATCTATAATCCAATGTCCCCTTGATATATCTAAATATTCTTTTCACCAACTAAACATGACTTTATTTTGGAGTTGACTGATATATTAAAATCATACCTACTGCATACATGATGTCTGGCCTCGATGCTGTCAAATATAAAAGACTACCAATCATAGATCTATACAAAGATTGATTTACAATAGGTGAATCTTCATCCTTGCTCACTTTATTTCCTGTACACATTGGTGTGTCAATTAGTGTATAATCCTCAAAACTAAATTTCTTCAACATTTTTTTGGCATATTTACTTTTAAATATAAAAATTTCTTTATTTGATTGAAATATTTGAAACCCTAAGAAAAATGATAATTCTCAAAGCATAGACATCTCAAATTATTTTTGCATATTATCAGAAAATTCTTGTCATATTTTCAATGTTTCCTCTGAAAATGATGTCATCAACATATACCACAACAATCAATTAATACTCACCTTCTAATTTTATATAGAGATTACTGTCAGTGAATCCTCTTTTGAAACCTTGATCTTGTAGGTATTAATCAAGTCTTGCATACCAAGCTCTGGGATCTTGTTTTAATCCATACAATACTTTCTTCAATCTGCATATATGGCTACTAATATTTGAGAGAATAAATCCCTCAAGCTATTCAATGTAGACCTCTTATTTTAGATTTATGTTTAGGAAGACAGATTTGACATCCATCTAAAACACTTTAAAATTTTTAAACATTGCATATGCAAGAAACATTCTAATAGCCTCTAACCTTGCCACTGGAGCAAAATTTTCTTCAAAATCTATTCCCTGAATTTGAGCATATCATTTACATACCAATCTTGCTTTATTCCTGGTCACTTCTCTATTTTCATTCAACTTATTTCTATAAACCCATTTTATTCCTATCACATTGTGATCTTTTAGTCGAGGCACTAATTTTCAAGTATCATTCTTTTCTATTTGATTTAATTCTTCATCCATTGCCTTAACCCAATGCTTATCATGTCTAGCTTTTAAAAAAGTTCTAGGCTAAATTTTGGATAACAAAAAGAAATTAACTTGCTCAGATTCACTTACCATCAATCTTCTGGTGCAAATTCCTTCATTTATGTCCCCAATGATGTCACTTTCATTATGATTTCTCTAGACATATTTGGATGGGGTTTTGGTGTCCTTTTTCTTCTTCTTCTCATCTTCATCTGATTCTTCAAAATATTCCTCTTCAATGATTTCAAGAATGTCTACTGGATCATTGATTCTTTGTGTTCCATCTTCTTCTATCTTGACACTTGCACTTTCAACAATTTTTTTGGTTATTTTGTTATAAAATTTATAATTTTAAATTTTATATGAATAACCAAAAAATTACCTTCATCTGCTCTAGATTTAAACTTACCATGTTTTTTATTGGTTCTCTTTATAAAGCATTTGCTACTGAAAACTCTAAAATAATCAACTATTGCTGGTTTGTCTTTCCACAACTAATAAGGAGTCTTGTCACTATTGACTCGCAATAATGATTTGTTCTAAATATATACTATTTTATCAACTACCTCTCTCTAATATTTGTCTGGTACCTTGAATTTATTTAGTATTGTCCTCACCATCTCTTGAACTATTCTATTTCTCTTCTCAACTACTCCATTTTGATGTGGAGTTCTGGCTGCTGAATAATGTCTCTTTATTCCATGGTCTTCACAAAACTCAATAAAATAATTTGACATTAATTATTCTCCTTGGTTTGATCTTAGACACTTTATTTTCAATTTGGTTTCATTCTCAACTAATTCTTTGAATGCTTTGAAATGTTTAAAAATTTCTAATTTTTTCTTTAAAAATATTACCCAAGTCATACGTGAAAAATCATCAATAAGCAACATGAAATATTTCTCACCTTAATTACTTTGATTTCTCATAGGTCCATATAGATTAGTGTGAACAAGCTCTAACATCTGAGTGGTTGATTACTCTTTTTTTTTGAACCGCCTTCTAGCCTACTTCTCATGCTGACAAAGTTCATAAAGCGTGTCAAATGGCTTTGTAATCTTTGGAAGATTTTTGATTTCTTATTTCTTACTGATGTTGACAAAATTGTAAAAATTTATGTGTCCCATTATCCTATGCTATAGCCAATTTTTTGTGATTTGACTCAAACAACATCTTTGACCTTTGATGTCTGATAAATACACAAATTATTGCTTATTCTCTGAGCATTTGCAACCAACACATCTGAATATTTTCTCCTAATTTCATAACCTTCTACATAAAAATTTAGTATGTGCTCCTGATCACACATTTGAATTACACTCAAAATATTATGCTTAAGACCTACATACAAAACATTTTTAATTTTAGTTCTACCATTATCCAAACTTAGTGTACCTTTTTTGACAATTTTGGTAGTAGTATTATCTTCAAATTTTACTGTGCCACCATTGATCTTCTTCAAGGTTATGAACTTGTTTTTGTCTCCTGTCATGTGCCTTGAACATCCACTGTCAATGAACAATGGATTTTTTTCATTTCTTGCATGTAAATCTGTCTCTACCAATATAGATATTTTAAGTTATTTCTTTTGCCATGAACTTGTTTGAACTTTCTTTTTGATGAATGGAGCCTTGAAACTCTGGTCGTTGACTAACTTGAACATGCTTCTACAATATTAGGCTATGTGTCTAAAGTTGTTACACTTATAACATATTATGGCCTTTTCATTAAAGCCTGCTAGAGGAGTAATATTTTTGGCTTTTGCTTGACTCTGCATGAATTTCCTTCTCCTTAATTTTGAAATTGTTAGCCCTTTTTCGACATTCTATTTTTTTATGACCATATCTATTACAATAAAAATAGTAATCATAAAAATAGAACCTATTTGTGTATCTCTGACATGATTACCTTTTATAGCTCTATTCCGTCCAACCTTATTTGTTTGAGATGTCTTTTATATTCTTAATTTATTTCCTCTTTTGTAAGAGCTTCAGCATAGTTCTTTATTTTTTGTCTGTGAAAGTAATGGCCTCCCTCGTCTCTTTTTTAAATCTGATATCTGTTTTATCTGACATTGATCTTTGACTTTCTAATATCTTATTCAACATATTAGTGCTATTCTCAAATTTTAAATCATTGGCTGCTATATCATTTATTGCTTTATTTGTTTACTCAAGATCTACTTTTAAAGAAGCAATTTCAATAACATACTTTTCACATTCTTTACTTACTTTTTGCAACTATGTCATTAAATATTCTTTATTTTTCTTGGATTCTTCAAAGTGTGCTTGTAGATCTTCAATTATTTCTTTTGAATTCTTTTCATTTTTCTTGATCTAGAGCTTTAATCTTTGATTCTTATTTTCAAGAGCTTTTAACTCTTCTAAGGCACAAACAAGTTCTTCCAAATTTACTTCAGATTCATCCTATTCTTCTTCTTGATCATCTGTATTTTTGCTTATAGAGGCATCTTCATGTATGGACATGAATAGAATCTCTTCTTCTGAATCATTGACTCCACTATCTTTGGCTAAGCTAGGATCTTTAGAATATAAACTCTTCTTCTTGAATCCCTTCTTGAAATTTCCTTTGAAATTCTTCTTGTATGTAGGATTTCCTTCTTCATTGTCACCATTTCCCTTATCTGGGCTCTTAGCTACACAATATTCAATCTTTTTATAATTAAAATATTTAAAAGGTAATTTTTCTCGATATTTACTTGTGTCTTATTTTAGCTTATGAATGAATAGAGCTTTGTTGTCATCTTCAGCATCACTAGAACTATCACTTGATTCTTGAATCTTAGCCTTCTCTTTCTTTGATATTTTGAATTTAACTTCTCTCTTTAAGGGTTTCTCTTGTTTGGTCTGCATCTTATAGTTTATAAGAATACCATGTAACTCATCCATCTTTAGCTTGGCTAAATTTTTCATCTCTTCAATTGCCAAAACTTTTACATCATATCTCAATGGTAGAGATCTCAATTTTTTGTACCACAATTGATTCTTCTAACTTTTCTCTAAGACCTTGAATCTGATTAACTATTTGATCAACCCAAAAAAGATAACTTGTTATATTTTTTTCCTCTTATATCTTCAAACTCTCAAACTATCTTTTGAAAGTTTGAAGCTTAGCTTACTGAACCTTTCCATCACCTTTATAAATATTTTCAAGTTTTACCCAAGTTTCATGAGTAGATTTACATTGCATAAATCTAACAAATTCTAATTCACATAAACCACATAAAATAATATTTAAAGCTTTAAAATTATTTTTACTTGCCTTCTTTTCTATCAGAGTAGTTACAAGTTTCTGTGGCTCTTCATATTCCTCCACCATTACTTACCAAATGTCAAATCTAAGGGCCATCAAATAAGTCTTCATCCTTATGCTCCAAAAATTATAATTTGTCCCATGAAACAAAGGTTCCTTATTTGTAGAAAAGCCTTCATGTGATCCAACCATCATGCTTTCCCAATCTACCTTTAATTTGTAAATTTTTTTCCAAAGGAACCTGCTCTAATACTATTTGTTAGGCATAAAATATACTAAGAGGGGGGATTATCAATATATCATATATTTTTTACTTAATTTGATTTATTTTCTTTAACCAATTAATCACACATTCAAGATATGTAATAAAATTGAAACAATAATATGCACCACACAAGAGAGAGAGAGACACCAAATTTTTACATGGAAACCCAAAGTGGGAAAAACCATGGAGAACAATCTCAAGTATATGAATAAGCACCAACTCAAATTACAAATTTTGCAAGCACCAACTTATAGGAGCACCAAACCCTTTTCCAAACACCAACACAATAACTATTTGTGAGAACCAACCCACAAGAGCACCAACCCTTGTAAATATATGTGAGCACCAACCCACAAGAGCACCAACCCCTCTTGTGTATAAAACACAAATATCTCTCAATATTGCTTACTCAACAAATGATAAAACTCTACAATATCTCCTACTTTTCTCTCTTTGAAAACAAATAAAAACCATGCACTCTCTTGCATATAACAAATGGCTTCTCAAGACTTTATTTATAGCTTTCCAAATGACCTTTGGCATTCACCCTTTGTCACCCTTCAATCCTTACGGAAAAGGGTGCCAAAATTGCATGACCCTTTGTATCCTTGTATTTGAAAAGTCATATTGTGACCCTTCATAAGCAAATGCATCTTTTCCTCTTTTGTCTTTATCTTGGTGACTTTTCGTATTCCTCAAAGTGTCCCTTCATGAAAAAATGTACTATACCCTCTTTTGTCTTCACATGGTGACTCTTTGAATTTCTCAAGATGACTCTTCATGAGAAAATGCGTCCTATTCCTCTTTTGTCTTTATCCTGTGACTCTTTAACTTCTCCATGGACCCTCTTTGAACTTATATGCAACTAAAAATATATTTATTAATATTAAATAAATATTAACATAGATTAGCCAAGATATGAACATTAAAAATATCATTAAATGCAATGAGGCCTTTATCACTAATGCTAGACCTTTGACATCAATGACAATATTTCCAACACATGAATGACTATCTACAGAATCAATCATGTAGGGGTTATTCTCAATTTTTTTAAAGAACCTATTGAATCGATATGTATGAGTTACTTTATACCAAATTCTTTTAAAACTAGTGCTAATAAAAAAAATCCTTTAACAAGTGAAAGTGAAAATAACCTCTAAAATTAAAATGAAATTGAAATCATATTCAATAGACAAATCTCATATATTCCCAAGTCTCTATTTATCTTATCTCTTATTGAAAATATATCAAGCTTAAATCCATGAAATTGAAAGCATCATGTAACCTTATTAAATATGCACGCACAAAGTTAACTTTAAAATTCTTTGACATGAAGGTCGAGACCATATTTATTTGAAATGTCAAATGAAAATTTCTCAAAAATTCATTTATCTTATTTATGGCATACTTAAAAATGCACCTTTGTAATCTTTCTACTTGGAATCCTTTAAAATCCCTTTTTGTAACTCAAAAAACACTTGAAATGCAAACTTTCAGATCTTTGCTTATGCAAGCAAGCTTTATGAAATGACTAAAAGCCAAGAAAAAAGACCTATTTGTATTTGCCACCCTCTACTGTTACTGACTTGTTGACATACTCAATTTTTTTTGGATCATCTAACTAGTCATTAAAGTTTAGCATTTTGATAATAATTTTAACAGAACCATCAAATTTATCAATAACCAAAATACCTACTAAATCCCTTACCAAATTTTGTGAATTGAGGCATGCACACTTAGTATTAAATTCTTCTTTACCGTTAAACCCCCAACTTGATCTCGATGCTTCGAGATCATGTTTTATATTAAATACCTCTGCCAGCTTATCCTGCCTAGTATTAACATTAAATATGTGACTTGAAACAAATCACATTAACCTCAACTACTTGCCATTCTAACTTATGTATTTCAAGACTTAAATTTAGAAAATCAAATTAAACTTTAAAAATCCATAATATCATAAGAAATGAAAGTGATCCCGTAATGGAAGTTATAAAACAATAATTGTTTTATAATGATCTTATCTACCTGAAACTAAATCTCACAATACCATTGAAAATATCAACTCAGTCACCACAAACTGTTCATATTGTTAAAAAAATGAAGAGTATAATATATAAATTATCATGGTCATTCAAACTTAACTCAGATCAATTTGAATATAAGACGACAAAAATATAACATTTCCAACTTTGAAATCATATAAAGTGTTATTATCCCAAATTGAAATGTTATCTTATAAATTGATCATGACTAAAAAGTAAGATAACTTATCACAAACATTCACAATGATAAATATATATATGCACATTTATCTTCATTTATGCACTATTTTTTTTGAAACCATTCAAAATATAAACATGAATTCATCAACAAATCATCATCAATTCATAATAAAAATATGCATTTAGATATACTACTATTTGATCGGATCCCTGACATAATTTTATATTTCATGACTGAGTCATCACTATGGTAAAAAGTATTAATTTTGGAAAAAATGTGAAAAATAGGCACAACACTAGTGACCTTGCTAGTTAGTTTTATGCAATGGAATTGAGTAGCAATAAATTACTTATTGATATAGTAAAAAAATCTTAAGAGTGTGATCTAGAATTTTTTTTTCTCAAGTAGCTATACGTGAATCCCTTTAATAATAAATTTTAGTAAGGGATGGGTTATTCAACTAACGTGGTATGAATAAAGGAAATGATATAATAGAAAAGTTTGGGTTGGATGCAAAATATAATACAAATGCCTTAAGTACAAAATTTGAAAATTAAGTAATACTTTTAACAACTTGATACAACTCAGTGTTTATTATTCATTATATCAAAAAATTAAATTTATAAAGAGTAATATCTCAAAATGATTGATACTTACATTAAAATTTGTAGTATCCTCACAATCTTCCTTCATAATGCGGAATTTCTCCATTTGTAACCCTCATTGATCATTTCAAAAGTAAAAGTAAAACAAGATAAATAATAAAATAGAAACAATAAATAAAAATCACAGAGAAAGAAATAAAAATAAAAAAGAAGGTGAAACATAAAAAAATAAAAAATTAAAAGTAGTTAATCATGAAACAATTTCAAATGATGGTCGTTAACTGAATAACACAACCAATTTCTTTCAAGATCTTTTAAATTAAAAGCATTATTTTCAAGTATAATAACAATTCTATAAGGATCAAGCCATAATGAATCATATTTTTTATGTTTAGCAGAGTCTTCCTGTGCTTTGTCCCAATATAAAACTAAATCTCCAACTTTAAAATTTTTGTTATAAACTTTCTTATCGAAAATCTTTTTTAAATTTTTTCAGTTCTTTTTAATTTTTATAGTATTATTGATTTGGATTCATTAAGAGCTACTAAATGATGTAATCTTTGTTCAATTAAATTTGTATCTTCAATAACATATTGTAGAGCAGTTTTGGATGAAGAAATCTGAAGTTCTATTGGTAAGGTTGCCTCAAAACTATAAGCTAACATAAAAGGTGAATAACTAGTTGATGTCTTAACAATAGTCTTATCAACCCATAAAGCTTTAAAAATTTTGAGATGCCATTTTTTAAATTATCAAAAACTAATTTATTCATAATTGAAATCATATTTTTATTTGTTAACTCAGCTTGACCATTACCTTGAGGGTAATATTTATATGAATGACTAGATATAATAAAATATATTTCTAAGAATTTTATAAATTTATTTAAAACAAACTGAGGTCCACTATTAAAATTCAAATCTAGAGAAAATATGATTTAAAAAAAAAGATATTACTTCCCCTGTTACAAAACTTTTAAGTACTTTGGCCTTAGTTTACTTAGGGAGATAATATGTAGTTGTTAGATTATACCTATGACCAATAGATAAAGGTGGGTGTATGTCTGAAATAAAATCAATGCCCCATTTTGTAAAAGATTTTTCAAGAATAATAGGGTTTAAAGGTATTATAGAAACTTGTCTCTTCTAATAAATAATTCATATGACATACAAGAATGAATTAACTTATAAGCATCTTTAAACAGAGTAGGTCAATAATAACTAGCTCTCAAAATCTTATATGTGGTTGTTCTTTTAGCATAATGTTCACCATAGTTTGCTTCATGACAGCCTCTAAGAACTTTTTTGCATTTGATTGTGTAAGACATCTCAGCAAAACTCCATCTCTATTTCGATAAAACATAAAATTTTTTAACAAACAAAAATTTAAAGATTTTAGTTTTAAGGAACATCTTTTATTTTTATCTAAATTATTAGGACCGGCTTGATTTTGAAAATAATGTACTAAGTCATGGTACCAATCATTTTTAGTTAATATATAATCTCATTCATTCATTTCAAGATCACACTTAATTTTTTTAGAAAAATCAACAATCTTCATAGTCTTTAAATGTCGATTTGCATTTAAGTTATCATCAACTGAAAAAATTAAAACATTAGTATTCAAAGTAGCATTTTTAGCTACATTTTTTGCTAATTCATTACCTTTGATTATTTTAGAAGTTTTGAATTCAAGTGCAAACTCTTGAATACATAAATCCACTTAGCAAGCCTTCCCTAAATGGTTGGTTGTTTTAAAAGATAAGATAAAATAAGTATGTTAGATCACATAAATTTTTTGTTTCCCATCAACAAATAATAAAATTTAATCAAAGAAGAAAGTAATGAGAAAATAAATTTATCAATAAGAGGGTACCTAGTTTTTGTATCTTTTAAAACTTGACTCATGTATCTGATTGATTTTTTTCATTATTTTTAAATTATTGAGTTATTACAGCTCCAATAGCTTTTTTGGTAGCATTAACATAAAGTATGAATGCTTTTTTTAAATTAGGTTTAGTAAGAACTGGAGCACTTTTAATGACATATTTAATATAATTAAAAGCTAAATTAGCACTTTTATCTCAATTATATAATTTATCTTTCTTAAATAATAATTGTAAAAAATTAGATTTATCAGAAAAATATGATATAAATTTTCTAACAAAGTTTATCTTACTAAAAAAAACCTCAAGCTAGATTGATCTTTGGGAGGAAGTAGTTATTTAATAGATTTATCATGTTTGGGATCAATAGAAATGCCATCTTTAGAAATGATATGTCCTAATAACTTACCCTCGATAACACGAAAAACTAATTTCTTTGGATTCAAAAAAATGTCATATTTTATGCATCTTGTGAAAACTTCATGAAAATGATCTAAATATTTTCTTCTTCTTTTTGAATGCATGGTGAGATCATCTAAACAAATATAAATAACAATGCTGATCAAATCATAAAAAACAATATGCATAACTCTTTGAAATTAGTCTTTGTATTCATCAATCCAAAATCTATTTTGTTATAAGCGAAAGTACCTCTTCAAGTAGCAAAAGTAGTTTTATGTCTATCTCCAAGATTTACAAAAATCTGATTATAACTAGAAAATCTATCTAATAAAGACATCATTTTTGATCCTACAACTTGCTAAAAAATCTGATCTATACTTGGTAGAGGAAAATTATTTTTATTTATATCTCTAAAATCAATACATAGTCTAATGTCACCATTTTTATTTTTGACCAACACTAGATTGGCTACCCATTATGAATATTTTATAAGAAAAATGACACCAACATCAATCATCTTATCTAACTCTTTGTTAATAGTGTCTTCTAACAAAAAGTTAGTTCTTATTTTCTACCTTATAGTTTTGATACCAATTTTAATAGGTATGTCATGTTTAATAATTTGAATATCATAATCCTTAAGATTTTTATATGACCAGATAAAACATCAATAAACTCTTTAAATAATTTAACAAATTTAACCTTCTCACTTATAATAACTAGAATTCCTAAATAAATATATTTTGGATCCTCTTCAGAGCCTAAATTAATAGAAATAGTCTCACCAATTGTTTTTCTATAAAGCTCTTCCGTTTTAAATTTTTTAGGTTGATCGTTAGATGTGAACAAAGATTTCAAACTCACTAAACTAACAAGTAGTTTATTAGTTTTTAATTGAAAATAATATTCATAAATTAGTATATAATAATCATAATCAAAATAATTGTTCTTAATGAAAGAATCTTTGTGTTCATCACAACTAAAAACAAACCAACTATCATTCAAATAAAAAATTTTAGGACAAAAAATTTCAGCATAAGAGAACTCTCTAGTAGGTTCAGTTTCACTTAGAATTAGATTAGATGCAAAAACAACAAGCTTATCAATTCTAACATTATATTCTCTAAGAATATGATTGATATTGAAAGATTCAAAATATTCAAGTAATGACCAAACCTTTTGCGTATAGCGATGTAGAGGAGTTTGATTAATTTTATATATTTTATGAACTTGTCTAACAACTAGTTTAAAATCTCTAAAAACTTCAAAATACTTAATGTTGAGTTCAATAACTTTTTCCAATCTTAAACATAATTCTTCAAATTTTAATATATTATTAGTGTTCTTAAATTATAATTTATAAGTATAACAAAATTTTTTACTTAAATGAGAAATTAGACACATTTTAGAACCATTACCTTGTTGAGAACGAGCTCGATCAAAATAAAGTGACAATAAAATGTTCTTTTCAAATAATTATTCATGCTAATTTTTTAGTTCATCTAAATTTAGCAATTCATAAGTCCTAATCCTAGTTTCAACATAAAAAATAGTTGAATAAGTAGATGATTCAATATGTGTACCAAACTAATCCCCTCTTTTAATGAAAGCAATTTCATTACAAACAAGAATTCATGTGATATTCTATCCAACAAAAGTATCAATTAATTTAGATCAATATCTTCCTAATAACTTAACAAAATTATTAAGAATATCTAAAATTTGAACATAAGTCATACATCTAATTCTTTCATCTTGTGAAATTTTAATGACTATGTCAAAAAACTTATCACAACTTTTAGTTTGTCTAGAATCAAAACCAATAAGTTTCCTATTATTCATTTCATAAGATACGCCTAACTAATTTGCAATATATTTAAGCATAATATTTTTTGAGGCACTTGTATCTAAGATAAAATTATGGATTATATTATTAGTAATTTGAACCATAACAAAAAATGAGGAATATAATTAGTAGGAGGATCATAATTTTGCACAAAAATAGTTGATTGCTCATTACTTTCTTCTTCTTATAAACTTACATCAGCTTTAAGATTTTTAACATATTTATTAATCTTATCAAGTTACCCTAAAAGACTAGCTACTTGTAGTAAAGAGAATCCATCTTTAATTGTTGACATATCATCAATTGTGTTATAAGTTTTAACATCAGTTTGTCTAAAACTTTTAAGCTTATAATGATGATATGGACTATCGTTATAACCAATTGATAGAGAAATATTTTGAACAATATTATTAGTTGAACTATTAATATTATTTTGAATTGTTTTTCCTTTATCATTAAGAGAATTATTATTATTATTTGATATTTTATTAGTTTGAGAGGAACCATAATCTTTATTTGTAGTATTCAAAACATAAACATTCTTATTTTTTGATGGATCCTTAATAGTGTTTATATTGTCTACTAGATTTTCAGATATAAGATTTTTCTCTTGAAGAAATTTTATAAAATTATGAATAACAACACATGAATCTAGATCATGATCCAATTCACATACATTATAGTAATAAAAAATGCCCAACTTTTTATTTTCATTATTATTTATATTTGAAGAAGAAGGTTTATCATTAAGCTATCTTTTAATAGTGACCAACTCATTTTGAAGACTTTGATTAGACTTTAAATTTTTTGAATTATTTGAATTTAAACCTATAGAAGATCTTTCCTTAAACCCAATGCATTTAAGCTTCATTTTATATTCAATACATAATGTTATAGTTTCATCATATCTTGTAATATCTCTATCTTCTAGAGACATTTTATATTTTGAAGGTAAAACATTACAAAGATAAAGTCTAGATAACTTCTTAGAATTTCTAAGATCACGTGCGATCTTTTGACGTAGCTTTGTGAACTTGGAAATAAAATGGTAAATGGTCTCACTTGGATCAAGAGAAAAATTCACAAGGTCATTGAATAAAATAAAATATTCTTTAACTTTTCTAAAAGATAACTCTAGTCAATATTCAATATCTTTCTATGTATTAATAACCTTCGTAGGTTGACTAATAAATGCTTGGTAAGCTTTTCCTTTAAGTGTTTGAGCAAATAATTTTAAACAAATATTTTTATTTGTTATTTCAAGAGTAGCACAAACTAATCTAAAATCTTCTAAATGATCTTCTCAATATTCTCTAGGAGCACCATAAAACTTTGGTATATTCAATCCTTTAAGAGAAGGCAACTTACTAAAACAATTTCTAACATTAATTGGATTTACAAAAATCCATAGAGTTACAACTATCTATTATTCTACTTGAACTTCTTATTTGTCTTCACCTTCAATGAGATCATCTTGATCTCTATTATTTTTCAATCCATGAATTAGATCTTGTATTCTCACTTTTACTTCTACTTGATCTCCTTTTAGATATTTCAATAGTTTCTACCTGAATAGATTGATTATTTTGATCTTGAATAACTAGTTTTAATTATAGATTTGAAATAACAAGTTCAGAAGGCAAAACAAAGTCATAAAAAGGAAAAGAATAAGAAATAAAAGCCTAGGATTAACATCTAAAATTTTAGCTCTATCTTTTTGAATTCTTCTATTTGAATTAAGAATGTCTCATTGAATCTCATCTACAAGAATAGAATACAAATCAATCTCAAATTTTGTAAACTCTTATTCTTGATTTATGCCCTGAATGACCTGTTAAAGATTTTTAGGATGATTATAACATGCATAACTTGTTAGATTAAAAGCAACATCAAATTAATCATCAATAGCAATTATAGGTTGGATAATAGGAGGTTGTTATCCTTAAATCACTATGAGCAAGAATAAAACAAAACTTAAAATAAATTAGATTTCTAAATGGATCCTCAGTAGAGTCACCAAATTTATTAACGATAAAAATTGTATCAACAAATCAATCCTTTCATCTATCATGAAGGTTAAGTTGGAATCATACCAGTCTAATCATGGGGTTATAAAAGTTTAACTATGATCCTAAAGATGTGAGGGGTTTTTAAATGTTCTAAGAAATAATGAATAAGTCATCAAATGTAACATATTCTATTGTAACATAAAAAATCCACTTTATTAAATCATGAATCAATTTTAGATATGAATCTATAATCTATCCTATCCGATAGAGAAAACTTATGAATTAGATAATCTTTTGAAGGAAATAAGTCTGATTCAGTAAAATATTATATTTTAAGTAATATCTTGCTTCTACTGTAATATTTCCAAGTAAATTCAAAGGATAAACCAATAAGCATATTTGAGATAAGATACAAATTAAATGGATATTCAATCAAATAAAGCAAACACACAAAATACACGACAAATAATAGCTAACAAACTAATTAAAACAAAAAATAAACATAAAAAACTAGACTAAACTAAACTAAAGTAAAAATTAACCTATCTAAAAAATAACAAGTTGATTAATAATTAACAAGTCTAATAAACTTTAAAGAAAAAGGTTAAAGGGTCTAATCAACAATCTAAACTAAATCATAACTAGAACTATAATCTTAAATCTAAATAAATCTTATATCTAAACTAAACCATGACTAACCTACAAAACAACTAACATTAAATCTAATAAAGAACCTTAAAACTAAACCTAAACTATATGAAAAGAACTAATCAAAGAACAATCTATATTAAAGCATGCAGAGAAAGATCTATATAAAAAATCACTTAAATAAAATAAAAATAAATAGTAAACTAAATAAATAGAAAGATAAAGATATAAACTAAGAAACATAAATCAAAATTAAATTAATAAAAGATAAAAATACTATATTTAAAATTAGAGTAAATATAAAGTACAATAAAGTTATGAGTCTCAGAGGAGAGTCATCTTAGCAAAATAAGATAGATTTTATTGAGAAAATCAACATCCTCCTTGACAAATATCTTGAGAGATAACTTTTACAATCAAAATAGATCAATGAGATGTCACAAATTAATGAAGTGTTCATCATTATTTAGGTTGAATACTCAGATTTTGAGCATAGGACTATAAATAAAAATCATCAAAAGATGTTGAATTTGACAATCTTTAGATAATATTTTATAAATGATAATAAAAATTAGATACACCTATGTTGTCTAAGCAATTACTCAACTGTCAGATAAATTACCATTGGGTATATCTAAAAAAGTAATATTATTTTAGAGAAGTTGCATAAAAAAGAGAGATATAAATGATTGATTTCATAAAATGTATAAGTTTTCAGTACCCGTGTTGTTCTTCTACCTTCAAAAGAATCTTTGATCTCCTTTTATGCTCTAAACTTAGTTAAAAAATAAGTTATAACTAACCTTAGTCAGTTATTAGTTTATCTTAACTAATATAATTTAAAATTCAATTAATTATAAATAGTTATTGGTTAAGGATATGTTTAATTAAGACTTAAAAAGTCTTAATAGATCAAATTTTTGAATTTAGACCATGTACTTATCTTAACGGATGGGGACCTTTATCAATTAATAATAAATAGAATACTTATATTAATTATTAAAAAGATAAGTCAAAATTTAACAAATTATATTTATATCAAACCATGATGCATATTTTAAAATTAACTATATATATATATATATATATATATATATATATATATATATATATATATATATATATATATAAAATTAAGTCTGCTATACTTCTCAAAATTATCAAAGATCTGAAAGTTTATTCATCAAAACTGCAAGTTAAAATATCAAGTCTGGAATTAAATTGTCTGTCAATTATAGTCCAATTAAAAAATAAAAAGTCTATCCAGATGACATTTAGTAGTCATCAAAATTTTAAAGTACTTTAATTTTAAGCTTCTCATGCTCATTAACACCTTCATTATACTCCATTTTAATTGCTGAAAATTGCATCGACTTCATTCTAGAATCACTTTTATTATCATCAATTTCCAACTTGATTTGCTTGAGCACTCTGACTTCAATTGGTGAATCTATATCATTCTGATTGACTGATATTTTATCTGAAGTAGATGAATTAATCTCAATCATATACTTTATACCTACTAAAATAGGCTTCTCCAAACTCAATTTCCTGCATCATGTGATGGGTTCACTATGAGAAGATGCAAGACCTAACTTCCTACATCCCAAAATATGATTTCTATGAGAAGATGAAGGCTTATTTGAAACTAAATGAATGACAAGATTGATAGAGTTTTTAGCATGAGTTATTTTATTCTCAAGTTAGGTGGTTCCCTTATTAGATTGTGGTTTAACAATAGGCTCAATTCTTTCAGGAATGGGTGACTGGATTTGCAAATGATGTAGACTACTTTGTAGATGATGTGAGGAACTATTGTGTGAAGGGTCCTAGCACCAAACTTACACCCATAAAATCCTCTGTTTCCCCTATTACCCCTATTATTGACTGGATTAAAAGGCAAATTATTTAGAATATTCTAAGATTTAGAGTCTATTACATCAAAATGAATATACATACTAGCACCTCTATGAAACCAAGTGCCAAATATCCTAACCCCTCTCTAAAGATTTCTATTAGGATTCTACTAGTTAACAGTGCTACCATAATTCTTCCCTCAACCTCTGTCATCATTACTCTTACTTGACCCAGGCTAATCCCATCCAAACATCTTAATAATCTAAAATATTAATTATGAAGACTGAAAATCAACATATATTCATTCAAAATAAAATAGAACTATATTCTAAATATTTAGTCATATCTCAACAAAAATTTTAAACTAAACTATACCAAGTGTATCTAATATCACTGAATCCCAATAATCTTATCAACTAAAACTTCAAAAATAAAGTTATAAAATCATAATTTTATTTCACAAATATTCTAATTTATTTGAATGAAGTTTCTATCTTCAAAGTATCAACTTATCTAAAAACCAAACTAAATCAACCCAAAATTGAAGCAATATTCACAAATTTATTCATGAAAAATAAATTTTCAAAAACCATTATCTCTCCCATAAGTTAAATTTCAAACTAGAAAGCAACTTATAAACCTTTGAAAAATAAACTATATGATGTCCAAACTTCAAGTGAAACCCATAAATTCTTCAAGGTACTATTATTTCAACATCCAATTTCAAAATAAAACCCAAGATATCGATACTGAGATGTAAATTCAATAAGAATTTCATATTTTATATATTTAATTCTTCCTCAAAACTCATATTCACAATAAAACTTGTGCATGAACTCTGTGGTCTCAAAAATATTAAAAACAATCATATTTATATGCTTGATAACCTTCCAACATTATTTTCTACACTATGACCGACCATAATATTTAAAACTTTATGTATATAACCACCACTCGAGCAAATAAACAAAATTTGTTCCATAGAAAACCAAAGTGTGTGAACTCAATAAAAATCAAGATCTCAAAAAAGATTTTTATCCTTCCAATATAAGCACAACAAACATAATTGATGAGTTAAACATCAATATCTCAAGGATATACATATTAATATTGCATCAAAACTCTTTCAAGAATGGGTGACTAGATTTATAAATAATGCAGATTGCTTTGTAGATGATGTGATCTAGGATTTTGACTCAAGAGAGGATGGTTAGTATGGTGTTAGTTTCAAAATGAAAATAAAGTGAAATAAACACACTAATGGCATAACATCTCTAGGCTTAGACACTAGGGAGAGCTTAGTTAACAAAAGCAAATGACAAACACAACTAAAAAGTAAATAATCAAATACAAGAGTTCTTTCACCTTCCTTGGATGCTCCAAATGCCTTTGTAGTAGTGGCTTACTTAGCTTATGCTCATAAAGTCCTTGGTAATGGAAGCTTGGCTACCTCCATCTATCCTTGGCACCTTATGGCTTGGCTTGGCTTGGAATCAATTTGGAATTATAATACTAGTTGCTTGAATCTTTTAGAACCAATCTTGCATTATAAATTTACATCAAGAAAACTTAGAAATGATGTTGTGAGGCCTCTTATTTATAGATATTTGGATTTGATCAAAATCAACCTCAACCGTCCATCTCAAGATTGAGATGTGTGGTTAAGGATTTCAATTTTTAGAATTAAGTTTGTAATTATCCTCATCATGACATTGGAAGAAGGGAAAATTAAGAGGCATGGAGGGGATCATGGAAGGCATTGATCTGACATGGAGGACATGAATCTTGATATTTATGGTATTTATGGCCTAAAGATGTCTTCCCAAAAAATGAGGTCACTTGATGATGCCAATATTTAATATTCATTTTCAAAACAAATTATTCAACAGGTTTCCATGAAATTATTAATTAGGCCTAGATTTGGGTTAATTATCTCTTAAGCATGATTAAACACATTGTGCACAAATTATCCAAATTGATCAGAATGCCTTATTATTGGTTTTAAATTTGACTGGAATAGAATTGGAAGGCACTATCAGATGCATTAGAACCATATTCTAATTTAGAATGTTACCAATAAAAAATAACAAAGGCATGCATCTTGTGCAAAATATATGATAGGAAAGATCAGTCCAGAGCATGCAAGTGTAAATTTGATATTTTAACTCAAAATGATCTGATCAAAATTAGCTGGCTCATAAATTACATTACCTCATTTAGTGATAACCTAGCCAAAATTGGCACTTGAATATGTTAGTTTCAAATTATTTAATGTGTTTTAGTGTTTTTAGGTCAAATTGTGTATTTTAGATGAAAATTGGCCAAAATCTTGATTGAAGGTTATCAACGACCAGATTTAGGTGTCTACAGTTTGCCCCTATTTGGGAAGGCATTACAAACTATAAGCACAATAACATCTTAAAAAATGAAAAGGTCATGTATGCCTACAACTGTAATGATGATAAACTAACTCTATGCTGCCCCATCGAGGGGATGGTTGGCATAAGTATGTCAGCAAACGGTCCCTCAAAAAGAAAGAAGTGAAATGAGGGGACTAAATAAAAGAAAGATGATGAAGTAAAAAACATAATGATACTAAAAAAGTAGTCAAAATCATTGAGAATGTAAGTAATATGGTGTATAATAGTTTTTTTAAAGGTGGTTACAAGCATTGTACCTTGATAGTGGCAACATGGTATGATAACATAATAATTTTCTCAAAGGTGGTTATAATCATTAAGAAGATGAAGCTGCCCCAGTTAGGATAGAAAAATAAGATAAAAACATACCCCTATATGGGCACAAAAAGTAAAGTGGTGACAACACAATGATTTTCCCAAAGGTAGTTATAATCATTGGACCTTGATTATGAGAAACATGATAAACTTGACCAAAGATGATGATAAATTAATACAAAGGGTAATGATGAATTGGAACAACCTACTAGTAAGGAGATGTTCGTCTGAACTAATAAAGGTTGAAATTATTTCATGTTTAGTTACTCTATTTGAGATATGATTAGGATTCAATCAGGATGTCGATGTTGAAGAGATGCTGCCATTACTGAATAGACTTCTTGAAGCTGAGGTTTGTTGTATCACATGTCGGTAGACATCATGATATAACATTATGAGGACTTGGCTGAAATATGTATAAGGACTAACTCTCATAATCTAATACTCAATATAAAATAATGCACCAATGATTGAAACCATGATGACAATGTAAACATATGAATAGGGATGGATTCAAGTGTAAGAGTGGGCAAAGAATCGCCCAATGAACACACATAGACCAAATCAAGGAAATTGTGCTAAAAGTAAACAAACAGATAAATAAATAAACAAAATAAGTAAAAACAAATAAAGAAACAATGCAATAAAAATCCTATAAACATTGGCCCTACAGAATAGGTTATAACTTAACAAATGAACAAAATGGGGGAATAAAAGAAAAGGAAAGGGGTGGCTGAGTTGTCTCCATATGCACCAGGCAAGTGGACACTGCCTACATAGTTTCATATATGTAATATCCAATTAAAAAACTTTAGGCCAAATGTAGTTCTTCTAAATAATGGGAAAAATGTGATAACTGATGAAGACAAATAGAATGGATGTGATAGAAGAATAGGAATGGTCTTGTAAAATGGAAAGTGCATGAGAGAAAAGGCCAAAATGGATGGGGAAACTAAATGACAAGTGATTTGCTTGCAACTTAGTAAGGGTTCTCAGAATCCTTAAGGCAAAGAAGTGGTCAATATTTTTGTTCTTTTCTATAAATTTTTTGAATGTTTTTGGAAGTGTTTGAAGTATCTCAACTCAATTGAGAATGACGAGACACTAAATGGTTCAAGATCACAAAATGGAAAAAACATTCAAATTGAGGTTGCTCACAAAATGGTGAGAGCATGGCTTAGATTGCTTGCAAAATGGTGTGAGCATATGGAAAGGGTGACTAAGCTAACCTCAACAAGTATTGAGCACTACCTACATATTCCCAGAGTAGGACCTCAAGTCACTATAGTTCTACCTTTACAGTAAAATAATTTGACTAGTGCAACAATCAATTCAAATAAAATAGGTATAGTTGGTAAAAAGGCACATCATCACATAAGAAGTGGCAAGTTGGTATGTCAAGGCTTAATGTTTCCCATAGTTTACCCATAGGTGGTTATAATTAAGATGCAATGACATAGATCAATGGTATTAATTTTGCCAAAAGTGGTTATAATTAGTAACAAGACCGGGGGGAAGAAAAGACTAATAAATGAAGGATAAAACTGTCAAAACTTCTATCACACTACCCCAAAATACAATCTCTATCCAATGTAATTGAACTAACTAAGAAATTGATCAGATACCTTGATGCTAAAACTATGTAATGAATGACAAAAACCAAGGTCAAATGGGCTAGGCTTTAGAACACGTTGGGTTGATAGGTCAGAAGCAGAAAGTGGATATGGAAAAGAGGATGGATAAGGATGGTATTTGTATAAAGAAGAATAGTGATAAAATGGGATAAATAAAATGGTCCTTATAGACAATATTCCTTAGCATTCAAGCATAGTATTGCTTCAGATGAATGATATTCATTGGCTCTGAAAGTTTGTCATTGTCTAGTGTGGCAAGCCTGTATGCTCCTGATCCTAATTTGCAGTGATGATGAAAGGCCCTATCTAGTTTGGTTTGAATTTCCATTTATGTTTCTTCTTGTTTGTGGCATTATTTTGGTTTTATTTAAGAACAAAATCACCAAGTTCAAATGTTCTATACTTAATATGCTGATTATAATGACCTTTGAGTAAATTCTAATATGCTTAAAGATTGTTGAGTAAATCTATGCATTTTTCATCAAGTAGATCTAGCTCTTATAGGTGAGCTACTCGATAGTCATGATCATCTAAGACATGCTTGAAAGAGAAGCATAGTGAAGGTAATTTGACCTCAATGGTAAGGATGGCTTTAGTACCATAAATAATTGAGTATGGAGTGACACGTGTGGGGGTACGATGATTGGTATGGTATGCCCAAATGGTAGGGAATATCTAGAGGTGCCAATCATGACTGACATCATTGATAATTTTTTTGAGGATGTTAAAACTTATTTTATTGGATGCCTCAGCTTGGCCAATACCTTGAGGGTAATATGCTATAAAAAAATGTTGGGTGATATTGTATTTAGTACATAACTAGTCTACATCTTTGTTCTTGAATGATCCTCTATTATTAGATATAATGTTAGAGGGGATATCATAGCGGCAGATGAGATGGTTGAAGATGAATTTATAAATTTGCTTTCTAGTCATGTAAGTGAGGGGTATAGTTTCAACCCACTTAGTGAAATACTCAGTGGAGATAAGGATATGTTTATGGACATTAGATGAATTGGGGTTAATCTTCCCAATGAGGTCAAGTCTCCATGTGGAAAATGGCCATGGTGTCAACATTAATTTTAGAGTTTTTACTGGGGCATGAATCAAATTAGCATGCCATTGACATTTGTCACATTTTTTTACATATGTAGTGGCATTTGCGTCCATTGTGGGCCAATAATAACCAGTATGCAAGATATTTTTGGATAGGACTACCCTGCTAGAATGAGCTACACATACTCCTTCATGAACTTCTCTTAATGCTAGCATAGACTCTATCGAAGTTAAACAATGAAGTAGATTTCCATCAAAACTATGGTGATAGAGGGTAGATCCAAGTAGAGTATAACAAGCAGAATGGTGAATGAAGGCTTTGGTTTATTTTTGAGAGAGGTTAGGGGGTATAAATTGGTCATGAAGGTAGTTATAAAGGTATGAGTACCGGATAGAATTAGGACCAACAATATCACAAATCATAACAATGGTTAAAGGTTCATGAGCCGATACTAACAAATTCTTGATAAGGAACTGATACTCTCTAACTTTATTTATTTGTTGAATCAAAGACCTAATAGTAGCCATGGCATCTGTAGTTCTATTATTAACTCTTGGTATGTGCTCAAACTAAATATTTGCAATTTGTTGCTTAAAAGTGTCGACCATGGCTTTATATGAAACCAACTTGTCATCTTTGGTCTAAAAATGATCTGTGACCTGATTGATGATTAAATGAGAATCACCATAAACTTGAAGATAAGATATATTCCAATGCACTGCCTATCGAAGTCTTGAAACAAGTGCTTCATACTCAGCCATGTTATATGTATAAGGAAAGTTGATTCTAAATGATTTAGGGATTAGATCCCCTTGTGGTGTAATAAACAATAAGCCTAGCCCTGATCCATGTGCAATGATTGAACCATCAAAATATAATTTATATGGCTGCTCTTCAAGGGGTGTGTCCATGATGGTCACGATGGATTCATCAAGAAATTAAAACATGAGTGGCTGGGTGTCTGTGATAGGTACTTCAACAAGGTGATCTATAAGAACTTGTCCTTTGATTTCCTTCTGATTGAGATACTCTATGTAAAACTCACTAAGAAGCATGATCCATTTAGTCATTTTAACTTACAAAACTATTTTAGATAGTAGATACTTGAGTGGATCTACTTTTGAAATGACCATAGTTTTATTATTCAACATGTAATGATGCAATTTCTGAGCTGTAAAAACCATGGCTAGACAAGCTTTTTCAATAGGTGCATAGTTATGTTCATATGTAACCAAGGTATAACTTAGGTAACATGATCATTTCCTTTGTCATCATGTTGAGCCAAGAGTGCCCCCACAACATGGTTGGTAGCTGATAAGTATAACAAGAATGACTTTTTTGGCATAAAAGGTAATAAAACAAGGAGATTGACAAGATAATCTTTGAGCTATTGAAAATTTATTTGGCAGTGATCATCCTAGTGAAATACAACTCTTTTATTTAAAAGGTGTGTAAATGGATTACACTTATCTAATAATTGAGAGATGAAATGTCAGATTGACTAGATCTTACTCTGCAAACTATGGAGTTGATTTAAATTGGTTGGTGGTGACATCTCAGTTATAACATGAACTTTAGTCAGATCGATTTCAATACCTCTATGAGACATGATGAAGCTAATTAATTTTCCTAAGGTTACACCAAAAACACATTTATTTAGATTTATTTTGACTTTGTACTCTCATAGTCTTTGAAATATTTTGTGTGGCACTGCTAGATGGTTAACCCTGGCTTTGGATTTTCTTAATATGTCATTGACATAGTCTTCAACAATATCATGCATCATATCATGAAATATGATAGTCATGGCCCTTTGATATGTATCTCCATAATTATTAAGGCCAAATGGCATCACTTGATAACAAAATGTTCCCCATGGAGTGGTGAATGCTATTTTATGCTGATCTTTTAGTGTTATTATCATCTCATTATATCATAAAAATCCATCCATAAGTGAAAGCATTTCATAACTGGCTATGGATTTGAAGATCATGTCAATATTAAGTAAAATAAAATCATCTTTGGGATAAGATTTGTTTATATCTTGAAAATTAGTACAAATTCTAATCCCTTCAAGATTTTTAATAATAGGTACAACATTAGAGATCCATTCAGAGTAGTCAATGGATCAGATGCATCCTACTTCTAAGAGTTTTTTCAACTCTTTCTTTACCAATACAATAATGCAAGGATGAGGATGCATCTTACGTAACTTTTGTTTTATTGGTTTGGCATCAGGATTAACCACAAGGTGGTGCAGAACCAAGGCGGGGTCTAAACTTGGCATGTTAGAATAGGCCCATGCAAAGATATCTACAAATTCTCTCAAGAGAGCTGTAAAGACATCATGTTCCTCCTCAGTGATGGATGCTCCTAATTTTATCTATTTTATGTTGGATGGAGTCTCAATATTTACCTCTATTATATCTTCAACTACAAAGGTTGAACTGTCTTCTAAGATAGTAGGCAATGACTTGAAATATTAAATTATGTCAGGGTCCTTTGTTAGGACTTGCTCTTCAACTTCTCCTAGGCATGATGAATCTAAGTCCCCTAATGGGAGATCTAGCCATGTGATAAAAAAAAATTAGAAATTCTTAGATAATTTGATCAAATACTTATTGTTTCTCAAAATTGAACTTAGATCTATAGGCAAGTTCATCGTTGGTGGTCTCCTGATCTAAATTTGAAGAAGAATGAACACCCCCATCTCATGGTGCTTGAGATAGGTTTTCACCACTAGACTGGACTTTATCTTTACTTTTTCCCTATTCAAAAAGCACCTCAAAGAGGTTTTCACTTTGGGACCTCAATGTTTTACTTATTTATTTTTGGCTAAGGGTGTTCACTCGCTCTCCAAAATAGGCTACAGGATCCAATGTGATTGAGAATATTGATTTGTGATCTCCCAATGGAACATTATTTCTAAGGCCTAAGAAATCAAAAAATGCCTCATCATTCTGGAACTCATCAATTGGCAGACTGGATTCTTGTTGGTCCCAATCTATCAATTTGGAATAATATAATGGCAATGGATTGCGATGAATGGCCAGGGTAAGGGTATAAATGACATTGTTATCAAATAGGTCATCAAAGGTGAGGCTATGATCGGACTCTGCTTCACTATCGACATCATCATCACTAGTCACTAGTGATGGAGTTTGAATAAAATATGTGGGGTCACCCCTAGGTGGTTTAAATCCAAGTCCATAAGGTCTTTCATACTTAGTCATATAAATTAGCTCGATGGTTCTTTATTGATTCAGTCTGAGGCCTCTTCCTTCATAATTATGATGCTCTATGATACTATTGGGAATAATATACTTTACATTTTTATAACAATTAGCTTGGTCATCATTGTATAACCATGATTCATCCCCTTCAAGAGGATCAGGTCCTAGGCTAGATGCTGGTACAAATGTGATAGGTCCCTTATCTTTGTTCTTTTGTTACCAATGCATATGTGGGATGACTTGAGGTCACCTAAAGGTTTTTAATTGAGGAAGATTGGAAATATGAAATGTGTCATGGGTCACATATTCTCCTAGTTCGTTATCTAAAATGGTGAAATGATTAGAAGTTTCAGTAGGTGGCATGTGGGAAAGGGAATCCAAGGTATTAGGATCTATGTAATTATTCGATGAAGGATCAATAAGTATAGATTTTCCTCTATCCTGCTTGGAATTTGGATTCATAACGTATTGATAATTATAGCTTTGAAATTTGGACTCAAGATGCTTGTAGTGTTCATATAGGTGTAAATCTCTTGGAATATTCACTTCCATCCCTGAGTGGAAAAACTTGATACATTGGTGCAGTATTGATGGGACTACATGAATCTCATGTAACCAAGGCCTGCCTAGAAGCATGTTGTATGATAACTCAAGATCCAACATATGATAAAATGTATCATGGGTTAAAATCCCAATGATAACTGAAAAACTAATGGTGCCTTATGACTCTCCTTCCTGATTATCACAGGCTTTAATGGTTATTGTTTCTGGTTGGAGATGTGTCATTGTGTACTCAAAAATCTTGATGAGATTTAAAGACACTATGTTGAGGATAGATCCATTGTCTATGAGGACATGTTTCAATTTATGCCATCTGATACAAACTTCTATGTATAATAGGTTATTATGGAGCGGGCCAAGGGAAGACATATCTCTTTGGTTGAATGTGACTTATTGGGCTAGAGCTAGGTGTCCAACCAAAGCTTGAAAGTTATCAAGGGATATGCCACTATAGTGGATTGGGTCAAAAACTCATTCAAGATGTTTTTGTAGATTATTAACATCCATAGAAAATCTAAAATAAAAATTTGTGCTGGCGTCTTATGTAATTGTTCCATAATATCAAACTTCTTGTCTTGGTCAGTAGTGAATGATTTATTCCAAGGCTAAACGATTGGTTGGATGATAGACAAAGTGGTGGATGCTTGTGGGCCTATGATAGTAATCTTCAACCTCTAAGTTATGAATACACAATCAGGATTAAATACTAGACCATTATTGCTAATTGATGATGGGAATGGTGTGGGATTAGATAGGATAAGTCTTGGTTGCCAGTGCACTGGCATGTGGTCACATGGCAAGGACAAGTTGTCACTATAAGATCTAAAAGGGGAAGTCCTAATTTTATAGTTTTATTGTATGCACTCTTCCGTCAAAGAAGGATTATCCATGTAATTTAGCTAAATATTTTTATTTGGCAATGGTCTAGGCTGGTTAGTGCTTGGTCTAGGATTAATGGAGATGGTATTAACACTACTCCCTGCAATATGACCTACAACCTTGTTATAGTCACGTGAAATTACATGGTAGATTTGTTGGTTATTACTATTTTGACCTTGGTTTTGTTCATTATTATATTATTGTGGGTTTCGATACTAATTTTATTGATTCAACTGGTTTGACCTTTGATTTTGATACTATTAATTTTACTACTGCACTGGCCATTGTTGTTATTATTGATTGTTCTATTTCTATTGATTATTATGTTAGGGAAAAGGGTTTTGATAGATCCCAAGAGTTTGATTGGAAGTGGAATCACCTTTATCCAATTTTATCTCCCTATTCTCCAACATATTCTTGATTAAATGCTTTATTTAGACACATATTCATAGATTATACCCATTGACCTGATGATAGTCACATAATTCATTTTCATGGTACCAATCAGGATAAGGAATGCCTTGTAGATAATGTTTTGGTATGGGCCAAATAATCATATTAGTGACAAAAAGATTGTAAAATATAGACTCAATAGGTTCTCCTACGTCACTAAAGACACTATGTGTAGGGATGGTTCTTCTAGGAGGAAGGGTTTGCAATGGTAATGACTGATGTATTTGTTGTGCATGTTTTAGTTGCTATGTTTGTGGCATTGGTTGGAGAGGTTGCTAGGTAGGAGTAAGATGAAAGTGTGGTGTAGATGATGTCTACATAATTTGGACATGATGAGATTTGATTACTCCATTTCCCATAACATTCTTATTACAGGTGAATTGCTTTGGTCATTCATAGTTATTGGCCTATGCCAGTTATGATGCTTACATTTGGATGGGATGTTGGTATTTTCCTTGATTGGTATCTTGATTAGTTGAATTAATATTGATGACGCCTTTATTAATGAGCACTCTCTCGATCAAAAAAAACTTTATCAATGATCTCTTTGAATGTATGTGCACATTATAGTTCCAGATGATAGGCTATCTCACTATGCAAATTCTTAGTAAACACAATGGCTAGTTATTTATCTGGTAAACTATGGGTGAAACAACTTGAAAGGGCTCTCCATCACTGTAAATAATTCACAAAACTCGCCCCATCTTTTTGCTTTGCTTATGTCAGGTCCACTAATGAAATCTCATGTTTAAGGTTATAGGAAAAGTGCTGCACAAACTTATCAAAAAGATCATCAAAATTTGCTACTAAGTTTTTTGGAAACTTCAAAAACCACTCCAAGGCTTGTCCAACCA
Organism: Torreya grandis; assembly: GCA_037957365.1. Lineage (NCBI taxonomy): Eukaryota > Viridiplantae > Streptophyta > Pinopsida > Cupressales > Taxaceae > Torreya > Torreya grandis. Next base: position 2,780,622 of record JARHVA010000166.1, on the reverse strand, counting down.
AGCTCCTTAGAAACAATAGTAAAAGGTATATGTCGCTATATGCCACTAATTAACATGCAATAAATAATTTGGTCAAATGAGCCTTAAGATCACCTTTCCCTTTGTATTTATTAAATTTTGGTGGTTCATATCCTAGAGGAAATGGTATATGCAAATACGCCATGTTGAATGGATAAGAACATATGTCATCTAATTTGAGATTTTTAGTTTGCTTCCCAGCCTGAATGGTGGAAATTGCATCCTTCATCTGTTGTAATTTTTGGGATAAAAAATTGGATGGAATATTGGTTTGAGGGAGAATTTGGGTTTCGATAGATGGTTGGGATGTCACAAGTGGAACACTTTGACCAAAGTATTATGGAGATACCTATTGGGGTATATTGGTTTGGTTGGGGAATGGACCAAGAATATGCATATGCAGATTAGGATGCACTTGAAATTGCATATTTGGTTGAACAATATTCTGGTTTAGGTTGGCGATAAAGGTTTGACCTAGGGGATTTTGTGGTTGGGATGGAGGGATATAATTATAATGTGCTTGTTGTGGTTGAAAAGGGACATGCCACCAACTAATCAAACCTTGCTACTGAGTGGTAACTTGTGGACTAAGACCCTGTCTTTGGATTTGTGGCACATTTTGAAAAAATGGTTGTCTAGTAGGTACCTGAGAAACATGAGGACCTCTTTGTTGCATGAATCCCTATGAGTAAGTGAAAGTAGGTTGTAAATTCAACATTTGTCATTGACCAATAGTTTCATATTGATGACTAGTCATTGCTTAGTTTTATATTGGCATATTATTCTATGATATAAGAGGTATGTTCATCATTATCTAGCAGGGTGGAATATTTTTTGCCCCTAATTGAGAAGGTAATGTATTCATCCTTTGTTGCATTGATACACTAGACTATGTATACTGTTGTGGAATACTACTCATTACTTGTTGAGAAGGAGTAGGGTTTGTCACATTCTATCATTGAGGTGTGATATTAGTCATTGTTTGATTACCTAACCTCATAGGTTATACATTCAAGGAAGCAACTAGTTGAAGTTGGAGTGTAGAAACCCCTACTCCCTAATATGATGATCTACTCATAGGATTAATTATAGGCACATATTATTGGCTAGTTGTTTATGCATTAGTACCACTTTGATCAGGACTAGACGTTATTTACACACTCTTCACTATGTTTGGCTCACTCTTTAGTGTAGAGGTTAAAGACACTTCTCCAATAATGAGCATATGTATCAAGTTATCTATTGAGGTGATTTGTATGAATAGGTCAGAACTTAGATTGTATTTTCTAGTTAACTCTATCATCACTCCTATTGAAGGAACTAGGTCAATGAGAGGCTTACTTACCATGTTCATTTGATTGAAATTGCATGCTAGATTTAGGTAGGTTTGATATGCTATTTGCATTTGATTTAAATTCTCTTCCATGATGTTTTTACTTTGATAAGATATATTAAATCTTGGTATGTTGTTTGGACTAGAGCCATAAGATTGCTAGAAGAAGGTTGCTGATCGTAATTGATATTGTGGGGCACTCTTAATAGACTTGGTAAATTTTCATGAGGAAAGTCTGCTAGAAATTTAACCCCTACCTATATGGATCTAACCAAAATCTCATCTTTGTTCTCTAAAAAATGTTGCTCAAATAAAAATGGTTCATACGTGGAATCCGTATTAGTAGAATATAATTATTAAAGTACTAGCTCATCCACCATGGGTATTGTAGCTAGGTATTATGTGATTTGTTCTTGGTCTTGTTATATATAAGGTGGTGTGTTAACCAAATAGTTAGCCAATGGATCTTGGATTTGTGCCCCTAATTGATTATTATAAGAGGGATAAGAATCTATCTCATAAACAATATTATCTATATAGGGGTCTTGCACCATTTCTTCTTGCACAACCACAATACTAATCCCTAGATTCTACATGAGTCCACTACGAGTGTAGGAATATATGTTGGGATCCATAGTCAATGTTTTGTGATAACAGGTCAAAGAGTTCTACAAAATCTAAAAAGGACAATGTCTAAAATAGATGATGTTCCAACTTGGTCTAGATTTGTTAAAAGGATAAAAAGGTTTATGCAAAGGTTTGTGAGGAAACAAGCTAGAGTGAAGTATTTAACATTTCACTGTTCACATAGAGATAAGCAAGTAAATGTACCTAAAATCAAAATGTCAAACTCTAAGGTCGAAGTGTTTCAAACTAGTCTAATCTAGGAATTTAAAAATTGCTAGGTCTTTTGGCCAAACGCGATGTCAAAAGCTAGGCTCAAACAAGGCATGTGCTAGGACTCTTGGCCAAACAACATCAAAAGCTAGACTTTGAAAATAGATGAAATTTTTAATCTAATGGATTTGAAACACTTCTAACAAACACTAGGCATTTGATTCTTGGACATGAACTTGGTCAACTAGGTATAAGGTATGAAACAAAAGAAACTTTAGCTATAGTTTATTTTCTCACAAAAAATGGTATAAAATTGGGGTTTTTTGGACAAACTAGCTAGACAAAAGTGAAAAGTATAACTATTTTAGATAAAATATCACAAAACTACACTCGAATTGGTCTAAAAATGTAGGAACAAATTTAGAACTCTATGTAAGAGGGTCTATGTAATGTTTTGGGTAGCGTAATGATGATATACTACCCAAGAAGGTGTGAAAAAAAAAGTTTGTTTCAAAGACTCTCTAAGGCAAAGACATTTTTTTATAATTTTGACAGCATAACACTACCTTTTGTTGACTCAAAATGTTGTGGTGTATAGACTTAAAGTGCACATGTTTAGCAAAAAATGGCTTAAGTCTATTAAGTGATGACAATAATTATGAGTCTTAAATGGTCTTCAACCCAAATTAGAAAGTAAACCTAAGTTCCCTCAAGTTTAGTGCAAATGGTGAATCCACTTAACACATCAACCCTATGAAATTGTAAAGGTGTAATTCTAAATCTAGATTATAAGCAAAGGACTTAAACAACTTTGGTAAGGGTTTAGACTCAATTTGGGCAGCATAACTATGCCAAAGTGGATGATATGACTCTCAAGATTTTGATGAACCTTTTGAACAAGGCAAATTTATGATCTTACATGGGCAGCATAATGCCTCTTTGTTCAAAAGGGAATTTGGACTATGTGTTTGGTTTTGGATTATTTGTTTACACCAAGTTTTTAATCAAAATAAGACTTTAATCTAGGACAAGACCAACTAATTAACTATTTTTAGATCCTAAACTGACAAGGTTTCTTGGTACTTTAATAATCCATCAATATGCATCATTTGAGAGGATTTTAGGTATTCATCCAAAAGTAAATACACATTATATAGTAGGGTTTTTACACCCCCCTTCTCTTAAATGATAGTACTACAACATAGACCTTGAGGCACACCTTGCACAACAATACTTCCATGGTAAGTGGGGATTTGTCTAAGAAATAACAAGTTTTTGAATGATCTAGAAGAATCAATTGCACAATGACTTTCATGCCAAATAATGCAAAATAAAATCATGGATTTTAGGTATGTATCACTTGGCTTGTTGAAAAAAAGTCTAGTCCTTTTTGCAACCACTACATCCTACTGTTCGCTTAGTATAGTGTGATGTCCAAAGTGCCACTACATTTCGTGTGCAACTCCAAAGGAGCCAAATGAAGTCAATGTTGTGAGATGAAACCCCAAGTCAAATTTTCTCTAAAGAAATTATGAGAGGTGATGAAGTGCCCCTTGTAATCCAAGATACATAAACAAATAAAGCATGAAAGTAGAAAAAATTTACGGTCATTTTCAAGGTCACCCAAACTTTGATGAGTTTTTAGGGAGTACTTTAGATGATTTTATTTCTAAGCCTCAGACTAGGCTACTTTAAATATGATTAGAATTTTGATTCCAAGGGATCCCTATAAGGGATAAATGGAAGAGAATACATACAACATTCCTCTCTTTGCCAAACAAAATCTACCTAAAAAACTATTGGAAATAGAAATTGACAAGTGTGTTCAATTTTATACTCTAATAAAAAGTTTGGTGGTGTTCATTTGACCCCTTGGTCTTAGTTGCAAACTTTGAAAAAAACATTCACCAAAAACATCTAAATTATTTGTTAAACACCCAAAACAAGGTTCCTAATTGATTTTTAAGCATCCAAAGGTGATTAAAACATGTTTTGAATAAATATCAAGCTTGGTCTTACAGAAAAATTGTTAGCATGTCCTTTAACTTTGAAGCCCTTTTGAGTTTGAAACAATAAACTTTAGAAAAGTAGCTCTTAGGTCTATTTTTTTGGAAAAACACAATGACCAACATCGGTTACTCTGGCTAACCAAAATACAATCGATGTCAATTTTTCTAACTGATGTCAGTTAAGCAGGTAACCGATATCGGTATTTTTGTTAACATCAGTTACTATGTAAAAACCATGGAAACCAAAAATAACAAAATAAAGTTAATAAATCAATTTACAAGAATTTTAAGAGTTCAAATAAATATTTTAGAGTTGCAAAAGGATCTCCTTCAGGTGTGAGATGCATCTAGTCTCACCAAGCATGTCATTATGTGATCTAAGAATTTGAATCAAGAGAGGATGGTTAGTATGGTGTTAGTTTCAAAATGAAAATAAAGCAAAATAAATACACTAATAACATAACATCTCTAGGCCTAGACATTAGGAAGAGATTAGTGAACAAAATAAAGTGAAAAATACAATAAAAAATCAAAGAATCAAATACAAGAGTTCCTTCACCTTCCTTGGATGATCCAAATGCCTTTGTAGTAGTGGCTTACTCGGCTTGTGCTCATGAAGTCCTTGGTAATGGAAGTTTGGCTAACTCCATCTCTCTTTGGCACCTTGTGGCTTGTGGCTTGTCTTGGCTTGGAACCAATTTGGCATTATAACACTAGTTTCTTGAAGCTTTTAAAATCAGTCCTACATTATAAATTTGCATCAAGAAATCTTAGAAATGATGTTGTGAGGTCTCCTATTTATAGATTTTTGGATTTGATCAGAATCAACCTCAACCATCCATCTCAAAATTGAGATGTGTGGTTAAGGATTAATTTAATTTTTATAATTAAGTTTGTAATTATCCTCATCATGACATTGGAAGAAGGGGCAATCAAGAGGCATTGAGGTCATCATGGAAGGCATTGATGAGGCATGAAGGGCATGAATTTTGATATTTGTAGCATTTATAGCTCAGGGATGTCTTCCCAAGAAATGAGGTCACTTGATGATGTAGATATTAAATATTCATTTTCAAAACAAATTATTCAACAAGTTTACATAGAATTCTTAATTATGCCTTGATTTGGGTTAATTAGCTCTTAAACATGATTAATCACATTGTGCACAAATTACCCAAATTGATCAGAATGCATTGTTATTAGTTTTAAAATTGACTAGATTGAAATTAGAAGGTGTTGTTAGATGCATTGGAACCATATTACCATTTAGAATATTACCAATAACAAATAACAAAGGCAGGCATCTTGTGCAGAAGATTTGATATGAAAGAGCAGTCTAAAGCATGTAGGTGTAAATTTGGCATTTTGAATCAAAATGATTTGATCAAGGTTAGCTGGATCATAAATTAAATTACCACATTTAGTGATACCCTCACCAAAATTGACACTTGAATATGTTAGTTTCACATCATTTAATGTGTTTTAGTGTCTTTAGGCCAAATTGTGCATTTTGGGTGGAAATTGGCCAAAACCCTCATTGGAGGGTATCGATGGCCAAATTTAGGTGTCTACAGATGATGTGAGGAATTATTGTGTGAAGGGGTCCTAACATCAAACCTACACCCATAAAATTCTCTATTTCTCTTGTTGCCCCTATTGTTGGCTAGATTGAAAGGAAAATTATTTAGGATATTCCAAAATTCAAGGTATACTACATCAAAATGAATGAACATCCTAACATCTCTATGAAACCTAAGGCTAGATATCTTAGCCCTAAAACCAACTCTTTGAACATTTCTATTAAGATTCTACTAGTTAACATTGCTACTAGAATTCTACTTCCAAACTCTATCATCATTACTCCTACTTGACCCAGGTTGATCCCATCCAGACATCTTAACAATATGAAATATTGATTATGAAGACTAAAAATCAACATATATTCATTCAAAATGAAACATAACTATATTCTAAATGTTTAGTCATATCTCAACAAATTTTTTGAACTAAACTATACCAAGTGTATCCAATATCACTGAATCCCAATAATCTTATCAACTAAAACTTTAGAAATACAATTATAATATCATAATTTTATTTCACAAATATTATGATTTATTTTAATGAAGTTTCTATCTTCAAAGTATCAATTTATCTGAAAACCAAACTGAATCAACCCAAAATTAAAGTAATATTCACAAATTTATTCATGAAAATTAACTTTTTAAAAACCATTATCTCTCCCATAAGTTACATTTGAAAGAAGAAAGCAACTTATAGACCTTTTCAATATAAACTATATACTATCTAAACTTCAAGTGAAACCCCTGACTTCTTGAAGGTACTATTATTTCAATATCTAGTTTCAAAACAAAACCCAAAACTTTAATATTGAGATGTAAATTCAACATGCATTTCATATTATATATATATATAATTCTTCCTCAAAACCTAGATTCACAATAAAAATTGTGCATGAACTATGTGGTCTCAAAAATATTAAAAATAATCATATTTATATTCCTGATAACCTTCTGGCATAACTTTCTACACTATGGCCAACCATAATATTTAAAAATTTATGTATATAACCATCACCTAATCAAATAAACAAAAATTATTTCCATAGAAAATCAAAGTGCATGAACTCAACAAAAATTGAGATCTCAAGATTTTTTTTAAAACCCTTACAAGATAAGCACAATAGACATAATTCATGACTTAAACATCAATATCTCAGACATATACATATTAATCTTGCATCAAAACTTTGACACAACTCATAAATCCGCAAAAACCTTAACAACCCTACATGCACAAAGATATGGTTTTGAAAAAAAACTAAAAACATCATATACTTCAAAAATAATCGACCTACTAAATCCCAAAATTTAGCAAAAATATGAGAAATCTTTCCTGAGTTCTGAACTTGATAGTCTCTATTTCCATAATATGCATATAAATTTATTTTTTGAAACTAAAACTAATGTGCACCATAATACTATTATGTTCAGTCTTTCAAAACCCATGGAATAAACAAAATCCATCATAACTTTTTATCTTTCAAAACTTTTGAAAATATCCATGAAAATACATAGACAAGAATCCTTGAATGAAATTGAAGGAGAGTACAACTAAACATCATTGCATGCTCAATATACCTCAAAGTCACTTATTAAAACCCATCAAATATTCATTCAAATAAATGAATCTCTAAAAACCACGAATGGATATCTACATAATCAATCATGTAGGGTTTATTCTCAAAAAATTCAAAGAACCCATTGAATCGATATATATGAATTATTTTATACCAAATTATTTCAAATTGGCACTAATAAAACAAAACCCTTAGACAAGTGAAAGTGAAAACAACCTCTAAAATGGAAACCAAACTAAAATCATATTCAATAGATAAATCTCATATATTCCTAAGTCTTCATTTATCTTATCTCTTATTGAAAATATATCAAGCTTAAATCCATGAAACTGAAAGCATCATGTAACCTTATAAAAAACATGCATGCACAAACTTAACTTTAAAATTTATTAACATGCAGGCTAAGACCTTATTTATTTAAATTATCAAATGAATATTTCTCAAAAATTCATTTATCTTGTTTATGGCATACCTCAAAAGGCACCTTTGTAGTCTTTATGCCTGGAATCCTTTAAAATCCCTTTTTACAACTCAAAATCCACTTGGAATGCAAACTATCAGATCGTCATTTCCATAATCAAGCTTCGTGAAATGACTAAAAACTAAGAAAAAATACCTATTTGTATTTTCCACCCTCCATTGTTATTGACTTGTTGACATGCTTAATTTTTATTGGCTCATCTAACTAGTCATTAAACTTTAGCATTCCGCTAATAATTTTAATAAAACCATCAAATTTATCAATAACTAAAATGCTTAATAAACCCTTTGAAAAATTCTATGAATCAAGGTATGCATGCTTAGTATTAAATTCTTCTTTACCACTAAATCCCAAACTTGATCTCGATGCTTCGAGATCATGTTTTATATTAAATACCTCTGCCAGCTTATCCTACCCAGTATTAACATTAAATACATGACTTGAAATAAATCACATTACCTTCAATTACTTAGCATTTGAACTTATGTGTTTCTAGACTTAGATTTAGAAAATCAAATTAAACATTAAAAATCTATAATATCATAAGAAATGAAAGTGATCCTTTAAGGGAAGTTATAAAACAATAACTATTTTAGAATGATCTTTATGACTGAAATCTATTGAATTGAGATCTATTTTCAGACTGAGAACTCATATGAATTAAAAAATAATGCTCATAATAAGTCAAAAATTGAATTATTAAACCATAACAACTACAACTAGTCTATCTATATAGCCATATTGAACAATTATATACCATTTTTATCTGTCTAAAACCAAATCTCACAATACCATTAAAAATATCAACTCAGTCATCACAAACTATTCATATTGTTCATAAACTGAAGAGTATAATACAAAAATTATCATGGTCATTCAAACTTAACTCAGATCAATTTGAATATAACATGACAAAAATATAACATTTTTAACTTTGAAATCATATAAAGTGATATTATACCAAATTGAAATGTTATCTTATAAACTAATCATGACTGAAAAGTAAGATAACTAATCACAAACATTCACAATGATATATATATATATATATATATATATATATATATATATATATATATATATATATATATATATATATATGTCCATTTATATTCTTTTATCCACTATTTTTTTTGAAACCACTCAAAATATAAACATGAATTCATCAACCAATCATAGTCAATTCATAATAAAAAATATGCATTCAGATATACTACTATTTGACTGGATCCCTGACACAGTTTTATATTTCATGACTGAGTCGTTACTATGGTAGAAAGTATTAATTTCAAAAAAAATGAGGGGGTGTAAAAAATAGGCACAACACTAGTGACCTTTCTAGTCAGTTTTGTGTAATGGAATTGAGTAGCAACAAATTAATTTTTGATAAAGTAAAAAAATTCTTGAGAGTGTGATCCAGAAAAAAATACTTCTCAAGTAGCTATGCATGAATCCCTTTAATAATAAATTTTAGTAAGGGATGGGTTATTCAACTAGCATGGTATGAAGAAAGGGAATGATATAATAGGAAAGTTTGGGTTGGATGCAAAATATAATACAAATGCCTTAAGTACAAAATCTAAAAATTAAGTAATACTTTTAAAAACTTGATACCACTCAACGTTTATTATCCATTATATCAAAAATTGAATTTATAAAGAGTAATACCTCAAAATGATTGATACTTACAAAAAATTTTATAGTATCCTCACAATCTTTCTTCATAATGCGAAACTTCTCCATTTGTAACCCTCATTGATCATTTCAAAAGTAAAAATAAAAAAGATAAACAACAAAATAGAAACAGTAAATAAAAACAACAAAAAAAGAAATAAAAAACCAAAAATAAGGTAAAACACAAAGAAATAAACAAAACTAAAAGTTGTTAATCATGAAACAGTTTTAAATGATGGCTGTTAACTGAGTAACATAGCCAATTTCTTTCAAGATCTTTTAAATTAAAAGTATTATTTTCAAGTATAATAGTAATTCTATAAGGACCAAGCTATCATGAAGCAAATTTTTAATGTTTACCAGAGTCTTCATGTGCTTCGTTTCAATATAAAACTAAATCTGCAACTTTAAACTTTTTGTTAGAAACTTTCTTATCGATTTTTTTTTAAATTTTTTATTTAGCTCTTTCTAATTTTTGTAATGTTGTTGCATTAGATTCATCAAGAGATACTAAATCATGTAATCTTTGTTTAATTAGATTTGCATCTTCAACAATATATTGTAGAGTAGTTCTGGATGAAGAAATACGATGTCCTATTGACAAGGTTACCTCAAAACCATAAGCTAACATAAAAGGTAAATAACTAGTTGTCTTAACAATAGTCCTATCAACCCATAAAGCTTCAAAAATTTGGAGATGTCAATTTTTTTTATTATAAAAAACTAATTTATTCATAATTGAAATCATATTTTTATTTGTTAACTCAGCTTGACCATTATCTTGAGGGTAATATTTATATGAATGACTAGATATAATAGAATATATTCCTATGAAATCTAGAAATTTATTTGAAACAAACTGAGGTCTATTATCAAAAATGATTTCATAAAGAACTCCAAATCTAGAGAAAATATGACTTTTTAAAAAGGAGATTACTTCACGTGTTATAAAAATTTTAAGTACTTTGGCCTCAAGTCACTTAGTGAAATAATATGTAGCTGTTAAAGTATACCTATGACCAGTAGATGAAGGTGGGTGTATGTCTGAAATAAAATCAATGCCCCATTTCGTAAAAGATTTTTTAGAAATAACAGGGTTTAAAGACATTACAAGCAACTTGTCTCTTTTAACAAATAATTTACTTGATATACAAGAATGAACTAGCTTATAAGCATATTGGAACAAAGTTGGTCAATAATAACTAACTCTTAAAATATTATAACTGGTTGTTTTCATAGCATAATGTCCACCATAGTTTGCTTCATGATAGCCTCTAATAACTTTTTTGTGTTTGATTATGTGTAAGATATCTCAACAAAACTCCATCTCTATTTCGATAAAACATAAAATTTTCTAACAAACATAAATTTAAAGCTTTTAATCTAGAGGAATGTCTTTTCTTTTTATCTAAATTATTAGGACCAACTTGATTTTAAAAATAATGTACTAAGTCATGGTACCAATTGTCTTCAACTAATATACAATCCCACTCATTCATTTCAAGATCAAACTTAAAATATTTAAAAAAATCAACAATTTTCATGGTTTTTATATGTGGCTTTGCATTTAAGTTATCATCAACAAATATAACTAAAACACTAATATTTGAATTAACATTTTCAGCTAAGTGCTTTTTGAATTCATTACCTTTGATTATTTTAGAAGTTTTGAATTCAAAATCAAACTATTAAATACGTAAAATCCACATAGCAAGCCTTCCCTGAATAGTTGGTTATTTTGAAAGATATGATAAAATAGGGATGTTAGACCATACAAAATTTTTGTTTCCCATCAACAAATAATAAAATTTAATCAAAGAGAAAACTAATGAGAATATGAATTTATCAATAAGAGGGTACTTAGTTTCTGTATCTTTTAAAACTTGACTCATGTATTCGATTAGTTTTTCTTCATTATTTTCAATTTTTTAAGTTATTATAGTTCCAATAGCTTTTTCGGTAGCATTAACATAAAGTATGAATTCTTTATTTAAATCAAGTTTAGCAAGAACTGGAACACTTGTAATAACATCTTTAATACAATTAAAATCTAAATCAACACTTCATCTCAATTATATATTTTATCTTTCTTAAGTAATAATTATAAAGGATTAGATTTATCATCAAAATTTGATATAAATTTCTTAATTTTTTTTATCTTACCAAAGAAAGACCTCAAGCTAGATTGATCTTTTGTAGGAGGTAGTTCTTTAATAGATTTATCATGTTTAGGATCAATAAAAATGCCATATTTAGAAATAATATATCCTAATAACTTTCCCTCAATAACACCAAAAACTATTTATTTGGATTCAAAGAAATGTCATATTTTTCGTATCTTGTGAAAACTTCACGAAAATGATCTAAATGTTTTTTTGCTTCTTTTTGAATGCACGGTGAGATCATCTAAATAAATATGAATAACAATGCCAATCAAATCATTAAAAACAATATGCATAGCTCTCTAAAAATTAACACCTGCATTCATCAATCCAAAATCCATTCTATTATAAATGAAAGTACCTCTTTAAGTAGTAAAAGCAATTTTATATCTATCTCCAGGGTTTACAAAAATTTGATTATAACCAAAAAATTCATCCAATAAAGACATCATTTCTGATCTTGCAAATTTTTGCAAAATTTGATCTATACTTGGTAGATAAAAATTATCCTTAATAGTAGCTTTATTTAGATCTCTAAAATCAACACATAGTCTAATGTCACCATTTTAATTTTTAACCAACACTAGATTATCTACCCATTCTGAATATTTTATAGGGAAAATGACACCAACATCAATCATCTTATCTAGCTCTTTGTTAATGGTGTCTTTTAACAAAAGGCTAATTCTTCTTATTTTCTGCCTTACAGGTTTGATACCAAACTTAATAGGTATGCCATGTTTAATAATTTCAGCATCATAACCCTTAAGATCTTTTTATGATCAGAGAAAAACATCAATAAACTCTTTAAATAATTTAACAAATTTAAATTTTTCACTTGTAGTAACTTGAATTCCTAAATAAACATATTTTAGATCCTCTTCAGAGCCTAAATTGATAGGTATAGTCTCACCAATTATTTTTCTAGAAAACTTTTTCGTTCTAAAAATTTTAGGCTAATCATTAGGCGTGAATAAAGATTCCAAACTCACTAAACCAACAAGCAATTTATTACTACTTAGTTTCAAATAATCCTAATTTAGTATATAATCATCACAATCAAAATAATTTTTCTTAATGAAAGAATCTATGTGTTCATCACAACTAGAAATAAGCCAACGATCATTCAAATAAAAAATTTTAAGACAAAAAATGTCATCATAAGAGAAGTCTATAGTAGATTTGGTTTCACGTAGAGTTGGATTAGATACAAAAATAACAAGTTTATTAGGTCTAACATTATATTTTTTAAAAATATGAGTGATATTGAAAGATTCAAAATATTCAAGGAATAACTAAACCTTTTACGTATAACAATGTAGATGAGTTTGATTAGTTTTATATATTTTACGAATTTGTCTAAGAACCAATTTAAAATCTTCAAATTTTTTTAAATAATTAATGTTAAGTTCAATATCATTTTCCAACCCTAAACATAATACTTCAAATTCTAATGTATTATTAGTGTTCTCAAATGATAATTTATAAACAGAATAAAAAATTTTACCTAAAAGAGAAATTAGACAAATTTTAGCATCATTACCTTGTTGAGAACAAGCTCCATCAAAGTAAAGTGACCATAAAATATTCTTTTTAAATACTTATTCATGATAATTTTTTGGTTTATCTAAATTTAGTAATTCATAAGTCCTAATCCTAGTTTCAACATAAGAAATAACTGAATAAGTAGATGATTCAATAGGTGTACCAAACCAATACTCTTTTTAATGAAAGTAATTTCATTACTAACAGGAACCCATATGATATCTTATCCAATAAAAGCACCAGTTATTTCAGACCAATATCTTCTTAATAACATAGCATAATTGCTAGGGATATCTAAAACTTAAACATTAGTCATGCATCTAATTCTTTCATCTTGTGCAATTTTAATAACTATGTCACAAAACTTACCACAACTTTTAGTTTGTTTAGAATTAAAACCAGTAAGTTTTCTATTATTCATTTCATAAGATATACCTAACTGATTTGCAATATATTTAAGCATAATGTTATTTAAGGCACTTGTATCTAAGATACAATTATGGATTATATTATTAACAATTTTAATCGTAATAAAAAAAGAGGAATATAATTAACAGGAGGATCATAATTTTGCACAAAAATAGTGGATTTTTCATTACTATCTTCTTCTTATAAACTTACATCAGTTTTAAGATTATTAATAGCATTATTAATCTTATCAAATTGCCTTGGAAGACTAGCTACTTACAGTAAAGAGAATCCATCTTTAATTATTGATAAATCATCAATTATGTTATAAGTTTTAACATCAATTTGTGTAAAAATTTTAGGCTTACAATGTCGATATTGACTATTGTTATAACCATTTGATAGAGAAATATTTTAAACAACATTATTAGATGAACTATTAACATTATTCTAAATTATTTTTTCTTTATCATTAAAAGAAGAATTATTATTTGCTATTTTATTATGTTGAGAAGAACCATAATATTTATTTCGAGTATTCACAACATAAGTATTCTCATTTTTGAATGGATCATCAAGAGTGTTTATATTGTCTACTAGATCTTCAGATGTAAGATCTTTTCGTTGAATTTTTTTTTGAACTTATGAACAACAACACATGAATCTGGATCATGATCCAATTCACATATATTACAGTAACAAACAATGTCTAACTTTTTATTTTCATTATTATTTATATTTGAGGAAGAAGATTTATCATTAAGCTATCTTTTAATAGTGACCAACTCATTTTTGAAACTTTGAATAGCCTTTAAATTTTTTGAATTATTTGAATTTAAATCTATAGAAGATCTTTTCTCAACCCTAATGTGTTTAATCTTCTTTTTATATTCAATACAAAATGTTATAGTTTCACCATATCTTGTAATATCTCTATCTTCTAGAGTCATTTTATATTTTAAAGGTAAAGTATTACAAAGATAAAGTCTAGATAACTTCTTAGAATGTCTAAGATCACACGGGATCTTTTGACGTAGCTTAGTGAACTTGGAAATGAAATGGTAAATGGTCTCACTTGTATCAAGAGAAAAATTCACAATGTCATTGATTAGAACAAAATCTTCTTTAGATTTATCAAAAGATAACTCTATTCAATCCTTAATATCTTTCCATGTATCAATAACCTTGGTAGGCAAACTAATAAATGCTTGTTAAGCTTTTCCTTCAAGTGTTTGAGATTTTTTTTTAAAATAAATCTTTTCATTTGTTATTCCAAGAGTAGAAAGAAATAATCTAAAAGATTATAAATGATCTTCCCAATATTCTCTAAGAGCACCATAAAATTTTGATATATTCAATCCTTTAAGAGAAGACAACTAAGACAGTTTCTAACATTAATTAGATTTGTAGAAATTCATGAAGTTAAAACTATCTATTATTCTACTTAAACTTATTCTTTGTCTTCACCTTCAGTGAGAGCATATTGATATTTATTATTTTTCAATCCATGAATCCAATCATGTATTCTCACTTCTACTTTTGCTTGATCTCTCATTGGAAGTTTTAGTATTTTCTACCTAAATAATTTGATTATTTTGAATCTGATTAACTAGATTTAATTATAGATTTGTAATAAAAGGTTGAGAGATAAAAAAAAGTCATAAAAAGAAAAAAAATAAGAAAGAAAGGCCTAGGATTAACAACTAAACCTCTAGCTATATCTTTTTGAATTCTTCTATTCAAATTAAGAATGTCTCATTAACTCTTATGTGTGAGATTAGAATATCAATCAATCTCAAATTTTATAATCTCTTATTCTTGATTTATGACCTAAATGACTTGTTTAAGATTTTTAAGATGATTATACCATACATAACATGTTCAATTCAAAGAAACATCAAATTAATCATCATCAATATCAATTCTAGGTTGGATAATAAGAGGTTGTTGTCCTTCAAGTACCATGAGAAAAAAGAAAATAAAACTTAATATCAATCAGATTTTTGAATGGATCCCCAATAGAGTCATCAAATTTGTTAACGATGAAAATTGTATCATCAACGAATCAACCCTTTCATCTATCATGAAGGTTAAGTTGAAATCATACCAATCTAATCATGGAGTTATAAAGGTTTAACTATGATCCTAAATGTTTTTAAATGTTTTAGGACATAATGAATGAGTCATCAAATATAACATATTCTATTATAATATCAGAAATCTATTTTATTAAATCATGAATCAGTTTTAATTATGAATATGTAATCTATCTTATCTGATAGAAAATACTTATGAATTAGATAATCTCTTGAAAGAAAGAAGTCTAATTCAATAAAATAATATATTTTAAGTAATATCTTGCTTCTGTTGTAATATTTCAAAGTAAGTTCAAAGGATAAACTAATAAACAAATTTGAGATAAGCTAAAAAGTAAATGAATATTCAATCAAGTAAAGCAAACACACAAGAGACACAACTAACAATAACTAACAAACCAATTAAAACAAAAGTAAATAGAGAATAACTAGACTAAAGTAAAATATAAAAACAAATTAATCTAACTATGTAAGGAATAACAAGTTGATTAACAATTAACAAGTCTAATAAACTTTAAATAAAAAGGTAAAAAGGTCTAATCAACAATCTAAACTAAAAAATAACTAAAACTATAATCTAAAATTTAAATAAATCTCATATCTAAACTAAACTATGACTAACTTACAAAACAACTAACAACAAATCTAATAAAGAACTTTAAAACTAAACCTAAACTATATGAAAGGAACTAATCAAAGAACAATCTATATTAAAGCATGCAGAGAGAGATCCGTATAAGAAATCACTTAAATGAAATATTAAACTAAACAGATATAAAGATAAAGATATAAACTAAGAAATAAAAATCAAAACTAAATTAATAAAAGATAAAAAGACTATATTTAAAATCAAAGTAAATATAAAGTACAATAAAGTCTATGAGTCTCAAAAGAGAATCATCTTAGCAAAATAAGGTAGATTTTATTGAGAAAATCAATATCTTCCTTTACAAATATCTTAAGAGACAACTTTTATAATCAAAATAGATCAATGATATGTCATAAAACAATGAAGTGTTCATCATTATTTAGGTTGAATACTTATATTCTGCATATAGAACTATAAATAGTAATTATCAAAAGATGTTAAACTTGACAATCTTCAGATAATCTATTATAAATGATAATAAAAACTAGATATATCTATGTTGTCTAAGTAATTACTCAATTGTCAGATAAAGTATCATTGGGTATATCTATAAAAGTCATGTTATCTTAAATAAGTTGCATAAAAAGAAAGATATAAACGATTGACTTCACAAAATGTATAAGTCTTCAGTACCTATGTTGTTCTTCTACCTTCAAATGAATCCTTCATCTCTTTTTAATCTCTAAAATTAGTTAAAAAATAAGTTATAACCAACCTCAGTCAGTTATTAGTTTATCTTAACTAATTGACTTTAAAATTTAATTAATTATAAATAATTATCGGTTAAAGATATGTTTAATTAAGACTTAAAAAGTCTTAATAGATCAAGTTTTTGAATTTAGACTGGGTATTATATTAACAGGTGGGGACCTTCATCAGTTAATAATAAAATTGATTTCTTATATCAATTATTAAATAGATAAGTCAAAGTTTAATAAATTATATTTATATCAAACCATGATGCATATTCCAAAATTAACTAGGCATATATATATATATATATATATATATATATATATATATATATATATATATATATATATATCAAAAATTAAGTCTGCTATACTTCCAAAAATTATCAAAGATTTGAAAGTTTATGCATCAAAATTGCAAGTTAAAATATCAAGTCTAAAATTAAACTATCTCAACTATAGTCCAACTAAAAAATAAAAAGTCTATCTAGATGATATCCAGTAGTCATTAGAATTTGAAAGTACTTAAATTATAGGCTTTACATGCTCATTAACACCTTCATTATACTCTATTTCAATTGTTAGAAATTGCACCAACTTCATTCCATAATCACTTCTATTATTATTGTCAATTTTTAACTTGATTCATTTGAACACTCTGACCTCAATTGGTGAATCTATATCATTTTAAATCACTGATCTTTTATCTAAAGTAGAAGGATGAATGTCAATCATACTCTTTCTACCTGCTAAAATAGACTTCTCCAAACTTGGTTTCCTGCATCATGTGATGGGTCCACTATTATAAGATGCAAGACTTAACTTCTTACATCCCAAAATAGGCTCTCTATGAGAAGATGAAGGCTTATTTAAAACTAAAAGAATGACAAGATTGATAGAGTTTTTAGCATGAGCTATTTTATTCTCAAGTTGGGTGGTTCTCTGATCAGGTTATGGTTTAATAATAGGCTCAATTATTTTAGGAATGGGTGACTAGATTGGTAAATGATGTAGATTATTTTATAGATGATGTGATGAAATGTTGTGTGAAGGGGTCTTAACACCAAACTTACATCCATAAAATCCTCTATTTCCCCTATTATTGACTAGATTGAAAGGCAAATTATTTAAGATATTCTAAAATTTAGGGTCTGTTACATCAAAATGAATGGACATCCTAACACCTCTATGAATCTTAGGGCCAAATATCCTAGCCCTAAAACCACCTCTCTAAATATTTCTATTAATATTCTAATGGTTAACATTGCTACCAGAATTCTACCCCCAACTTTTGTCATCATTACTCCTACTTGACCTAGACTGATTCTATCCAGACATCTTAACAATCTCAAATATTGATTATGAAGACTAAAAATCAACATATATTCATTCAAAATGAAATAAAATTATACTCTAAATGTTTAGTCATTTCTCAACAAGAATTATGAACTGAACTATACCAAGTGTATCCAATATCACTGAATCTCAATAGTCTTATTAGCTAAAACTTCATAAATAAAATTATAATATCATAATTTTATTTCATAAATATTTTGATAAAGGACCAAATGAGAAAGTAGAGGGAAAGAGAGTTGATAAGAAAGAAATAAGAAGAATTCTAAAGAGATATGAATGAGATAAAATAACAGATAACGCTAATGGATCTCATGATCGAGAAGATAAAAATCTCATGGAATGGGTTGATAATGAGAAAAAAGATACAATGGCCTATTAGATCACTTATTGAAAGGAGGAGAAAAAAAACTTATTGCCTTAATAAAGGAAATAAGGAAGACAAAATTGTTTTGCAATCAACTCAAGATGGAGATGCATAAGCTTTGGTTGAATGATTAGTCGAGTAAACAAGAGGACAGTTGCATCCAACTAGGTGTTAAGGACAAAGAAATACATTAGTTTGAGGGCCTCATTGTAGGCTTAAAAAGAGGAGTACAAACCCAATAATAAGGTATGCAATATGATTACATGTTTGTATATGAAAGTAATGTGCAAATAAAATTAGAGTTGGTAGACATAGAAAGAGCACTACATGGTGACAAGGAGGAAAATGAAGAGAAGGTAATTGCTATAGATGAGAATTGATGAAGGCCAAAGAGAGTGAAGAGGAAGCCTTAGTTATAGCATTACTCTCACAAGTATTAGAACCAAACAAAGAGAGAACAAGCAAGCATGAGCAAGAGAGAGATTTACAAGAGGAAAAGTAGTTGATGGTTTTCATTGACTTGTGTGTTCCATGTGTAGGTTGATTGCAGAAACATAAGTAGGTGTTGAAGATGATCAAGTGGGAGACCCATGTGCAAGAAGATGACCTCAAAGAATAAAGTAAAGGAGTGGTGAATAAAGGAAGAACTAACATAAAAATATGCAAACACCACAAAGGTATATGTATTTGAAATAGACCTCAGGATCCATGAGGAGATTCCATTAAACAAGAGATGCTAAACAAGAACGTGAAAGACAAATTATTTCAAGGAAAGTTTAATTTTGATCCTCTATAGTATGATATGGGAGCACCATTACCTCTGTATATATTAGTCTATTTTTCATTATTTGAGTTTTTAGGGAGTCATTATAGTCCTTTTAGGTTGAATAGGATTCTTAATATGTCTTTAGAATTTGAAATAGAGTCTTTGTGGCATTTTCCTGCCATTTTGCAATATTTGAAATTTTGAATGTTTTGCCCAAGTTTTATAGGTCATGATTCATGTTTGTAGGAGTCTTAATAATGTATCCTTGTGAATTATATTATAAGAGTTAATTAAACCTTGTTACATAATTAAAGCATGTAATTATTCATTTTTAAAAATATGTGGTGGTTATGTAGTTTTGCACTCTCGATTTACAAGGGAGTTACAAGGTAGATATAGGTTTTATTTTTAAAATGTTGAAAAGTGATAAGTTTTGGTATGAGCATTTGAATGAGTTTTAAGGGGTTTTGATTCAAAGTGATGAAATTTATTTAACCCAAAGCATTAATAACAAATAATCTTATTCTTGAAACAAAGTTATAGACCCTATAATTCATATATATGTGCAAAGTGAACTGAGCAAGATTGATAAGAGATATAAGATGTCTTCCAATAAAGTTATAATTTTTTTCATTTGAATTAATATGGTATTTTATCTCTTTGATGTTATAAGTGTTTTATAATTTGGTTTCAAATTCTTTTGTAAGATTGAGTTATAGCCTATATTATACCTTATCTTTTATGTATACATAAGAGTAATGATTGTGCACGTAGTGCTCAAAGAAGGGAGATTTCATAATGTTATGATAAAAATTAAATTATTTTGGTAAGTTGTTTTAATTGAGTTTTTAAATTTGTTTATCCTCTTTTAGGAGTCTTTCTCACATATGATCAAGTAACTATAAACAAGTCTGCATACCCTGCATTCTTTACATTCTATGTTTGTGAACTGAGCGAAAGCAATAAATTTAAAGTGAATGATTTGTTTGTGGATGTTTGGGGAGAATTTAAAAGTATTAAATGGGTATATTATTGCTAAATTTTATTTAAAACAAGTATCCTTATTTGTGTTGATCAGGTTTAGAAGTAAACCCTATGTGGTTTTGTGTATACAAACTGTCAATTTGCAAAGTTTGTTGGAAAGAGACTATAGATGAATAAAGGAGGAATTTTAATAATTGAAGTGTATAATGTTGTTATATAACCCAAATTTCCATCATATAACCTTAAAACCCATAATGCTTTGTGTAAATTGTTGGAGGTACAATCACTGAGAGGGGGTGGGTGAATCAGTGATGCAAGATATTTCAAACTTCAATTGTAATCCTTTCACACTCTTAATAAATGACCATAATAATTAATAAATCATAATTTTTTTTAATAAAAATTAATAATAAATATGCTATAGTATCACACATATAACATCAGATCTATGTGGGAAACCCTCTTGGGGAATAAAACCCACTCTCAATCTTAAAAACACATAGACTACTTATCCTATAAGATGATAAAAAACAAGAAAATTTTTACTGAAACACCCACTTCACAAGGATCACCCACCCATAAATATGAAAAATTACCCACTTGTTCTAGATGTTGAGTACCCACACAACACCTATGAAATCAATAGCTCTTAAATTTTGATTGAAGATCAATCTGATTGGAGAAATAATGTATAACATCTCTCTTCACACTCATTCAAACTTGTTCATACAAAAAATGCATCTAAAACACCTTATTTTATCTCTTTAATATTATTTTCTCATCCTCGATCATCTTTTTACTTCACTCCATCCACTGAGCACACTCCCTTTGAACTTTTTCCTTTGCATCTATATTCTTCTCTCTCACTTCACACATTCAAATATAGAAACCATTGCCTTGTTCTCAACTATTTATAGAGGTTTTATGAATATTATCTTCTTGGTCAACCATAAAGCATACCTTAACCCTTAATGTATCTAACATGCTAACACATATATCAAATTCCTTCTCATAGGTTGGCCATAGCATCTATGGGTCACACTTAAGCAACTATGCCTTTCAATTAGGCCTTAGTAGTGCTTATAGGTCTCATGGAGACTTATTCACCCATTTATCATTCCATTGAGCAAATTAAGAACATATGATCAAAATAAACTATATGGGTCCACTCAATATACCCCTTATGACATCTTCATGTGATTTCTCCCACCAAAACATACTTTTGCTAAAGCACAATTGCTTGAACAATATTTTGTACATAGTATCACCATGAATGAACAAACATTCAACTTATAAGCCTTTGTTAATACTAAATATGGATTATTCAAACCTATAAAATCTATAAAGATGGTCCTTATTTAGTATACAACACTTTCCAATTTTTAGTCATCTTGAAACATCAAAATACTATCAAGAACAACTCAATTATCCTTCTCAAGTCACTTGCAGAACATGGTCAAACACACAGTCAACTTTGAAGTTACATAAATTTGACTATACAAACATTCATACCTTCTAACTAGGTTCTCTAGATGAATCTTGAAGTCCCATACAACTTTTCTTTTTTCTTCATCAATAAATTCATCTTGGTTTAAAATATATATCCAAAAAGTTGAGCACTAGTTTTCCTTTATTAATTTGAATATTTGAATTCCAATGGTCATTGAGAAAATGTTAAACATCGAGCACTTTAATCTCATCTCATGCTCATTGGAAAATATGGACAAATATGCACCATCAATCTCCTCTGAGTAGATCAATCTTTATCTTGTAACACTCAACATTGATCTTAGATAAGAGCTCCCACAGTCATGCCACTTGGCATCTCTACTTGCCTTTTGCATATTTGACTTTTGATTCGACCTATATCATCTATCTTTGTTAGTACAAATGCCCATGAACTATTGATCTCCTATTAGATCAATGAGATAGATACACTTATCACTAGCATGCTTTATTTTAGGTACCTTTGATAATTTGAATTCATGTGCAATGTTGGATCAAGATTTGGATGATGAATGCTCACCATTAGATCTACTGTCTAGTGACCTCAGATTTCAATGAATTTAAACTTGATGGTCCCTAACCCATCACAGTCTGCAAGAGCAAATTTTAAGGTTTATAACTTGAGCTAGAAAAGACTTAAAGATTCCAATTTTTTTGGGGACTATCTTGGCACTATAGACAATATCTCCATGAACTCTTTTAACCTTGGTTGACTTTATAAATACCAAAAATAATTGCACAAACTTGTTGGTTCATCCATATCTGCATGATGGTTTTTGATGATCTGGCTTCTCTTAAGTTAGAAGATGCATGTTTCTTTTTCTAAATGATCAAGTGACACACTAGAGCTTCACAAAGACATCTATGGATGCCTCACAACTTATTATTTATCCTTATCGACCTACATATGTGACATATCTCTCCAAACCATCAATTTGATCACTTTGTCATTAATGCATTAGTGCAACATGCTCTCTTTGACATCAATGATAACCTAACATCAATGACCATGCTTCAAAAATATCCTTCTTAATCATTGATGGCAAAAACACCCTCAAAATGACTTCTTCTTATTTAAAATTATTCATTTTCATTCTGATATTTCTCCCCCTTTGACATTAATGATAAATGATCTCTTCCTCAACATGCCAACAAACATTATTAAAAAATATGTATGCATTTAATTAATATTAATATGCTTAGGATAATTATATAATTTTAGACATATGAAATAATTAATTCCCCTTTGATATGCATAAATATGAACTTGAAGTTCTCTGATCCTTGAACCTAATAAACTGCTCATAAAGCTTAGAAAGCTCCCCCTAACATCAAGCTCCATCTCATGTCATTTGATATTTGACATACACTAATCTAAACTTGGGTTTTTCTTGATCATTGGACCTATCTACCTTCATAAATCACAAGCTCTCTTTGCTTAGACATGAAGATTTGATACCTTGTCAAAACACATGACTAGGTTTGATCAAGTCATCATATCAATCTTCTTGAATTCACAATTATAGCAGATATCTACACATTTATATCATGACTAAAGCATCTTCACATATGTTCCCCCTTACATCATGTACATATTATTCAAGCCACTCAAGATAACTGAGTTAGCTCCCCCTTAACCAAACACATCTTACATATTATCAAATTAAAAATAACATACCTTTGAACTGATTGGTATTTTGATCATTATCTAGAGCACACACACTTGTTTCCACATATAAGAAAGATGTCTCCTAAGAAGAATAGGTAGAGACACCTACTTGTCATGGAGGGGTTAAATATCCCAAAAATCAAGTGATTCCCATATCTCTATGCTCTCACTTGTCTTGTTATCCTTCCTCATCTTAAGATTGTATTTGAATGAGTTCTCGACCTTAGTCTTTTCCTTTATCTCAATATCTTGCTTGATTTCCTTGTCCATTTGGGTAGATAAGGCTTATTACTTGATACTTGAACTTGTTCTCTATTATATCATGGAAATTAGTCTATTTTGAGCCTATTTTTCATTTACCTTCGTAGGCCTCCATTCATTATGACTCCTCTTCATTTTAGGATTAATCTTTGAAGTAGAATATTGAACATTCTTGTAGAACCTTACTATGTGACCTCTCTCATGACATTTGAATTAAATAAGATTTATCATATTTTGCATACCTCGTGATTGAGACATATGATGATTCCTTACAGTTTCATGAATTCATTCATGTACCTGATCATTTGGTCTCCTGATAAATATATTACAAAACTTTGCAATATGATCAACTCCTTGACACTTGTATCAAAAGATGTCATTATTTCCTTGTGAACCTGTTGACTATTTTGAGTGATGATTTTATTCATGTTTCCCATTGTCTTGTTCATAATTTCATGAAAATTAATTCTTTTATTATATTTTACAATCTTTGACCTATGACCAAACTGATTGCAGGAGTAATAATGACCATTGAAATTTGCATACCTCATAACATTTAGTTGTCTGATCTAATTTTTATTCAATTTTCCAACACCTTAATTTCTTTACTAATGATTGATCTTCAAAGTTTAATTGTACTTGTTCACATTAGCCTTTATCATGTCTTGAGTTACATGCTTTTTTTATTCTTTATATCCAAGACCAAATCTATCACTAGCATGCTTTTGACTACTCAGAATATTAACAAGATCATTTGAGCTCTTTTCAAACTTCACAAATGACTTCACCTTAAAATATTTTTTGTGGAACTCAAATTTTAATGACTCAATTTCAATCACATACCTTAATCTCTCATCTTCTTTGGTTTTTAGTCTTGTAGACATAGTTTTTAATTGACTATTGAGATGCTTGATAGTATCTTCATGTTCCTTGGTGTCATCATTCAATCTTTCTTCAATCACACTAAATTATTATTCATATAAATTTATTTGTGACATCATCTCTTTGTTATATTTCTTATCAATCTTTAGATCTTTAAGAACATTCATCAATTCATCCATATAATCTGAATTATCAGCTATATATTTGCTCATAGCTTGCTTTAGTTTCATATACAAAGACTCTATCTCTGATTGATACATGATATATTATTCATCCTTATTCTTTACTTCTTCATTAAGAGTACAAACCTGATTTTCAAGTTGTCATGTGATCTCATCATGCTCCTTGAATTCATTACTTAGCCTTCCTTCAAAAAGTCCAATTTTCTCCTCATAGGATTTGATCAAAGAATCTTGTTTTCTATTCTTTCTTTGTAGTATCTTCATTTCTTCCATAGTATCTAGATATTTATCTTCAAGGGTGAATTTATCATCTTCTTCCTCTGACCTATCTCCACCAAATAAATCTATGCTTAAATAAAATTCACCTTCATCATTATTAAGAGCCATGAACAATGTCTCCATGTCCTCATTATGAAAAGAATCATCAATGTCAGATGTGTTTACTTCTTCTTCCATAGATGAGTTACCATCTTATTCATGGTAAAGACTCTTACTGATTTTGTATGATTTTTTATTTCCATTTTTCTTATTTAATAACTTTATGTACTTGATAAGAACCTCATATTTCTTATGTTCATCCATATGGGATTCCTTATGAGATTCTTTATGTTCAACCTTGTCTCTATTTTGACATCTAGCTACAAAATGACCAACTTTACCACATTAAAATCATTTTAAAGGAAGTTTTTATTCATACTTACCTAATCATACATTCAATTTTATTGCAATCATGGATTCAAGTTGATCTTCATTAAGATTAAAATATTCAATACTTAACTAATTCTTATTAGCTTTTGTCTCCTTGATAACTTTGAAGGCTGCTTCCTTCTTAGGAGGTCTATCCTCATCAACTCTCATCTCATAGGTAGTAAGGATGCCATGTAATTCATCCATATTCATCTAAGTAAGTTCATGACTTTATTCTTTAGCAGAAACCTTTGAATCAAATTTGACTATAAGAGTCTTTAATACTTTATGTACTATAGTAACTTAATTATCTCTCCAAGACCTGAGATCATATATACTACCTCATCAAATCTTAGAAGATAATATGCCATAATATCTTATTCCTTCGTTTTGATACCTTCAAATTTCCTTCGGTAGGTCTACAACTTGGCTAATTTTACCTTAGAGTCTCCTTTATGGATAGTCTATAATTTGACCCAAATTTCTTTGGCATACTTGTAGTGAATTACTTGGTGAACTCAACCTCAAATAGACCATAAATGATAGCATTCATAGATTTTGAATTATTCTCACTCAACTTATTTTTAGTATCACTAGTTGGAGGAGTAGTTGGTGTAGTATAACCATCCATGATAAATTTCAAAATATCAAATCCTAGAGACATGATATATGTCCTCATCCTTGTACTCTAGAAAGCATAATTTAACCCATTAAATAGTGATGATTGCTTAGTAAAGAAACCCTACATCTGTTAACTTACCATAATTTACCTTAGATCACCTTCAAGTTGTTAAACTTGCAATAAAGGTTGAGATATGATACCAATTGTTAGAGGTACAATCATTGACAAGGTGGTGAATTAGTGATGCAAGATATTTCAAACTTCAATTTCAATCCTTTCAAACTCTTAATCAATGACCATAAACATTCATAAAGCATACAAAATGTTCATAATAATGAATAAGAAAGATGACACAAGATCACAAACATAACATCCGATCTAGATGAGAAATCATCTTGGGGAATAAAACCCACTCTCAAGCCTGAAAACACATGGATTAATTGTCTTATAAGATGATCACAAACAAGAGACATTTTAGTGAATCACCCACTTTTTATAGATGTTGATCATCCACACAACACCTATGAAATTAATAGCTCCTAAATTTTGATTACAAATCAGTTTGATTGGATAAACAATGTATAACAACTCTCTTCACACTCACTCAAACTTACTCATACAAGTAATGCATCCAAAACACCCTTTTAGATCTCTCTAGTCTTCTTTACTCATCCTCAATCAACTTTGTACTTCAATCCATCCAATGAGCACACTCCCTCTGATCTCTTTCCTTCGCCTCTATATTATGCTCTCTTACTTCACACATTAAAATCTAGAAACCATTGTCTTGGTCTCCACTATTTATAGTGTCTTCATGAATATTAGCTTCTTGGTCAGCCATAAGACATGCTTTAACCCTAAATACATATAAAATTATAACACATATCTCAAATTAATTCTCATAGGTAGACCATAGCATCTATGGGTCACACTTAAGTAGCTACACCTTTCAATTAGGCCTTAGTAGCCCTTATAGGTCTTATGGAGACCTATTCACCCATTTATCACTCAATCAAGAAAATTAAGACCATATGATCAAAATAAACTATATGGATCCATTCCATATACCCCTTCTGACATATTCATGTGATTTTTCCTACCAAAAATTCTCATACTAAAGCACAATTATTTGAATGATATTTTGTACACATTAGCACCATGAATGAGCAAGTAATCAACTTTGAAGCCTTTGTTTATATTGAATATAGATTGGTCAAACCTCTAAAATCCATATAGATGGTAATCATTGAGTATACAACACTTAATAATTGTTAAATCATATTTAAACATCAAAATACTATCAAGAATAACTCAATTGTCCTTCTTGGGTCACTTGCAGAACATGGTCAAATACATAATCAACTTTGAAGCTACATAACTTTGAGTGTACAAACATTCAGACCTTATAACTAGGTTATCTAGATGCACCTTGAATTTCTCTATAACTTTGATTTTAAATACATCAAGAAATTAATCCTATTTCAAAATACATATCCCAAAAATTGAGCACTAGTTTTCCTTCATTAATTTGAATATTTGAATTCCAACAGTCACTAAGCAAATGTTAAAAATCGAACACTTTAATCTCATCTCATGCTTCCTAGAAATTGTGGATAAATATACACCATCTATCTCCTATGACTAACTCTATATTTATCTTGAAATGTTCACCATTGATCTTAGATCAAAGTTCCTATGATCATGCAACTTGGCAACTCTATATGCCTTTTGCATGTTTGACTTTTGACTTGACCCACACTATCGATCTCTGTTAGTATGAATAACCATGAACCATTGATATTCTATTAGATCTGTTGGGTGAATATTTTGTCACCAGTTGACTGATGATAAAATAGGTGCATTAACCATAGCATAAGGAGATTTATACAACAAAATGGATGTGGTGACCATATCCAGATTGAGACAAATCTCTCCTCTCAGCAAGGGGAGGTTCCATATAATATATATATATATATATATATATATATATATATATATATATATATATATATATATATATATATATATATATAAGCTAAAAATACACACATGGGTGAAATCATACCATCCATCTCTCATTTTTCATAGATGATGTTCACAAAGAAAAGGAGAATTCCTGGGTAATTGCTGAAGGCATTTCTCTTCTTTCAGAAATGATGTTCAAAAAATCAGAGGAAGACTTCCTAGGTTGTAACTATAACCACAAGAAACCCATGAAACAACAAAGTCTTTCATTGCTTCTCTCACTAATTAGGATGAGGGACACCATAGGATTAAGTGCAGCCCAAAGTCTCCACCTAAAACTACAACAGATAAAAGGATTACGAAGGATAAAGAGAGCTCAAAGTCTCTCTAGTATCCTTTACACAAAACATAAACTAAAGGCAATTATGGCAGCACAAAGTCTCCCACAGTCAGCTTTAGGATATCTTCTAGCTTATTTCTACTTGTTCTACTTGCTTTATTAAATGGACAAGACTATATTTAAGAAAAAGACATAAGAATGATTTTATAAATGACACAAGCTATTTCAACACAAAGTCTAAAAGGTCGCTTATTTTTCATTCATTTAACAAAATATGATTAACAGTCTAAGCTCAAAGTCTCAAGAATGCCTTTCAATTTGGGTAGAGATTCAATTCTAATAATAGAGAGATCTCCCTTATACAAAATGAGAGATTACAATATATAGCATCACAAAAAAGACTTGGGCTCTTGTTTTCATGAAAACGGCCCATGCTATATTGAATGCATTAAATATCTGTGAAAGGGCCATGTTAGAATAGGTCATCAGCCTTGAATTTGGCATTATGAATCATCTTAAATGTCTCCTCCTAAGCATGGGTTGTCTGGTCTTATTTATGATGCTTACACGGCTGTCTATTCGCCTTTACTTAATGCAGAAAAATAGGTTGTGCCTTTAAATGTTTGCTCTTTGATGTCCACTTCGTGGACTGTTCCACCTACTGGAATAACTCTCCTATAGATATTTATAGATTTTATATTTTCGTTCCCTCTTTCCTTGCCATGTTTTGTCTCTTCTTTGAAATTTGAGCTCTCAGGGCTATCTTCTCGCTTTCTACTGGCTCCTTCAGCTCCTTTCTGGGCTGATCGCTGAGTTTGTTCTCAGGGATTTTGAAAATCAATAGTTATTCCATCACCTTAAAATTAATGTCCATGGGGACGTCACTGGTTGCTTTAAACCTCTTTAAACCTTAAATCTTGAACTCTTTTGGTTTAAAGGTTCAATGGTTCAATGGTTCAACGGTTCGTCGATTCAATGTTTTGTAAAGGGCTGCGTTCGCTCTCTTTTTCTTCTTCAGTTGAACCATTTATTTGAATCATTTGGTTGAAATTCTTTCTATAATATTTCACTTCTTCCATTCTCTCAAAGCTTCTGCTCGAAATTTGAACTCTTTGAATCCTTTAAACCTTTGAACCTTTGAACCATTTTGATTCAAGGTTCAATGGTTCAACGGTTCATTCTATTTCTTTGAATTCTTTGAAGCTTCGAACTCTCGGGATCCTTTCCTTTTCTAAGTCCATTGAACTCATTGAACCTTTGAACCTTTGAATTCTTTTTGGTTTAAGGTTCAATGATTCAATCTTCACTCTTCAAATCCTTTTATTCTCTAAGTCTGCTGAAGTCGTTGAACCTTTGAACCTTAAACCTTTAAACCTTGTGGAGGTGGGGTTCAATGGTTCAACGGTTCAAAGTGGTTCATTATAATTGTTTGAATCACAACGTTAAGTATTTTTATTGAACCTCAGTGTTAAACCATCCTCAAAACACTAAGGAAAGGCCTTAAGTGTTTTTAACTTCCCTTTGAGAAAGCCCACCTGTTGACCCTGTGACTTCCTTAGCTGAAAAGGCTTGAATATTTGAAAAACTTAACTACTCAGAACATTTTGAAAGAAAGAAAGAGAGAATTTTGGCCTATAGGACCAAAATGGTTGGCATGTTGTCCACAAAATCAAGTGATGGATTTTGGGAACAACAAGATCAACAATATAGAGACACTTGTCACTAGCACATTTAATCATAGGTACCTTTAACAATTTTAATTCTTATGCACCATTGGATCAAGATTTGGATGATGAATGCTCACCATTATATCTATTGTTTAGTGACCTTAGAGTTCAATGAAGTTAAACTTGATGGTCCCTGGCCCATCATAGTATGCAAGAGCAACTTTTAAGGTTTATAACTTGAGCTAGAAAACACTTAAAGAGTCTACTATAGATAATATCTCCATGAACTCTTTTGACCTTGGTTGAATTTCTAAGTACCAAAAATAAATACATAAACTTGTTGGTTCATCTATAGCTGCATGATGTATAGTGATGGTATGGATTATCTTAAGCTCGAAGATGCATGTTTCTTGTTTCAAATGATCAAGTGACATACCAGAGCTTCACCAAGACATATATGGATGCCTCACAACTTCTTTGTCCTTACAAACATGCATATGTGCCATATCTCTCCAAACCATCAATATGATCACTTTGTCATTAATTCATTAATAAAACATGCTCTCTTTGACATCAATGAAAACCTAACATCAATGACCATGATTTAACATAAATATCAAATCTTTATTCTCAAATTCATATAGACTGTAGTGCCTGAAACTCTTGACATAGTCATTGTAAAATCTTGTTGAAATGAGAAACACATGTGTTATGAAGCATATGTTTCTATTGGAAATGGTATATTAGGTTGTGGCATAAGTTTAGATATTTATGGGAAGGTTTGAAACCCATTTAGGAGTGTGAGAGAGAAATATTTCCCTTCTTGACTTGTTTCAGATAGAGACAACCCTGTTTCTCGGGTTTTGAGGAGAAATTATTTTTTCAAGAGTTTTAATCAACCAAAATTCTTAAAATTTGGTAATTAGTTGGGTATTTAATCCCAATAAAGGATTTTAAGATTTATTTTTTGGTTTGGTACATTTTTTTACGCTTAGAAGGGACTATTTGTGAAATAGACCTAGAGAGGCCTAATAGGCTTAAACAATGACCTATTTGAAGACTAAAGAGTGGTCTAAAAGTAGAGTTTAGCCTTGAAAATTCACACAGAGCTGAGTCTTGATAAAGGGTATCTAATTTAATTATTGGTTTTCCTATATCATTTCATACACTTCTATACTATTATAAATACTCCATTAAAGGGCTATTAAGGTCTATCTGAAATAGGGTTAGAGTAGTATATGATAAATGAAGTGTTATGAGGAGTGTTGACAATGGAATGAAAGGTCTAATGAGACCCTTCTAAGAATGATAAACACATTAGAGACCAAAAGACACTTTGAAGAACCATACAACCATTTCATGAAGAATACATCAATGAGTCATTACTAAGGAAGTACATCTTGAATCAAGACATAGAGTGAATAAGTTGTTTACCCTCTACATCATGTATTCATGAATTTTTAGGTCAAAGTTTGAAGGTTAAGGCAAGAAAAAGTGTTTTATGGTCTCTTGAGTACATAGAATGAAGGTTTCTCAACCTAAGAAGGATTTTATTATGTTTTTTAGCTCATCAAACCTCTACATAGGAACCTAAGTTATTAATGGTAGATGGGGAAGGGTACTAGATTAAAATTCTAGGTATTAGTTTTTAAATTGAGGAGCTATGCTTTATGAATAATTGTTAATAGTGGAAGTGTGTTTAAACCCTTTTAGAACCTTAATAAGGATCTGATGTTGAAGATTTTGTTTAAAAGTGCTTATAATGGAGTAGAATGGTTAGATAAGTGATTGGAGGTTGTAGTCAACTGTCCCAGGCACCTCCAAGTATGATTGAGTTATTAGATGTGTGAATAGACCCTATAAGAATGTGCTGATTTCTTGGAGATTTGCTATAGTAGTAAGACTTGACCAAGTCAAAGCATGCATATGGATAGAGGATGAAGCTTGAGACATGTAATTTATTTTCATAAAGGTTTTTGCATAGGTTCCATGCTTTAGGTGTACAAATTTGGTTTTTTAATGTTAGGAACCTGTGTTACTCCATATCTTTACTTTGTTAGTATATTAGTTGTTATGGATGCATATGATTTGTAAGTCATCCCATGAGAATTTTGATTTATCCCACATTCATGGGAAGTAGTATTTTCTTAGATTAGACTTAGTATATAAGTAAGTGTTGAGGCCAATGAAGGCATCCATATATTTATTGTATTGATCTTGCTCAAAGGAGGTTACCCCCTCAAAGTGGCCTATGATCAATACAATCCTTTCAATACTTCTGATAATTATATAAATCTATCATTTCATGCATTTTATTTAATTTTTTGCAAGAGGATCCTCTCATCTAGTATCATAGCACTTTCTAGGGCTATTTTTTTCCTTTAGAAAGTCTTAACTCTATTCTACTACACAATTCATTTATGTAATTTTACAAAAAGTCTTTACTCTATTCTACTACATAATTCATTTAAGTATTTTTTTATATCATAATAATCTATTTTAGATCAGGTTAAAAACCTATTTTCATAAATATAGGAAGTGCTTGGGTGAAATCCCTAAAACTCATTGTGAGGAGTACCATAGGGACCCCAAAGTAGCTAGCCCATTGAGAGGACTTGCCAATAAAAAGGGCAATGACCCTATCCTAATTGACTAGTTCCCACCCGTGAGGAAAATCAAGAGCTATCTTTTAGGGGTAAATCCATGGCTATAAATTTTATGGAGAGTGGTACTTGCTTAGATGGCATGGTGGCCAGAGTGATATCTTTAAACCCTTAGGTAGCCATTGAAACTAGGGGCCCATTTCTATCAATTTCAGAATATTACCCAAGGAGTATTAAAAAACTTGCCATATCAGATCTTCACATATTATCAACAGAGTATCAATAGACTTGCCATACCAATTTTAGCATATTATCAATAGATTATTAGAAAACTACCATATTAGATCTACAAACTTGTCATATCATTTTAATAATGTTCCTAGTAGACTATCAAAAAATATAAAAAATATTCAATTTCTTCCATATCTCTCCATCTGTATCCCTTTTGATCCTCAAAATTTATCCAGACACTTGAAATTCCCCATGTTTTATTTATTGAGGTCCCATATCCTGATTCCACTACTAATTCCTATAAATCTCAATTTTTGCTTTTTTTGGGTTTTAACATAACATCTATTTTTGTCCGTTTGCCTCAAAAAATTTCTATAGTGTTCATCTCCCTTTTTTCTCCTTTGTCCCTCTTTAATAAATTTTCCATTTTTTCCATATTTACTTCTAAAACTGCCCTCACCTTTATCAATCATACTCCCACTATGCAAAAAAATTAGTAAAATTCCCTTAACCCCTTCTGATTTTGCCCAAATTAAAAAAGTTCCTTACTAGACATGTCTTAACTCTAGTTTTCCTACCCATTGCAAATAAATAAAAATAAAAATAAAAATATATCATTCGGGTCATATAGTAGTAACTCAAATAGAAGAAAAAACAATGAGGAAATTACTGCCCTTAAGACCAACATGAAAGATCTTGATGATAAATTCTTGGCCTTACTCTTCAACATAACACCTTCAATAAAAGATGGCATCCAGAGTCCTCTTCAGACACTAGGTTTTCTTTTTCTACTAATTTTCATGGGCCAAAGCTTGATTTTCCTCAATTCCATCGTGTAAATCCAACTAGATGGATCTATTGAGTAGAAAAATATTTTAGTTTGTGTAATAATTTTAATGCCAACAATGTCCCTCTTACATCCTTTCACTTGGAACTTGAATCCCTTCAATAGTATCATTGGTATACTAAGGCTCATGATGAGCCAATATGGACCAATTTTTTCACACTCACTTTGCAACATTTGGCTCGAGTGATTTTGATTACTTTACTAGAGCACTCACTAAACTTTTCCAAATAAGAATTGTGAGGTAATATCAAATAGAATTTGAAAAATTGGCCAATCACATAGAGGGATTGTCTAATGAATTCTTCAAGAGTTACTTTGTCAATGAATTAAAGGATGCAATTCAATCTGAGGTCAAAATGTTTTGACCCAACTTGATGATGGAAACCCTAAGGGTTGGTTAAGTTGGTAGAGGAAAAAATCACAGCTCAATAGGGATTCAAACCTAATTTTTCTCCATTTATAAATACAACTCCACAATGATCTCAAATAACTCTATCCCCCAAAACCACTCCTATCAATAATTTGACTAAAGTAGAGATGTGAGCCCATAGATAAAAAAGACTGTTATAATTGTGATGTAAAATTCTCTTAGGGACATTGATGTGTTGAGTAAAATCTCTACCTACTGGATGTGGCCTCTTTGCCTGAAACTAAATTTTTGGAAGATGCTTAGGATACAACATATGATCCAAAATAAGCTCTATTGATTATGAAACTTGATTCTCAGGAAGACCAACCAAAATATCTCTCTCCATACCTTAGTATGAGTCACCACCCCATAAACAATGTGGGTTGGGGGTTACTTTAATAAGCTCCCTCTCATAATACCCATTGATTCAGGTAGCACTCATAACTTCATCGACCCTCTGATCGCCAAACAAGCTGATTGTTTTGTCCATCTATGCTCCTAATTTGAAGTCATGATTGCCAATAGAGGAAAATTACCTTGCAAAGGAAGGTGTCATAATGTGTGTATCTCTATTGGAGATTATAAGTTGCACTTGATATGTGTGCTTTACCTTTATATGGATGTGATGTTTTAGGAACCCAATGGTAACGCACACTTAGACCCATCTTATGGTATTTTTCTAAACTTTGGATGTATTTTTCAGATAATGGGCAAAAACACATATTGAAAGGCTTAAAAATGGGGTCTTTTAGCATCATAAGTTCATATCGCATGGAAAATATTCTTAATAAGAATTCACACAACATCATTACCCAACACCATTTCATTCAAATCCAACCATCAATAGTATCCACTATTCCTTTTGATGTACAAACCTTTCTGTAAAGGCATGCATGTGTCTTTGCCAAACTTGTAGGATTTACACCTTCATGGCTAGAGGAACATCATATTCAGCTCCTTCCTAGAAGCATTTCTCCCAACATTAGGCCTTATCACTACCCATTTCAGCAAAAGACTGAGATCGAGTTGCTCATTCAAGACTTACTAAAACAAGACATTATTCACCCTAGTACCATCCCATATTCTTCCCCAGTTCTCCTTATTTAGAAAAAAGATGGGTCATGACACCTCTACATTGACTTTTATGCACTTAATCACATCATAATAAAGGATAATCTCCTGATCCCTATTATTATTGAGCTTCTTGATGAACTTCATGGTACTCATTTTTTTTTCAAGTTAGATCTCTGCTCTAGATATCACCAAATCTAGCTTCATGAGGATGATATCTTTAAGACAAATTTTTGCATGCATGATGTCCACTTTGAGTTTTTGGGCATGTCCTTTGGCCTCACTAATGCTCCTTCAACATTCTAGACATTGATGGATAAAATATTCTATCCCTACTTATAGAAATTCATTTTGGTCTTCTTCAATGATATCCTCATCTATAGTAAAACATGGTTTGAGCATCTCCAACATCTGGGGTTTGCACTACAACTTCTCTCTAATCATCATCTCCATGTAAAATAGTCCAAATGTGCTTTTGCCCAAGATAAATTGGAGTATCTCAGGCATATTATTTTATCCCAAGGGGTTTGGGTGGATCCTAAAAAAATAGCTACCATGACAAATTGGCCTCATCCTCAGACACTAAAGAGCCTCCATGGTTTTTAGGGGCTGATTAGATACTATCACAAGTTTGTCAAGGATTAAAAAATACTACATCTCCATTGACATTTATGTTAAAAAAAGATGCTTTTACATAGACACAAGTATTGAATGTTAATTTGAAGAATTAAAATAAGCTATGTGTACTAAACCTATTCTAGTTATGCTAGATTTTTCCAAGACGTTCACTATCGAGAGTGATGCTTGTGGTAATGGACTTGGTGTTGTTCTCCTCCAAGAAGGATGCCCCATTGCATTCACTAGTAAATCCCTTTTTGGCAAGAATTTATTACTCTCTACTTATGAGAAAGAAATGAAGGCCATTTTACATGTAGTACAAAAGTGGTGACCATACCTACTTGGAATCATTTTTGCATCAAAATTGATCACTAGAGTCTAAAATATTTCCTATAAAAATGGGTCCCTACCCCATCACAACAAAAATGGGTCAGCAAACTCATGGGTTATGACCATGAGATCACTTAAAAAAAGGGTAAGGATAATATTATGGTTGATGCTCTATCTTGCACATTTATGGACCAAGATTCCCTTTAAACTATTTTTATGCCTATTTTGAGTTGGTTGGACATTGTGCAACAAGGGTGAAATAAAAATCATTCCTGGTTTTCTCAAACCTTGTCCATCCCTACTTAGATTTGGATAGATATTTATATGGATTTCATTTAGGGGCTCCCTAAATCTAGAGGGAAAATAGTGATCTTGGTTTTGGTTGATCGCCTCTCCAAATATAGTCATTTTAATGCCCTCATCCATCCCTATACCACCTCCACAGTCACACAAATACTTTTGGACCAAATTATCTATTTTCATGGCATTTCTTCTTTCATTATCTCAAATAATGATTTAACCTTCACTAGCCATTTTTAGATAGAACTATTTTGATACACCAACACCCAACTAAAGATGAGTTATGGGTATCATACAAAAATGGATGGATAGATTGAAATTATCAACAAATGTTTGGAAACTTTCCTTCATCGCTTCACCTCAAAACAATAACATCAATGGGAAAAGTGGTTTCCTCTCACTGAATGGTGGTATAATACCTCATACTACACTTCAACTAAAATGAATCCATATGAAGTAGTCTATGGTCAAGCACCACTAGTGCTCCTTGTGTACGCCCCTAGTAGTTCACCAGTTCAAGTAGTTGACATACTTCTTCAAACCCAGGATTAGATCCTCAGCACGCTATGAGATAATATTCATATGGCATAAAATAGAATGAAATAGTAGGCTGATAAACACCATTTTGAGTGCACCTTTCAAGTTGAT
The DNA here is from genome assembly GCA_037957365.1 of Torreya grandis. Taxonomy (NCBI): domain Eukaryota; kingdom Viridiplantae; phylum Streptophyta; class Pinopsida; order Cupressales; family Taxaceae; genus Torreya; species Torreya grandis. Next base: position 2,743,250 of record JARHVA010000166.1, on the reverse strand, counting down.
GATATGGTTTTTATTCACCTACAACCATACAAGCAATCCTCCCTAAAAATCAAAGGGCACCATAAGCTAACTCCCAAGTTCTTTGGGCCATATAAATTTCTATAGAATATTGGGTCAATTGATTATAAGTTGGAGCTCTCACCTTCTTCCCAAGTTCATCAAATATTTCATGTCTCTTGTCTAAAGAAAGTTATTTGTACTAACATTAAAGCACAAATTATTTTACTAGAAATTGATAATGAAGGATCCATCCTTCTTAAGCTAGAGGCAATCTTGGACAGGTGCACATGCCATCTTCACTCCCGATCCATCACATAGGTATTAATTTGGTGGCATGGAATGAAACTAGAAGATGAAACATAGGAACCACTCTTTTAGATTTAGCACCAATTCCCACATCTTAAGCTTTGAGGACAAAGATTTTTTGAAGAGGGAGGGGATGTTAGGAACCCATGCTACACCTTCTCTTTACTTTGTTAGTATATTAGTTGATATGGATGCATATGCTTTGTAAATATCCCATGAGCATTTTTATTTATCTCAAATTCATGGGAAGTATTAGTTTCTTATGTTAGAATTAATATATAAGTAAGTGTTGATGCCAATGAAGGCATCCATGAATTTATTATATTGAGCTTGCTCAAAGGAGGTTACCCCTTGGAAGTGGCCTATGATCAATATAATCCTTTTGATACTTATTCTAATTATATAAATCTATTATTTAATGCATTTTATTTAATTTGTTGTAGGAGGATCCTCTCATACAAGTTGGCCAATCACTAGTAGGCCTAATGAAGAAGAATAGTGCAAAACCCAGGTAGTGTGAAAAGGTGGTTTTTGATGTGAATTCATGGTGTGATGCATTGGAATGAATGATGGTGTTATTTTGGAATTTATTTTCCTATAAATTCATTGTAGAAGGTTTGATAGTTAGTGAAAGTGGTTGAAAATCTGAATCCAAAATGGCTTATTTAGTTCTAGTGTGACTATGAGGTGAAAAGTCAAAAGATTGGTATGTAAGAACAATATTTGACATTAGACAATATTGATTTAAGTCAAAATATTGGTATGCAAGAATAATATTTGATAGTAGAAAATATTGATTTTGTATTTTTAGATGGTATATATTTTATATAATAATTTTCATGCATTTTAAGTCTTTTAAATTCTTCATATAGGGGTTAGAAGGTCAGTGTTTCATGACTGTGTTTTTGACAGTCTTGGCAATTCTAAATTATAGTGATGAAAAGTTGGATTTGAGTGTAATTTAATAAAAGAGTGATGAAAATTAGTGAATGTATTTTTTATTAATGAATTTTAAGTCATGATCATTATTTTTATAATTTTTTGAGGTCATTATAAGTGAATAAAATGTGTTCACAAAATGGCTTGTCTATTCAAGATTGAACTGTGAGACTGTAAGTCAATAAATTGGTCTATAAAATAAATATTTGCCATTATATATTGTGATTTTTTCATTTTATGATGATATTAATATGTCATAGGATATTTTTCATGCATATAAAGTCAATAAAAGTGTCTCCATAGGTGTTTTTAGTCTAATTCCTTATGACTGTGTTTTTGAGTATTATGACAATTCTAAGTGAGTAAGTTGTAGAGTTATTCTTGAGCCATTATTGTCTAAGTGAATATGTTAAAAGTATTTGGAAATGTTCATGAGGTAATTTTGTATATTTATATATGTTTAATTTTTCATGATAAAGCTACTAAAGGAGTGATTGAACTTCATTCTTGCAAGATGGTTTCTGAGGTGTATAGGCCTAATAGGGTAGTCTATCCTAAAGAGGGCTTCAAGGTATGAAAAAAGGATGAATATATAATAAATCATAGAAGAGGTAATAAGAATTAATTGGAAAATTATTTGAGTGGTTTTTTATGGTTTTAGAAGGCTATCTAGATCTAATAAGATCAAGTCTCAACATTAAGAGAGTAGACCTAATGAAGTAAGTCTCCATGAGACCTAAAGGGTGACTAAGACCAATATTGGTCATTGAGTCAGAATGTACCAATTGAATGAATATGAAATTAAGATCATAGATATTATATAAACATGTTTTTTATGTTTTGATTACATGACATATAGGTGATCAAGCATGAGATATATCGATAGTGATTGAGTACACACATGCCTAATATGAACAGTGCTAATGGAGTGTTTCAAGTAGTGGTTAGAACTAAAAGGTGTCATGGAACTAATATGATATTAATGTGGATATATTTGAGTGGTAGATGAAGTTTTACTATTGTATGTGGAGTTTTAAAGTGTTTTAAGGAAGGCAAAGTGTAATATGTGACAAAGAAAGCCTAATAGGTCTCCATAAAATCTAAAGAAGGAATGTAGCCTATTGAGTTTGAACGACCTAATATTATGATTGATTCATATTTTAATGTATCTTAAGGTCTATTATGTGTCAAATATAAGTGGTCAAGTTTGTGTATAGCCAACCAAGAGGGTTATGAGCAAGAGGCTTGTACAAATACAAGGCAATTTTAGGCCTATTTGAGTATGCTTAGAGGAAGTGAATGAGAAATAAGATTCAGGAGAAGAAGAATATGCTTTATAAAAACATAGGGGTGTAGAGGGAATATCATTAATATCTAATAAGAGGTATGAGTATGAAGATATAGGTCATATGACCTAATTAGTCTTAAAAAGACCTAGTTGAGCAAAGAGGCCTAGAAGGAAGTTTTAGAGGGATAAGAGTATGAAGAGATGAAGAGGTGTTCATCATATGTTGGTTGAGAAACATAGTGTTTTTAAGGTGATCAAAGTAATCAGGTGGCTGATTTAGTGCTGAGTCATCTAGGGGGTTGGTGCCTCCTTGTAAGTAGGTGCTTGCTAAAGCCTAGTCAAGTGGGTGTTTGGCTACTTGGGGTTGGTGCTCCATGTGGAGTTGGTGATTCACTAAATATTGGTTTTTTAATTATATGAATTTAGTATATTTTAAAATATCATTGGGTTTTCTTCCCCTTGAGGGTTTTCCCACATATATGATATGTTATCTTGTTTCATGCTCTTGTATTGTTATTTATGCTTAATAGATCTATGTACTTGTACGAATGGCTCATGAATGTTAAGTCATATTGAGGAATTTTTTGAAGAATAATTCACCCCCCTTCTCAATAATTATCCTTCTAACAACTCATGGGTCATAATATAGTAAAAAAGGGTCTTAAGTCACTCACTAAGGTCATAAATACATCAACAAGTCATATTTGAAGTCTTTGGGTCATAAAAAGAGTGAAAAACTTCTATAAAGGTTGCATAAAGTCATTTTAAAATTTGAAAACTCCTTATAAGACCTTAAAATCCATACAACTTGTTAAATAATACATTTAACTTACTAGTTTATCCTCCATCTTGCCTCATAATTGACTTTTTCTACCTCCAAAGTGGGAGGAGTGTATTCAAACCATAACTAGGATATTACCTACCTTTAAGATTATTTTTAAAGTAGTATTCATTGTTCCAAAAGAATTTCTTACAGGTTTACAGGCTTCATGTAATGTTTCCACATGATTAGAGGTAGATTTTACGAGTTTCAAGCATAAAAGGATGTCAGATATAGACTTTGAGCTTCAAAACATAAAAGATTGTAGGTTTTCAAGGATCTATAGGACCTTCAAGAGAAAAAAGTTGAGATAGAAAGGTTTTATTGAATATCCCACACATATTATAGACATTCTTAAGGTTTTCAATGAGTAGAGGTTATTTTACAGGCCCACAAGTGCCTTGTTATAGGTTTTTGCTACACCCCTAACCTATCACATGTATGAGGATAGTATTAGCCGACTTGTGGCTTACTTATACCTATTTGACATTATATTACATTTATCTATGCTTTATTTAGATTATTATGTCGGCTTATGGAGTAACCATGGCCTAGTTAGACTATATATAGGAGGTAGTGGGTAATCATTTATCATCATATTGTGAATTCTGCTCTTATTAAAGCTTGTGGAGGTTGCCCCCTAGAAGTGGCTTATCTATTATCATATATTTAGATATATTTCAGTCATATTTAGATATAATTCTACTTTTACACTTAATTCTTGAAGTAATTTCATTACAAGTGGTATCAGAGCTGCGATTTGGGCAATCTTGTGGGTGAAACACTAAATTTTTAAATTTTGTGATATATAAAAAACAATTGCGAATTTCTCTAAAATTGTTTTACTGGAGGTGAGAAATAGTCAAATTAAGCTTCCATTAAAATTTCAGCTCATTTGGATCTATTTTTCAAAAGTTATCACTATTTTATGGTTTTTCATAAAATTGCTCTATAGTGCGCAATTCAAAGAATTTTTCTAATTTGTTTACATTTTTGGAAATATTAGAAAAATTTGGCTACAGTTTTTTTTTTGTATATTTTGATTTGAGGCCTAAATAATTCCAAAATTTCTTGGTCAAAGTTGGGTCAAAAGTGTGAATAAGGGTCGACATCGTAAAACCCTTTTATGGCAAGTCCACAAACTCGGGGCCGAGGAAAGGGTGCTGAAACTCCAGTAAAAAATCCTAAGAAGGATGATATGGAGTAAGAAGGGGGATGTAATAGACCCTTTGTACCAGGGTTTTCTGACATAGATCACAAAGTGAGCCAGCTTGACTATAGTGTGCAAGGCATTCAGAGTGAGGTGCAAGACATACAATCTAATATGCAATCCATACAAGATATTTTGGGAGATATCATGATGGATTTGAACATTAATCAGTCAAATCATCAAGATAACTCTATTTCACAAACCCACCAGGGTGGTTCTCCTAACCAATCTACTTCAAATCCAACTCCATGGCCACAGAGGAACCTATTACCAATGGTGGATATGCGCAAATTTAATGGAAAAGATCCACTCAATTGGCTCAACCAAATGGATATTTTTTTTAACCTACATCAGATTCCAAGTGGATAGAAGGTTACCATGGCATCCTTGTATCTTGAACCTGATCAATTTATTTGGTATCGATGGTTGTGTGCTCAAAAGAAAAAGATGACTCTCAATGTCACCTGGTCAATTTTTACAGAGGAGCTACAATTACACTATGGCAATAGTGTGATAGATAATTACTTCAGCCAACTAGCAAAATTGTGACAAACTAGCTCCGTCAAGGATTATATTCATCATTTTCAGAACCTATCCTTACGTGTGGAGACAATTTCTGATGCAAACTTGAATGACTATTTTTGGGTGGACTCAAGGACCACATTCAACACGAGGTACGCATGTTTAATCCACTTAATATTTCTGAATCTATTATCCTATCACGTAGAGCTGAGGAAAAATTCATAGCCAACAAGAAGCAGCCATTCACTCACTTTAAAGATCATAGCATATCATCACCAACATTTCCTCCACCTACTAGATTGACCCCTCAGCAAATTGAAGAAAAGCATGCAAAAGGATTATGTTTTGGTTGTGATAGCAAGTGGAGTAAAGGACATAGATGTGCTAAGAAGAATTTATTCTACATTGAGGGACCAAATGAAGATGAAGAAGTAGATGATGCCTCCAGTGATGATGAGGAAGATATAGGGAGGTACATGAAGATTCCTAACCTACAATCTCTTGTCATGCACTTGCAGGTATTAGCACTCCACAAACTCTTAAGGTGGTGGGTTTCCTTAAGAAACAGAAGGTGACAGTGTTGATTGATTCAGGGAGCACACAACTTTATAAACCATAAGTTGGCCACTCGATTGAACTGTTTCATCTACCCAGCACCATAATTTTAGGTCATGATTGTAGATGGTGGCACAATTAATTGTTCAGGAAAATGCCATAGTATTAAGCTTACTATGGGTGGGTACAATCTCGACTCTCCTATGTTTGCTATTCCCATGGGTAACATAGACATTATTTTGGGAGTCCAATGGCTCACAACCTTAGGTACCATTGAGATGAACTTCCAAGAACTATTCATGCGCTTTCATTTTGAAGGTAAGAAAATTGAACTACATGGAGTACATGCAAAATGTCCACAATTGGTTAGTTCACATCAGATGACCAAGATGCTAAAAAAGGGGGCAGAGGGAATTATTTCACGATTATGCTCCATAGAAGTTCAACCCACAAAGGTATTTACACATCCTGATCTACAAATAATTCTTGAAGACCACTCATCTATTTTTGGGGCCATGCCAAAAGGACTACCACCAAAAAGAGAACATGATCATGCCATTCAACTAATTCCAGGTAGTCAACCACCAAATATCAGACCATATAGATATCCATATGCACAAAAGAGTGAAATTGAAAAGATGGTCCATGAGATGCTGGAGGCAGGGATCATCAAGCATAGCCAAAGTGCATATTCATCACCAGTGGTCATGGTGCGGAAGAAGAATGACACATGGAGGATGTGCCCAGATTATAGGGAACTCAACAAGTACACCATCAAAGATAAGTTTCCTATTCTAGTAATTGATGATTTACTTGATGAGTTGCATGGTGCTAATTATTTCACAAAATTGGATCTTCGCTTGGGGTACCATCAAATTAGAATCAAGGATGAAGATGTTCATAAAACTGCTTTTAGAACACATGAGGGCCATTATGAGTTTTTGGTAATGCCCTTTGGTCTTACAAATGCACCATCTACTTTTCAGAGCTTGATTAACACTAATTTTAGGCCTTTTTTAAGGAAGTTTGTGCTAGTTTTCTTTGATGACATATTGATTTATAGTCAGACATGGGAAGCACATCTGCAACATGTGAAATAGGTGTTGATATTTTTGGAGAAGCACCAACTTTATGCAAATCCATCTAAATGTGCTTTTGGAGTACAGGAGGTAGAGTACCTCAGTCACATTATTTCCCATGAAGGGGTCAAAGTTGATCCTCAGAAGATCAAAGCGATAATGGAATGGCCCATGCCAAAAACTCTCAAAAACATTCGAGGGTTTCTTGGACTAGTAGGTTACTATAGAAGATTTGTGAAAGGTTATGGCAGCATAGCAGCTCCACTCACTGCATTGCTAAAGAAGGATGCTTTCCATTGGAATGATGATGCCACCAAAGCATTTGAGAAACTAAAAGTAGCTATGTGCACCACTCCAGTTTTGGCTACTCCAGACTTCTCACAAACATTCACTATTGAATGTGATGCGTCTGGGTCTTGATTGGGGGCAGTACTAATGTAGGAAGGAAGACCCATTGCATTTGAAAGTCATCAATTCAAAGGTAAGAATCTACAAAAACCTATCCATGAGAAAGAAATGATGGCTATTCTTCATGCAATTAAACAATGGAGGCCTTATCTGATGGGTAGACACTTTAAGGTGAAAACGGATCATGATAGTCTCAAATACTTTTTGGAGCAAAGATTATCATCTGAGGAACAACAAAAATGGGTAACCAAAATGTTGGGTTATGATTTTGAAATCATCTACAAGAAGGGTAAAGATAATGTAGTAGCAGATGCACTATCTAGATGGGATGCATCCATAGAAGCATTACTTTGTGTAATGTCCATATTGCAAGCAGATTGGGTGGATGAAGTTAGGTTAGAATGGGAGCAAGACAAGGATACATAGGTTCTGATTCAGAATCTCTAGCAAGGTAATTTATCCTCTGACAAATTTGAATGGAAAGGTAATGTCCTATGGTATAAGTGTAGGTTATACTTGTGTAAAACTTTAGAGCTTAAGCATAAGATTCTTGCAGAGTTGCATGCATCTCCACTTGGGGGACACTCAGGGTTCTTGAAAACTTATCATAGAATTAAGAAAGAATTATTTTGGGAAGGACTCAAGGGAGATGTACAAAAGTTTGTGGAAGAATGCATGATATGCCAACAGAATAAAGGTGAAATAGTTAAGACCCCAGGTTTGTTACAACCATTAGCAATTCCTAGTCAAAGGTGGGAGGAGGTTTCTATGGATTTCATCACTGGGTTGCCTTGTTCTGAAGGTAAAAATGTTATTTTGGTCATTGTGGATAGGCTTACAAAATATGCCCATTTTTGTGCTCTCTCACACCCATTTTCAGCAAGTACAGTCATGACTATTTTTATGGAAGCAGTTCTCAAATTACATGGAACCCCAAAAATAATTATAAGTGATCATGATCCTATTTTCACTAGTAATTTCTAGACTAAACTATTTTCTTGTTTGGGTACTTAGCTAGCTCATAGCTCATCTTACCACCCCCAATCTGATGGACAAACTGAAGTGGTTAACAAATGTTTAGAGGGGTATCTCCGTTGTTTTGTACTAGATAAAAAAGAACATTGGGTTAAATGGCTACCACTTGTAGAATGGTGGTATAACACATCTTTCCATACCTCTTCTAAAATGTCTCCATTTCTAGCACTATATGGTTACCATCCACCTTCCATCACTTCTTCATTAAAGGTGCACACCAAGGTTTGAGATGTTGAAGAGCACATTCAACATCAACAAGAGGTTTTGGCTAGTTTGAGAGAGAATTTGGCCTTGGCACAAAATAGGATGAAGTAACAAGCAAATCAACACCAGAGTGAGCAAAATTTTGAGGTGGGTGACTGGGTATTTGTTCGTTTGCAGCCTTACAAGTAGATGTCCTTGAAGCAACAAAAAAAGGACAACAAACTTGCTCCAAAGTATTATGGCCCTTATCAGGTTCTACAAAAAATTGGAAGTGTGGCTTACAAGCTCAACTTACCTCATTCATCTCACATACACCTAGTATTTCATGTTTCTTGTTTGAAGAAGGTCATTGGATAGAAAGTTTCTGCCCAGACAGAGCTCACAGAACTAGATGAAGAAGGATGAGTCATTTTGGAACTAGAGAAGATCCTCCAAACACGTACTAAGAGGTTGAGAACCAGAGAGATTAAGGAATATTTGATCAAGTGGAAAAACTAAAGCATTGAAGATGCAACTTGGGAAGGTGAAGAATTTCTGCAAAAACATCCAGAGTTGTTCAACATTACGGACAATGTTGGTTTGAAGGGGAAGGGCATGCTATGCCCCTAACCTATCACATGTATGAGGATAGTATTATCTGACTTGTGGCTTACTTATCCCTCTTTGACATTATATTACATTTATCTATGCTTTCTTTAGATTAGTAGGTCAGCCTATGGAGTAACCATGGCCTAGTCAGACTATATATAGGAGGTAGTGGGTAATCATTTATCATCATATTGTGAATTTTGCTCTTATTGAAGCTTGTGGAGGTTGCCCCCTCGAAGTGGCTTATCTATTATCATATATTTGGATATATTTTAGTAATATTTAGATATAATTCTACTGTTACACTTAATTCTTGAAGTAATTTCATTACAATTTTACTAATAGCTCCATGGTTTTCAAACTAGGAAGATTTAAATAACAAGTCTACACGCCTAAAAATTATCTATAAAACATGTTCATGATTGTATTAGCATTACACATTACCTATATGCCACAAATATCTTTTAAGTAGTCTATTGACAAGGATATAAAGGGTTTTTGTGCTCATTGATGGAGGTTACAGGTTTCAATGCAAATGCAGGGCCTGTCAAGGATCCTAAAGCATAATGAGGTTAAAATAATCTATAAGGACAATTCATCAGTGTTTACAAGCCTTCAAGAGGCACAAAATAAAACTTATACCTTTAAAACTAGGCCAAGACCATTTTTACAGGGGTTTCAAGAAATGACAATCATGCTTATTTCTTGTTTCTATAGGTGCTTGATCTATGACAAGTTTAAGATGGGTTTTTTGGGGTCTTATGGCACTCCATCATGGTATTTATATACACTAAGAACCAACAAATCATGTGTATTCAATCCACAGGCCTATAGACCTAAGTTTCTTGAAAATAATCAAGTACTATCTCCATCCTATAGGTGCAAAGGATTGTGAATCTTCTATCAACAATGTTCAGATTGATCAAGGAGAGAAGAATCACATCATTTCATCAAGAAGCCTGGAGGCAGTCCAAAACCTTATTAAAACCCTAAAGCCCATAAATCTACTTTTGATAGTTTTGGAGCTTGTTTAAATAGGAAACATGTTGGTTGAGGGTCTAGGAATGATGCCATCATATCTATAGGTAGTATTTCAATTTTTCATAGTGTTATAATCAAAGGGGAATCTTCAATAAGCTTCCAAGATGATCTAAAGAGCTAAAAGTGTGTCTACAAGAATCTATTCAAACTTGGAAGCTCTCAATTGAAATGAACCAAGCCTTAAGACATGAAACCAAGCTTTAAGGTTATCCACTTGAAACCTCAAGGTTTTCATGAGGTTACAAATTTGACAAGACCATCTACATGTTGTAAAGTGAGATAGTAAAGGTTTTAAGCCTATACAATGCTTATGAGGTTCAAGAGTAAGTTTTTATAAGTCTCAAGCTTGCACCCACATTTTAAGGGAATTATTGATGAGTATAAGAGAAGGAAAACATGGTTACAACCATGATTCTATGAAATGATACAAACTTTCAGTAATGATTCAAGAAGTTCAGACATGCTATTTTGAGTAGATCACTGTGTTTCTAAGCTGGACAAAATTGAGAAACCTCAAGCATAATTGGTCACAATGATATAATGGAGGAAAATAAAAGTTTGTAGGTAGGTTATTAAGGTTTAATTAACATCCAAGCATGATATTACCTTTATATAATTCTGAGACTAAATTACAACGTCTCCTAGAGGTTTTACAAGTGAAAAACATAGTCAACAAGCCTTCTCAATGAGCATATAACAAATAGACATGCAATAATTCTCTATGATTGATCAAAGGTTTTGTGAGAAAATATTTGAGTAAATAAGAACTAAATTATAAATTCAAGAATAAGGTTTTATGGCCTAGAAGGTAATTGTAGAAGATTTCAAACACTTTAGGAGAATATTGCAGGCCTATAGACTTCTCCAGGTAGGTCAAAGACATATACAGGTATACCAATGATCATGGTCATGTTTCAAGCATGTTACAAGAGTGAAATATGTCTACAAGACTTGAAGACCTTATCTACAAAGCTTTTAAAATGATTTCATGGGTTATGATCTATTTGTGGAGGTTATTTACAATCTAGAAGGTCATGAAGTAAGTTTTGAAGCATAGAAATGATGATTACTTCGCTATTAGAACATGATCCTATGAACAAGGAATCCAAGAGTAGATATTAGTATTTTATTAGTAAGATGAATCAAATCTACATAAACACACTAAACACTAACACCTCTAGCCTAGACATTATGGAGAGTATAGGTAACAATCATGCATATGAAACACAACTAAAACATAAAAGAAAACCTTCTTTTACCTTTCTTAGAACTCCAAATGGCCTAAAAAAATGGCTTTCTCAGCTTGTGCATCAATAAATCTTCATCAATGGAGATATATTAGCTTCACCTTTCCTTGGCACCTTGGTTTGGCTACTTGCCTCATGAATTTAGCATGGTAACATTACATACAAGGCTTATTTGCATCTATTTTTGAATTATAACAAGGAATCCAAGAGGGGAGATTAGTATTGTGTTAGTAAGATAAAATCAAATCCAAATAAACACACTAAACACTAAAACCTCTAGCCTAGACACTAGGGAGAGCATAGGTAACAAGCATGCATATGAAACACAACTAAAACATAAAATAAAACCTTCTTATACCTTCATTAGACCTCCAAATGGCCTGTAGAAATGACTTGCTTGGCTTGTGCATCAAGAAATCTTCATCAATGGAGCTTTTTTGGCTTTGCCTTTCCTTGACACCTTGGTTTGGCTATTTGGCTCATCAATTTGGTAATGTAACATTACATGCAAGGCTTTTTTGCATCTATTTTTTCATTATAACATTACCCCAAGATATCTTATGAATTTAATAGGTATGTAATTGTATTTATAACCTCAATAATTAGCTCTCACCCAAGGTGAGTTAAGGTTGAGTTGAGACTAACTCTAGTTGAGTTAAAATTTGTCATGCAATTATAACTTTTAGTCACTAGTCATAATTCTCAAATTAGATATTTTGGGATATTTTGAGACATTTTGAGATATTTTGGGATATATTGAGATATTTTGACAACTCATAAATGTAATGATGAAAGGCTTGATATTTTTATTTTTAGAATTTCCATTTTTAGATATTCATTAATTACAAATGGATAATTCAACTAAGCATTTAATCTTATTTAATTATTTAATTTATTTTGATTAGCATTTTTTCTTTATAAAATTTGATTAAGTGACCTACTTAATGGGTCCATAGGTCGAATTGATATTTTTAATGTCTCAATGTGATTAGGGATGAATTCATAAGAGGTTATTGTTACATATGGTAGGATACCCAAAATAGAGACACCTCAACATGATTTTGATCTTTGATGAATGATACATAGCCAAATTTGGGATGTTTAATTATTTTTAGGCTTAATTTTCAATGGTTTGTAGGAATTAGCTTGAAGTCTGGTTAGAATCTAGTTATGGCCAAAATTAGGTATCTATAGTTTACCCATATTTGGGAAGGCATTGCAATCCATAGGCATAATAACATCTTCTCGAAGAATTAAAACATCCATTTAAGAGTGAAAGAAGATAATGATTAAATAAGAAGCTCCAAACAATGTTTAGGAAGCCTATAATGATGCCCCCTTGAGAGAGTGGCTAACACATATAATTGTTGGATGATCCCTAAAAAAGAAGTAAGAAAAAAAATGAAATTAACCAATGGGTGAGATTAATCCAATTGAGATAATGTTTTCACAAATTAATTTAAAAGATATTGATTTACCCAAAGGTGTTTAAAATTAGTAACAAAGGTTAAGACACTAATTTGCCCAAAGATAGTTATAATCAGTGGCCCAAGCATATGCCGCAGTAGGGTAGATGGGTCAAATTAATGCTTTTTCCATAGTTGTTTATAATCATTAAGATGACTTAGAGTGAATAATGATTATTTGGTTGTGCCCTAGTAGGTCAGATTGGCAAGCATAACTCAAGGATATAACTTGTCATATAGATTAAATATGAGTGGGCGCAAATGTAGATCCGATGGTCTAATGACTAAAGAAGCCACAAAAAACTAGACACATAAGGATGCACAAAGTGATGAAAGAGATGATTAGAAGAATAAAGATGGTTGAGCTAACCTGAGATACGTCATATATCTAAGTGTTGCCTACATAGTCTAAATATACCTCAGGTCAATGTAGTTCACCCAAAAGTGGGAGAAAATGAAATAAGGAATAAAATAAAAGAATTAATCAATGTGAATGATTTAGTTGTACCTTCCAATGTGGATATTCTTTTCCTTATCAGCATTGATAAAACTAGAATGGTCAATGGGTTGATTTGATTAAGGAGGGTGGGGGGATATGCCAAGGTTACCAATGAGAAGTTTATATGGCTCTATTTCTTTTAATATTTCTCAAGCTAATTTTTATTGTAGCACGTGATGGTATGCATCATGATATAAAACACCATGATGATTTAGCCAAAATATGCATAAAGGATGAATCTTTATCTAATAAATAATTGAAAATAATGTATCAATGATAAAAACCATGATGACAATGTTGATGTATGAATATGGATAGACTTAAGAATAATGTGCAAGGAATCACTTAATGAACCCATATAGATTGAGTCAAGGCACAACAACAAAATCAAATAAATAGGTAAAAAAATAACTAAGTAAACCAAAAACATAAAAAGCTTAAAATTAAAAGCAATAGAAAGCATCTTGTCATCAACCAATAAAATATCTACACATGAAGGGTCAATGGAATGATAAATAGGTGGTTCCCCCAAGCAAGGATAAATGCAAAGGGAAGGTCACACCCCTAATGGAAATGGAATAGAATAGAACTAACAATGGATTTTTCCCAATAGGGTGAATTGAGAATGACTGACTAGGTTTAAATAGGACAATGTTTTTGGATTTTGAGGCTTTATATCTCTCTAAGATATGATAAGCTGAGTTTTAAATTTTTAAGATTTTGAAATGTTTTAAATGTTTGTGAAATTTTTGAGGTATATTAAATCATTAGAGATTGATAAGATACCAATCTCAAAATGGTGAGATCATTGTCTTAGGCTACTCACAAAATAGTGAGAGCATTGGATTAAGTGGTGATCAAGGCTGACCACAATGAGAATCGAGCATGACCTACATAGTCCCATTATAACCTCAAGTTATTATAGTCCCACCAACATAAAAGGTATAGAGATGTAACTTGATAACAACAAGGTCTCAAATGTAGGCAAATGACAAGGTAAATAATAATAGGAATGGAAAAATGATGTGGTAATGCATGGTAAAAGGTGTTGTTCCTAATTTGTCCATAGGTAGTTATAATTAGGAAATAATGGCATAGGTCAGTGACACTAATTTTCCCTTAAGTGGTTATAATTAGTAACACAAGGTGAAATATTAATTTACCCATAGTTGTTTATAATCATTAACACCAGTTAAGCATAAATAAAAGATGTAATTTCCAGATCCACTATCATATTACTTTTAAATACTACCATTTGAATACATAATTCTAAAACTACAAAAACTAGATCAGAATCCCCTCGTGGAAGGTGCCAAAAGAACCAATGGAACCAAGGTCAAAAGGGTTGGGTAGGGAGGGTAAAAATAAGTTTGGTCAATAAGAAAGGCATGGTAAGATGGTATAGGGTATGTAATTATTCAAGGATGATGATGATATGAAAATTTTATATAGTTATAATAACGTTTCCCTCAAGTGATAAGGTAAGGTAAATGGTAGGGTATGAAACAATGGCAAGGGGAATGGCAAATAAAAAAGATAAGGTAAATAGTTATAGAAAGGTAAATGTTTCTATTATTCATGCTGATGTGGAGATACATGCCCTAATCAACATATAATACAACTAGAATAATCAATCATGTAAATTGCTAGCCCACACCTCTTTTGAATATTTGCTCTTTCAAGAACCTGATACAAATTTGGACTTCAATAATGTTTTTATGATCTTCATTGGTCTTTGAATCTGTTTCCTCCAAACTTTGAGGCAAGATGTCTTTGTAACTTCTATAAAGGAAAGTGTTGTCAGGGATGGTAAACAAGGATAAATATTAGATGATAGGTATATTTTGGTGATGTAAAGGTGGATGATAATGAAATGTATAATGGTTAGGTGATAAATGAAGATTGAGATTTTGAGCACATATAAAGTTGTTGATTCTAGATTTGATATAATTTTGTTTGTGGTGGGGCCTAAGACTTCTAAATATGCTCTCAATATGACCATAAGATTTTTCTATTATTTGGGCCTAAGAGTAGCTACCATCTGATTAGGCTATAGATTGGAAGTTATATCGATGTCATCTTATAAAATGTCTTCATCAAATAGTGAAGATCTATTGTGCTTATCTATTGGTGTCTCAAAGAGGTTTTCACCAATGAAATTTTCATGATTATCCCATAAAATCTTTGAAAAGGGTTTACTAAGGAATGTTGAATTTTGACTTTGATTGTTTTTTAGAGCCTCAAACAAGGTTTCACTAGAAGATGTTAATTTTGTACTTTGATTGTCTCCTGGTGCCTCTGAAAAGCTTGTAGTAGGAGATTGTTCTTATTTTGCCTAAAAATGGTCTTGGTCCCTGTGATATTCCTCAACTAATATGTCACCATGGATGTAGTTTAAAAATATGTGATTCTGTCAGTCCCAATCAACACTTGTGGGAGGTAGAATGTCAATATAATGGCTATTGTTTGTTGGTGTTAGTGGCATGTGGAATGGTAATGGAATGGGAAGATGAAACACAATCCTCATGTAAGATACTAGGATAACTTGTGTTGATGCTTAAATAATTATCCTAAAAAATTGTGGAAGGATCACAAATGTATTCAAATTGATCTGCAAGGCATGCAAAACCAATATTGTAACAAACATGAATATATTCTTAGTTTAAAGCAATGTCTAATTTAAGGGACTCTAAATCTGATGTTGAGACTAACATTGATTTCACTTTTAATGTTAAATATGATGTCTATTCAAGAATAGAACCTAACTTTAATATTGATTCTTCTCTAATCGTGGATGTTACTACAATGATGTCTTGTTGAATGTTTGGTATTAGATAAGTAACAGCGTATGATGTCATAATGGGCTCTTTAAAATAGGCTCAGCTAAGAAGGCTTCATAGAGACTGGATTATCAAAGTGAGACTCCTCAATAATGGGAAAAAGGTCAAGAGACAACTTCATAGAGACTAGTTTATCAAAGGGAGGCTCTTTAAAAATAGGATAATGGTTGAGATAATTATTTGCCCAAATATAGTTATAATCATTAAGAAGTGACTCAACATAGATTGGCTTATCAGAGTGAGACTCCTTAACAATAGGTATAGTATCAAAAGGTGATTCATCATAGGTTGACTCATCAAAAATAGGTGGTTCAACCAAAACATCTCAGATTTGTTAGTTTTTTTGCCTTGATTTATAATTAGTTATAAAATACCAATTTTTAACACATATTGGTCTTGACTGATTGGCTTTGTTGGAGAGGTATTGATTGGCTTTATTGGAGAGGTACTAATTGGATTTATTGTGGCTCGATGATTGATATGGGTTTTCTAAAGTGGGGAATGGTTGGTAATGGATGAATAATGGCCAATGGTTGGATAATGATCTTTGTGTAAATAGACTTATCTATGATGGGCTTAACAAAGATTGGTTTTTGATCGAGGATAGTAACTATGACCCATCTAGTCATAGGTGCACAACCTTGTTAGGATAACAAGTTACCATACTTAGAAGGGCCTAGAATGGTAATGGTAGGGTATTACGAAGCTTGGTTGCTCAAACAATACAAAGGATGAGGGCCTATAATGGTAACAATAGGGAATTACAAATCTTGGTTACTCGTACAAGCCAAAGGATGATGTCTTATAATGTTAATGGTAGGGTGTTGTAAAGCTCGATTACTTATACAAGCCAAATAATGAGGTCCTAAAATGGTAATCCTTGGATGTTGTGAAGCTTGGTTATTTACATAATCTGAAGGAGGGTTAATCGTATAAGTGGGGGATCAGGTACCATGAGTGATGAAAGGGAAAACATCATACATTAACCAACTTGAAGAAGGTATCACTGCATACTGCTCTTGAGGATATTAGCTTTGCTCTTTAGATTGAGGATTATTAGAAGGATAATGATCTGTTTCACAAAATACTTCTTCACCATAGGGGTCTTGATCAAAGTCAATTTGTACGACCATGTTATCATAACTTGGATTTTAAATGACTCTATTACAAGTGTAACAAAACATATCCAAATCAATGATAAAC
The DNA here is from genome assembly GCA_037957365.1 of Torreya grandis. NCBI lineage: Eukaryota > Viridiplantae > Streptophyta > Pinopsida > Cupressales > Taxaceae > Torreya > Torreya grandis. The sequence continues at coordinate 2,726,000 of JARHVA010000166.1, read as the reverse complement.
ATTTCACAAAAAAGTCTAGAGTTTCAAACTCTAAAAAATAAGGTCCAAAGGACAAATGGTCCAAACATAGTCTAACTTGGTCTAAAAGTGGAGTTGTATCTCCAAAATGGTTTGTGCTAAAACTTGGATTAAAATAGTCTAAAGTCAAATTTCTAACATTAAATGTCTCACAAAAATGGTAAGTGGATGAATAAAAATTGGCATGCCAAACTCTAGGTTCAAAGTGTTTCAAATAAGTCTAATCTAAAGAAAATAAAAGTTTTTAGGTCTCAAAAAAGGCATAAAAGCTAAGCTCAAAATAGGCATGTGCTAGGTCTTTTGGAAAAGTCACAAAAACTAGACTTTAAACAAAATAAGGTATGAGAGTTAATCTAACAAATTTGAAACCCTTTGGTATAAACTAGGCACTCAAATTTAAATATAAAATTGGTTAATTAGTATAAGGCATGAAATTATAGGCATATATAAGATAAGCTATTTCCCCCAAATCTAGGCACAAACAATAGTTTTTAAATTGAATAAAGTAACCTAAGTTGCACAACCCAAAAGAGAAAGTTTAATGTCTAAGTCAAAATTACATAAGACATGGGCAAAAATCAATCAATATTTGGATTTGAACTAGTCAAGGCTAATTAAACTCAACTTGGAAAACTAGGCTTTTTAAAATGGACAATAAGCTAAGCAAGAATGAATAGTATAATGGTACTAGGTGTAGATCCAAAAGGCACACATGACTTTGGTTTCAAAATTAGAATATGGACATAAGGCAATAAGTCTTTGAAATGGTTTGAACAACATAACAACATTATTGTTCTCTAATAGATGTGATCAATGGTTTGTTTCAAGACTTAAAGGCACAAAACTTAGGATGAATTGGGCAACATAACATTACCCTTGGAAACCAAGTGACACACACACAAACAAGTTTATCCAAAGACTAAGGCATAGTGTCAAATTAACATCATAATGCCTCCTAAAAAAAAAATTTGATTTATAAAATAGACTCATTTTGATATGGGAATACAAAAAAATAGTTTTAGATTTAAAACCATGAAAGAAATGATAAAATGACATAAACACCTAAGTGTAATGTCCTAAATCCTAAAATTGGCAAGGTTGCGTAATACTATCAAATTTCATCAATATACTTGCTTTTGAGAGGATTTTAATTATTAATATAAAAATTAAAAGTTCATGAAAAGTAGGGTTTTTATGCCCTGCCTTCTCTCAAGAGTTTATACTGAGACATGGAACTTTAGACTACTCACTTTGCATTAATAGTATGTCTACGACAAGTGGGGTTGTTCTAAACTATCAATTTTCATTCATTTATAGATTTTCCCATGTGTGTGACAAACACTAGGGCATAATCATGTCATTTAAATCCGCATTAGCTGATATGTTGTGAAAAAGTCTTGTATTTTTCACAACCACTACATCCATTACTTTCTCAATGTAATGTGATGTCTAAGTTGATCATACATTCTGAGGGCAACAGTCACTAACAAAGGTAGTTTAACTATTCAAACTACCATCCCAACAATTCACCAACTCAATTTAAATACCCCACCATGGAGTGGGGTTGAAATAATGTGGAGAGATGAATTTTTGGGTCAATGTTTCACTAAATAACCCATGAGGAGGTGTTGAACTCCCATTCACAAGTCAAAATGCATGAAAAAAAATAAAACAAAAATAAGTGAAAAGTCCTTATGGTCATTTTTGGGGTCATCCAAACCATATGAATTTGGGGAGGGCCTTAGAGACTTGCTTTTCACACTTTTGGAATTAAAAAACCAAGGCAAAGAATGAACATTTTTGGTCACCAGAGTGCCCTAAAGGGGATGGGGGGAGAGCATACACGCGACAATTGTTTTGCTAAACAACACTCAATCAACAAACATAAAAATGAAAACTCTTATGAGTATTTAACTAAAGTGAGAGTTCATTTTTATAGCACCAAATAAAATATGTCATGAAGTTTAGCCCATTGGCATTATGTGAAAACCTTGAAAGATAAAAAATGACTTAAGCAAAAGTTTTTTTTTAAAACAACAAATTCAAATGCGAGTTTAGCAATTTTAGAATGTTTAAAATTATCTTTTCTTGGTCTTTGGGTTCTGCAAAAAATGTTAGCAAGTTTTATAATTTTTATTTTTATTTTTATTTTTGGGAAATATTGAAAAATCAAAACTTTTAAAATTAAAATATTAGAAAGCTCCCAAATACCAAATACCTACAAGTTAGAAAAAAATAACTTGCAAACATAAAACAAAATTAGAAAACAACTAAAACAAAAATTAACAAATAAAAGGGATAGTTAGTAAAATATTGATATCTAAAAAATATAAGTCATACTTTAATAAAATTTATACAAAACGTAAATAACAGAAATGCACATCGCTTATAAAAAATTCAGCAAAAAATAGTTTTTGGACTAAAAAATATGATTGTTTTAATGGTTGTTTATTCCAAAAAAATAGATAGTCACTAAAAGAGTCAATTTATAAACTACAAATCAGATTTTAATGAAATTTTGAGAGAAATAGGATGAAACTAGTAAGAACAACTTTTTAAAAAATCATAAAAAATAGTAAACAAATTAAAAATGACAAATATTTTAACAACCATGTTGTTTAGCAAGAAAACATAAAATGAAAGTGGTAATCAATGTTTTGATCATAACTTATATACCATGCACCCGGTTCTTCATGAAATTTTTAGAGGTTGTTCATAGGTCCAAGGTGAATCCCTATTATAATATTTAGATTAAAATAGTGAATAAAAAATTTTATTAGCTTTGTATCATCCATTTTTAGTAGGAAAATAGAAAATCTTAACAAAACACACTAAAAATTGTAACCACGTCATTATTTGTCTCATCGGGCGTGCCATTATGTGAATAAGGAATACGTAGAAGGGAGATTAGTATTGTGTTAGTATCATAAAAAATGAAATAAACACACTGAATCCTAACACCTCTAGCCTAGACACTAGGGAGAGCTTAGGTAACAAAAACTAAATGAAAGCACAATAAAAACATAAAAGTCATAACTCTGTTTCCTTGGGAGCTTCAAATGGCTTTGTTGAATGTCCTACTTAGCTTGTGCATCAAGAAGTCTTTGTTAATAGAGGTTTTTTGGATCCTTCTCTCCTTGAAACTTTAGCTTGGATGTTATTGCTTGGCCTAAGATTTGGGCATGGTAATATTAATTGTACGGGGCTTATAGAGTAAATCTTGCATGATAACTCTACAATTTCCAAGATTAGAAATGAATAAGTATGGCCTTAAATTTATAGTCTACATAATTAACTCTCACCCAAGGTGAGTTAAGGTTGAGTTGAGACTAACTCCAGTTGATTTAAAAGTTGTCATGCAATTATGACTTTTAGTTACTATTCATAGTTTTCAAATTAGATATTTTGGGATACTTTAAGATAATTTGGGATATTTTGAGAACTCATAAAGGTAATGATGAAATTTTGGTTTGATATTTTGATTTTTAGAATTTCCATTTTTAGATATTCATTAATTGAAAATGGATAATTCAACTAAGCATTTAATCTTATTTAATTAATTAATTGATTTTGATTATCCTTTTTTTTCTTTTAATATTTGATTAAGTTCCCCACTTAATGGGTTCATAGGCTAAATTGATAGTTGATATGCCGCAAGGTGATTAGGGATGAATCCATGAAAGGTTAATGTTGTGTATTAAAGGATACCTCAAATAGGGATGCCTTAATATGATTATAATCTTTGATGAATGATACACATCCATATTTAGGATGTTCAATGATTCCTAGGCTTAATTTGTAATGGTTGGTAGGAATCAGCCTGAAGTCCGGTTAGAAGCCAGTTGTGGCTAGAATTAGGTGTCTACAAATCCAAACTCAAAAAAAATGATTCAAGGTGTTTATACATGATTTCAAGGTGCTTATGTAGGATTTAAACCTTAGATCAAGTTTTTTATTGAGATCAAAAGCATACCTATAGGTCTATTAGTTGTATACAATCAAGAAAAACATAGAAACAATCAATAAAAGCTTGTTTTCTCCATGTTTTGAGGTTTACTAGAGTGATAAAATTAATGATAAGGGAGGATAATTATGGTTAGGAATTTTAAAATTGGAATAGCTAAAAAATAGGTCTTAAAACTCAAGTTAAGCTTTATGGAGTGCTCTCAACCTACTTGCAAGCCTGCTAGGGTTTTGAGGTAAAAAATCATCATAAAAAAATTATCCCTAAAAAATTGATGAAAATTGATAAACATGTGTATTAAATTGTTATAAAAGTGTTATAAGTGGTTTTAAGGTGATATAGCATTTTGAAAGAAAGTTATTCTAAAAGCTCAGTCTATAGACCTAGTTTTGGGCTTATAAACCCATGTTTTATGTATTTTGGCAATGATCAAGGTTGATTGAAGGTACTAATCATTATGATAATTTGAAGAAACATTATATGGATGTGATAAATACTTTCATGGCATAAAAAATCATTATTTAATTGAGATTTTTAGTCAAGAAGGCTTGTAGGCCTAATTATCTCACTCAAGCAGGTTACAAGTTGATCTTCCTTTGGGAGATCCATGGTCTTAAACCCTTAAATTAAGTTTATGGAGGAGTATACATGGTTTTAAATACATGATATTACCATCCAATCAATCATCTATGAGATTGACCACTAATAAGATAAAATGCTCTAGCATGGAAAGTTGCAGTCCTGCATGCTTGTCAAAAAGATTTTCATGATGTTAAAAGAGAAGATAGGGGTTCATGAGATTTAAATGGCGTATACATAGGCTCATAAGATAGGATTTTTTTTAAAAATTTGTTCCGTGTCAATATACATCTCAAGAAGCCCTCAAATGCTATAATGTTAAGTCATATGCCAAGTTCTTGATGTTTTATGAAGATAACAAACCTCTAGGCTCTTAAAGAGAGTTTCCATGAAGAGATAAAATGTCCATTGTCTTCAAGAGACTTCAAAATAGAATTATTATGTGGATATTATGTTATTGTTGATATAAAATCATGGTTTTCACCACTTAAATCATAATTAAAAGCTACAAATAAGTTGTAGGTCTAGCCGATAAGATTGAATGAATTTCAAGGGTCTGTAGGCCTTTGTCCCTAGATTAAGATCAATACATAACCCAAATTTAAGCCACGTGAGTGTGATAAAAGTATTCATGGTAAATTTAGAGCTATATCAATACATTGAGGTCTTAAAGCATTCTAAAACAAGTTTCATGATTACAAGAGTGAAACAGGTCTGCAAGTATAAAAGACCAAGAGTTCAAGCACCTAAAAGTTGTATGCCTAAAAATTGAAAAAATGAAGGTGTTATGCCATCAAATCCTAACTCATAGACCTAAAACAAGTTATAAGATTCTTTTGAGGGTTTTAAAGGTCAAGCTATAGCTTTTTAGGGTATAATATGGGATTTCTAAAGTATGATAAGACATGTTTCTCAAGCTTCTCAAGGAATTCTCATTGGAAAATGGGATGATATGTATATTTCTTAGCCTCTTAAAGATAACTTCACATAATCTCCAAATATGATTTCAAGCATTTTAAGTTCTCTAAGACCTAGAAAATAGCCCATATATAGAATGTTTATAGAAATGGCAATCATTAAAAGGTAAAGGACTCAATTCCACCATATTTCAAGCATGAGAGGCATGTTGGAAAGGTCTCTTGACTAACCCTTTAGGACTATGAATGTTGTAGGTAGTCATTAAGAGCATGATACAATATGGATGTATTGAAAACTAATCTTGAAAGTGTGTAACTCCCTCCATGGAGTGGTGGTCATAACAAGTCAACTCAAGGCTCAAAATGGGCAAGTCAGTGCTTGATTAAGGTCAAAGAGAGCAAAACTAGGGTCATCATCTCCACTACTACACCCATATTCCATGGGAGATCATCATGAAGAGGACTAATACATTAGAAGAGGCTTAATGCCTCTATTTACTTATCCATTTTCTAAATTGGAATAGATCATGGTGTGATGAGAGCATTTATGAGGTCTTCTAGTGATCTTTTCTTCTCTCTCATCTCATTTTATTATATATAGGGCTGGAAATTCCTTGTTCATCATCCCTAATTTTGGGTATGATGAGACTCTAATCTTTTAAAGACTTGTAATGTTGGTTTTAATATTGGAATCTAATAAAAATCAATATTTTACCCCTTTTATGTTGTCAACTTTCTTGAGTATTGTGTAAATTTGACTACTGATCTTCATTTATGGATGTTTTAGCCCCTCTTGTTATTATCCTATCACTTTTACACCTTCATTTGCAAGTTTTATGCTATGTAGATCACTACCTCCATGCAAATTACTTATGAAAGAATTGAGAGAGTTGTAATTTTTATAGGATTTATGTGATTTATTATCAATTTTGTGTATTTTTTTTTCTAAGCAAGAGGATAAGATATCTATACTATTAGTGCATAATCTCTTAAGTTTTAGTTCAATTCCTCTTCTATTTTCCATGAAAAATTATAGTTTTAGTTGTAGATATGTCTCTTTAGCATAGTTTTAGGCTTGTGACCTAGCTTAAATCAAGTGCAACAAGTTTAGGTAGGAGATAACCTTATATAGAGGTTGATCCCAAGGAGCCAAGGTCCCACACCTTGGGGATGATCCCATTATTACCATTGGATCAGTTGATTGAATGAATGAGTGCAAGATCCAAGTGACAATAGTTTTTGGCATGCTCGATGGGATAATTTGAAAATATTGACTAAGAGGTTAGTGTTTTTCTTAGCGATTTATAGTCATTGAACACATATATCAATCACTTGGTGACTCCATTGATCTTTCAAAGGATCCCGGTTCAGACTACTATCAAATTTTCATGCCAAAATTAATAATAAGGGAATCTTATAGAGGTAAAGACACTAATTTTGTTGAGCTAACATTGCATTTAGCTAAAATGAAGCGGTTTTTAAGGTTTAATCCATATATTAACCCCTATTCTACTACTAGATCCCCTAAAAAAACCAAGGATTACCTTAGATTTTTCATATTATTTTCCACAAAAATTAAGTCTTTGTTCCTTTCATTGGAGGAATCCCACTAAATCTTCCCCAATATGATGATTTACATATTTTATCCCTCAAAGATATTCCTTATTTCACTAGAGATAATTCAATCACACTAATAACACACATCAAAGATATTTCTAAATTTTATTCAATATACCATATTACTCATGAGAATGTTTCTATTAGGCTTCTAGCTTCCCCATTTAAGGACAAGGCTCTTGAATGTTATAGAAGCTTACAACCTAGTTCTATCAACTAATGGGATGAATTATGATAAGGATTATGTAATAAGTTTGGAGACTACAGTGACCATTTGTCCTTGGTTAAAAAAATAACTACTATTAAGAAAACCCCATAAAAATTCACGAGTGATTTCAATTTTAAGTTCTAAAGAACTTGGGATATAATCCTATATCTAGTTAAGCCCACTCCCAACAATGTTTTCCTCTACTATCTAAGAGCCTTAAATAATGATATAGATATTATGATCCAATATATAGGGGATATAACTCTTACCGATGCATATGAGATTACTATTAGGGTTGAAAACTACCTTATATAAGATGGGAAGATTGATCCAAGACCTCCCATGCCAATATTTTTAGAGGTACCACATTATACACAACATACACAACCTACATTATCACCCATTCCTATGCTAACAATCCAACCAAATAATTAAGAGATAACTCCCCCTAGCCCATCATATGATTTACAAGTAATGAAGAGTTTTCTTCAGACCTTTGAAAATGAAATAGTCACCTTGAAGAGGTAACAAGCTCCGTATAGTAGGTCTTACCAGCCTCCTTATCAACCTTATAATCCTTATAGGAAACCATTTCAAGTTAATTGTTATGGGCAAGGATAATTTACCCATGTAAGGCTAGTAATCTCTCAAAATCCATTTAGTCCTAGTTCCTCAAAAGTAATTATGTTAGTTTAAAATAACCTCATTCAAGAGTAGGAGTAGTGTTATCATTACATCCAGCCTCGTAACCAAACTACATGTCCCAATGGTGTTCTAAACCAAGCATTGATGGTCCAAAGTGTATCCATTCCTCAAGAGATATAAACTAGAGCACCATCATAATGAGAGTCATCTCAATGGCAATTACAACTTGATTTTACACTTTTGAGTTGGAAAAAGGGTGAGTATTATAGGGTAAATCAGGTGGAGAGCACAAGTAAGGCCACTAATTATATAGAAACCAACACAAGGGATAATAAAAGGGTTTTTTAAAGTGAGAATACATATATTATAGGTTGTATTTGAGCTCCTCCAATGCTCCAAATAACCATAAGGTCTGATTTAGCTTCAAAGGTTCAAGAAAATAAAAGAAATCATACCATAAGAAGTTAGGTTTAGTCTAAGTATCAACTCTAATCCACTCAAGTTCAAGGTGTTGATACTCTCAAAATACATCCAAAATTGGTAATGCTAATTCAATATCATTGAGTAACTGAAGAATACTAATGCCAACATTTCTATGTAGGAGACATTAACCTTTCCAATACAAAAGGATTTGTTTCAAGAAGCATTGTTTAATCTCAGTATTTCAAGTGGAACAACAAGTGAATCAAGATAGTCCTCACTAATATATCTTAGCCTAAGGAAGGAAAATAAAGTGTGAGTGACAAACCTCCACCTTTATACATCTCTTTGATCATCAGTGATTACTTGGTTCATAATTATATGATATACTCATGTGCAAGTAGTTATGTGATACCTAAGCAAGTTGTTGATAAATTAGGATTGAAGTATGAACCAACCACTAAGGAATTAGTACAATTAGATGGTATATCCATAAAAATAGTTGGTGTTATCAAAATATTAATCCTCATTTTACATGCATTTCCTAATTTATTAGTCTAGAAAGATGTTTTCATCATAGATTTCACACCCTAATTTGCATTATGTCTATTTAGAGACTTCACAACTAAGATTGGAGGTTGCTTGTCATCAGATTGGTCTCACATGTTGTTTAAGACTATATTTGGCACTAAATTAATTATCAAATTTGAACCAATTACCAAAGATAACATAGATCCATATGTGCCAAAGGTTGTTAGTGTTAATTGTACAATTCTTGATCAAGAAGAGACACTCCTAGACCATGAACCAACTACACTTCTTGAAGGCATTCATGATATTATAATTGATGAATGGGGAATTGAACATCATTAATATAAATCCTATAATATCATTTAGTAAATGGATTAGGTACCTACTATATACATGAATAAGATGCTATAATCTTAAATTTTGTCAAGCCCAATGAGCATTTTTATGGTTTATAAAAAATGTTCTTTGATGGATCTGAGAGTAAAAATGGAGAATAATAAGGCGTAATGTTCATATATCTCATGAAAGATAAGTATTTTTATACTTTTATATTTTAGTTCAGTTGTACTAATAACTCAATTAAATATGAAACACTTATGCATGGACTCTAATGGGCTAAGAGGAGAGGAATTAGGTTTTTACAAGTCTTTGGTGATAGAAAGTTGGTTATAAATCAGGTTATAGTGCAACATACATCCAATAATAACTTATTATAATCCTACAAACATAGAGTTTGGAACCTTATAGAGGAATTTAAAGCATTTAACATACAAGTTATCCTAAGGGAGAATAACAAATATACATATAGATTCGCTACCATTGGTTCCTAATTTGATATCACAATTGACATCAAGAAGGATAAAACTTAATAGCATATCAAGTTGGTTGTAAGGCCTAATGTACATGATAATTTTATTAGCTATAAGGTGTTTGATAATGATCAATAAATAGTTAGTTTTCTTCAAGAGGAAGTTACTTATTTTTCTAAAAATCAGACTAAATTGCAGAAACAATGTGAGGAACAAATTATTCAATTGAATACCAACAAGCTTCCAAAAGTATTTATCACCTTTTATAACATTTTTAATATTGATGATCTGGTCAAATGGGAGAAGCTGAATATGATTATCAAGAATAAATATTATGAACAAGTCTCAATTAACAAGGATAAACTTTTCCAACTGGGAAAGGTATTTACGAAAGTTGATAAGCATGCATTTTTTGAGATTTGTAGTGAGTATGATGATATATTTTCATGGAACTAAAAAAAACTTAAAGGGTTTGGTCGTAGTTTGGCTCAACACATAATTAAATTATACCCAAATGCCAAACTAGTTAAGTAAAAGCCAAGGCCTATAAACCCCATCTCTCATCATAGGATGCAAGCAATAAAATGCATATGAGATTTAAAATCTTTATGGAGAGGCATTACCTATTATAGTCAATGGGATATACCTCAAACTCTATTTTTGAGGTCATGAAGGCTCTTTTCTTGTATATATTAGTTTATGATGCAGGAGCATCATTCTTAGCAAGAAAATTTTGCAAATTTTTGGTTTTATGCATTCATATAGTTATAATAATGACTTGGATGACCTTAGATGGTCCCAAACAAGCTTAGGAATCAATTTGATAGCTTAGAGGTGCATTTAACTAGTTTAAATTTTAAAATATAGGTTTCTCACCAAAACTTGAAAATTTAAATTTGTAGTCTTTTTTTTATAGGATTTTCAGGGTATGGAAAGGATAAACCAAGTTATTGAACAAGTTGAAAATACTATTAGAAGATCTCTTGAACCATTTTCCATGGTCTAAAGTGATCTTTACATAATAAGCCAACTTTTGGGTGTTGTCACCTTTCCTAAGTGACATACAATGTTGACAACCAACTCAAAATCAGTTACCAAATGGTTGCATTGATATAAAATGTAAGATTTTCATAATGTAGATATTTTTTGCATGTTATAATGGTCCAATACTTTGAGGAATATAAATAAGACAAGCCCTATTTGAGGAAGTTGATTTACAGACCCTATGTTTGTTTATTTTTGGAATGATTTTAGACTATAGTTTCCTTATTTGTTAATAAATATGAATCTAGTTGACTATTACATTGTTATTGAAGGAATTTTCCACATTCTTGAGACTAAATGTTATAAAAATAATGATCAGATAAATTATAATTCAAATATATTCATTATAGTCCTCTATTAGGGAGTCTTTCTATTGGTGTGGTAGATTGTCTCTTTATTCTCAAAAGGAAGAAGTCATTGTATACATTAACATTATTTCACTCACATATTTATAGAATATTTATAGGGGTATATGAAGGTAGATATCGAGAAAACACTAGGATACTAAGAGAGTATTGATAATTTGATTAAAAGACTATTCCTGTAGTAGAGTGTAACAAAAGAGACTGTGTGAAGGTATGAAGCAAAGTTGGTCCTTGGAAACTATTATTGAATTCTTAAAGTTTTAAGGTGAGTCCTCAGACTTGGTTATATGTTTCATAAACATTTTTTTGTTTTACTATGTGTGTTGAATGTCAACATAAGTATATAAACCTATAGAAGGTCATAATCTAAACACAATCAAGGTTGTTTTGTGTTGGTTCATGTGTAAGAAGATTGATCATTAATAGATAGTGATTGGGATAGTTGATCCATATCAATATAGACATTATAAAATTGATTTGGTTTGTTTAAACCTCCCATAATTCACTTAGTGTATTTTTGTATGCTCATGGGTTGATACAGTCTACAAAAAGCCCTAATCTAGGGGTTTCACCATTTCTTGAAATTATCCAAGTCAAATCTCACCAAATTTGGTAGTTGAGTAAAAATTCGTATTACCTAATATATTTTATAAGTTTTAGGATAGTATGGATTTAATGGTATGTATTTTTGGCTAATTGTCATGTGTTTTGGCTTACGGAGGCCTAATTAGGCAAGGCTAATAGTTAGAAAAATGATCTATAAAGGGACCTAAGTCTTGAAATTTGAACCACATGTATTTTTACATAAAGGGTACTCATAAATATCATTGGTTTCTTTGAAAACATTGTAATTTTTATATAACATCAAGAAAATAGTCAAAATATGGCTACAAGAAGGGTCAAGTGCATTGTGTGATTGGTAAATAGTTGTAAGTTGAAACTTATTAAAGAGAATATCTACATCATTTTTGGTATCAGAGAAAGGTTTGGATACTTGAGAATAAATGGGAGAAGAGAATATTCTTGGGGAAAGATAACATCTGATACGTGTTTGATAAATTGCCTACACAAGGTTCACATTGCCTTGTAGGAGGAATAGAGGAGGTGCAGCAAGAAACCAAGATGAAATGTTGGTATAGATGAGGGAAATTAGAGTTAGATTATATTTAAGGATAAATAATCTAGAAATAAACCAAAGAATAGGAGTCCTAATAGGGGACTTGAGTAACAGGGAAGATGAGCCACAAGAGCAAGAGGCAGTAGAGGGAGAATAAATAGTTGAAGGACCTGAAGACCAAGGTGTGGAGAAACTTGTGAAGGTGATCATGAGTCAAGGGTCCAAGCCAAAGGTGGAATTACCCACTTATGCAAGAGTTCTTGATGGAAATGAACTCATGGATATGGTGAATGAGCTAGACAAATACTTTGAGTATGAGGAGGTCCTTGATGACAAGGTCAATTTTTCAAGAACCAAGATGAAAGGGCATGATTCATTGTGGTGGGACTTCAAAAAATATGAGAGAAGAAAGAAGGGGAAGAATAAGATCACTTCTTGGGATATAATTATTTCCAAGCTCAAATCCAAGTTCTTTTCAGGTAATTATGAGACAAACTTGTTTAGACAATTGCAGATTTTGAAACAGAAGGGCATGAGTGTGAAGGCATATATAGAAGAGTTATATAAGCTGACCATCAGGTTTGGTCATGAGGATAAAGATAAAGTTTCAGGTTACTTGAATGGATTATGATACAACTTATAGGATGAAATAGCACTTGTGAGCCCAAGAACACTAGAGGAGTGCTACCAATTTGCACTCAAGGATAAAAATAAGCTAAATAAGAGGCATAATCAATAGAATAGAGGAAGGGGAAGAAATTTTAGAGGTAGAGGAAAAAAAGGGGGAAGAAATACCTCAAAAATAAATCTTCAAAGTGAATCAAGCAATTCACAAGAGTAATCCACAAGTTCAAGAGGTAGATTTAGAGGTAGGATACCTTACAATAGAGGAGGTTATTCATAAAGGGGTAGGGGATCAAGTGGATTTGCAGGTAAATGCTTTAGGTGCAATAAGTATGTTGGAAATAAGTAATGGGAGTGTCTAAAGGACCAACCAACAAGAATTCCAAAGATTGAAATAAGAAACTAGATTGCACAAGGAGGAGAGGAAGAGATTGTTTGCTTTCCATCATAGATGGTAGAGCCTGAAGTGGGAGAATCATTGCTCATGAGGAGGGTGCTGATCAAGCCACCCAAGGAGAAGGAGCCACCATAAAATAAAACTTTCTTTAGGTCATCCTAGAAATTCCAAGGTAATTATTACAAGATGGTCTTTGATTCAAGAAGTATTGATAATCTTATTTTAGTAAAAATGGTCAACTTGGATTGAAAAATCTACCTCACCCCACTCCATATAAGGTGTCATGGTTGAATAAGGGACAACAAGTCTTGGTTAGTGAATAGAGTTAGGTAGAGTTTTAAATTGGAACATACAAGGATAAGGTGCTTTGTGATGTTATCCCCATGGATGTTGCCATGTGCTTTTGAGAAGGCCTTGGCAATATGATAAACAAACTACTCATGATGGAAGAAAGAATATGTATACCTTGACCAAGGATGTAGTTAGTTACATTTTTATTCCCTTAAAGGATGAGCAGAGTGATCAACAGGTTGGTTCACATGTGATTATGGTAAGTGAAAAGGAGTTCTTGAATTCCATGCATGAAGAAGAGGTAGGATTTTTTTTGGTCATTAAGCCTAAGATTGTTATGACAGCTACTAAAATCAATGAGCTACCCCTAGAGATTCAAGAAATGTTTGAAAAGTATGTTGATATAGTTGTTGATGAGTTTCCCAATACATTACCACCAATGAGGATCATAACACACCATATATAATTTTTGCCTAGAGCAAGTCTACCAAACAAGGATGCATACAAGATGACCCCATAAAAGAATGTTGAGATCAAAAGGCAAGTGTAGGAGTTGCTTGACAAAGGGATGATCAAAGAGAGAGTGAGCCTATGTGCAGTGACCGTAGTGTTGGCACCAAAGAAGGAAGGTGAGTGGAGGATGTGCACTAATTCCAGGGCCATCAATAAAATCACTATAAGGTATATATTTTTGCTTCCCAAGATGGAGGATTTGATGGATTTCTTGAGTGGAACAAGCTATTTTTCCAAGATAGACCTCAAAAGTGGATACCACTAGATAAGGATTAGGCAAGGTGATGAGTGGAAGACTATTTTTAAGAAAAATGAAGGTTTGTATGAATGGCTGGTCATTGCATTTGGTTTGAATAATACACCTAGTACTTTCATGAGATTAATGAATGAGGTTTTTAAGGATTTCATTGGTAAGTTTGTAGTAGTTTATTTGGATGATATACTAATTTATAGACAAATCAAGGAGGAACATATTCATCATTTGGATTTGGTGATAAGAAGGCCACAAGAAGAGAGGTTATTGATCAACCTCCAAAAGTGTGACTTTATGAAAAGAGAGATGATGTACCTTGGGTTTGTAATTTCAAAAGGCATGTTAAAAATGGATAAGAACAAGGTGAAGGCAATCATGGAGTGGTCAACACCTATGATAGTAGGAGAGGTAATAAGTTTTCATGGTTTGGAAAGCTTTTATAAGAAGTTTATAAGAAAATTTATTGGAATATGTGCTCCCATCATTGACACTATCAAGGGAGACAAGAAAAAACTTTGTTTGGAATGAGCAGGCAAAAAAATGTTTTCAAATCTTGAAGCAAAGAATTATGGATCATGCCATACTAGCATTGCCAGACTTTAACAAAGTATTCTAGATAGAATGTGATGCAAATGGTATAACCATAGGGGTTGTCCTAAGCCAAGAGGGCATGCCTATAAAATACTTTAGTGAGAAGTTTAATGATGCTAAGAAGATGTGTTCTTCCTATGACTTGGATTCTTATGCAATGGTTCAAGCATTAAAGAAATGGAGGCATTATCTCATGTCAAAGGAGTTCATAGTATACATATGTAACCATGAAATTCAGTTCATATATAATCAACCTAAGTTAAACCAAATACAAGTCAAATGGGTGGAGTATATGTAAAATTTCACCTTCACCATCAAACACAAACAAGGACAAAGCAATAAAGTGGCAGATGCATTGAATATGAGGGTCTTATTAGTGCATGAAATTTAGTTAGAAAGTGTTATAATTAAGGAACTCAAATATTTTTATGAGGATGATGAGGACTTCAAGGAAGCAAACCATGCATGCAATCACCCAAGTACACTCAACAAGGATCCATGGTTGGATTATGTACTTCAAGATGGATTGTTGTTTAAGGGAGCAAAATTGTATGTACCAAAGAGCTCAATAAGAATAAATCTAATCCAAGAGAAGCATAGTGGAAGCATGGAAGGCCATTTTGGGCTTTACAAGACATTGGAGTTGCTCACTAGGCACTACTATTGGCCTAGAATATAAGTAGAAGTGAGAAGGTATGTGGAAAGACGTAAAATTAGTCAATTAGACAAGGGTAAAAGTACAAATGTAGGTTTTATCAGCCCCTAACAGTCCCACATAAGCCTTGGGAATATAGTATAGGATGCCATGTGGATGATTAATCATGACATACTGATGCAAGGGAGTACTCTGGAAGCACTCATGGGTAGCAGTCTATGAGTTATCTTTTCCTTCCTAGGGAGTATGATGCAGGAGCATCACTCTTAGGGAGAAAATTTTGTAAATTTTTGGTTTGATGCATTCATATAATTATAATAATGCCTTGGATGACCTTAGATGGTGCCAATAAAGCTTATGAATCAATTTGATAGCTTAGAGGTGCATTTAACTAGTTGAAATTTTCAAATATAGGTTTTCTACCAAAACTTGAAAATTTAAAAATTTGAATTTATAGTACATTTTTTAAGGATTTTTTGGATATGTAAAGGATCAACCAAGTTCTTAAACAATTTTAAAATAATATTAGAAGACCTGTTGAACCATATTCATGGTCTAAAGTGGTATTTGCATAATAAGCCATGTTTTGGGTGTTATCACCTTTCCTAAGTGACATGTAATGTTGACAACCACCTCAAAATTAGTTACCAAATGGTTGTATCAATATAAAATTTAATATTTTAATAATTTATATATTTTTTTACATGTTTTAATGGTCCAAGACTTTGAGGAATACAAAGAAGACAAGCCCTGTTCAAGGAAGTTGATTTATAGACCTCGTGTTTGTGTATTTTTAGAATGACTACAGACTATATTTTCCTTAGTTGATAATAAAGATGAATCTGGTTGACTATTACATTGTTATTGAAGGAATTTTTCACATTTTTTAGACTAAATGTTATAAAAATAGTGATCAAATAAATTTTAATTCAAATATATTCATTACAACCCTCTATTAGGGAGTCTTTCTACTAGTGTGGCAGATTGTCTCTTTATTCTCAAAAGGAAGAAGTCCTTGTATACATTGACATTATTTCACTCACATATTTATAGATTATTGATAGTGGTATATGAAGGTAGATATCAAGAAAACACCAAGATACTAAGAATTTTTTGATAATTTGATCAGAAGATTATCCCTATAGCAGAGTGTAACAAAAGAGACTGTGTGAATGTATGAAGCAAAGTTGGTCCTTGGCAAAGATTCTTGAATGCTCAAAGTTTTAAGGTGATTCCTAAAACCCAGTTAGATGTTTCATAAACCTTTTTTTTATTTTACCATGTGTTTTGAATGTCAACATAAGTATACATACCTGTAGAAGGTCATAATCTAAACACAGTCAAGGTTGTTTTGTGTTGGTTGATATGTAAGTGGATTGATTATCACTAAATAGTGATTGGGATACTTTCTCCATATCAATAAAAACCTTATAAAATTGATTTAGTTCATTGAAACCTCCTATAATGCACTCAATGGATTTTTGTATGTTCATGGATTGATATAGTCTATAAAAAACCCTAATCTAGGGTTTTCACCGTATATTGAAATTGAATTAGTAAAATCTCATAAAATTTGGTATTATAGTAGAAATTCATATGCCCTAATATATTTTATAAGTTTTAGGATAGTATAGATTCACTGGTATGGATTTTTGGTTGACTGTCATATGCTTTGGCTTAAGGAGGCCTAATTAGGTAGGGCTAATAGTTAGAAAGAGGATCTATAAAGGGATCTAAGTCTTGATTTTTAACCATAGGTATTTTTCCATAAAGGGTACTCATAAATATAATTGGTTTATCTGAAACATTATTATTTTTTCATAACATCAAGCAAATAGTCAAAATAAGGCTACAAGAAGGGTCAAGTACATTGTGTGATTGGTAAAGAGTTGTAAGTTGAAATTATTTGAGAAGAACCTCTGCATAAGTTTAGGTTTCATGTCTCCTCCAAATGATTGAAGCGCATTTACATTTCCCTTTCTATTTGGTTGATGTTTGTTATTTTAGGTGTTTTTAGTTTGTTTCAAGGCTTTGTCAAACATGTCATGGTCTTAAATTATCTCGTTCTTCACAATTTTTTGGAATATTAATGACTCAATGCCCAATGGATTTCATAATGCAATTGTTCTAGATTTTTAGGCAAGAAAACACACCTCATAGGTCACCAAGAAATATTGACAATCACTCCTTCTAGGAATGACATCAACATTAGGAGGGTTATAATGTCATCCACTAGTGTCATACTAGCATTGTAGATGTTTATTCAAGTGATTTTTAATTAAGCATAGATAAAAAATAGTCTTAAGAGGCACTCATGGGTCATGATAAAGTCAAAAAGGGTCTTAAGTCACTCACTAATTTTATAAATACATCAAAAGGTCCTATTTGAATTCTTTGGGTAAAAAAAAGAGTGGAAACATTATATAAAGGTTGCATAAAGTCATTTTGAAATTTGAAAACTCCTTAGAAGACCTTCAAATCTATACAACTTGTCAAAGAGTAAATTTGACTTAGTGGTTTTCCCTCCATCCTACCTCATAGTGGAATTTTTCCATTCTCCAATGTGGGAAGAGTATATTCAAACCATAACTAGGTTATTACCTACCTTCAAACTTGTGATTAAGGTAGCCTTCATGGTTTTAAAAGTAGTTTTTACAGGTTCTCAGGCTTCATGCAATGTTTCCACATTATTAGAGGCAAATTTTACAAGTTTCAAGCACAAAAGGATGTGAGACATAGAATTTGAGCTTCAAAACACAAAATATTGTAGGTTTTCAAAGATATATAGGACCTTCAAGATTAAAAATCATAGATAGTAAGGTTTTATTAAATATCCCACATATATTTTAGACATTACTCAGGTCTTCGATGAGCAGAGGTTGCTTTATAGGCCCACAAGTGCCTATTTATAGGTTTTAATGATAGTTCCATGGTTTTAAATCTGGGTAGATCTAGTAATAAGTCCACAAGCTTGAAAATTATCTCTAAAACATGTTCATGATTATGTGAGCATTGTACATTTCTTGTTTTCCCCAAATCTCCTTTAGGAAATCCACTAACAAAGGATATAGAGGGTTTATATGCTCATTAATGGAGGTTTTAGGTTTCAATGCAAATGTAGGGCCTACTAAGGATACCAAAGCATAATGAGTTTAACATGATATATAAGGTTTGTTCATAAGTGATTACAAACCTTTAAGAGGCACACAATAAAGCTTATAGCTTTAAACCCATGCTAAGACCATTTTTGTAAGGGTTTGAATTAATGACAGTCATGATTATTTATTAATTATATAGGTGCATGGTCTAAGATAAGTTTGGGACATGTTTTTGAGGGTCATATGGCACTCCATAATGGTCTTCAAAGCATAAATAACCAAAAAATCACATGTATTCAATTCACAGGCCTGTAGACCTGAGTGTTTGAAAGTTAGAAGGATTGATTAAAAAGAATCATGTGCTATCTCCATCTTATATGTGAATGGATTGAAATAGGTCCTAGGGGGGATTTAAGGGGTTGTGAATCTTCTATCAATAATGTTCAGATTGATCAAGGAGAGAAGAATCATGTCATTCCATCAAGAAGCTGACAGGCAGTCCAAAACCTTGTTAAAACCCTAAAGCTCATAAATCTACTTTTGATAGTTTTGGAGCTTGTTTAAATATGAAACATGATAGTTGAGGGTATAATAATGATTCCAACACATCTACAGGTAATAATTTAAGTTATCATAGTGTTGTGATCAAAGGGGAAGCTTCACTAAGCTTCCAAGACTCTCTAAAGAGCTAAAAACATGTCTATATGCACCTTTTGAAACTTGGAAGCTCTCAAATTAAATGAAACAAGTCTTAAGAATTAAACCCAAGATTAAAGGTTGTCAAATTTAATCCTCAATTTTTTAATGAGGTTTCAAGTTTTAGAAGACTATCTATAGGTTTTAAAGTGAGATAATAAAGTTTGTAGGCTTATATAATGCCTAGAGGTCTGAGAGTAAGGTTTTATGAGTCTTAAGCCTACAAAAAAAAATTAAGAGACTTTTTGATGAGTATAAGAGGAGGAAAACATAGTTTCAACCATGATTATATGGAATGAGACAAGCTTACAGTCATGAGCCAAGAAGTTCAAACATGTCATTTTGAATAAACCATAATGTTTCTAAGGTGGACAAAACTAAGAAACCTCAAGCATGATTGGCCACAATGATCTAATGGAGGAAAATAAAAGGTTTAAAGTAGAGTTTTTAAGGTTTAGGAAACATATAATCATGATCTTTACTTTATAAAATTAGAAGAATAAGTTATTGTATCTCTTAGAGGTCTTGCAAGTAAAAAACATAGTCAATAATCCTTCTCAATGAGCACCTAACAAGCAAGCCTGTAATACGTTTTCATGATTGTGTTAAGCATGAAATATACTGAGAGGGGGGGGGGTGAATCAGTATATTATATATATTATAAATCTTTCCTTTAACCAAATTCCACTTAATCAATCATTCAAGATATGCAATAAAACTTAAATAATAAACATCACACAAGACAGAGAGACACACCAGATATAACGTGGAAACCCAATGTGGGAAAAACCATAGAGAATCAATCTCAAATATATTCATGAGAACAACCCCACAAGAGCACCATACCCCTTTGCCAAGTACAAACCTCAGCTTCAATTCATGAGCACCAACCCATAGGAGCTTCAAACCCCTTTGTCGAGCACCAACCCAACACCTATTCGTGAGCACCAACCCACAGGAGCACCAACCCCTTTGCCAAGAACCAACCCAGCAAAAATTTGTGAGCACCAACCCACATGAGCACCAACCCCTTTGTGTATACCACACACCTATCTCTCAATGTTGCTATCTCAACAAATGATAGATCAATACAACATCTTCCTCTCTCTCACTTTTGCTCTTCTAAGCTAGATATAACAAATACAAATCATCTCTCACAATTGCTCTTCTAAGCTAGATATTACAATATCAAATCAACCTCTCACTTCCACATTACAAATGGCTACTCAAGCCTTTATTTATAGCTTTCCAAATGACCTTTGGCCTTCCCCCTTTGTGACGTTTCATTCCTCATGGAAAATGGCGCCAATCTTGGATGACCCTTCATATCCAAGCATTTGAAAAGTCATGTGGTGACCCTTCATGACCAAAAACGTCTTTCCCACTTTTGTCCTTATCTTTGGTGAATTTTTGTATTCCTTTAAGTGTCCCTTCATGAGAAATTCGCCCATACTCTTTTGTCTTCACTTGGTAACTCTTGGTATTCCCCAAAATGACTCTTCATGGGAAAATGTGTCCCATCCTTCTTTTGTCTTTATCCCGTGACTCTTCGACTTCTCCATGGGCCCTTATTTTGTCTCATATGCAACCAAAAATATATTCATTAATATTAAATAAATATTAACTCATATTAGCCAAGATAAACAATATTAAATGCAATGGGGCCTTTATCACCAATAATACTAAACCTTTGACATCAATGACAATATTTCCAACAGATTGATCAAAGGGTATGTGAGAAAATATTTGAGGCAATAAGAAATAAATTTCAGATTCAATAACAAGGTTTCATGGCATATAAGGTCATTGAAGAAGATTTCAAACACTATAGGAGAATCTTACAAGCCTACAGACTTCTCTAGGTAGGTCAAAGAAATCTACAGGTCTACCAACGATCATGGTGAGGTTTCAAGCATGTTACAAGAGTGAAATATGTCTATATTTAGGAATTAAAGACCTTATATAAAAATATTTTTACATTATTACAAGGGTTAATATCTATTTGTGGAGGTCATTTTCAAGTTATAAGGTCATGAAATAAGTTTTTAAGCATAGAAATAATGATTGCTTAATTGTTAGAACATGATGTAACCTCCAAATAGAGTTTAAGGGTGTTAATGAATGCTTTAAAAATGATTATTCAGGTAGATTTCTTAATTTTTAGGCATCGTCCAATCATGATCTTACCTTTATACAATTTTGAGACTAAGTTGTAGTATCTCCTAGAGGTCTTGCAAGTTAAAAACATAGTCAACAAGCAGGCCTATAATAAGTCTTCATGATTGATCAAAGGGTCTATGATAAAATATTTGAGGCAATAAGAAATAAATTTAAGTTTAAAGAACAAGTTTTCATGGCTATAAGGTCATTGAAGAATATTTCAAACATTGTAGGAGAATCTTATAAGCATATAGACTTCTTTAGGCAGGTCAAAGAAAACTACATGTCTACCAAGGATCATGGTGAGGTTTCAAGCATGTTGCAAGAGTGAAACATGTATGTATTTAGGACTTGAAGACCTTATCTACAAAGCTTTTAACATGTTTCCAAGGGTTAAGATCTATTTTTGGAGCTCATTTTTAAGTTAGAAGATCATGATGTAAGTTTTTAAGCACAAAAATAATGATTGCTTAGCTGTTAGAACATGATCTAACCTCCAAGTAGAGTTTTAAGGTTTTAATGCATGATTTAAAAGTGATTATGTAAGATTTAAACCTAAAATCAAGTATTTATTGATCTCAGAATCATACCTATAGGTCTACTATTGTACACAGTCAACAAAAACATAGAAATAGTCACGAAAATATTGTTTTATCCATGTTTTGAGGTTGATTAGGGTGATAAAATAAATGATAAGGGAGAATAATTGTGGGGTGGAAATTTTCCAATTGGAATAGCTCAAAAATATGTCTTAAAAATAAATTTATGCTTTATGGAGTGCCCTTGGCCTACTTGTAGGCCTGCTAGGGTTTTGAGGTAAAAAATCCTCATAAAATGAAATGAACCCTTAAAAATTTATGAAAAATGGTATGCATTTGTATGATAATGATATAAAAGTGTTAAAAGTGGTTTTAAGGTGATCTGGCATTTGTAAAGAAAGTTATTCTAAAAATTGAGTATATAGACCTAGTTTCAGGCCTAAAAAACCCATGTTTTGTGTTTTCTTACATGATCAAGGTTGATTGAAGGTACTGATCCTTTTACTAAGTTGAGAAAACATTATATGGGTTTGAGAAATACTTTCATGGCATAAAAAATCTTTGTATCATTGATATTTTTAGTCAATAAGGCTTATAGGCCTAATTATCTCACCCAAGTAGGTTATAAGTTGATCTTCCTTTGGAAGTTCCATGTTACTAAGCCCTTAAATTAATTTTTCATAGGATTATACATGGTTATCAAGACATGATACTACCATCCAATCACTCATCCATAGGCTTGACCACTAGGAACATAAAATGATATAGCATAGAAAGTTACAGACTTGTAGGCTTGTCAAAAAGATTTTCATGATGTTAAAAGAGAAGATAGGGGTTCATCAACTTAAAATGGTGTACATAAAGGATCACAAGACAAGATACAAAGTTTTAAATTTGATCTATGTCAGTATATAGGTATATAGATAATTTAATAAGCCATCAAATTCTATAATGCTAAGTCATATTCCAAGTTCTTGATGTTTTATAAAGATAACAAACCTGAAAGCTATTAAAGAGATTTTATATGAAGAGATAGAAGGTGGATATTATGAATTTATTGATATCACACCATGTTTTTCACCACTTTAGTCTTGATTCAAAGGTACAAATAGGTTGCACGTCGAGATGATATGATTAAATGAATTTCAAGGGTTTGTAGGCCTGACATACTAGTTTAAGATTAATATATAACCCAAATTCAAGCCACATGAGTGTGATAAAAGTCTTCATTGTAAATGTAAATCTCTATCAAGACATTGAGGTCTCAAAGCCTTCTATGACAAGTTGCATGATTGCAAGTGTGAAATAGGTATATAGGTCTAGAAGACCAAGAGTTTAGGCACCTAAAAGTTACAAGCCAAAAATGAGAGAAATTGATGTGTTATGCCATCAACTCCTAACTAGTATACTATAAAAAAGTTCTAAGAGTCTTGTGAAGGTTTTAAAGGGCAAGTTATAGGTTTTCAAGGTACAATATGAAAATTATAAATTATGAGAAGACATGTTTCTCAAGATTCTCAAGGAATTCTCATGGGCAAATGGGATGATATGTAAGTTTCTTAGCCTCTAAAATTGACCTTCACATAAGCTCCAAGGCTGACTTCAAGTATTTCAAGTGCTCCAAGACCTGGCAAGTAGCCCATCCATAGAATGTTTATGGAAATGATAATGATCAGAATGTGAAATCCCCAATTACATCATATTTCAAGCATGAGAGGCACATTGGACATGTCTCTTTACTAACCCTTTAGGACTATGAATAGTGTAAGTGGTCATTAAGAGCATGATAGAGGATGGAGGTGTTGAAAACTCATCCTGAAAGTATGTAAATTTCTCCATGAATTTTTGGTCATAGAAAGTCAACTCAAGGCTCAAAATGGGAGATTTAGTGCTTGATTAAGGTCAAGAGCAAAAATAGGGTCATCACCTCCACCACTACACCCATATTCCATGGGAGGCCTAATACACTGGAGGAGGCTTAATACTTCTATTTCCTTGTCTATTTTTTGATATGGACTAGATCATGGTGTGATGGTAACATTATGAGGTATTTTAGTGCTCTTTTCTCCTCTCTCATCTCATTTTATTATATGAAAGGCTGAAAATGCCTTTTTCATCATCCCTCCTCTTAGGTATGATGAGAATCTATCTTTTTAGAGACTTTTAATACTAGCTTGAAGCTAAGAATCTAATAAAAATTGATATTTTTCCTCTTCTATGTTGTCAAATTTTTTGAGTATTGTGTAAATTTGATTTTTGTTCTTCATTTGTGGCTTTTTATTCCCTCTTATTTTTGTGTTATCAGTTTTACACATTCATTTTTAGGTTTTATGCTATGTATACCACTACCTCCATGCAAATTACTTATGCAAGTGTTGAGAGAACTACATGTTTTATCAAATTTATGTGATTTATTATCAATCTTGAGGATTTCTTGTGTTGTTCCAAGCAAGAGGATAAGATATCTAGAATAATGGTGCATCACCTCTTTAATTTTAAGTTCAATTCCTCTTCCATTTTCCATGACAAAGCATAGTCTTAGCTATAGATAGGTCTCTTTAGCATAGTTTTAGGCATGTAACTAATCTTAAATTAGGTACATATATTTTAGGTAGGAATTGGCCTTCTCCAGAGGTTAATACCAAGGATTCAAGGTCCCACACCTTGGGTATGACCCTATTATTTCCATTTGATTATTTTATTGAATGAATGGGTGCAAGATCCAAGTGACAATAGGTATCATCAGTAAAGCAGTTAACAAGTGGTTGACGATTGGTGAGGTGGAATTGTGGGTAAGGGATAAGTGGGTTTCAACTCGATCAAAAAAATTTATCCTAAGAGTTTTATTTTTGGTTTCATGCCTGGATATGGAGAAAAGGATAAAATTCTTAATTTTAGCCCATGGTTTATGAATAGGGTTGGGGTCATGGTTCAAAGGTGGAGCCCTAATTTTGACCCTAATAATCAAGCACTTCAAAAGTTTCCAAATTGGATCAAAATTTTTGTTTTGCCTATTAAGGCTTGGGGAGAGGCAAGCTTCAAACCTTATACACAATGAAAACCTCTCATGGATTCATCCTCATTCAGATTGTAACCAAACAAACTGATATTTTTGACCAATTAAGTGGGCCACTTAACCCAATTCTTGAAATCACTAAAAGACTAAATAGAATTAATTAACCAAGAAAATCAAATTAAGTTCTTAAGTTAAAATTCCATGTTGAATTAGTGAATATGTTATTTCTAAAAAGAAATTTTCAACAAAATATGAGGTCATGATGATGTTATCATCCTCAAAGTCAAGAATTTTAAAATATCAACATCAATGCCATAAAAATTAGAAATGTTTATCCATGCCTCCATAAATACATAATTAAAGCCTTCATTAATTGCATTTGGCATCCCGATCCTAACCCTAACCTAACTACACTTGGGTCAGAGTTAGTTGAAAACCTATAAATACAAGTGTCATGACCATTCCTAAACAATTTTTTTTGTGCACACTTACTACGAAGAATTTACAAGAGAAAATTCACACAACCAAATCATGCCAAATCCAAAACCAAGGTGAACAATGGGAGGTACTACCCACAAAGTATTAGCATCGATAAAGACTCCATTATCCATAAGCCGAACACAAGCTAACTTTCAAGCGAACAAACCATTTGAATCATCAAGGTAGGTAAAAATGTCATTTTATCTTCTTGTTCCCTTTTTATCTTATTTGTTACATTGATCTTCCTACGTCTTAGGCTTGGAATGCTAGCTTCATTAATTTGTTCTTATTTTATTTCACTAACAAAAATAAACTAACAATCAACTTCATAATCATATGATACATATTATCAATCCAGGTGGGACCATGCACCCCACACTCATCATAAGAGCATTTTTGGACCTTCTAGGAGCTAATAAAAAATCATTTTAGACCTTAATTTTATCAATTTTCATCTAAAATCCCATGGTTTTATTTAGTACTAATTGATGACTTTGACTCAAAAAATTGGTGACTTTGTCCATTTTATGCATTCTATGTGTTACTATATTTTTAAAGGAAATCAACAACTTCACTACTATGTATCGATGACTTTGATGGAAATTAATGAATTTGCCTAAAATTAGTGACTTTGACCTGCAACATTCTTCTTTTGGGAAAAAATGACTTTGACCTGAGAAATCAATGACTTCACTACTTGGAATTTGTGACTGTTTTAGGTAACACTTTATTATGAATTCTAGTGATTTTTTCACTTTTCTAAGAAAAATAATGACTTTAACAGTTATAATGGGTGACTTTGCACCTATTAATCAACAAATTTACCAGATTTTATACATTATGTGTTTTGCATTTATAGGGAACATTGACTTCACCTTGTCTAATAAATGACGACTTCATCTTGATACCACAACCCAAGAGCTTAAAAGTTTGAAATTATTCTTTGTTTAGGAAATATAACCAACACAAATCAATCCTCTAATGTTTCTTACAATGAATTAAGCAAAAGAGGATTCTAAACACATTAACAAAGCCATTTCACATTTCTTTTTGTGCTTTAAAAGTCATCTCACATTATCTTTTGGTGATTTTAAAAATTTATGTAAATAACTTTTATTTTTATTATTTTTAAATTTTCAACAAGGGCCAATTTTCAATCACACTTCTATAGGTGTTTAAAAATAACAATAACATTTAAACTTAGAGATCCTAAGATCACTTTGTTTTTTTATTCTTTATTTTTGCAAAACACTAGAGAAGTTTTGTTAAAACTTTACACATACACTCTCCCCTTGTCCCCTTTAGGGAACTTGGGTGACAAAAAATGCATTGTTTTGTTTGTTTAATTGAGTTTACCTGAAAAATGTTGCGTATGATCTCTCCTTGTTCCTAAAAACTTGGATGACTCAGAAATTACCTAGTTCTTCTTTTTATTTTCTTTTTTGAATTGTGAGAACTTTCTCATAAGTTATTTATGAGGAATTTGACCTGGGGTTTCATCTCCTAGCATTGTTCCAACCCCACTTATTTAGTGAGGTATATAAAATGAGCACACTATCCATTGGGATAACGTTTGAGTAATGAACTTGACTACTAGGTAAGGACCAGCAAAGAGTGAAGAGGATCAGACATGCTTATTTGATCAAGGTGATGAAGGTGTTCACATAGTTCTTTGACCTAATAAGCTTAGAAGAGGTAGAATGAGTGAGTATACTCAAGAGGTTATTTGAGAGAGTATGTATGGTGAGAAAAGAAAAGGCGAAGGATATGTGTGCACAATGGATGAGTTAAAGTGCAGAGCAGGTTGATGATGGTGTGTATGACCTATAGGTTATATTTTTTATGTCATAATAGTGTTCTTATAGGTTTGAAGATTGAGTGTGAGTGAAGGTGACGAGTGATATTCATAGGTCCATCACCAGTTGTTGAAAACATCAGTTCAAAGGTGTTGTTGTGGAAGCTCAACATCTAGGGGGTTTTAGCTTCCTTACAAGGTTAAACTTGATAAAGGTATAGTTGTTATGGTATCTTAGCTAGATAGGTGTAATATCTCCTTTTGGGATTGCAGTCTCACTAGAAATAAGGGATGGTAGTTCTTTGATTAGTTGCAACTAGTCTTAAATTAATCTTATCATTATATGACTATAGTTCATCTTTCAGGGTTTAGTGGGTTTTATTTCCAAAGAGATTTTCACACATAGATATTATGTTGATGTGATGTATTCTCTCGATCATGCTTTGGATGTATGTGCTTTCATGTTTATGTTGCTAGATCATGTTAATGAATGATGGAATGGTTTTGAAATTGAATGTGCATTGTTGTATACTAATTCATCTGACCTCTCAGTAGATACTTATAATAATTTTTAACAAATTGAGTCCTTTATAGGAAGCTTAAAATATTGAAGGTGATCCTAAGTAGCATAAGATGGCTAAGTAATTGAAGAAATAAAATCTTGAATTGAGATCAATGGTCAAAAGTATTGAAGAACAGATTAGTCATATTAAAGAACAAGCATGTGTAATGAAGGATGACTTGGTTAAAGAATTTAAGAGTGATAAGGAGACTATCTAAGTTTTTGGAATTCAATTAGAGGTTGCATATGCAAGCATGAGAGCTAAAGGAGATGAATATGTTTTAATGAAGACTGATCTTGTTTCCCTAAAAGATGAGTATGAAAAATTCATAATCAAGATAGGTAAGACTAAAAAAGAACAAAAGGAATTAGGAAAAGTCAAATAAGATGAAAAACATATCAACAATCTCAAGGATCAATTAGGGGTAGCTAATACAAATCTGAAGACAAGACAAGAAGAATGCAGACATCTAAAGACTTAGTTAGAAGAAGCAGATGTCAAAATTAGCTCAAATCAAGGTGAGCTTGATGAGATAAATTTGTTAAAGAATGAACATGAACAAATCATAGATAAGTTGAATAAACTAAGAAAGGAACATGAGAAGTCTGAACATGTCAAGGAGAATGTAAGCTCTGAAAGTAATACAAGAAGGTCTATTAGACAAATAAATGCTTCAAGGTATGATAGTTTATTTCATGGTCATTATTATACATGTAATAAGTATGGTCATATAGCTAAGGATTGTAGAAGGAAGCTGATCAAGTATGGAAACTCATGGAGCTATGATAAAAGGAGTTTTTGATGAAAGATTGATCATAGTTCAAATCTGTCAAAAGGTACAAATGATGTTATTTGTTTTAGTTGTCATAAGAGTGGGCATATTGATAGATTTTGTCCAAATGGTGTTAATAGGTTTTCAAGATATGTCAAAGGATATAGAGCTCCTAGAAGGTCTGAGAAAGGACAAACTCAAGTATGGAAACCAAAGGTAATCATTGTCAATTATTCTAACTATAAGGATGATAATAAAGTTGCTCTAGAAGGCTATGTTGCAAATTAGGATATGCTCAAAGATCAAGTAAGTAAGATGTTTTTAGAAGATAAGAAAATTCAAAATATGGTATGGGGACCTAAGGTAGTATAGACTAAAAATACTAACCCTATTGTGTCCAAGAGTCTTATTGGATTATTTACCAAGGTGGAAAAATGATCATAAGTGAAGGAAAGTCAAGATTTTTTGTTGTCAGTATTTGTTGACAAGTTTAAAGTAGATAATGTGTCAAATGTCAAGATAGAAAGGGAAAATCAAAAGTTAGTTTAAGTCAAGCTCAAGGAAAAGACCAAGGTGTTGATTGAGGCTACTCTTAATTAAGAAGAACTATAAGTATCAGATGATCAAAGAGAAGGAATATGAGGAGTTATGGGTAACTCCTAGTTTTATATTGTTATAAGACATTGTGAAGTAGGGTGTCTTTGTCTATGGTTCTTAAGAGACTCCTTTTAGTAGAGAAGCAAGTGTTGCTATGTATGCAATTTTTTTAGGGTTAGAATGGGTGTTTTCAGGTGGCCTAATGATATTGAAGCAATGTCAAGAAGAGTTTGATGCGTAGAAAGGTTTATACACTTCTTTGTGA
The DNA here is from genome assembly GCA_037957365.1 of Torreya grandis. Classification (NCBI taxonomy): domain Eukaryota; kingdom Viridiplantae; phylum Streptophyta; class Pinopsida; order Cupressales; family Taxaceae; genus Torreya; species Torreya grandis. The sequence goes on along the minus strand of JARHVA010000166.1, from coordinate 2,696,461 downwards.
TTTTTTCCAATTGATTTCAAGTTTTGAAGATATTTTATGTGCAATTGGAAAAAATTTGTTTGCTCTTGGGTTTCCTAAATTTTGCTTAAGGGCAAGCAGGCCTAAAATGGGTTATAGGATGTATGTGTTTCCAAAGGTGTGGAAGCTCTAAACTTGGTCCAGATGTGTGTAATGGTTGTCTCCAAGTGTACAAAATGTTTTAGAGGTGGATGTTGACCAGAAAGAGGTTTTTTGACTCTATTTGTTTTGAGATTCTAGGTTTTAGGCTATGATAAAAAGTGGTCTACCTTATGAGTTAAGGTTTGAGGATTATTAATAGGCTAAATGGGCCAAATAGGTTGTCAAATCATGCTTCATAGAGATCTAAATGTTTATGGTTTTCAAATTATTCATGTTTTTGTCAAGATAGAGGCCTAATTGACAAGTTGGTTTATGAAGTATATTGCATAAGATGATCTAATTGTTTCAAATTGGTGTGATTGAGGGGTCATATGAGAGTGATCCAAACATGAATTTTCAAGTCTTGATGGTGTTTCTATTGAAATTTATGGGCTCTAAAAGTTATAGGTAGGGCTACAAGGAGTCTAGACATGTCTAGTAAGAAGAACAGTGCCTTTTTTTTAGTTTTTCCAAAAGATCAAGGCATGGGTATTTCAAAGGTGAGTTCTTAGGTTGGTTTAGTACATATTTCCTATTTGGTGAGTTGCATGAAGTTTTTTTAGTGATCCTTGAGGTGGATTGAGAGAAGAGGCTAATAAGTCTGTATGGTGGTTCTTCATGGTGTGTAGATATCTGAAGATGCTCAAGAGGTACAATGGATAAGAGATCTTAGGGGGAGTCCCTCTCAAATGTTCTTGAATATTTTTATCATATTTTAGTGCATGGTTGAGAAGTAAAAGGTGGTATGCATAGAGTTTGGGGGAACTAACTTATATAGTTTGAATGGCTTGAGGAGCTTTGCATGATGTGAGGGGAAACATATGTGAGATGATTCAGTCATATTAAATATGTGGTGATATCTAATATATATGAGATTTAAATAAGTTTGGTATGATCACTTGATCAAACCTAGTCATAATTATGTGTTCTTTCTTCATTGGTTGCAGTGTTTGGTTGAAGAGAGGGTTAGCATGAAGTAAGAGGAAGTTGACAAGGCAAATAAAAAGTAGGATCAAGGTAAGGGGGAGTTTGTATCATATTTTTAAGGTGGTCCTTTACTATTGATGTTATTTTTAGGTCCTTAGGATTAGTTGGTGCCCACTTTATCATTGTGTCAAAGGGGGAGAAATTTTTTTGTTGTGTGAGTGCTTGAAGAGAGAGAAGGAAGGTGAGTTGTATGATGTATGTTGACATCAATGACAAAGGGGGAGATTGTTTTATATTTTTTAATGATGTCATGATGATTTCATGTAGGTGTCCTTGTGAGTGGATAAAGTTCTTTGTTATCCTATGTGACAATGACAAAGTGTGCAATGTGCTTGTCTTAGTATGCTTGAAGGAGGCTTGGTTGATCTTCAATTTTGGCATGGTTAGAAATATTCAGGGATGAGTATAGTCATTTGAGCATGTGAAAAGGGTCCTATAAGAGGTTTTATAAGCTTTGAGTTCTTTTTTGCATGAGTGAATTTCATTTGGTTTATCATTGTTTTCATCTAGACATTTTGGGTCTAGTGGCTTAAAATCTGAGTAGGTAGTTTGCTAAAATCATAATTGTTATGTGTGGATGAGTCAAGGGGAGTTGGTCATATGGTTATTATCACATTTTTACCTAGTTAATACATTATAAATTATAAGTCCTATGATGAAGTTCAACATAAGATATGCAAGTACAAAGTTGGGCTCTCAAGCATTTTGACAGTGTTTTCCCATACTTAGCCAAATTTGTAAAGTGGCACGAAAAGTTGAGTAGGAATTTTGATGGTAGTATATCTCGCATGTGTGAGAATTTCAAGAGAAGATGATCATATGGGTTTATTCAATTTTGTACCTAGTTGATTTTTGCTAAATTTCAAGTCAGGAGATGAAGTGTGACAAAAGATATACATGTTCAAATTTAGCCTCCCAGATAAGTTTTTGACATAGTTGGCTCTATGGTAGAAAAATATGAATGAGTAGATTAATGGAGTTATATCTTGTTCATGCAAAGGTTTAAAGATCAGATTGATATATGGTTAGATTCTCCTATGAGATGATATTATATGGTCCAAATTTTAGAACATACGATTGAGAAAAGCAAAATATATGACTATGCAAATTTGGCCTTCCATGAAGATAGAAATGGTCCTCATACTTAGTCTATTTTGCACAATGTTAAAGATTAGGATCAAATGGAGATATAACAGTTTGTGAATGATCATACAGTAAATATCTATGATTCACAATAAGTCAAAGAGGTCAAAGTGTTCATTTGTTAATAGAGTTAAATATCAGGACCAAATGAAGATCCTATGATGCATGAGTGATCATACAAGGTTGATCTAACAATGGGTGTTGAGCAAGATGGTAAGAAGTGCATGATTTTTAATATTAAAAGTGATTAAAAGGCCTGTGAGGGTGCCAAGTGTCATGATCATGGGGGTTTTGAGCAAGATCAAATGGTGAGAACTATAAAATAAAGACCTGACTGATCCATAGAGATTGATGGTGTACATTGAGTCAATATTGTAAGACTGCACAAGATGAGGTCAACTATTCAAAGTTTAATTGTGACCATTTGAATTCAAATATTTGAATTTTGCAAAGGGAAAAACTAGTGCTCTATATTTTATCCATAACTTTTGATCTAGGATGAATTTGAAGGTGATATAAAAATCAAAGTTGAATAGAACTCCATGGAGCATATAATGAACCTATTTATAAGGTTTGAATATACATAAAGTCAAAGATATTGAGCTCCAAAGTTGATTGTGTTTTTTAAGTGATCCGAGAAGGATATTTGAGATTGTTTTGTTGATATCTGAATATCTCATGATGACTTAGATATTGAAGAGTGTTTTATACTCCATGAGGATAAATTTTTTAGTAATTATAGGTTTAACCAATCTATATTTTATATGAATAAAAATGTAAAAGTTGATTGTGTTTGTTGAATGTTCTAGAAGTTTGAGTGACCATATTGCAAAGTTTAGTTAAAGGTGTTCTGAGTAGAGTTGAAGAAGAAAATGTGCATAAAGATGTTATATAAGTATCTAAGGCTTATGAGAAGGAATTTTTTGTCATGATATGCCTCTAATTAGATATGGACAGTTAAAATAGCTTGACTATATTTTGACTGTATACGACCAGTCTGAGTGGTCATTTTGTGTATGGGGTTTTGAGTGATTAGAACATGTTTTGATATGTATAAATCACATGGAGATTTAAATTAGGTTCTAAAGGGTTCACCCATGTGATCTAATCATATGGTTATGTGAAATATTTGAGTAGTTGGTCTAGAAGTTTGAGATTGTGTTTTCTGTTTATGGAGACCTAAAGAGTGAGGAGACCTAATTGGTAGGTCCAAATGTGGATTTGGTGTTCCATATAGTGTGAACCCTTTTGGGAGTGAGAAAGGGGATATTGGATATATGTTTGATATGTTTTATGAATTGGTAAAGGATTAAGGTGGTCTAAGTAGTCTCACATGTAACGTGTGAGTATGAAGGCCTAATTGTTTTAGGTCTCACCAAGACCTAATGGTGGTTTGGGGATAATGAGGCATTGGATAACCTATGGAGTATGTTTTTCTTATATATAATGTGTATGAGTACCTATTTCAAAGGTTAAATAAGTGTGGTAAGCATTTTGGCTGACCAAATTAGGTTATACCAAGAGTATGGTATAAGCACAAGGCCTATTTGGCCAGTTTATTCTAGATGAGTGTGTGGTGAGCAAGGAAAAGGATAAAACCTTTGAAAGATAAGGTAAAATTTAGTAAGGAATAGTAGGTATCAAAGAGGATCAAACATTCTTGTATAATCTAGGTGATGAAGGTGTTCACATAGATCTTTGGACCTAATAAGCCTAAAAGAGGCAGAATGAGTGAGTATGCTCAAGAGGCTATTTGAGAGTGTATGTATGGTGAGCAAAGACAAAGTGAAGTTTGTGTGTGCATAGTGGATGGGTTGAAGTGTACATCAGGTTGATGATTGTGTGTATGACCTATAGGTCATATTTATGATTTCATAATAGTGCTCTTGTAGGTTTTAAGATTGAGTGTGAGTCAAGGTGAAGAGTGATAATTAGAGGTCCATCATTAGGTGTTGAAGACATAAGTTCAAAGGTGTTGTTGTGGTAAGTTAACATCTAGGGGGTTGAATCCTCCTTTCAAGGTGGAACTTGCTAAAAGTCTAGTTTTTTTAGTAGCTCGGCTAGACAGGTGTAATACCTCCTTATGGAATTCTAGTCTCACTAAAATAAGGGATGGTAGTTTCATGGTCAGTTGTAGCTGGTCTAAATTAGATCTTGTCATTATAGGACTATAGTCCCTCTTACAAGGTTCAGTGGGTATTCCCCAATAGTGTTTCCCACATAGATGTGTTGATGTGATGTATGTTCTTTTTCATGCTTTAGATGTATGTGCTTTCATTTTTATGTTTCTAAATTAAGTTGATGAATGATGGAATGGTTTTGGAATGGAACATGCATTGTTGTATAATGATTCACCCCTCCCTCTTAGTAGCTACTTCCAATACTTTCACATATTTTTTTTGTAAGGGATCTAACCCTTGATACCTATTTAAATCCATTATTTTATCCTTGTTTAATTTTAGTGGTTTCTAACTTTTTTTTGCATGTGTTTATTAGCCACATTAAAATCATTTTTTTAAAAATTCCTCTAGGTTAAAAAAAACATATTTTCCTTAGTCATTCAATACCAATATTTAGTTAGTTTTTTATTAGCATTAATCCTTTAATATCTTTGTTTTATTCAATTATATTATTTTTGTTGTTCATTAAACTAATCTTTCCTTGTCTTATTAATTTTTTGGACTAATTTATTCTAATCAAAATCTTAGTAAGATCTATTTTCTATAGTTTATGCACTTACTCCTTCTTAGGCCATTGTTTTGTCCCTCATCATTGAGAAGAATTTATTCAAGACTCTAGCATCCAGTTCTACGTCCTCCTTTTATTTTTTCATTACTGAGTTTTTTTTCTAAATCAATTTTTTTGTATGACCTATTTTTTAAAGGTACGGTGATTCATCTAAGCCTATGGCTTGCCTTCTACAACACCTCCCTCTCTCTGGTGACTTTATTCTATTCCTTGGCATTGACATCAACCTTCTTCCTTGGCCACTCAGTGTTCTCAAATTTTTTCTCTCTTCACTCCAATCATGTCTCTCCCTAACATTTAGCACCCTCTACCTAGCATCATTTCTAGGTACACAGTTTTGTATTTATCTAATTATGTATTTTTTTCTTCATGGGCGTCTCACATTTCAAATTTAAAAATTCTAATTAAGTATCTGTAGAGGCATTTTCTAATCAGGTAGTCTTATTTAAATATTATTATCTTTTTTCTATCTAAATTGCTTCATTTCATATTATAATCATTTGATTTTTCCCTATTCTGTTATGCTCCTTTGGTAAGTCACCATTCTTTGTAGAGGAATTTTGATGAGTCGACTATTTTTGTAGGCACTTTTTAATTTTATAATTACATTGGTCAAATTTATAAGGTGATTTGATCTTTGTTTTTTAGACTTAGATTTGTTTGTTTCAAATCCTGTATTTGGGCGCTTTGCTTTTCAATGTAAAGCAAATTATCAATATTTCTTAAAAAAATAATAAAAGCATTTAACATTTCATTTTGGTAATGATATTTTAATCACTTAATTCTAAAATGAAAAAAAAATCTCCAACTATTCTACTTTAGTTTGTTTTTTTAAATAAATAAATAAAAAGAGCTCATATTCTTGCCTTTTTTCTAATTTACACAATTTCATAAGAGCGCTAAGTGAACTTTTCAACTAAAGGCATATATTTGTTTAATTCCTTTGTTAAAGGAGACTTTTTTTTACGTCTTTCTTCCTTGGCTTTCACTTAAACAAAAAAAATCAACCTTTTTTAGTTGATATTATCTTTTTCATATCAACTTGGAAAGGTTTTTATTGTAATTCTCTATCCTTTTTCCAACTCTCATTTATTTATTGATATCTCTTTTACATTCCAAAAAATTCATTCCTTTGGTTTTTTACCCCTCCTACACCTTTGATGCTTAAGTGATTTTTTGCCTATCCACTTTTTGGTCATTGGGTGAGCTTTTAAGGCACAATGACTACATTATTTCCTGAACCTAAACTCACATCTGTGTTAAAGGTAAAATCACTGAAGGGGGGTGAATCAGTGATGCAAGATAATATAAACTTCAATTCCAATCCTTTTAATCCTTAATCAATCATCACAAGAATTCATAAAGTATACAAGTCATTCATAACAGTGAATAAGAAAGATGATTCAAGAACAAACACAAAACATATGAATTACATGGGAAAACCTCATGGTTAATAAAACCCACTCTCAATCCTAAAAACACATGGACTACTTGTATTATAAAATTATCACAAACATAATACCTTTTTATTAAATCACCCACTTCATAAGGATCACCCACCCCTAAGCATGAACAAGCACCAACTTGTTCTAAATGTTGAACACTCACACAACACCTATGAAATCAACATCTCTAAAACTCTGATTGCCTTTCAATATGATGGATAAATAATGTAAAATACCTCTCTTTCAACCCTTCACACTCTCAAACTTTCACACACAAGTAATGCATCCAAAATACCCTTTTAGATCACTCTAGACCTCTTCGCTCATCTTCAATCTTCAATCTTGAAAGTACACTATTATAACATCAAAATTATGACCTATAGGTCATATACATAGTCCTCAACCTTCTCTGATCTTAAATCCATCCACTCATCACACTCTCTCCTCCTTCCTTCTTTACTCAACATTCTCTTGTGTTTCACTCTCTCAACACACAAAAAACTCCAGAAACCATCTCCTTTGATTTCACTCTTTATAGAGCTTTCATGAATATTATTTTCTTGGTCAGGGATAATACTTGACTTAACACTTAATGTTTCTATCACACTAATACATAGCTCCATACCACCTTTATAGGTTTACCATAGCATTCATGGGTCACCTTTAAGCAACTACACTTTTCAAATAGGCCTTAGTAGCCCTTATAGGTCTCATGGAGACCTATTCACTCTTTTATCACTTCGTCAAGAAAATTAGAAACTCAAGACCAATTCCAAATAAATATTTAAAGCATAGTATATACTAAGAGGGGGGTTGTGAATCAGTATATCATATATCTTATAAAATTTTAATTAAACAATTTTCACTTAACCATACATTTAAGATATGCAATAAAATTGAAACAATCAACACCACATAAGAGAGAGAGACACCAAATTTTAACATGGAAACCCAATATGGGAAAAATCATGGAGAAAAATATCAAGTATATGAATGAGCACCAACTCAAACTACAATATTTATAATCACCAACTTACAAGATCACCAACCCCTTTGTTGAGCAACAACACAACAACTATTTGTGAGCTCCAACCCCTTTGCTGATCATCAACACAACTATTTGTGAGCACCAACCCCTATTTTGTATACCACACAACTATCTCTCAATGTTTATTTCTTAAAAAATGATAGCACATTACTATAACTCTTTATTTTCTCTCCTCTACTCTTCTAAGCTAGATATAATAATTACAAACCATGCTCTCTATTGCATATTACAAATGGCTTCCCAAGCCTTTATTTATAGATTACCAAGTGACCTTTGGAATTAACCCTTTGTGAACCTTCAATCCTCATGGAAAATGGTGCCACATTTGCATGACCCTTCGAATCCTTGCATTTGAAAATTCATATTGTGACCCTTCATGATCAAATGTGTCATTTCCCCTTTTGTCTTTATCTTGGTGACTTTTCATATTCCTCAAAGTGTCCCTTCATGAGAAATTGCACCCTTACTCTTTTATCTTCACTTGGTGACTATTGGAATTACTCAAAATGACTCTTCATGGGCCCTTCTTTTGACTTTATGCAACCAAAAATATATTCATTAATATTAAATAAATAACAACACACTTTAGCTAAAATATGAACATTAAAAACACCTTCAGATAATAAATGTTATGGGGCCTATGGGGCCTTTATCATCAATGAAAATATTTCCAACAACTCCCCCTTTATCATTGATGGAAACCTCAAACTAAAATTGTCACATCCTAAAACCTGTACTGCACATGCCAACCTACACATACTGAAAAACATATAGTAACTCCCCCTTACTGTATCATCATGTACCTATACCTATACCTATTTTTGCACTTCTCCCCCTTTGACATGAATGGAAAAGGGCCTATCTTAGAGCTAACACTTAGCTCCCCCTCAACTGATGTTGATATTCAATGGTGGGAAGTAAAATAAATTACTCCCAACTTCTCTTGTAGATACTTGAATGTGTCCTTTGGTGGTGTCTCTGTGAAGATATCTGATAACACATATAAATTGTTGCATGTCCTTTGAGCATCTAGAATCAACTCATCTGAATATTTTCTTCTAATCTCATAACCTTCTACATAAAACTTTAATGTGTATCCCTAATCACATATTTGACTTACACTCAATAGATTATGATTAATACCTTCTACATACAATATATTCTTAGTCTTGGTTCTACCATTATCCAAACTCAAAGTACCTTTTTTGGCTATCTTAGTAATGGTTTTGTCTTCAAATTTCACTATGCCACCATTGTTATTATTTAGAGTTATGAACTTTCTCTTGTCTCCTATCATATGCCTTGAACATCTATTGTCAATAAACCATGGTTTTTCTTCATTTCTTGCATGCAAAGTTTTCTGGACTAACATAGAATCTTCAAGTTGTTTCTTTTGTCATGAACTTGTCTGACCCTTCTTCTTGATAAATGGATCCTTGAAGCTTTGTCCTTCTTGATTGACTCAAACATGCTTTCATAATGCCAGACTATGTGTCTAAAATTATTTCACTTGTAACATATTATGGCCTCTTCATCAAAGCCTGATAGAGGAGTAAAAGAGTTATGGCTTCTACTTGACTCTAAATGAGTTTCCTTCTCCTTGTTTCTAAAATTGTTAGCTCTTTTTTGACATTCTATTTTCTTATGACCATATCCATTACAATAAAAATAATAACCATGAAAATAGAACTTGTTCTGATTTATTTATCTTTATCCTGATTGTCTTGTTTAGCTCTATTCCTTTCAGCCTTCTGTATTCTTCACTTCTTCCCTTATTATTTCCTCTTTTATAAGAGCTTCAATATAGCTCTTTTCATTTTCAAATTTGATACTTGTCTTATCTGATATTGACTTTAAACTTTCCAATATCTTATTCAACATGTTAGTGTTATCCTCAAATTTTGAATCATTGACTACTTTATCATTAACTACTTTCTCAATATCTTCTTTTAAAGAGGAAATTTCAATAAAATACCTTTCACATTCTTCACTTACTTTTTGCAAATATGTTGTTAGATCCTTTTCATTATTTTTTTCTTCTTCAAAGTATGCTTGTAGATCTTTAATTATTTCCTTTTACTCCTTTTTATTTTTCTCGATCTAGTGCTTCAATATTTGATTCTTCTTCTCAATAAATTCTAATTATTCTAAGGCATAAATGAATTTTACTTCTAGATTCACCTTGGCTTCATCTTTGCTTTCATCATTGTTTTCTTCTTCTCTTGATCTCAAATTTAAATATGTAGCCTCTAGTTGATTGTTAAGATCCTGAATAGACATCTTATCTTCTTTTTCTTCTAAAACCAACTTAGACTCCAAGATACATACTTGCTCCTTAAGATCCTTGACCACATATTTCAACTCTCGATTCTCCTTCCTTAGCTAATTCTCCATCTTGTGCTTTCCCTAATCTACCTTCAAGCTGTTAAACTCTTTCCAAAGGAACCTGCTCTGATACCAATTTTTAAGCATGGGATATACTAAGGGGGGGTGAATCACTATATCATATATCTTATAAATTTTTACTTAATCAATATCCACTTAACCATACATTCAACTATAAAATTTAAATAATAAACACCACAAGAGAGAGAGAGAGAGAGAGAGAGAGAGAGAGAGCATATTTTAACATGGAAATCTAATGTAGGAAAAACCATGGAGAACAATCTCAAGTATATGAATGAGCACCAACTTACAGGAGAATGAACCATTTTTCTGATCACCAACACAAAAACTATTCATGAGTACCAACCCACATGAACACCAACCCCTATTATGTATACCACACAATTATCTCTCAATGTTTCTTTCTCAACAAATGATAGCAAATTACTATAAATCTTTATTTTATCTCCTTTGCTCTTCTAATCTATAAATAAAAATTACAAATCATGCTCTCTTTTGCATATTACAAATGGCTTTCCAAGCCTTTATTTATATCTTACCAAATGACCTTTGGCATTAACCCTTTGTGACCCTTAAATCCTCATAGAAAATGGTGCCACATTTGCATGACCCTTCAAATCCTTGAATTATAAAAGTCACATGGTGACCCTTCTTGATAAAATTCATCCTTTCCCATTTTATCTTTATCTTTGTGACTTTTCATATTCCTCAAAGTGTCCTTTCATGAGAAATTGCACCCTTCCTCTTTTGTCTTCACTTGGTGACTCTTGGAATTCCTCAAGATGACTCTTCATGAGAAAATGCATCCCATTATTATTTTGTCTTTACTCCGTGAGTATTTTACTTATTCATGGGTCTTTATTTTGAATTTATGCAACCAAAAATATACTCATTAATATTAAATAAATATCAACACACTTTAGCTAAAATATGAACATTAAAAACACCTTTAGATAATAAATGTTATGGGGCCTTTATCACCAATTATATACCTTTGAAATCAATGAAAATATTTAAAAAAACATAGTTCCACTCTACATTACCCATAAGACACATTCAAGTGAATACATCAATCACTACACTCTTTTGTATATGCAAAACTTGATCAAACAATAATCTTGTACACAAAAACACCATGAACAAACAAATAGTCAAATTATAAGCATTTTTTCATATATAATATGGATTTTTAAAACCTCCAAAATCCATAAAAATTATAATAATTTATTCTAAAACACTCTTTATTAGATAATTCATCATAAAACAACAAAAAACCATCAAAACAAATTCAAACACTCTTCTCGGGTCACTTGCAGAAGATGGTCAAACACATAGTCAAATTTGGAGATAAATATATATAATTTTACTAATATTAAAACATTATAATAAATTTTTATGGATGTTCCTTATATTCCTTTACAACTTTTCTTTTTATACCACTATTAAATTCATCATATAACAAAAGTTATAGCTCAAACAATACAAACTAGTTTTTCCTTTATTAATTTAAATTGCAACAATCACTATGTAAAGAAAAGGCTTTAGACATGTGTCTTCATCTCATTACCCATATAAAATTTATAAAATATGATCTATCAATCTTCTGTGTATTCAATTGGTCTTTACCTTTAAATGTTAATCATTGATCTTTCATATGTGCTACCAAGATTGAGACACTTGGTAGTCCTGCATGCCTTCTATGGATCTTGTTATCAATATCCATTCGCTCAATGCCAATTGGAATATTTGAATTGATTCTCAAGATAATTTTAATTATTGACCTCATGCTCACTATTATATCTCCATTTTTTATTAAACACATGCCATTAGATCTTCATCAGCATAATCACTTGTATGTTGTTGACCCTTGATCTAATTGAGCTAGATTTCAACACTTGGTAGACCTAAATTTACCTTGTATAACATCTATTTCCCAAGGCTTGAAATTTATGTTATTTTTCATGTCAAAATTTGTAATAACAACTTTGGCTAAGTATAGGAAACACTGCAATCTACCCGGAAGGCTAACTTTGTACCTTGATATCTTTTGCTAGACACCATATCAAGACCTAAAATTTGAACCACATGATCTAGGCACAAATATTAACAAACCCATCTGGCCACTTTATTTTTAAACCTCCACACATGTGAATTATTATGTCATCAATCTACTCACTCAATCTTATTAGCTAAGATGACTAGAGTTTAGACATTCATATGACGGCTTTGATAAATTTATTTCAATTTCATAAGCACTTCAAGTACTCATAACACCTCATATGACATTTTTAATAGAAACATATCAACAACAACATTCCCTAACATCCAAAAGACCTGCTCACATGATATGCACTCTCAAATCCACTTGAAACCTATCATTTTGTCATTAATGCATTATTTACTTAAATCACCTTAACATTAATGATAAATAATGTATTTAAAGAACATGCTCAATAGTATACCAATCATCATATATGAAATATATTTTTACTTTCAAATATTTGGTACATGTAGTAGATGACATAGATCCTCAACTAGATACAAATACTACCTCCATTAAAATTCAAGAAAAATAGCAAGCAAAAAATGATAAGACCTTAGGATTGATTGGCATGGACATGACCCTTGAATTACATGTCCACATTGATGGTTGTTCTCTTGCCTCCACTGCTTGGTCTAAACTTAATTTTTTCTATGACATTGTGAATGAATCTTGTAAAATTCAAATTTAGGATCAATTCTCTGATTTAATGTATAATGACTTCAAATCTATGGATGATTTCTTGATTAAAGTTCATTCTTTGTATTCTCAATTAGTTGGTTTAGGCGTTAAACTTTTAGATTTTAATTTGATTTATATTATCATGAAAAAGTGTTTGTCTCAACATTTTTAATAGTTTATTACTAATATTCATTCACAACTAGTTCTTCCTACTTTATTTTCTATGTTGACATTTGAATTATTTTGTAATTTATTATATCAATAAGAATAAAAATTGATTCAATTTGGTAGACTTAAGATTAATGAACATATTTTTGTTTCAACACACCAACATAAGAATGTCAAAAAATATGTTAAGTCTAATAATACACATGAAAAGAAAGATAAAAAATCTAACTTTAAACTTAAGAAAAAATAGAGTGTAATTATTGTGATAAAAATATTCATGATGAAGATCACGGGTTTAAAAATAAACATGATATCTAAAGTGGAAAGCTTAAGGTCAAAGACAATGCTAACACTAATAACAATAAAACTCAAGTAAAGCAAATGTCTAATATTAGAGCTACTTTTACTTGTGCTTTGTATGCTTCACCTATTGAATGGATTATTGGTTTTGGTGATACTCAACATATGACATATAATCTCAAATATTTACTTCTTTAGAATCGAATCTTTCCAACAATCATTTAAGTCTTACAAATCATGCTTCTTACAATGTTGAAGCCATAGGAAATGTTAAAATCTCGAATAGTGAATTGCATGATGTCTTGCTTATTCATAATTTGAAATTGAATATATTTTTTGTACTTCAATTATACAACCATGAATATAAGTTAGAATTTATTAATGATACTTATTATGTTGAATCTATTAAATGAGATTTTCAAGTAGTTGCTACTACTTTTCTAGACAATGATAATTTGTTTAAATTAACCAAATTTTCTTCTCCCTCCTCTTCTCATGCTTTGCTTGTTTTGAATGATGTTAACTTATGGCATGAAAGACTAGGACATATCAATTACCAAATTATTTAACATATGAACAAACTTAATATGGTGCAAGTTTTTATTAAAATTTCACCCACTACTTCTACTTGTAATGGTTATATGGTTGGTAAAATTCATAGAGAATCTTTTCCTAAAAATCACTCTTGACATGCTGCTAAAAAGCTTCATTTATTTCATAGTGATATTTTAGGTCTTATGAAAACTCTTTATATTAATGTTTTTAAGTATGCTTTAAATTTTGTTGATGATTGCACTATGTGAGTTTGGAATTATTTCTTGGAAACTAAAGATCACGTTTTAGACACTTTTATTGAGTTTCATGCCTTTGTTGAAAAATAATCTCATTGTTCTTTACACAATTATGCACTGATAATAGTAAATAATATGCTAACAATTATTTTCTTACATATTATAAGCAACATGGAATTAATATGTACACACCTAAGAAAAATGATGTTGTTGAACGTAAACATAAGACTATCACTGAAATGGCTAGGTGTATGTTACATGCTAAAAATATGCATTATAAATTTTGGGTTGAATCCATGTATTTTTATCTATCTCATTAATAGTACTCCCACTAATTTTTTTTTAAACATTACACTTAAAGAAGCTTGGAGTGATAGAAAATCTAACTTAAAACATTTAAGTGTTCTTGGTTGTGATGCATTTTTCATATTTCAATTGAAAACATAATAAGTTAAATTCTAAAATAGATATTTTTATGTTTGTTGGTTATTATTAACTAAATATTTTATGATCCTCAAAATAATAAAATCAAGATTAAAAGGGATGTTAATATTGCGAAAAATAGTGTACTTGATTGTGATTCAAATTCTAATTCTCTTGACATGATTTATACTTCTTTTCCTTTTAAAAATAATGATGTTGTTTCTCTAAATAATTATCCTCCTTCTAATATTTATCCACCTAAATCTATGCCTAAGTGGGATAATACTATTATAGAAGATTCTAGAATTCATGTAGATCTTAATGATACTCATATAACTAGACAACAATTTTATAATTATGTTTTGATGTCTAAACTTATACACAATAATGATCCTCAAACTCTACAACAAGCTCAAGGTATCCCTCATTGGGAAAAAATAATGAATGATGAATATAACTCTTTGATTTATAATAACACTTGGGACTTATTCCCACTACTTGAAGGACATCATTTGGTAAGTTGTAAATGATTATTTGAAACTAAGTTCAATTTTGATAATCAAATTGAAAAATATAAAGCTAGATTAGTTTCTAGAGGTTTTTTTAAATTGAGGAAATTGAATATAATGAAACTTTTACTCCTATTACTAAGATGCCCACAATTAATTTTGTTTTAGCTTTAGCTACTCACATGCATTGGCCTATTTATCAAATGGATGTTAAGAGTGTTTTTTTAAGTGGTGACTTGCATGAATAAATTTAAATGTCTCAACCTCTTGGTTCTATTAAGCAAATAAATTAACATATTGTATGTCAGTTAAATAAATCTATTTATAGTTTAAAATAATATCTTAGAGAATGGTACTAAAATATATCAGTTTTTTATAGCTTAAGGCTTTACTCGTAGTTCTAGTGATCTTAATCTTTTTGTCAAAAATACTCTAAATGACATAATTATCATTGTTTTGTATGTTGATGACTTAATCATAACTAGTATGAATAGTTCAATGGTTTATTTCACTAAAAATGCTTTAAAAAATACCTTTGAAATGACTGATTTAGGCCTCTTACACTATTTTTTAGGCATTCAAGTTTGGCAAGAAAAGGATAGCATCTCTATTTCTCAATCTAAATATGCATATGATTTATGATCTAAGTTTAATATGTTAGATTGTAAATATGTTGCTACTCCTTGTAAACTTGGTGTTAAATTACTTAATGACATGGAAATAGAACTTGTTGATCTAACTCTATATAGACAATTACTTGGTAGTTTAAATTATCTTACTCATACTCGTCCTGATATTGCCTTTTCTATTGGATTGGTTTCTCACTTTATGTCTCATCCTCAAGATACTAATTTTAAATTTTATAAAATAATTCTTAATTATATTAAAGGTACTCTAACTTTTGGCATTGAGTATATCTCAAATAGCAATTTTTTTGGGTAGATTAATCAAATTCTGATTAGACTAGTGATCCTAATGATCATAGATCCATAATTGGCCTTTGTTTCTCTTTGGGTTCCAGCACCATTTCATGAAATAGTATAAATCTCATAATCATGCTACAAAGGAACCAATTTGGCTTAGAAGACTTCTTGCATATTTGGGCCACCCAGAACATTCAACTACTCTAAATTTTGGTGATAATGAAAGTGCCATTGCTTTATAAACATATCTAGTTTTCCATGCAAGTTCTAAGCACATTGAGATTCAACATCACTTTTAGTGAAAACTTATTAAAGACAGTCAAATTCTTCTCTCTTTCTATCCTACTAAAGAATAAATGGTTGATATCTTCACTAAGCCACTATGTAAAGACAACTTTATTTTCTTTTGTAACAAGTTAGGATTGAAGGAAGTTATAATCAAAGGGGAGAGTTAATGGTGTTTCCTCCCTTATTGTTTGTTTTTAAACCCCTAAATAAAGTTTAAGGGAGAGTGTTATGATTACCCTTTATTTAAGATAATTTATTTTATCCTAAAAAATTTTGTGTGAGGAATTTATATTTATGTGAATTATTAATTCACATAAATCTTAATTTCATGAGATGTCACTCACCTCTTTTTTATCTTTAAGGATTTGAGAGTTACTTGTATGAGTAACACCTTCCCCCACATGGCACACACCTCCCTTCTCTTTTTCAGAGACTAGGACACAAGTGGCACATACTTAAGGGGTTTGTAAGGTCATAATGGGATTCTATATAACTCCCATTTTTTTCCTTTAGCTATATAAAAAAGCTCTTCCTCTCCTCTTTTCCTCATTAATAAACCTATAGCTCTCTTTATTCTTATTTTGTGCTCTTGATTCAATCTTATACTTGTAGATATTTTGGTTGCAAGCCTTTTAATAAGATCATGTGAATTTTTTTTTGATAAATTGAGTTTCCCACTTTAAAATTCTTGTCACCTATGATTTCATCTTGAGAGGTAACTTAGTATTGTGCATTATTATTTTTCTCACACTTTCATACTGTCATTGATGATTATTCTTGGGTTAAGATCCTTCATTGTACAATCAAAAGGAAAAAGTAAAATTTATAACCAATTGGCACAAATGTAATAAACATATCAAACATATATTAACCTAGCCAGAAATCTGATTGCCATGACCATTTCAAATGCATAACTCATAGAGTTAGCTCCATCAACTAGGGTATAAATAGACTTGTTAGGTCAGGATACCCAAATACAGGCCCATTTTTTCAAACTACCTATGTTGTAGACATGTTTAATGTCCCTATAACTGAGGAAAGTAATTGTAACTTTGTCAAAATACCCTTCTCAAAACATGATGGGTAACACATAAGTGTATCCCAATTTAAACCAAGTTCAGTCAAATTTTCAAAGGAATAATTCAAATATGTTCTTCTTATAAACACTGCCAGTATCTCACAATAGCATGGGGAAAGAATGTCTAACTCACAAACACAACATATGGCTATTCCCCCTCAACCAACAACTTCCTCAAATAATATT
Source organism: Torreya grandis (assembly GCA_037957365.1). Classification (NCBI taxonomy): domain Eukaryota; kingdom Viridiplantae; phylum Streptophyta; class Pinopsida; order Cupressales; family Taxaceae; genus Torreya; species Torreya grandis. The sequence continues at coordinate 2,679,137 of JARHVA010000166.1, read as the reverse complement.
AGGGGGAAAGCAACCAAACATAAACCAATACTCTACCCCAATAGGTGGTGAACACTAATCCATACCCAAAGGTGGTGACCAACATTCCATAGTAACAAATACAAACTAATGTGACACCATAATAAGTGGTAAACCATTTATCATAAACATTGTCTAATAAAAAACACATACTTATTAGTCAGTGCTTAACATTCCATAATGAGGGCCCAATATATAACAAGTACCCACTAAGAAACAATTACTCCATAACTAACATGTATCTCACATACAATAAGGGCTTAACACTTAACACCTTCAATGATATATCTTTAGCCAACAATGGGTGCTTTTTATACAATAGGGTTTGACTAGCCAATATCAAGGTCCCTTCTAATCCCATCCTACATAGTTCATTCCCCAACACTAAATACGTCCACTAAGGCCATATTTCCCTCCAAGTCAAATTCACATCACCAATATTAACCCTAATATGTATCAATAACAAAAACCATACCAATAATATAACCCCAACTAATGAATGTGTAGTCCTAGTTAGGTGACCAACCAAGCAAATATCCCTCAATACTACATTCCTCCTTTATACGTTACTCAAGATAATTCACCTTAAACCACCTAAAATTATCTATCTATACCATTTTTAACATACACATTTTTAGCCCAAGAACTACAACAAATAAAAGATGCAATTACAGTTATTTAGACTGGGAAGTAGACAAAGAAGTTTAATCTAAATGAGATATGCACGTACCCATTTAACATGGACTATCTTTAGACACAATTTCTTCTATGGTTTGAGCCACCAAAATTTAACAAGTACAAAGGCAAAGGCAACCCAAAAGAACATTTGAATGATTTATTTGTTATTTTCCAACCAGTGGCATTTAGTGGTATCTACCTACTTGTTTTTCCATCAAGTCTACCAGGATTTGCCTTAGAGTGGTTACTCCAAATTTCAAAGAACTCTATACCAAACTTTGATAACCTATCAAAAAAAAATGTGAAACATTTATCTTATAATATTGAGCATGAGATTAATATGGTGGATTTGGGACAAGCATAGTAGAGACCTGATGAGAGCTTTTTGAGCTATTTACAATGATGGAGGGCACTTGTGATTCACTTCACACATAATTTTCTAGATAACTAGTTAGACATAGTGTTTAGTCATAATCTAAAATGTGATATATCCTATAACTTGAAGCTTTAGTGTGCCCACACTTTTGAGGAGATTATTGACAAGGGCATACAAATTGAAAAAACTCTTATAAACAAAGGAATAACCAAGTTGTACACACCTAATCAAATATAAAACTAATACCAAGGCCAAAATCAAATTTAGAATCAATACCAAGGTTAAAATGAGAGCCAAAACTAGACTCAAGGCCAAAATTAGAACCAAATCCCAATTTAGACACAAGCTCCTACACGAGTCTATCAAATACTTTTGAAAAACCCAAAACCCATAACCACAACAAGAATGTTGTGGGTAATAGAGTCACTGAGTCATGCCATGTCCAAATTGTGTAAACACCATCTGCTCAACCTACTCTACATATATATCCAATTCTATAAATGTGTGCACTCCCACCTCCTCCTTTTTAAATACCTCAACCTAGAAGAGAACTACCTATAAAAAGAATATTTAGTGACCTAGGAGAGCCTATTGAATCCATGTTTTGAAATATGACTAATGCCAATCTGATTATTTGGCTTATTACAAAACCATTCTCTTAGGGTGTTTATTTTGTTGACTGGTACAAAGAGCATGTGTTTTGTGACTATCATCAATTCAAATGGCATTCTATTCATTAATGTGTGCAACTAAGGCATCTTATTAAAAACATGTTGTAAAATAGAGAAATTGAGTTAGATAATAGGGCTCATACTTCTAATCAGAATCTAAGTATTTATTAAAACTCATTTCCACAACATAATGCCAATAACTAGAACCAATAATAGAATGAGCAACGTCATAGACCACCACTAGAGCCACAATAGTAACAATAATAACCACAACTATAAAATTGATGAACCAAGGCCAAAATGATAACCAAGGGGCCTATCATGCCATTTCTCATGACTACAACAAATTTTTAAGACATATAATGGTTGGCCATATATCCATTATTACCATCAACTCAAGACCAACAACCAATACCAAATAGTTCTCAACCACTTCCTTATGTTGACAATCCTCCTATGGTTTGTGTGGGCAGTCAAGCATGTCAATACCCAAGAGTTACCATTCTAGGACCCTCTTCTAATTACCATAACCCATTAACTAATATATATTTCATAATCATAACTCAATGGATGAAAGTTACCATTATAATATTGCAACCTCCTTCTACCAACAAGCATATCCAAGCTCCCATGCTAGTCCTAAATAAGCCAATTATCAATGCCAAGGAGAAGATGTATGATATTTTGGAATAATTTTAAAATATGCTCACTCAAATATCTATTTTAGATTTGTTATATAGCTCTATTATCCACAATAATATCCTTACAAAACTCCTAAACCAACTCCAAGTGCCAAATGACATTACACCAAATAAATTCCAAGATTTGGTCATACATTTAGCTCCTGGCCAATAATTAACCTTTGACCAAAGTGATATGTCATCCCTTGGCCCTCTCTAAAATAACCCATTATACATCAAAGTTGTCATAACCTGACATAAGGTTAAATGTGTCCTCATAAATAATGGGTTAAGAATCAAAAATTATGTCTCTAAGATTAGTCAAGAATTTTGGATACATAATAATTGACCATTAACCAAATACCATTACCATCAAGGTGTATGATAATGAGGAAATGGAATAATAGGGAATAATTTATTTTCCAATTTTTATTTGGCCCTTGACCCATGACATGTTTACCATGTTCTAGATTTGAATTTATCATACAACTTATTACTACATCAACCATGGATACTTTAGATTCATGTAATACCTTCCATGTTGCACCAATCCATTGATTTTACCTATTCTGATATGGAGGTGATAGTTTCTATAAACTTACAACCATATCAATTTTGTAAGAATTTATAAGCTGAGTATAAAAGTTATAATTACCATTTTGTCTTAGACATTGTGCCAAATAAAGATAAGGATGCACTTGTCAAATTATTGGATTCTAATTATATTGAACCAAAAATCTTTGCCTCTACTTATTTTGCACCCCCTCTTGAGATATCAAATCATTTTACCATCTCTAACAAAGTTCTAGGATAACACCTCACACATAATTCCTTTCACGTAGTGAAACTTCCACAGGCCCCTGAATCTTATGAAAGACCCAAAGCCAAAGATGTTCACATGGAATGGTAATTATTGACGCAGTGGATTGCACCCAGGGTAGGATGCCTAGCTATCGCCCTTCCACACGCAACAATGGAAACTCCCCTCTCACTTGTCAGACTGGTGAAGCTAGAGGGGAAAGTCTCTAGATAAGGTCTAGCTCCCTCTGATGTATATTTTAGGCCATGGTTTTTCCTACTGCTAACAAATAAAAGGAAAAAAGGGGGGGAATGAAAAGAGAGAGAGAGATGATGAAAACAGAACCTAAGCCTAAAAATGAAAAGGTGATACACAAGAAAATATTGACCCACTCAGCCCAAACATACACTTTTCACTAGGAAGAAATGCCCATACACTTCATCTGACGTGGGAAACTCTTTTGTTTCAGTGAGTCTGGGGTCCGTAGAGATACAAGGATGAAGGAACTAGCAAAGGTGTTCTGAGACACACTTTGACAGCCTATTCACATGCACCTATTTTCTTACTGTAGACACTCCTGGCAGACCTACAAAAAAGAGACTTCACAATGCACTGGACATGTTGTAATCAATCTATGAAAAGCATGAAAGACAATGACTTAACACAAAAGAAGAACACAGACATATACTTTAAAGTGCAATTCCAGATAGAGGTAAAAATGCTAAGTCTTGATTCAAGGTAAAATCTGGCAGAGCTCTGCCTTACAAGCCCAAGAGATTTTTGGGCAGAGTTTTGCCTTAAGGCTGAGAGATTCCCTTTCTCAAATGAGAAATTTACAATATATAGAAAGAGGAAGAGAACTCGGCACTTTTTGGGAAAGACTTTGGCACTCTTTTTGTAAGTTGGCCCATGTGTGCTTTGAGCCTTGGGAAGAGGGATCCGTTTGATTGTCAGTTCTTGCTTTGACTTTGGCATCCCAACATTAATGAGAAAACATGGCCATGCCTCTTTTCTATGAACAGACTGCTCCCTTCAAGGCATTTGCATGGCTTGTCTGCTTATAAATGCAAACTAGAGAAAATAAGTCACGCCGCTTACTTTTTATGCCGTTTGATGATCATCTAGCAATAACTCGCCTCTTCTCGCCACTTGGACTACTTTGTCTTTTCCTACGCTTTGTCTTCTTCCTTGCCCCTCTCTTTTTGGCTTTGTCACTTTCTGGCTTCTTCTGGTGGGTTGATGCGTTCCTTGGGCTCTTTTTTGCTTGCCTAGGCCACTTTTTGCCAATTTCAAATAAGTGACATGTGGCACATTCTACTATGAAATGGGAAGGACACATGGCAGCATCTGCTTTATTCATAGAAGCTTTAGGCACCCTTTGAAGGTCCCACAAAAGAGGACATGTGTCAACTTCTACTTCCTTTAGTGATTTGTATGGGGCCCACCATAGTTCTCACGAGACAAAAGGGAAAGACTGTGGATGTTGACACTTGTCAGCTTCCACTGAGCTTTGCAGGGGACACGTGGCAAATTTTGCTGCTCCTAGAAAAGCATGTCAAATCCTTTTGCGATTGCCACTTGGCGTCTTCCACACTCTAGATTTATTGGTGTAAAATTTGACGTTCACGAGCCCGTCATAGTTTGAAAACCAATGGCTAGTCTATCTTCTTAAAGTTGACAGCTTCCGGGACGTCACTGTCCTTGGAAAATTCCTTCGGGCCTTTTCCTTTAGCTTTCTGCTTCGGCCCTTTTCCCGTGGGGATTTTTTGCGGGATTATTTTCCATTGGGCTCTTTGGTTGCAGCTTCTCTAAATTCCTTCAAACTTTTTGTCTAAAGGAAATCCTTCAGACAAAAGTCTGAAAGAATTCATGACTTTGCCTTAACAAAATTATGAAAGATCTTAGCCGCTTCTTTGTGGTCTCTTTGAAGTGCTCCCTGCCCTCTGCAAGGGCTCTTGAACCTGAAACTGCCCTCCATAAGGGAACTTGTCCTTCGAGAGGCTTGAACCTTTGATTGAACCACTCCTTTGAACCAATCATTGAACCAATTCATTAAACCAGTTCAATGGTTCAAACGATTATTAAACCAAGGCTTTGAACTGAGCATTGAACCCAGCTCATTGAACCCTTTGATTGAACCAAAAGCCGATGAACTTTACCGATTGAACCAAGGATTTGAATTGAAGTGTTTAATCAAGGCGTTGAACCAGAGCATTGAACCAAAATGTTGAACCAACACGTTGAACTAAGGTGTTGAACCAAGGCATTGAACTAGTTCAATGGTTCAAAGGTGCTAACTCTTGGAAAGATTATGTTGTTGAACCACTCTTCCAACCTTAAGGAAAAGTGTCTTTGAACCATTTTAGCTGTCTTTCCTTATGAATTTCTTCAGAGAGGAGTCTGAAGAAGCTTTGTAAAACCTTGCACTCTCTGAACTGGTTCTTCATCTGAAAGACTACACCTGTAGAGTCCATAGGAATTGCAAGACTCGTGCAAAAATCAAAAGTATTGGCTCAAAATAGCATGAAAAAAGAAGGGAACCGATTTTTGGCCTGTTAGGCAAAAAATGGTCAATAGTAATAAAAAGGAAAGCTTAGCATCCAAATGTATATTATTTTCACATTGGTCATTAGCCAATAACAAGACCCACTTATCGAATATGAATCATGGCTTTATAATGATAACTTGGTCGATAGTTACCAAAACAAAAAATATCTCATCCTGAATTAGATAATGGATAATCAAGGTTATGCAGGTAGAGGCTCAAGGGAAAATAAATGAGGCACTATTAAGCCCATATCTATAACCAAACATAAATGAACTTATGGTATTAGATTTAAACTCCTTGGGTGTGACCAAGTGTATATTATTTGTGTTCCTACACCAATGACTAGCATCAATGACACCAATAATGTAAACTCTAATTACAATGTATATGAAGACTTGGCCAATACCAACCTATTTAACCCATACGTTATATGTACTATTACACCTATCATTCTTCATTCCCTACTTTTCCTTCATCATCCACAACTCATCGACTAGGACTAACAATAATCCACATTATCACTTGATGAGTTTGAAAATGACGAGGCTATATCTGACTTTTTAGGCCTAAGAGACCATATTCTACTTGGAGATCATAAACAAGGTTTATCTATCAAATTGGATTTTAACACCTATTTCAGAGAGCGAGTGAACTTCCTTTGACAAAAACAAAAATGACATCAAACATTGATGTCTCGAATTGAAAACCTATTTGAGGCACTTTTGGATCAGGGTAAAAGTAAAGAAAAAGGCCAGTCTCTTGGTGAAAACCTATTTCATGTGCCATTATATAAGGATGTTCACCATTTATCAAATGAATCTCAAGATACCACCAATGCTACATTAATATATGGGTCCGAAATCAATGAATAATAATAATGGGCCTTTGAATAGATTATCCAAGAATGTCCAAAAATTTTGATTACACGGCCCTTGCCACCATTAGGTGATTCTGATTCATCATGTTTAGGAGAATTAGATGAGATAATCTGACTAGAGGATTTTGATATTACCAACCAATTCACTTTTTTGTTAACTCTTTTAGAAGATGGTTCTACACTCATTATGGAGGACACTTCTGAGGTCAACATTAGAACCTCGATCGATCTAAATTACATTAAACTAGGCATGTCCCTCATTGAGGAGGAATATGAAGTCCTTATTTCTATCCTGAGGAAGTTCATCGATATCTTTGCAAGGTCCTATTATGATATTCTAGGCTTGGATCCTTCATTGGTTTTCATCATATTGTAGTACACCCTAATGCCAAGCCAATCAAGTAGAAGCTGAGGAAAATGCATGCTCAAATTATTATACTGGTCAATAAAGAACTATAAAAAAATTTAGAGCTGGGATGCATTCGTCTCATTGACTATTCAAAGTGGATTTTCAATATTATGTCAATTAGTAAGAAACTAGAGGGTATTAGGATATGTACCAATTTATAATACATTAACAAAGACTACCCAAAGGATGACTTTCCTCTACCAAATATTGACATGATTATTGATTCTATAGATGGATATGAGATTCTTTCTCTCATGGATGGTTTCTTAGGGTACAATTGGATTAATATTGCACTATAAGACTAACATAAGATAGCATTCACCACTCCTTGGGGAATTTTTTGTTATTGGGTAAATCCTTTTGGCCTCAAGAATGCCACTTACCACATATCAACATGCAATTATTGTTATTTTTCATGACATGATGCATGATATTGGTGAATATTATGTTGATGACATTTTGGGTAAATCTAAGACCAAAATAGGCCATCTAGAGGTATTGCACAAAATATTTGAACACACATATGAGTAAAAAGTAAGGTTTAACCTAAAAATTGCATCTACAGTGTTACTTCAAGAAAATTTCTAGGCTTCATTATCTATTATAGGGGCATTGAATTTGATCTAGCCATCAAGCACTTCATTTCTCAATTGGCTGATAAATGACATCCATTTACCCATTTACTAAAGAAGGGTACTATTTTTCATAGAATGTAGATTACCAAAAGTCCTTCAACCTCCTGAAAGAAGACTTGGCCTATCCACTTATTTTATTACCACCTATGCCAAAAATACCTTTATTACTCTACCTCTATACATCTAAAAATGCCTTGGGGGAAATTTTAGCCCAACATGATGAGCAGGGGAAGGAACATGTCGTATATTATCTAAGTCACACATTGGTCACATATTAACACAATTATATGCTAATAGAGAAAGCTTGTTTAGGTATGGTCTTCATAGCTCATAAATTATGGTGCTACATGCTTAAAAATAAGACCATGATCATTGTCAAAGTAGATCCATTCAAGTATATACTTTAAAAAATAATTTTACTATGTTACATGGCTAAATGGATCATGCTTCTAACTGAGTTTGAGATTAGCTATGTAAACTAAAATTCCATTAAGGGATAAGTTATTTTAGACCACCCTGTCGATGCTCCCATTACTAACACTCAACCACTCATCTTTGGATTTTAAGATGAGTCTATCATGATCATAATAGAAACACCTTCTGAAGAGTAACAGTGGAAACTTTATTTTGATGGTTCCTTCATGTCTTGAGGATTGGGGGTAGGACTATTATTTATCACACCTCAGGGGGATCTCATTCCCAAGTCCTTATGTATCGACTTTATTGTAAAAATTATATAGTTGAATATGAATCACTCATTGTAGGGATGTATCTAGTGGTACAATGGAATATTTAACATCTTTTGATTTATGGATATTATCAGCTTATCATCAATCAAGTTATGGACCAATTTTAAACCAATTATGAGAAGCTTGTGCCATATAAATCCATGGTGGAAACACTCAAACAACAAATCACTCAGCTTTAGTTTGATCCAATACCTTAGGCCAGTAAAAGAATAATAGATGCCATGGCTATAATTGGTTTTATGTTCCAAGTTACAAATAAGGCTAGATATTATCAATTCTTCATTGAACATCTTCTTGCACCAACCCACAAACCTTTGAGCATTGAAATGATCTATGATATTGTTGGTCCCAATTCTACATGGTATAGTAAACTATATAATTACCTTCATGACCAAGTCATTCCACTTAACCTGTCTCAAAAAGACAAAAAGCCATCACCCACCAAGCCCCTCATTATACCTTAATTGGACCTACACTCTATCATGGAATCTTTGATGGAACTCTATTTCATTGTTTAACCTTAATAGAGTATGAATTAGCATTGAGGGAAGTTCACGAAGGTGTTTTTGGGACCCACACCAGTGTAGTCATCCTTATTAAGAAGTTAAAATTTAGTCATTATTATTGGTTGACCATGGAAGTAGATGTAGTTGCTTATGTTAAAAGGTATAAAAATCTCAGAATCATGCCAATTTGATACATGCTCCATCTCAGACACTCAAAACACTGACCATGCCATGGTTATTTTTAATGTGGGGACTTAACCTCATAATAAAGATCAACCCTAATTCCTTAGATAACCATAAACATATTTTTACTACCATATATTACTTCACTAAGTGGGTGGAATTCATTCCACTAACTTACATGATAGGTAAACAAATATCCAAATTCATTTTTAATCACCTCATTTACTGCTATGATATCCCCTCCAAAATTATATTTAATAATGGTGTTTTATTCAATATCAAGGATGTTAAATCCCTTTGTGATGAATATAACATTACCCAATATTCTTTCACTCCATATTAATTGCAAGGCAATGCCCAAGCAGAGGCATCTAACAAAACCATTGTCAATATCCTCAAGAAAATTGTCAATGATGTTGACCGTGATTAGAACTTACAACTCTTATGAAAATTTTGGGCTTACCAAACTAATTTGTACACTCTAATAGAAGCCACACCATATTCCTTAATTTATGCTACTAAGGCCATTTGTTTTGTCAATTTTGAGTTACCTTCTTTATGCATTTCATTAAAAAATGTCCTTGATGATGAGGACTAAAGAGTAGCTCATTTATAGGACCTAGATCTAATGGATGAAAAATGCATGATATCCTTGAATAGCCTTCAAGCATACCAAAATTGGTTATATTGTCAATACAAAAGGTGAGTCTAGCATAGATAATTTGAGGTTGGTGATATTGTACTTAAAGTAAACTAGAAAATCGCCAATGTCAAATGCAAGAATAAATGCAAGTTTAAGCCTAATTGGTTAAGACCTTATGTAATTATTGCTAACTATAGTTCTGGGGCATACAAGTTGGCTACGCTGGAAGGAGATGAATTGGATGTATTATTGAACATAGTACACTTCAAGCACTTTTTCACTTGAGTGACCTAGAACATTGTCTATGAGGATTATTTCCTTTATATCATTGTAGAGATAGATTATAAAGATAGTTAGATCAAGCATTAGTTAAGAAAACAAAAAAAAATACATAAAGAACTAAAAATCTAGGCCAATCTATTCAACGGGGTATGCAAATGACAATAAGATAAAATGAAATAAAGAAAACACAATTTACCTTCCCAAGAGCTTCCCATCACATAAATACGGATCAAAACATGATTTTCCCCTTGATTTGGTGCTCAAGTCTTCAAGAATGGGGCAAGGCCAAGCTCCTCCACCATCTCAAGAACACCAACTAAACTAGGCTCATGATATGAAATCAATGTTATATTTATCAATGAAGTTATCCTATTGCAAATAAAGATTTATCAAACTACACTCAAATGGTTTGTAGAGAGAATCCTGCATTATTAGTTTACACAAATGAAACTTAATCAAAGTGGCCTTGGCCTCCTATTTATAGAGTTTCTAAATTAATTAGTATCAACCATGAACATCCATCTTGAGATCAAGATGTGTGGCCATGAATTAATCCCATTATGTAAATAATATCTATAAATATCCTCATAAATATTTAGTTACATTTATGACTTATGGATGCCACCCCATTGATCATGCCATTTAATGATGTAGTTAATAAGAATCAATTTCCAATAGAGAAATATTCAATAACTTCCATGGAATTCTTATTTAAGCTCATAATTTGGTTTAATTTTCCTAAGTAAGATAAATCAAGATTTAAGCAATTCTTTGGAAATTGGTTGCACTTCATTAATCAAACTGGTCAGAAAGTCATATTACTGGGTCATAATTTTATTGGAGACAAATTAGAAGGAGATGTTAGTTTCATATAGAGTAATATCCCATTTAGGATGTTATCGACATAAAATAACACATGCATGTCATGTGATTTTGAATTAGAAGAAAAGAGAGATCTAGAGCACCAAAATGTGTTTTCATCATTTTGAATCAAAATGATTTGAGAGAAGTTAATAATAACATAAAATGAATTACCCCATTTAGGGATACATTATCTTAAATTGGCACTTGTATATGACAAACTCAAATCATTTATCATGTTTTTAGTGATTTTGGCATAAATTATGCATTTTCACAAATTTGGAGTAAGATTAACAATTTGAATATAATGGTGTTAGGAATTGGATGTCTACATTTTTACCCTATTTGAAAAGGAATAGTGGGACATTCAATGAAATAACATATTTTCAAAAGAAAAGAGTTTTCAAGAAGAAATTGGAAAGAAATGACCATGGTGACCCCTCGAGAAGACATACGAGGATGAAAGAGAAGGATGGACTCTTTAAAAGAGAGAGAAAGTGAGATTAATTTATGGAACATATTAAATCCATATTATTTAATGCTTACACGTATTGATTTAATCAATAATCAAAATATAATTAGAATAAAATGGACCCCAGGGATCGGGGAATGAGAAGGATACAATCCAAAAATATAAGTGACACATTTTGAACACACCCAAAACTAGGGTGCAAGTTGTGCACTTACAAAATGATTAATTATTAGAAAATTGCACACTAAAATATTGTAAGAATGAGGGGAAAATTCCACAGAGATTGAAATTAGAAGAAAAAGAGAATGGTGTCTCTAAAGAGAATAAATAATATTGTGCTCCATTAGAGTGAATTCGATTGTGATAAAGCAATTTTTCCCCAGTAGGGCTAATTTTGATCACTGATAAAGAATGGTTTGACACTATAGGGCTGATTTATATTTGTGACTAGTTTAAATGTTTTGATCCTGTAGGGAAATTTGGCAAGCAATATCTCAAGGATATAACCTATTACATATATTAAAGATGAGAGGGTGAAAACATAGATGCGATGGTGTACTAGTCATAAAATCCATAAAAAACCAGGCATACAAGAATGTGTAAAGTGATGAAAGAGATGAAAATAAGAATGAATATGGCTGACCTAACCTAAGATACATCATGTATCCAAGCACTGCCTACATAGTCTAGATGGACCTCAAGCCAATGTAGTTCACCCAAAAGTGGGAGAGAATGAAATGAGGGATGAAGAAAACTTACTAGTGTTAAATTAGACTCATAATGTAATGAGGGATGAAGAAAAATTACTAGTGTTCAATTAGACTCATAATGTATGCCAATAGATGCACATCTTGCATAGAGTCAGGTGCAAGATAAGCCATTGATACCTAGTTTCATCGATGTTCTTGAGAGTTGATCATCGGAGCTACATTGACATTGAGACATGGAACCAAAGCACAAAGTGCATGATATATAAAAATGAAATTATTCACCATAAGTATGATTAAACTATAATGCATTTAAATTTCAATTGTGCTAAGCTGGTTCAAATGTGAACACTTATAACTAAGGATAACATTCAATACTAGAGTTACAACTGTTTACATTTAAACAAAAAATAAAGACAAAGAAAAACAAATCATAAATGAATCTAACTTAAAATCAAGATATGAACAATCAGGATTCAAGTAGGAACAAGAATATGTAATATCCAAGCAAGAAAAATTTAATAATATGGGATCAAGATGTGAATAATCAAGATCCATGTAGACCATCAAGACGTAATTAGAAAAAATATAAGAAAAGAACAAGACCAAATAGGAAAACAAGAGACCAGGAAGAAACAAGAAGAAACAACAAAAGGAAAAGAAGCAATAAAATGAGAGATAAGAAAGCACAACAAAACATGAATAAAAATCAAATAAACACACACAAAAAAAACAAAGTTAGTGTAGTTTAAAAATAATTATTTAGGCACATGCAATAAAGGCATTATTTTTTACAACAACATAATAAGAACAAGGACACAAGGTTTCCCCTAGATGATAAGAAAAAAACATAGAATAAATGAGGGAAGAGAAGAAAAGAAAGGGTATGGTCGAGTTGACTCTAGATGTATAAGACAAGTGGATACTACCTACATAATTCCATAGACACATGGTCTAACATGAACTTCAGGCCAAATGTAGTTCTCCCAAGAAGTGGGATAGAAGAAATAATAATGACTAGAAAAACTTGATTAATGTTGTAGAAGAAATGGGAAGATGGGAATGGTCTTGAAAAATAGCAAGCCAACAGGGCAAATGAGAATGATCTTGCAAAATGGCAAGTGCATGGGATAATTACTTGTAAAATGGTAAGAGTGTGAGGATCAGAATATACAAAAGCATAAGACAATGTTTATGTTCTTTTGTGAATCATTTTATAATATTTTTGGGATAAAATATGTACAAGGGAAACCAACTAATCAAGGAGATGCTCCTCCAAGAGTAGAAGTTATAATAAAAGCTAAACTAGCTACAACGACACATGATCATAAATCAATGAGATCAAGGTCCTGATAAGGCAACAATGCCTACCAAACAACAACAAAATATAAGGATACGCAACATGAGCTAACCCTAAAGAATTATCTAGTAGGTAAAGATTTTGAGATGAAGATGAATTCATGTTCTCTTGTCTATAGAAGAAGCTAAAAAATAATATCCTTGTTGATCTTCTTTATAGAACTAGCATTAAATGTGTTCATAATGCCTATGAGTCATAATCAAGATTATAATTGGTCAAGGGATAAAAATGTTCAGGTTACAATATCCCAAGACATGAAAAGAATGTGATTCTTAAAGAGAATGGTTCAGAAGGAATGGGGTCCAAAATAGGATGGTATAAAATTAATATGGTCCAAAAGAGGATGGTCCAAGGTAGGATAAAATGTGTTCATAGTGTCAATGGTTCAAATCTTTCACTATCTAGAGTCATGAAAATAATATGGTTCTCAAAAGAAAAGTCCAGGGTAGGTTAAAATGAATGTGGTCCATGAGAGGATGGTTTAGGATATAATGCTAGGATAAAATAATTTAGCACAAGTTTCCCCCAAGTAATAGGTCTTATAGACAATGGCTCAAACATGTCAAGCATAAAACCTCTTAAGATGCACAATGTTCATGGGTTCTGGAAGTTCTTCACCATTTGGAGTAGCTAGTCATATGCCCCTAATCCATAGTTTATCATGATCACATAGGATCCAATACAATTAGGTTGGAACTTACCATTTTTCTTGTGTTCAACATTTATGTTCTTCTGGTTATCTTTTAAGACCAAATAGCTAATCTCAAACTCTTGAGGGAGAATGTACTTGTTTTAGTTTCTCCATAATCTATTTCGATAGGCTTGTAAGTTTTCTAGGGTAACCAAATGCTTACCATCAATAAGATCTAGTTATTATAACCTGTAGACTCTATATTCTTCATCAAAATCAATATTCTCCAAATAAACTTGTAATGAAGGTAGCTCAATCTTAATCAAGATAATAGATTTTGTGCCATAAACAAGGGAGTATGGAGTGGATACTATATGAGTTTGATGACTATTTCTATAATCCCAAAGGGCAGGAAAGATTTACAAGTGCCAGTTATGGCTAGAGTCATTCATAATCTTCTTTAAAATGGATATAATGGTCTTATTTTATCCCTCAACTTATCCATTGCCTTGTGGGTTATACGGTGTGGATTTTTTGTGCTTGATTTTGAATTTTACACAAAATTATGTTACAGCTCTATTTACAAAGGATTTAACATTATTGGATATAATGTGTGATAAGGTGCTATATCGATAGATAATATGGTAATGAATGAGTTTGTCTATCTACTTCCCAGTGATATAAGTGAGAGGAATGGCCTCAATCCACTTAGTAAAATACTTAGTAGCAATTAAAATGTGTTTATGTCCATATGAAGATGTTAGGTTTATTTTTTAGATGAGATCAAGGCCCCAAGTAGAAAATAGCCATGGTGTTGTGACATGTTATAGTGGTAAAGAAGGTGTGTGTATCAATTTTCCATGTTGCTAACAAGGAACACACTTCCTCACATAATGTAAGCAACTATCTCCATATTTGGCCAATAATAACCTATTGTGAGGAGATTTTTAGCTAAGAGTACATTGCTAGTGTGGGTCCCACACATTCCTTCATGAACTTCCTTCAGCACTAGCTTTGATTCTCTTGAAGATTAATAATAAAGTAGAATTCCATCATAGCCTTTGCAATAAAGTCTGCTTGTGAAGAGGGTATAACAGGCTAGATGGTGAAAGAATAGTTTATGTTAGTTTTTAGATAAGTCAAGTGGAAAAACATGATCATGGAAATAATTATAAAAGTCTTGATACCAAGGAAGTTTAGGGGGGGATTGGGACCAATAATGGTGCATATACTTTATGAATCTAGGATAATATGTGTAGTTTGTATAATATTTTCAATGAGAAACTGATACTCTTTAGCACCACCATCAATATGTACTGTTGATGGCATAAAATTGTGCTAGATCCTATCCAATCAACAATGGGAAGTTTCAAGTTGTGGGACAATGTGACTTGAAACAACCTCCAGGTTTTAAAGAAGCTAGTCTCTTCTATTTTATGGTGTTGGGGAAAAGGGATAGGAGACTAAACAGAAACGCAAAATGTAGGAATTAAAACCTAACTATGGCGATGCGTCTGAGTGTAATCCTAATCCTAACCTGAGCACAGAGTGACTATTATAGGATTCTATTACATTTAAGAGTAGACAAGTGCATGATCAATGTAAAAGATTGGAATAACAGAAACAGAGGCTCACAACAGGGGAGTCTTTTGCTGAGATACATGAATTGTCAACAAAGGCATAGTGTTCTATCTTCTTAATAGAATCCTCCAATCACATAAGAGGCGCATAATTCATGCACAGTTATGTAGAACTTTGGACTCCAAAAAATGGGACAAAAGCAAATAACATTTCCAATCACAACACTAGAAAATCTATAGCATAAACTACTTTGTAATTGACACAGATAACATCAACAAGGGCATAGTATTCAATTTTATTTTAAATCTTCCAGTCATAAAAAAGATGTAGAAACACACACAGTCACATAAACCTTTCAACTTAGGGAAATGGAACAAAAGCAAATGATATTATTGGTCAAAACTCTAAAAAGTCTAAAACTATAGAATTCCCCCCCTTCTTTTTTAGATTTTACAATCCTTATTATATAGCCTTAGGTGTCTCCTTTGATCACTTTGTTTCCCGTGCAATTCCACTCTATCCTTCACTCATAGGGGACAAAACAGACGATGCATTCAATGCCTTGGATGCATCTTGGTCTTATCAAGAACTGCCCTAACTGCAGCATGGCAATCCATGTTTAGTACCTCTCTTTGTGCCTAAAATTCTTCGTTCCATCCCTATTTTGGCCTCTCAACTGTCTCTTCTACCTCTGCTGCTAGGGGACAAACATATGACACTTTCAATGCTTGAGAGCCCCAAAAATCTACCCAGTGTACTGTTCTATCTACCAGGAATAACTTCCACCTATTTTCCCTCCATATCTATTGTAGCAGATAGACAAACACGAGGACACTTAGTTAATTTATGAAATTTCTCTCCTCTTGATCTAGAAGGCACCAGAGGATGACACTTGGCCACTTCCACTTTCTTTATATTTTGTTGAGGAATGCCCCACCTTCGACACCTATCATAGCCCACTTCCTCAATACTTTGCAGCTTTATTGAAACAAAACTCAGTGCATTATTTACCTTGACAACCCTTAAGAAGGATGGGTGCACATGGAAATCTTCACTTGTTGACACTCGGCGCTTCATCGGTACTTTAAAATATCATCTAGGATCCACCACAATCTTCATTCGATGATTAGGCTCGAAGGTGGTCTCTCAGAAGTTGATATGTGGCGACCTTCACTGCTCCTAGGAAGATACGTGGCATCTTCTGCTTCTCCTATCGGGGGTATGTGGTGCCTTCCACTTTCTTTGGGGATGGAGTAGAGAGGGACCCAGAAGGTGACACTTGGCAGCCTCCACTGCACTTTGATACTTAGAAAAATGAATGACACCTTTATGCATTGAATGGAAAGCATTGGACCCAGGCATTGAAATAAAGGCTCTTGGTAGTTGACAAGTGGTGGCTTCCACTGCTTCTTCAAAAAGGTGATTTAGGGCCTTCGCTACTGCCACCTGGCACCTTCTGCTCTTTCTGTTGCTTAGCTCATTAGAATTCTTTGTCAAAATAGGAAACATGGGTGCCTCTTATGATACGTAGATGCTGACATGTGGTGCATTTTGTGGTTCTCCAAAAAGCTACAATGATGTCCTCGAAAGTCACCAGCTGTCCATCTTCATCTCCTAGAGGCCGACACGTGGCCACTCCTGCTTGAATCCAATACTTAGGCCAAATTGAAATGAAAGGAACAAAAGGGGGAAAAAGGAACCGTGTTTTGAGGACAACACTTGGCAACTTCTGCTACACTTTGATACTTAGCAAAATGAATGCGTCCTCTACATCAAAACCCTGCAACTTCATCCTCGATACGCAAGAACCAAAATTGCAATGCTCAAACCAAAAAAATAAAATAAAAATGACGTAGAGTTGGAAATTACTCTATATTTATTGGTGACCTCTAGGACTTTTGAGCCTGCTCAAAAAGAACCTGACTCCTGCTTGATCAAAATTTCAAAATTTACAGCTTCAACAGCATTGTTTGGAAGATAGACCACTCATGGTCAGATAATCCTTGCTTGCTCTGCAATTTGTTGAAGGCCAGATCCAAGCTAATGAGATTCTTGTGTGAAAAGGTTTACAAGACCTAAACCATGGCTTTTAGCTTGGATTCTAGCTAGAAAATAAGAACTAGAATAGTTTCAACCTCTGGGGGTGAGGAATCATCCCACAGGCTTTGGAAAACTATCTGATCCCTTTGTTTGGTGAGCAATAATGGTTCAAGTTGATCCACCATCAGTACCATCCTTGCATCTAGAAATGGGGAAGGGAGGCCTAGTTTCACTAGATCTTCAATGTGGCATCTCATCTCGCTGATGCCTTCTTTTACGACATCGAGACAAATTTTACAACTATTGGCCATGGCATTGCGACTGAGTTCTTCATTGATCCGTCTTGCAGTGGCCATTCTATCTAAGATTCTCATGGTTGCCAATGTTGTATCCATTGAGCTATAGAGCTTCTCCAGTAATGAATGAGAGTCTGTGACTCTCCTAGAGATCGTGGCTAGAGTGTTATGTATTGGATTCTTTGCCCTTTTGCATAGTTGTTGCACATTGAGCAGGAAGGTGAAAAATGGCCTGAGCTGGGGAATCTCCAAAGAGATTCTCACCCATGTTGATTCATAGAGCTCCTTCACCAGTTACACTAGTTTGACACCTCTTGGCCTATTGGCCAACTTAATTGATAGTTGTGTTATCCTTTGTTGTTCAGCTTAGAACTAGGCTTGAAAAGCCACAGCTTTGTTTTATTCTTCTAGTAGCCCTTGCTGTGATTGGGTAACCTGCAGTTGGAGTCCTTCGACTCTTCCCTGTAATGTTGCATTTTCCCATCTTAGATCTGTTGATGCATCCTTCGCAAGTGCAAGCTCCATCTTTAATGAATCATTTTGGGCTTTCATTGCTCGTTGAGTCTGGAGGGAAATAGTATCTTGCAACTATTTTTGCAGACTAGCTATCTCGTTGTCTTTCCTATTTATTTGTTCGGCCAAACTATTATAGTTTGCCTTCTCTTGGGCCAAATTGGCCTCTATCTTCTGCAGTCTCCTTGATTTCTTCAAGTAATCTTCTATGACCATAGAAGTGGATTCGGTCAGTAGCTCGACTCGATCTTGAGGCTTGAACAAGGACATGTCAATGGCCACTGCATTCATGGTGTAGTCTTCCAGCTGCATTTGTTCACTCGGCCTAGCAATGTTGGGTGACAAATGGGCCACCATCAGTTGCTGTTGGATGGGGTCAAATTGTGACCTCAAATGTGGAACAACTAGAATTTTATTTTCCTTAATCCTCTTCTTCTCCAATCGGGCTTCTCTTTCCTTCCTAGTGGCATTAGCCTACATCTGGAAGGTGGAAGAGGATGCAATATGTCCCCCTGCGAAGGGAAATCCTTGTGGCAGGTCGTATTGGAGAGTCATTGGTTGGATAGGGGTGAGTTGTAGGTGTATCTTTCTGGGAATGAAGGGGGAGAAATAGGGTAATGTTAAGGCTTGAGGCACCAAGGATGGGGTGAATTGTGAAATGGGAATGGCAGCAGTGGTGAGAGGTGTCATCTGACTGGGTGGAGGCACCACACCAACAGTGTGAGGAATGGATTGAGAGGGAGGAGGGGGAGTAATTCCTACCTGAGGAGAAGTTGCAGTTCTCTACACTGGGCACTGTGAAGGCTCTTCTTCCTCTTTTGGGTCTAATTGGAACTGCACCCTTTTTATTTTTCTGGGTGTCTCGACCTCTGGCTGCATTTGTCTCCCTTCTACCTCTATTGTTACTAGTGGCACATGTGGGGAACTAGGGACTTCAATTACTCTCGATGATGGGGTGGCCTGTGGTAGTGGGGGCACCACACTTCTTAGTTATTCTGTGGTAGCTACAACTTGCTCTAAAGTCTATGACTATTGGCTTGGACCTGTTGCAGCTTCCTGCTCTATGTGGGGCACTATTTCTGGGCTAGATACAGGGGATGGATGCCATTCATCCCAAAGTTATTCCCACCTTTCGTCTGAGTCTACACCTCTAAAGGTATGGGTGGTTTGTGAGATTTCTTGCCTACATCTCCAATAGGCTTCAATTTTCTCTGTGTCCCAGCCTTGGTTCCTTAGTGTCCTTCTCAAACCAGAGGTCATCCTGGCCTTAGGATCAAACTCCCTCTATTTATCATAGAAGGTCTCTCATGGCTTGTTCAGTGGGAGAGGCAGGTTTGTCAACTCGACATAGAGACCAGGGGTGTCTTCCACAAGATTTTTCCTAGTTTCCCAATAGGGGTGGCTTTCATGCATGAACCTAGTTCCAGTTCTGTTTGTCCTCACTATGGAGGCTATGAAATCTGCTGGGTCATAAACCCACTTGTCTTCGATCAATATGAAGCCTAGGGAGGTCAGTTTCCTCAGAAGCACGGTCTCAACTTCTTTGGCCTCTAGGATTACATTGCCTACCATCCAAGGGAGGTTGTACAATCTCCTTTTCTTCTTCTCGGAGCTGTATTCGTTGTCAACCATTGACACCTACCTGGCAATTTCTAGGAACGCTAACTGAAGAGTCAAAACTTTCGATAGCAATATTGACTCTCCACAAAATCCATAGACCCTTAAGGTTGTGTGATGGGCCCCAAAATAGTAATCACATGGGATGGGACAACTAACCAAGAGGTTCGTGACACTTGGGAATAACTTGTTTATAATAGGCTCAAGGCTGAGGCAATGAAGAACAGGGGTGATGAATAATTCCTAAAAGTCATAAGTGTCACTGGTTTTTGATAAAATATGTGTCCATGCAGACACGGGGATGGTTCTTTGGGGGTCAAAATTTGGATCATATAGGTTGAGGCTCATAAATTGGGAGAAGAGGTCAGGGTTTTGGTGCAAAATGAGATGGAACAAAAAGGAGGAATACCTGAATATTCCTTGTGCTCTAAATTGGGTCAATTGCTTGACCATTGAGAAGGCAAGGTGCTCAGAGAAGTCAAGATGGTACTCTTGTGTCTTGTCAACTATTTTTAGCCTGAAGAGGATGGCCATTTGCTCTGCGTATATCGCCACGTCATCCTTCATGCCAAAGATGAGAGCCATCATCGACAGTGCATCTTGGCTGGTTAGTGCGAACTGAGTTCTCAAAGTGGGGAGTGTGGGTACCGTTGAGTCTCCATCAGTCATTTATAACTCAGACCTCAAAAACTTGGTCTGATTATTGATGTTTGCCCACATCCTTTGCATCCTATCAATGGTGGGGAAGGTGGCAGAACCATCGTATTGTAGGGCAAGCATATCCTTGATGGCTAGTGGGGTGATCTACAGCATGAATGGGCCTTTTTGAATGGTGTAAGACTACAGATGGATCAAGTCTGCACACAATTCAATTATATCTGGGCATGGGTGCACAACTGGGACAATGAATTGAGCCAATTGTGAGGTCCATATTCTCATCTTGAATGTCTCATATTGCCTTGCCCAGGCTCTTTGCAGACACCTTTGGTGTGCCCCTTCTCTGAGGTTTTTGCCGCTGGCTCTTTGTAGAATCGAGTCCACAATTTTGTCTGCATAGTCCCTGACTTTGGATGGGTCACTGGTTTGGCCGACTCCTAGGGCTTTGGTTCTTGGGTAACTTCTTGGCGGCTATGCAGGAGCTGCAGCGTATGATTTGTTTTCCAGTAATCTGTCGAGGTTTCCCGGTGCCCCTACTCCTTGCTAAAAAGATGATGCTCCTACCATCTCTACCTTTCTTGTATGGTACTCTGCTATGAACTTTGCTCAAGATAAAAATATGCCGGCTGAAACAATTCACTAGGCACTGACAATCGCAATGAGCAAGATATTTTTTAGGAATGCCTGAGAGTTGTAAACTTTAAAATTTGCTAAGGGATATTTATGGGCCTAGCAAGTCCCAAATAGCATTAAATTAAGGTGACCGTTAGCAAATCCTACTCAATCTTTAGGAAACAACAAGGTGGACATGTTATACGGTGCCAGGTACCTTGGAAAACTCAAAAGATTTGGGAAAGCATTTATTGCAACAAAAATAAAGAATTAAAGAATTCCTAAGACAATGACTCTATGTTTAAAATGCTTATTTTAAAAGAAAGTGGGAAAGCAAAAAAGAAAAACAAAGTGATGCGGGAATGGAAACTACATAACTATATTTATGACAAATCCTTACTTCCCTCCAGGATAAAAAATGAACTTTCCCATGTCCTCTTTATGACAAGTCAACTTGTGTTGCCATATCGGTGATTGCAACGGATATGTTGTTGATGGAATGTTCACTACACCAGCCACACGGGTCTACCTGCACTCGAATGAGTCTGAGCAAAACATGTATTTGACATCTACGAACTCTTCTTGTCCTTGAATGCTCATCGAATGCTAGTTCTTCATGCTATCAGGTGTCATCAAGAAATCATTGGCTATTGATTCTTCACTCTATGCCTTTTGATATCCATTATCTCTTGGCTCATCTCCTTCAAATTCTAGCTTTATTTCATCATCATGTTCTGTGATGACTGCATCCTCTTGAAAGGATGAATCTAAAAGCTGGCATGCTTCTTGCATACTCAGATGAGTGTCACAGTCATCTTCTCCATATCCTTCCTGAATGATAGTGTCACCTATCTCAATGGCTTGATCAAGGGAGTATCCATACTCCTCCATGTCTTCTTGCAAAGCAAGGAAGAAGTTAGAAATGATCTCCTCCTCATCTAGAGTTATGGAAAAAGCTTGCGGCTTATCCTCTTGCGGCTTAAGAGCAGACAAGTTCATGATCAATGTAAAAGATTGGAATAATAGAAACAAAGGCTCACAATAGGGGAGTCTTTTGCTGAGATACAAGAATTGTTGACAAAAGCATAGTGTTCTATCTTCTTAATAGAATCCTCTAATCACAGAAGAGGCGCAGAATTCACGCACAGTTATGTATAACTTTGGACTCTAAAAAATAGGACAAAAGCAAATAACATTTCCAATCACAACACTAGAAAATCTACAGGATAAACTAGTTTGTAATTGACACAGATAACATCAACAAGGGCATAGTATTCAATTTTATTTTGAATCTTTCAGTCATACAAAAGATGTAGAAACACACACAGTCATATAAACCTTTCAACTCAGGGAAATGGAACAAAAGCAAATGATATTATTGGTCAAAACTTTGAAAAGTCTAAAACTATAGAATTCCCCCCCTTCTTTTTTAGATTTTACAATCCTTTTTATATAGCCTTAGGTGTCTCCTTCGATCACTTTCTTTCCCATGCAATTCCACTTTGTCCTTCACTCATAGGGGACAAAATAGATGATGCATTCAATGCCTTGGATGCATCCTAGTCTTATCAGGAACTGCCCTGATTGCAACATGGCAATCCATGTCTCGTACCTCTCTTCACACCTAAAATTCTTTGTTATGTCCCTATTTTGGTTGCTCAATTGTCTCTTCTACCTCTACTGTTAGGGGACAAACAGATGGTGCTTTCAATGCTTGAGAGCCCCAAAAATCTACCCCGTGCACTGTTATATCTACCAGGAATAACTTTTGCCTATTTTCCCTCCATCTCTATTGTAGCAGATAGACAAACACGAGGACACTTAGTTAATTTATGAAATTTCTCTCCTCTTGATCTAGAAGGCACCGAAGGATGACACTTGGCCGCTTTCACTTTCTTTATATTTTGTTGAGGAATGCCCCACCTTTGACACCTGTCACAGCCCACTTCCTCGATACTTTATAGCTTTATTGAAACAAAACTCAGTGCATTCTTTGCCTTGACAACCCTTAAGAAGGATGGGTGCATGTGGCAGTCTTCACTTGTTGACACTCGGCGCTTCATCGGTACTTTAAAATATCATCCAGGACCCACCACAATATTCATTCGGTGATTAGGCTCAAAGGTGGTCTCTCAGAAGTTGATACGTGGTGACCTCCGCTGTTATTGGGAAGATACGTGGCATCTTCTACTTCTCCTGCTAGGGGTATGTGGTGCCTTTTGCTTTCTTTGGGGATGGAGTAGAGAGGGACCCAGAAGGTGACACTTGGCAGCCTCCACTACACTTCGATACTTAGCAAAATGAACGATGCCTTTATGTGTTGAATGGAAAGCATTAGACCCAGGCATTGAAATAAAGGCTCTTGGTAGTCGACATGTGGTGGCTTCCACTGCTTCTTCAAAAAGGTAATTCAGGGCCTTTACTACTACCACCTGGCGCCTTTCACTCTCTCTATTGCTTAGCTCATTAAAAGTCTTTGTCAAAATAGGAAACACAAGTGCCTCTTATGATACGCGGATGCTGACACGTGGTGCGTTCTGTGGTTCTCCAAAAATCTACAATGAGGTCCTCGAAAGTCGCCAGCTGTCCATCTTTGTCTCCTGGAGGCCGACACGTGACTGCTTCCGCTTGAATCCAATACTTAGGCCAAAATTGAAATAAAAGGAACAAAAGGGGGAAAAAGGAACAGTGTTCTGAGGATGACACTTGGCAGCTTCTGTTGCACTTTGATACTTAGCAAAATGAACACGTACGTGCATCAAAACCCTGCGGCTTCATCCTCGATGCGCAAGAACCAAAATTGTAATGCTCGAACCAAAAAAATAAATTTAAAATGACGTAGAGTAGGAAATTACTCTACATGTACCATAGACCCAATTGTTTCCATTGCATTGATATATCTATTGTTGGCCCTTAGTACTTATTCAAACTATAGAGATTTAAAATGAACCTTGAGATTGTCCATGATTTGATTGTAGGGTACAAGCTTATCATCTCTAGTTTGATACTATTTAGTGGTTTAATTGATGATCAATTTGGAATCACCATAGACCATTAAATATTGAATATCCCACTATATGGCAAGACACAGTCCTGTAATAAGTGCCTCATACTCAGTGATATTATTGGTATAATTAAAATTTATGTGGAACACTTTGAGAATCAAATCCCCTTATAGTGTAATAAATAATATGTCAGATACAGATCCATGATAAGTGAAAGAATCATCAAAATATATCTTCCAATTGATGTTCATGTTACACTTCTTCCACTATCAATATAGAATTGTCTAGAAAGTTAAATCTAAGTGGTTGAGTGTGTATAATAGGGGCTTCTATAAGTTGATCAACAATAACCTACATCTTGATAGCTTTCTGATTTTGATACTCGACATCAAACTCACTCAAGAAAATGAACCATTTGGCCATATAGCCTATGAGAGTTGCTTTGGATAATAAAAATTTGAGAGGATCCACCTTAGCAAATGACAATTATTTTATTATTTAGCATATAATGTTGTACCTTTTGGGAAGTAAAGACCATAGCTAAAGATTCCTTCTTAATAAGCATATAATTGTGTTTATAATCCACTAGTGTGCAACTT
The DNA here is from genome assembly GCA_037957365.1 of Torreya grandis. NCBI lineage: Eukaryota > Viridiplantae > Streptophyta > Pinopsida > Cupressales > Taxaceae > Torreya > Torreya grandis. Next base: position 2,654,132 of record JARHVA010000166.1, on the reverse strand, counting down.
AAATAATAGAGTGCATATTATTTACCTTGATCATCATGTTGGGCCAAACGTACCCCTAGTGCATGTTCAGTTGCTGATATGTAAAGAAGCATGGGTTATCCAAGTGTTGGCAATCTCAAAACTGGTGAGTTAGCCAAATATGTCTTGAGTTTCAAAAAATTTAATTGATGGTCTTCATCCCATTAAAACATTATGCTATTCCGTTAACCTTTAGTGTGTCTAGGGATATGTGTGCCTGACTTGTGGCTTACATACCTCTTTTATATTCTTATGACATATATCTATGTTCTTAGTTAGGTCAACCTATAGAATAACCATGGCTAAGTAGATTATATATATGAGGTAGTGGTTAGTCTTTGATCATCATATTAAGTATTTTTCTCTTATTTCATTGTTTTGGAGGTTGCCTCCTCGAAGTGGCTCGGTTATATTATCTAATATTCTACTCTATTGTCAATTATTAATGTGTGATCTCTTTTTTTTACTTATTTTGTGCAATATATAATTATTATATGCAAACATCTAATTAATTTCATTAAAAGTGATATAATATCTTTGAATTGTGTAAGTTTATTACGGTATTTTCTCATATCTAGCGAGGTATGACTTCTACAAGTAAAAGGAATGAAAAAACATAAATTGTAATCTAGGAAGAATTAATTTTTTCTGTTAGCATAGTATTGTTTGAAACACTTTTTTGAAAAAATATTTAAAAAAAAAAGTCCAGCAAAAAAATTTCCCTTTTCACATTTGCAGTCATCGGATTCATCTTGGTGAGACGATCATAATGGTATATTCTATCGATACACTTTTTTAGTTCCAAAATTTTTAATCCTAGTGTGCAAAAGTAGTCATTAGATTTATCTTAACGAGGTGATCACAAAGATACCATCTCTTGGTACACTCTTTTGGGGTGAAAATCCTCATAGGTTTTATGCATGGTGGGTCCTACTACTCAGGTAAAAAAGGGAGGCAATAAAATTTTAAGACTCCATCTAGGGATGACATGGAATCTAGAACTTTAGATCTGATGATTTCTCAACTTTAGGCTGGCATAAAGGGCTTAGTGCAGAAGGATGACTTTGCTACAATTAAAACTAATGTTTCAGGGATACATGGAGTGATTAATGGGGTGTACACTCAATTGCATCATATCACTATGTGATTGGTTACCATTTCATCTCAATTATAGCCAAACAACCCTCTACTTCATCATTTGAGTCCTCTTCCTCTCAACACTAATAGCTCCAATCCTAGTGTGAAACTGATGTTGCCAAAAGTGGACATGCATAAGTTTGATGGTAATGATCCTCTCACTTGGATTACCTAAATTAATAATTTATTTGATCTACACCAAACTCTTAGTTCTCACAAGGTGATATTAGTGTCTTTATATCTGGAACCTGAACAATTCATTTGGTATCACTGGTTGTGTGCTCAAAATAAAAAAAATATGGTACTCTTGTTACATGTTTTTTTTTCACTAATGAGTTGTTAATTAATTATCATAATAATGTCTCTAAGAACTAATTTATCCAGTTATCCAAACTACGTCAAACTATAACTATGAAGGATTATATTCATCAATTTCAAAATCTATCCTTACAGGTGGAAGATATCACTCAGGTAAATTTGAATGATCTTTTTTGGGTGGACTCAAAGATAGAATCTAACTAGAGGTTTGGATGTTTAATACATCATTTTTATTAGAAGGTATCCTAAGGGAATGCATGGAAAATTAAAAAGAGATGGTCAAACAAAAAACTTTCACTATTGAACGTGATCGCACCTTTCCAAGACTATCATTTCCTCAACCCACCAGATTGACATCTTAGAAAATTGAGGAGAAACAAGAAAAAGGGTTGGGTTATGATTGTGATAGAAAATGAATCAAAGGATATCATTATGCTGAAAATAAGAGGTTTTAGGTTTAAGGTGCTGACGAGGATGCAGATGATGAGGAGGTAACTGGTGAGGATGCAAAAGAACCTAAGGAGGAATCTAAAGATTCTCAGCCTACTATTTCATGGCATGCCCTTTCAAGTATTAGTACTCCCCAAACTCTTATGGTGGTGGGTTTCCTTAAGGAATATAAGGTCATTATATTGATTGATTTTAGGAGCACACACAACTTCATCAACAATAAGTTGGCTGCTCATTTGAACTATTTCATTTATCCCACTCTAGAATTTTAGGTCATGATTGTAGATGGTTGTATTGTCAGTTGTTTAAGAAAATTCCATAGTATTAAGCTGGCCATGGGAGAATACCTATTATATTCTTCTATGTTTTTTATTCTCATGGATGGAGCTAACATTATTTTAGAAATATAATGGCTCACCACTTTGGGTACTATTGAGATGAATTTCCAAGAATTATTCTTGTACTTTAATTCTGACAGAAGGACATTTGAGCTAAGGGGATTAAGGGCTAAATATCCACAACTTGTTAACTCCCATCAAATGAACAATTTTCTCCAAAAGGGTGATGAAGGGTTTGTGGCTTGCTTAATTTTCATTAAAGTCTAGCCAACTCAGCCATCTACACCTCCTAATATACAAGTGATTGATGCCCATTATGTTATTTTTAGTGACATGTCGAAAGGAATTCCACCTATATGTATGCATGATTATGTCATCAAACTTATTCTTGGTATTACACCACCCAAAATCTGGCCATACAAGTATCCCTACACCCAAAAAAGTGAAATTGAAAAGATGGTATAGGAGATGTTAGACGTAGGAATCATTCACCACAGCCAAAGTGAATATTATTTGCTAATTATCATGGTGAGAAATAAATATGACACTTAGAGGATGTGTCCAAACTATAGAGAGATCAACAAGTACACTATCAAGGATAAGTTTCCTATTCCTATCATAGATGATTTTCTAGATGAATTGGATGGTGCTCTTTATTTTACCAAGTTATATCTATATTTTGGGTATCATCAAATCTAGATCCATGATGAAGACATACCCAAAATAGCTTTCAGAACTCATGAGAGCCATTATGATTTTATGGTTATGCCTTTTGGTCTAACAAATGCACCATCTACCTTCTAGAGTTTGATGAATACTATTTTTAAGCCATTTTTGAGGAAATTTATTTTGGTGTTTTTTGATGATATCCTCATTTATAGTAAAAATTGGGAAGACCATTTGTAGTATGTGAAATAGGTACTCTAAATTATAGTACAACATCAGTTGTATGTCAAACCTTCCAAATTTACTTTTGGAGCTTGTGAGGTTGAGTATTTGGGTCATATGGTTTCACATGAAAGAGTCAAAGTGGATCCTAAAAAAATCTAAGCAATGATGGACTGGTTGATTCCTAAGATACTCAAGAAACTAAAGGGATTTATGGGGCTAACTGGTTACTATCATAAGTTTGTCAAAAATTATGGTATCATTACAGGCCCACTCACCTCTTTGTTGAAGAAAGATTCCTTCTAGTGTGTTGATATAGCTACCAGGGCATTTAAACGATTAAAACTAGCTATGTGTACCACTCCAGTGTTGGTCACTCCTAATTTTTCTAAGACTTTTATGGTTGTATGTGATGCATCTAGATATGGTATGGGTGTTGTGATCATGTAAGAAGGTAGACCACTTGCATTTTAAAGTCTCCAACTAAAGGGTAAAAATCAGGTCAAGCCCATATATGACAAGGAAATGATGGCTATTCTATATGTAGTCAAATAATAGAGACCTTATTTGATGGGTCGTCACTTTCAGGTAAAGACTGATCATGATAGTCTCAAATATTTTTTAGAATAATGGTTTTCATTAGAAGAATAATAGAAATAGGTAACTAAGATTTTAGGCTATGATTTTTAAATAGTCTACAAGAAAGGTAAAGAAAATGTGGTGGTAGATGCACTATCTAAGAGGGATAAATCAGTTGAGGCATTATTATGTGTCATTACCATTTGATAGGTAGATTGGCTAGAAGAAGCAAGATCAGAATGGAAAAATGATAGTGTTACCCATGATTTGATTCAAAATTTTCAACAAGGTTTGGGTTGATTTGAAAAATTCACGTGGAAGGGTAATGCATTATGGTATAAAGATAGATTATACCTATGTAATAATTCTCTTCTCAAACACAAAATCCTTTAGGAACTTCATGCAACTCTACTTGGGGCTCATTTAGGATTTTTGAAAACCTATCATAGAATCAATTAGGATTTTTTTGGGAAGGACTCAAGGGGGATGCCCAAAAATATGTGGTTGAATGTATGATATGTCAACATAATAAAATTGAAACCATCAAAACCCCATGTCTTTTACAACCTTTATCCATCCCTAAATAGCATTGGAAAGAGGTGTTTATGGATTTCATTATAGGGTTACTGATATCTCATGGTCAAAATGTTATCATGGTTGTTATGGATCATCTTAATAAGTATGCTCAATTTTATTCTTTATCACAGCTATTTGTTGTTAGTACAGTAGCTTTTATTTTTCTCAATATAGTTCATAAACTACATGGTACTCCTAAGATCATTGTGAGTGATAGAGATCCCATTTTTACTAGTATGTTTTGGACTAAATCATATGCATGTTTGGGCACCAAGTTGGCTCATAGCTCATCCTATCATCCTCAATCAGATGGATAAACCGAGGTAGTTAACAAATGTCTAGAAAGATATATTAGTTGTTTTGTTTCTAATAAATAGAATAAATGGATTCATTGGTTGCCACTTGCTGAATGGTGGTATAATACCTTTATTCATAGTTTTACCAAAATGTCTTCCTTTGTGGCCTTGTATGGATAACACCCTCTATCCATCTCTTCAACCTTGAAGGTCCATCTTAAGGTTCATGTAGTTAAGTAACATATTCACCATCAATAGGAGGTCCTTGTAAGTTTATGTGAAAATTTAGCCATGACCCAGAATCACATGAAGTAACAAGTAGACAAACAAAAGAGTGAGAGGCATTTTGACATTAGTGATTGGGTCTTTGTTCACTTGTATCCATATAATAATATGTCCTTGAAGCAACATAAAAAGGATAACAAGATGTCCTCGAAGTATTTTGAGCCTTATTAGATCTTGCAAAAAATTGGTAGTGTGACCTACAAGTTTGAGTTTCCTTCACACTCACATACATCCAGTATTTCATGTATCATGCCTGAAGAAATTCATTGGACATAGAGTTTATACTCAAACTAAGTTACTAGAATTGGATGAGGAAGGGAGAGTTATTATGGATCCTCAGGTGATCCTTCAAATATGCACTAAGCAACTATGGTCTAGAGTGATTAATGAGTACCTGATATAATAGAAGAATATACCATGTGAAGATGCCACCTTGGAAGATGAATCCTTTGTGAATTAACATCTAGAGTTGATTCAATGTTGAAGATAATGTTGTTTTGAAGGGGATGGGCATGCTTTGCCCTTAAACTTTGGTGTGTTTATGGATATGTGTGGCCAATTTGTGGCTTACATACCTCTTTTATATTCTTATTACATTTATCTATGTTCTTAGTTATGTCGATATATGGAATAACCATGGCTAAGTAGACTATATATAGGATGTAGTGGTTAGTCTTTAATCATCATATTAAGTATTCTTCTTTTATTGCACTTTTGTGGAGATTACCCTTTGAGTGGCTCTACTATATTATCCAGTATTCTGCTCTGCTATCAATTATTATTGTGTGATATCTTATATTTTATTATTTTATGTGATATATAATTATTATGTGCAAACATCTAATTAATTTTATTACACTTGACCCATTTCTTCAAGAGATGAGTAAATAGGTGGCACTTATCTACCAATTAATAAATGAACCTACAGATAGACTGAATCTTTCCTTGAGGCTTTGAAGTTGTTTAAGATTTGAAGGTGGAGGCATTTCAACAATATCCTTAACCTTGGTAGGGTCAAATTTGATCCCTCTTTGTGATACAATAAGCCCTATAAATTTACCTAAAGTCATGCCAAAGACACACTTCTTAGGATTTAGGTGGACTTTATATTCATGAAGCCTCTCAAATATTATTTTTAAAATGTTAGGATGTCTAGTGCATGTTCTTGATTTTACTAGTATGTCATCAACATAGTCCTCAACAATATCATGCATCATGTCATGGAAGATGACAGTCATAGTGCACTAATATGTGGTTCTAGCATTCTTTAATTCAAATGGAATGACTTGGTAATAAAATTTTCCCCATAAAGTGGTGAACTTAGTCTTTTATTGATCTTTTTTGGCTATCTTGATTTGATTATATCGAAAAAATCCATCCATAAGGGATAACATCTTGTACCCAACAATAGAATCGATAATCTTGTCGATGTTGGAAAAAGGAAAATCATCTTTTGGGTATGATTTGTTTATATCTCTAAAATCTATACAAAGGCATATGCCCTATGAATTTTTACTGATTGTAACTATGTTTGATATCCATGCAGAATAGCCCATCAATCTAATAAAACCTATTCCCAATAATTTCTCTAACTTGGATTTTACTAAAAGAATAATGTTTGGATGGATCTTACTTAATTTTTATTTAATTGGCTTGGCATATGGATGAACAACAAGGTGATTCAATATCAAGTGAGGTCTAATCCTATCATGTCTGAGTATGCCCTTGCAAAAATGTCAATAAAATCCTTTAGAATGGATATAATGTGTTCATGTTCTACTTCAGTAAGGGAAGCTCCAAGATAAACAATTTTGGGATCATCATATGTCCCCAGGTTCACTTCAACAATTTTATCTATGAGTATAGATCTATCTTCAAGAATAGTAGGTAAGGTGTGATCATGATTATCTTCTTATGCTACAATTTATTTCTATTCTTCTCAAAGCTCTGGATAATGTGACAAATCTGAATCTACCATCTCAAGTAATGGCCAAGTAACAAAAATCTTAAGAAACTCAAGGGCAAGATGATCAAAAATTCATTTTTGTTATGAAGAAATGCTTGTACTATCTATAGAGATAGGACTTTATGGACCTTGAATTTCTTTTGGGGATGAGTAAGCTGTCCCATCCAAGAGCTCATGAAACATTTTTTCACTCAAAGGCTTGTATATATCTTTACTTTTTCCCTGATAAATGAGCACCTCAAAGAGGTTTTCACCCAAAGATCTTGATGTTTTATCTTGTTCATGACCAAGAAAATTTGCCTGCTCTCCAAAGCAGGGAAAAGGATCTAATGAAAAATCAAAGCCTAATTTGTGATCACCAATAGGCAATCCATCTCTTAGGCCCATGTATTCTAAAATTTACTCTTCATTCTAAAACTCATCAAGGCATATGACCAAATTTTGTTGGTCCCAATCAATGAGTTCAGGATGATAAAGGCATAGGGAAAAATTAGGTGTTAAGGTCATAATGACATTTTGATCAAATAAATTTGATTTAATAAGCTCATCAAAAAGGATATAATGGGATGTTACATCACTACCAAGAGTCTCATCACTAGTTGATTCATAAGAATCACTATTGAAAGTCATGAGGTCACTCTTAGGCAGTATAAATTTGAGACCATCATTCAAATTAGGTACTATAGATGATAAAGGTTCTAGGATTCCTTGGGCTCATGGACTAAGGCCTTTTCTTGGATAATCAAAATTGTCCATAATATGATTAGGGATAGGATATTTTGGATTCTAAAAGCAATCGATAATGTTGTTAGAATATAACTAGTCTCCTTCTATGAAAGCCTCTCGATCCTATTTTGGTAAAGTAGTAGGTACAAATACCATAGGTGGTTTCCATTTTTATTTCTTATATTGCTAGATCAATTTGGGTATGTTAGGGCTCTTAGAAGGTTTGGGTTTACCAAATGTTTTGGGATATTTTGACAACTTATCAACATGGAAGGCATCCTTGAGATGGTACATGAAAATTCCCACGTCTTCTATAACAACTTGTTTTATAAGAGTTGAGAGAAATGGATCAGCTGAAGTGGAAGCAAGGTCACTTGGGTTGATATGATTGGATGGTGGTGGATGCAAAACTATTTCCTTGTTCTTCTTTGCAATGAATTTGGAACCAAGACAATAGTTATAATTATGTAATTCAACCTCCAAGTGTTTTCAATACTGATAAGGTTGTAGATTAATAGGAATAATAACCTTGATCCCATCATGGGAAAACTTAAGGCATTGATGCAAGGTAGATAAAATGGCCTATACTTCGTGGATCTAAGGATGACCAAGAACTATGTTATAAGGTAACTCAATGTCCACAATATGTAATAAAATATGGTAGGAAATAGAACCAACAATGATTAGAAAATAAATGGTACCAGAAGACTCCTTCTCAGCATTTCCATAAGCCTTTATGGTGATCATCTCTAGATGAATGTCTTTCATAGTGTAGCCCAATCTCTGTACCAACTTAAGGGACACTATGTTCAGCCCTAAACCATTGTCTATAAGAACCCGCTTAATCTTATAGTTTTCAATGATGACCTCAATATACAATAGTTTTTTATGGCTCAGACCTAGGGTGGACATGTCTTTTTGATCAAATGTGAGCTGTTAAAATAAAGACAAATGTCCCACTAGTGTTGGAACTGTTCAGGATTAATATCTTTGGGAATAGTTGATTCTTATAAAATGTTGATCAAAATAGTCTTATGGACTTTAGACATATGCAATAGATCCAAAATAGAAAATTTTAAAGGGATTTTACTTAATTGGTCTGATAGGCTATAATGATTTTCAACTTTAGGATGAGATGGCTTGGCCTTGGCTGACATAGTGTTCAACTTTAGATTAGAAGACACAATGTTCAAATTGGGTTCAGTGGAAAAAGAGGGCAAAGGGCCTTGAAGAGTAACTCACAAGCATATAGTAGTGATTCTACAATCTAGAGGTGGCAAGGAGACATTATAATTAGAAGATGAAGGTGAAAGGCCTTTGAGGTGACTCACGAGTGTCTAGTTGCATTAGAGCAATTTTGAATTGATGAGGAACCATTATAATTATATGAAGGATGTTGTCCAGAAATAGTAACCTATGTAAATAGAGGCATAATATAATTATGAGAAATCAATGTGGTATTATTAGAGGGAGAGGGTGTTGACCATATAATAATGGGTCTACTACTATAAGTATTATGGGATGTTTCACAGGATTTAATAGTGACAGTGGCAATGTGGGTTATAGAAATGCATCCCACATTGTTTTTATAGTCGTAAGGCATGTTGTTGTAACCCAAGTTGTTAGCATGGGTATGTAATGAAATTAATTAGATGTTCATACAAAATGATTTTATATCACATAGAATAATCAAATATGAGAGATCACATAGCAATAATTAATATCAGAGCACAATAATGGATAATATAGCAAAGCCACTTCAAAGGGACAACCTCCACAATAATGCACTAAGAGAAAAATACTTAACATGATCCTCAAATACTAACCACTACCTCCTATATATAGTCTACTTAGCCATGGATATTCTATAGGCTATCCTAACTAAGAACATAAATAAATTTAACAAGAATATAAAAGAGGTATGTAAGCCATAAGTCAGCCATACATATCCCAAGACACATCAAAGGTTAAGGGCATACCATGCCCCTCCCATTAAAAATAACATTGTCTTCAATGTTGAGACAACTTTGGATGTTGTTTCACAAAGGATTCATCCTCTCAAGTGGCATATTTATAGGGTATATTCTTCCATTTGATCAGGTACTCCTTAATTGCTCTAGACCATAGTTGCTTAGTGTGTATTTGAAGGATTGCCTCAGGATCAATAATAACTCTTCCTTCCTCATCCAATTCTGGTAACTCAGTTTGAGTATAAAATTTGTGTCCATGAATTTTTATAGACATGATACATGAAATATTAGATCTATGCAAGTGGAAGAAGGAAACTCTAACTTGTAGGCCATAGTACCAATTTTTTACAAGATCTGATAAGGCCCATAATAATCAGGGGACAACTTGTTATCATTTTTTTATTTCTTCAAGGATATCTACTTATATGGATGTAAGTGAACAAAGACCCAATCACCAATATCAAAATTCATCTCTCATGTGTTGATCTACCTATTACTTCATACGATTCTGGGCTATGGCTAAATTTTCGTGCAAACTAGTAAGGACCTCTTATTGATGGTGAATATTTTATTCAACTAAAAGAACCTTAAGATGGACCTTCAAGGTTGAAGTGATGTATGGAGGATGGTATCCATATAGTTCCAAAAAAGGAAACATTTGGAAGAACTATGAATAGAAGTATTTTACCACCATTTAGTAAGTGGCAACCAATGAATCCATTTATCTTGTTTATCAAAAACAAAACAATGGAGATATCCTTCTAAAAAGTTGCTGACTACCTCAGTTTTTCCATTTTATTGAGGATGATAGGATGAACTATGAGCAAACTGGGTGCCCAAACATGCAAATAAATCAGTCCAAAAATTGCTAGTGAAGATGGGATCTCTATCACTGATAATGATCTTAGGGGTACCATGTATTTCTGAACCATATTGAGAAAATCATAAGCTACTATACTAGAAACAAATGGTTGTGATAAATAATATAAATGAGCATACTTACTGAGATGATCTATAAGAATCATGATAACATTTTGACCATCAAATCTCGATAACCATGTAATGAAATCCATAGACACCTCTTCTCAACATTGGCTAGAGATGGATAAAGACTACAAAAGACCTGGGGTTTTGATGGTTTCTCATTTATTTTTTTGACAGATCATACATTCAACCACATATTTATTAACATACCCCTTGAGTCCTTCCCAAAAAAAATCTTGCTTGATTATATGATAGGTTTTCAAAAATCCTGAATGACCCTCAATTGAATTTATATGATGTTCCTAAAGAATTTTTTGTTTAAGAAGAGAATTTTTACATAGGTATAATCTATCTTTATACCATAATGCATCACCCTTCCATGTGAATTTTTTAAATGCACCCAAACCTTGCTAAACATTTTGAATCAAATCATGGGTAGCACTATCATTGTCCCATTCTGATCGTGTTTCCTCTAGCCAATCTACCTGCATAATGGTCATAGCATATAACAATGCCTCAATTGATTCATCCTTCCTAGATAGTGCATCTGCCACTACATTATCCTTGCCTTTCTTGTAAATTATTTCAAAATCATAGCCTAACATATTAGTTACCCATTCTTGTTATTCTTCAGATGATAACCATTGTTCCAAAAAATATTTGAGACTATCATGATCAATCTTTACCTAAAAGTGATGAACCATCAAATAAGGCCTCCATTGTTTGACTGCATGCAAAATGGCCATCATTTTATTCTCATAAATGGGCTTGTGATGATTTTTACCCTTCATTTGATGACTTTCAAATGCAAGTGGTCTACCTTCTTGCATGAGTAAAACACCCATACCATACCTAGATGCATCACATTCAACCATAAAAGTCTTCAAAAACCTAGGAGTAACCAACACTAGAGTGGTGTACATAGCCAATTTTAATTTTCCAAATGACCTAGTAGCTATATTAATCCACTAAAAGGAGTCTTTCTTCAATAAAGATGTGAGTGGGGCTAAAATGCTACTATAATTTTTGACAAACCTACAATAGTAACTAGTTAGCCCCAGAAATCCCCTTAGTTGCTTGAGTGTCTTAAAAATTGACCAATCCACCATTGCTTGGATTTTTTTAGGATCCACTTTTAATCTTGTATGTGAAACAAAATGACCCAAATATTCAACCTCATAAGCTCCAAAATTATATTTGGAAGTTTTGGCATACAACTGATGTTGTTCCAAAATTGAGAGTACCAGTTTCACATGGTGTAAATGTTCTTCCCAATTTTTACTGTAAATGAGGATATCATAAAAAATAACAGAACAAATTTCCTCAAAAATGGCCTAAAAATAGTATTCATTAAAATATGAAAGGTGGATGGTGCATTTGTCAGCCCAAAAGGCATAACCAAAAACTCATAATGGTCTTTATGAGTCCTAAAAGTAGTTTTGGGTATGTCTTCATCACATATTCAGATTTGATGATACCCAGACCACAGATCTAACTTAAAATAAAGAGCACCATTTAATTCATTTTTAAAATCATCAATGATAGGAATAGGAAACTTATCTTTGATAGTGTACTTGTTGAGTTCCCTATATTCAGGATACATCTTCCAACTGTCATCTTTCTTTTACCTCATGACAACTGGTGAAGAATATTTACTTTGGCTATGGTGAATGATTCTTGCATCCAAAATTTCTTGTACCATATTTTCAATTTAATTTTTTTGGGCATAGGGATACCTATATAAAATAATTTTAGGTGGTGTACTAATAAGAATAAATTTGATAGCATGAACATGCATGTAGTCAGGTGGAAGTCCTTTTGACATGTCAACAAAAACAACCAAATGGGCATCAATCACTTATTGTAGATCAAGAGGTGTAGATGGTTGATTTGGTTAAACTTCTATGGAAAAAAAGTGAGCTACAAATCTTTCAGCACCTTTCAAATAATCTTTGTCATTTGATGGGAGCTAACAAGTTGTGGAGATTTAACCCTTAATCCCCTTAGCTCAAATGTCCTTCCCTCAAAATGAAATCACATTAATAATTATTGGAAATTTATCTCAATAGTGCTCAAAGTGGTGAGCCACTATACTCCCATAATAATATCATCTCCCCCCATGGGAATAACAAACATAGAATAATCCAACAAGTAGTCTCCCATGGCCAGCTTAATACTATGACATTTTTGTAAGCAATTGATAGTACCATCATCTTCAATCATGACCTAAAATTTTGGAGTGGGATAAATGAAATATTTCAAGTGAATAGCCAACTTATTTCCGATAAAGTTGTGTGTGCTCGCAGAATCAATCAGAGTAGTGACCTTCTATTTCTTTAGGAAACCCACCACCTTAAGAGTTTGGGGAGTACTAATACCTACAAGGGCATGATAGGAAATAGTAGGTTGAGAGTCTTCATATTACTCCTCAGGACCTTCTTCATCCTCTCCAAGTGCCTCCTCATCATCACCATCCTCATTGGCACCTTCAATGTAAAATAGCTTCTTTTTAGCATAATGATGGTTTTTTCTCCATTTGCTACCATAACCATAACACAATCCTTTGGCTCACTTCTCCTCAATTTGTCAAGGTGTCAATATGGTGGGTTGAGGATATGATGGTGCTAGAAAGGTGTGATCATGACCATTGGTGAAGGTTTTCTATTTGACCATCTCTTTTTCCTCTGCCATGTGTGCCCATGGGATAGCTTTTGATAAAGATGTTGGGTTAAACATCTAAACCTCCAATTGGATGATATATTTGAGGCCACCCAAAAATAGATCAATCAATTTTTTCTTAGTGATGTCTTCCACTCATAAGGATAGAGTCTGAAACTAATGAATATAATCCTTCACAGCTCACATTTATTGTAGTTTGGCTAACTAGAGGAAGTAGTTATTAGAGACATTATTTTGATAATGAGCCAACAATTCATCATGAAAATAGACTATGTAATAGGAGCACCATTATTTTTATTTTGAGCACATAACCAATTATACCAAATAAAGTGCTTAGGTTCTAGATATAGAAATTCCGCTATAACCTTCTGAGAACTAGGAGTTTGATGCAAATAAAATAAATTTTCAATTTGGGTAATCTAAGTAAGAGGATCGTTACCATCAAACTTATGCATGTTCACTTTGGGCAACATTGGTTTCATACCAGAATTGGAGTTGTTCATGTTAAGAGGAGGACCTGAATGATGAAGTGGAGGGTTGTTTGACTATAAATAAGATGAAAGAGTAGCTGATAAAGTAGTGATCTAATTTAATTGAGTGTGAACCCCATTAATCTCTCTACGTATCCCTGAAACATCATTTTGAACTATAATAAAATCATCATGCAACACCAAGCCTTTTATGTCATCTTGAAGCTGAGAAATCAATGGATCAAAATTTCTAGATTCCATGTCACTAGCAAGAGTCTTAGGAGTTCATTTCCCTCCTTTACATCCCCATGTAGAAGGACTAGCCATGTAAAAACCCTAGGAGGGTTTTCCCTCAAAAAAAGTGTACTAGTAAATGGTATTGTTGTGATCACCTTGCCAAGATGAATCCAATGATTGCCTTTGTACACTATGGTAAACATTTTGGCATAAAAAAGTGTATCGGTAGAATATACCATTACGATCATCTCATCAAGATGAATCCAATGACTGTAATTGTCAAAGTGAAAAAAAATCTAGACTTTTTTCTAAAAGCATTTTGAATAATACTATGCTGACAGAAAAAATTTATTCTTCCCAGATTCCAAGTTATGTTTTTTCACTCTTTCCTCTCATAGAAGGCATGCCTTGACCGATCTAAAAAAACAATGTCATAGGAAACTTGGCCAAATCAAAGCTCTGATACCACTTGTAATGAAATTACTTATATGTTCACACATAATGATTTTATATCACATAGAATAAATAAATATGAGAGATCATACAATAATAATTGATAGCAAAGCAGAATACTTGATAGTATAGAAAATCCACTTTGAGGGGCCAACCTCCATAACAATGCACTAAGATTAGAATACTTAACATGATCCTCAAAGACTAACCACTACCTCTTATATATGGTTTATTTATCCATGGTTATTCCATAGGCTGACCTAACTAAGAACATAGATAAATGTAACAAGAATATAAAAGAGGTATGTAAGCCACAAGTTAGCCACACATATCCCAATACATGCCAAAGGTTAAGGGTGTAGCAGGGTATTATGATCTTGATTATGATCATGTTGATTATGATTTTGACCTTGATGTTGATTTTGATTCTATCATTGGTTGTAATTGTTCTTTAGTGGTTGTTGATTATGTCAAATAAATGGTTCTTGGTAGATTCTTGTATCTTGATTAGTGCCCTGAGGAGCAAGTTTGATCTCAATTTCACCACTCTCGATCAAATATTCAATAAGGTGTCATAATTGGACATAATGATAGGTACCATGACCAATAACATGATGGAAGTTACACCATTAATTTTCCTTGTACCAATCTAGCTTTGGTTGATTTGTAAGAAATGGCCTTGGTTCGGCTATACAATCAAGTTAGCTGCTATGAGCTTTTGGAAAATTATCTCAATAGGCTCTCTTAATTTGTTGAAGACTCTAAATTTATTATGGAATGTCCTCTGTGGAGGTTGTCTTTAAAATTGGCTAGTGGATTAGGGGGAGTTAATTATACATTTGGAGCCCATAAGGCCTACACCATTTGTATATGTCTTGCTTCAGTTACTACATTCCCTACCGTGTTCTTGTTCTTATTAAAACCCTTAGGTCTATCTTATGCAACCATTTGAATCAGTGATTGGTTTTGATTTGATGTTTAACCCTGTATGAAAATATTGACAAGGCCTTTAACAATAAACACCTTCTCAATTTGCACCCCTTTATTTATGATTTCTTCAAATGAGTTAGCACAAGCAAGTCATAGATTGTGTGCCACCCTAAAATGTAAATTTTATGTAAATATGTCTTCCAATTGTTTGTCTATAAAATTATGTTGAAATCAACTAGCTAATTCTCTCCACCTATGTAGATATGTTGTGAAGCTTTCTACATCATATTGTTTGGCTTTCCACAAGTCAGCAATGGTCAATTCATGTTTAATGTTATATGAGAAGTGGTTGATGAGATTTTTTGATAAATCATTCCAATCCACAATTGATCCCTTAGATATCTTAAGTATCCAATCTAGAGCTTGTCATGTTAAACTTTACATAAATAAATGCTATTGTACGCAACCTCTTGGCATAACACAAAGAATGCCTAAATGTGTTCATAAGGGTCCTCTTTCCTATATATTTGTCAAATTTAGGTGCCTCAAAATAATATATAAAAGGGACTTGGAGAATGATTAAATCAAAAAGATATGGACATATCTTGTCAAATTTGTATTTTTTAATTATGTTTCCTATCTCCAATCATGACACAATTTCTTTCATTGAGTTTCACTTTTGCATGATTAGTGCATTCATGGGTGGAACATTATTTTTTTGGGCTGGTATATGCCCCTACTATTTGGGTGGTATGTACCCCTACTATTTGGGTGGTATGTGCCCCTATTATGTGGACTTATTAGGGATATGCACCCTATAGTCCATGACTTTGTTTTGGTTTGCTCCTTGAGTCAAGTAAGTAAGCCATTGATTACTAAGAATCTACTACCTTGAATTATACATGTTCTATTAATTTTGGGAGTCTATGATCTATTCACAAAAGTACATGTTGGTTAAGACAAACTAGCCAAAAAAATTTGTATGATTTATTCAATGTGTATTGAATGTTTTGGTCTTTAGTTTTGTGAAGTTCAAGATGTTCTTGATGATTGAAAAATGTATGCTTTGTGTCTAGTGAAGCATGTTGTAGAATCTCTTGAGACTTAGGTTGTTCAATTTAGACATCTTAATCCATCATTATTATGTTCTCAACTAAATTTTGCATTGGTTTAATTGAATTCCCTTGATTTTGGAAGATTCATTATGGATTGACATAGCAATTAAAGAATCTATCAAGTCCACGATAAACTGATCTGTATATTATTGACTTATTTTCTAAATTTTGATGACGAGATCTTGATCAGTGGATTTTGACTGTATAAGTTTTTCTTACCTTTGCTAGAAGAAGGTATGTTTGTTTTACAAATTTTTGTGAAGGATTATTCTCTCTTTTTCTATCCTTCTCTAAATAAGGTATGCAATTGTTCCATAGGAAAATCCAAGGGTAGTCTAGTACCAAATTAAATTAGCTTAGGAGTGCTTCATCCTTGTCCTCTTGGCGTTGATATTTCAAAAAGTCTTCCTCTTATCCTATAGTTATGGGAATGTTTTCAAAGATCACATGATTTTCTTGACCATAATAAAATTTCCCCTCATTATATCTAGATCCATAAGAGACCCCACTATGAGTGTGCTTTTGAGTTATGTCTAGAAGATGTGTTTTCTATGTTTGGAAAGTTTTGGAAAATGTTTTTCAAATGTTTAAACATGGTATGTTTTTTTATTCTCCTCTAAACAAATGACAAGGTACCAAAGAGACTATAATAAAAAGGATGTGGTGTAGTACCACACAATTAGAAGAATGTGTTAATGAAATTACTCAACATTTAGTGGGGTTGAAATCATATAAATTAGAAGAGGGTATGATAACTTAAATACCTAAGTTTAAACTAGTACACCAAATGCAGGTTGAGAGATACATCAATATCATAAAACCTAGTTCAACTTTGATGAGTTTCTACTATAAAATTAGAATAAAGACCATATTATGAATGTGACAATGCAAACCAAGAAACTCAATATGTGAAAACATATAATAATTCTTAAGTATAAAACTATAACTAAACGGGCAACACAACACCACCACATGGTAATATGAAGTATAATAAAATGTGTTCTATAACTTAGAGCGTAAGCGACCCTCAACATGACCTAAGTTCACAATGATCAAATGATGATAATTATATAAATGACCTTCAATCCAAATGGGAAATTGAACCCAAGTTAACTCAAGTCAAGTGTAAATGGTAAAACCAAGGAACATGTTAACCTAGAACTTAGAAAGATTCAATTCTAAATTTTAATTATCAATAAAGGACTTGAAATTTTTGTAAAATGGTTTAGACTCAAATGGGAATCATAACTATGTTGTTTAGACAAGACAAACACAAATGTTTAAGATGAGGTTTTGAACAAGGTAAAGGATGATTTGGATTTGACCAGTGTAACATGAGAAATGGTGGACAATAAATGCACTTGGTTATGATGTGTTGTTTACACACAAGTTTTAGACTCAAATCAAGACCAAGTAAAGTCAAATACAACTAAATAAATCATCCTAAGCCCCAAATTGACAAGATTACTTTGTATTATTAAAATCCATCTATATACATGTTCTTGGGAGGATTTTAATTGTTAATCCAAAAATAAAAGTGCATGAGTTGATAGGGTATTTTACACCCCCCTACTC
This sequence comes from Torreya grandis, assembly GCA_037957365.1. Taxonomy (NCBI): domain Eukaryota; kingdom Viridiplantae; phylum Streptophyta; class Pinopsida; order Cupressales; family Taxaceae; genus Torreya; species Torreya grandis. The sequence goes on along the minus strand of JARHVA010000166.1, from coordinate 2,636,142 downwards.
CCAAGATATTATACAGTGACATGGACCTTTAGGTTACTCACCCAGTGTCAATGATACTCCATGGCAAGTAGGGTTGTCTAAAACCTAAATTTATGACCATCTAGATGGTCCCAAATGTGGCTAATGCTAGACATGCAACATGTCTATTAGCTTGTTATGAAAATATATTTTTATTTTCATAACCACTACATCCATCAATTTCTCAGTGTACTATGATGTCCTGATTACTCATACGTTCTGACTTGGATTGCTATTAACAGAGTTTGCTTAATTTTTCAAATAATCATCCTAACAGATCACCCTCAATTTGTATACCCCTTATAGAGAGGGGTTGAATACAATGTTAGGAGATGAAACCTCAGGTCAAATATTCCCTAAAAAACTCATGAAGAGGCTATGAAATCCCCTCCATAAACTAGATTGCATAAAATAAATGTCTAAGTGAAAAGGCTTTAGAGGTTGTTTTTAGATCACTCAAATCATCTAGGTTTTGGGTAGACCCTAGACAACTTATTTTTCACGCCTTATACAAAGGCATAATTAAAATGAAAAGGTTATTTTGATCACCCAAATTCCCTAAATGGGATAGGGGGAGAGCATACACACACTATTCATTTTACTCAAACAATCTAACAAGCAATAGATGATTTGCATAAATAACACTTCAAGAAATTTGAAATTTAAGAAAGTGTAAGTTTTAAGCACCAAATTGAAATGTTAAGTGAAATTCTTGTCCCTTGGGCCTTAGTTTGCAAAATAATTGAAAAACTTTACAAAAACATTTAAATAAACCATTTAATTCTTTTTAAACACCAAAGGAAAGGTTCAAGACTTAAAACATGCTCCATTTTGGATCAATTTTCTATGCAGGTCCTATAAGGTTAGAGAGTTTCTCCCTACTTAGAAGCACTATTTACAATGAAATAAGAAATTTTAGAATTATTTCTCTCATGTTCTTTATTTTTTACACATAGAGATCAACATCGGTCAGCAGTGACCAATGATAGTTGTAAAAAGACTGATTTTGATCATAAACTTAATCGATGCCGATAAAAAATGACCAACAATGGTCACCTATGAACCCTTAGGCAAAAAAAAAATTATTAGGCCAAGGTTAGAATAAAATCTTTAAAAAAGTTCTGGATCAGGTAAATACATGTTCAGACAAAGACTTATAAACTCAAATTGACAACTACAACTTTGAATAAAACTCTAAAAATGCAAATTTTTAATGTGTTTGTCCCTGCAACCTAATCAATACCGATTAGCCTTGATCGATTCCAATTACATAGAACTAATTTCAGTCACTATGTGATTTGTGTATCAACAAAAACATCAAAAACATGGGAAAATGAAGCTAAAAATTGATTATTAAGGATTTTTAAAGACTTGTTAAATTTTTTATAAATTCCAAGGTGTCTCCTTGCTTGAATGGGTTGTGTGGTCCCACTAGACATGCCAATATGTAGAGATGGATTATAAAGGTGGATAGATCAAGCATTAGTGAATAAAACTAAGAAAAATACATAAAGAATTAACAATCTAAGACAACCTATTCAACAGGGTGTGCAAATGATAATTAAGAGCAAATGAAATAAAGTAAACACAAGTTACCTTCCCAAGAGATTCCCATCATAAAAATGTGGCTCAAAACATGATTTTTCCCTTGATTTAGTGCTCAAATATTCACCAATGGTGCAAGGCCAATTTCATCCACCATCTCAAGAACACCAACTAAACTAGGATCATGATATGAAATCAATGTTATGCCTATCAATAAAACTATCCTATAATAAATAAAACATTATAAAAATAAACTCAAATGGCTTTTAGAGATAATCTTGAAGTATAATTTTACATAAACGAAACTTAATCAAAGTGGCCTTGGCCCTCCTATTTATAGATTTTCTAAATTGATCAGGATCAACCTTAATCATCCATCTTGAGATCAAGATGTGTAGCCATGAATTAATCCTATTATGTAAATAATATCCATAAATATCGTCATAAATATTTGGGAGGAAATGACATTAAAGAGACATGAAAAGCCATAATCCTAATAATTGTTGCATTTATGGCTTATATATGCCATCCCATTGATCATGTCATTTGAAGATGAAATTAATAGGAATTAATTTACAATAAATAAATATTTAATAACTTCCATAGAATTCTTACTTAAGCTCATAATTTGGTTTAGTTTTCCTAAGTAAGATTAATTAAGATTTAAGTAATTCTTTGAAAATTGGTTACACTTCATTAATCAAACTGGTTAAAAAGTCATATTACTAGGTCGTAATTTGATTGGAAAAAAATTAGAAGGTGATATTAGTTGCATATGGATCAATATTCCATTTAGTACATTATCAACATAAAATAACACATGCACGTGTTGTGTGCTTTTGAATTAGAATAAAAAAGTAATCCAGAGCATCAAAATGTATTTTCATCATTTTAAATCGAAATGATTTGAGAAAAGTTAATAATCACATATAATGCATTACCCCATTTAGGGATATATTAGCCTAAATTGGCACTTGCATACAACAAGCTCAAATCATTTAGCATGTTTTTATTGATTTTGGCCTAATTTATGCATTTTCATAAATTTCGAGTAAGATTGACAATTTCAACACAATGCTGTTAGGAATTTGATGTCTAAAGTCGTGACCATTCACTTCGAGGTTATACAATACCATATATCTTTTCCACCATATCCTTCCCATTTTCTTTAGGTTTTAGTTTCCCATCCCTCTTTTGACCTTAGTTCTGCTTCATTGGTACTTCAAACAATGTTAGTGGTTGGGTTTAGATGTAATTTTTAGTAGGTGATTTAGGTTGGAGGCTATTGATTTTGTTATTTGGTGATAGTTTCTTCAGACACTATAATGGTGAGCTTGGAAATTGCATCCTTCATTTTTTATAGTTCTATATCATTATACCTTGTCATACCATTAAGCCATTTACCTATTCATGAACCTATTGTTACTTAGTCATATTCCTCATTATAGGGTGAACTACAATGGCTTAAGGTCTATTTAAACTATGTATGCAACATTCGATGTTTTCTAAGGTTAGCTCACCACCCTTATTCTAATGTTGTTGCCATTTTTTGAGAAATTTAAGCCATCCTCTCACCATTTTATGAGTTAACCCAATTTACATCTCATAATTATCCGTTGATTTGAGATGCTAAAAACAATCCAAAAATAGGGAAATATACCAAATAAATCTCTTAAACAAACCTCTAATACTAGGCCATTTAGATTGTATTTGTGTTATTCATGATGTGCATCTCCTAGTATGTAAGTATAGCTGAACATTTCACATGGGTCATGCCATGACTATTTTCATTTACCTATTCCATTTTTTTATAGTTTTTCCTCCCACTTCTAGGAGAACTACATCGGTCTAAGGTCTACACAGACTTTATAGGCAATGCTTGAATGCATGGGGCATTTTGGGTCAGCTAAGCCAGTCTCAGTGATTGATTTCATTTACCATTTTCATGGATCATTCCCTCCTATAGGTTTATCTCTGAATTTTCTTGTTATTTTATGAGTCATTTACACTCTTTCCATTTTATGAATCATTTACACTCTCACTATTTTGTGATATTATTATTGTTCTAAGCCTTAGACATAGTGAACACTATGTAGTACCAACTTTTTTCATTTATGAACACTCACCTTTTACTTTTTAATGTGATTTTACCCCACTCTCGTAGTTTCATGAATTTAAGTGCCTGATGTTCTCATAATTGTGAGTACCACCCCTTTTTGTTTCACATTCTCACCATTTTACCAGCCCATTCCTATTTTCTTCTACGATCAATATCTTTTACTTATCATCAATTTTATTCTCTTCCTAAATCTTGGAAGAACTACATTTTGTTAAAATACATAGAATGTAATAAGCACAAATCTAGAAGAGATTTAAAGAGCAAAGCATAACATAATGAGCCCAGATCAATTAAACACAATATAGGTATTTATCTTGGAAAAACCTCAAAGAGGTAAAAAACTTAGCAAAGTGATATTCAATATTGAGAAACAATAATAACCCCAATACATCAAATTTTTTCATCTCACTCACATAAATTATTCACAATTTTTTCTCAGATAAGTATTTGCCACACGCAAGAATACTTGAATATTTTTGTGTTTAATATAATTACAATAGAGGTAAAACCCTATATATAATTATTCATTAGGGGATGTGACCATTGTGAAAATAATGGGTCCATCCACCACGATAAATCTAACTAATAAACATTTGGTAAATATTAAATAACTTTAATAAGATTATTTATTTTTCTAAATTTTACACCTCAAGTAAATAAATAATATATTATTATTTATCTAATTACTTACCAATGTAAGCCAAGGGTTAATAATAACCACTTAGACATTAATCTATCTAACACTCCTCCTTAATGTTAATTGGGGATAAAAGCCATAGTCATCATAAATAAATTATACTATGTGCAAAATATGAAGAATTTAAAAACTTTTGTCATGAAAAAAATCACCTTTTGACACAAAAGGAATTATAATCCATAAACTACTCAAAATTAAGTTTAGACTAGCATGATTTTGAAATTACGTCTCATGGTTTCTCATGAAAAATCACTAAGTATATTTGGAGGTTTTTATAATTTAAGGGCTTCCATTACAAATTATGTTTTTTTAATGTATTGGAGTACAAAAGTAAAAATTCTACACAAAGTTTATTTAAATCACATAACTTTCATATAAAGTTTACAATACTTTACAATGAGAAGAATTATTTAAAATAAGAAGAAACAAATGGCCGTTAGGAAGTGGAATTAACATGCACACTCCCCCTCAATAGCAACTCTAAGAGGCCTAGCATAGCACAAAATTGATTAAAACTTGGTAGCACCAAGTGGTTTTGTGAAGATATCTATCACTTTATCATCCATAGAATAGAACTATAAATCAATATCATTATTAAAGAATTTATCTCAGATAAAATACACATGAACTTCAATATGTTTAGTTCTTTAATGTTGTACTGAATTTTTTGCTAGAGCTATACATCATTGATTATCAAAATGAAGGATGGTACTCTGAGAAACATCCAAATGAAATTCTCTCAATAACTTTAGTAGTCACATGGCTTATTTAGTAGCTTCCATAGCACTTATATACTTAGCTTCTATAGAAGAAAGAGATATAGTACATTGCTTCTTGTTAAACCAAATGATAGCACCTACACCAAACTTAAACATATATCTAAAAATAGATTTGTGATCTAAAATATTATCAGCATGGTCAATATCACAATAACCATATAATTTAGTATTATTAATGAAAGAAAAAAATAAACTATAATTAGTAGTTCTTTTGATATAACAAATAATACATTTAGATAATTTCTAATGATTCAAATAAGGATCTTTCATAAATCTAGAAGTAACACTAACAACATATGAAATGTCTGGCTTAGTAATGGTTAGATAAATCAAACTTCTAATAAATTGTCTAGATAAAGTAGGGTTAGTTTTTTCACATGCAGGTTTAGGATCAAGTTTAATATTAACTTTAATAGTAGTGGTAGATTTACAATCAAACATGTTAAACTTAACAAGAAGACTATGTGTGTATTGAGATTGTGATACAATAATTGAATTTTTTTCTTGAAATATAATCATTCCTAAAAAATGATGTAGAATGCTTAAATCAGTCATTTTAAATATTTGAAATAGTTTATCCTTATATTTATGAATTAAACTAGTTAGATCACCAATAATCAACAAATCATCAACTTATAATACAATTATAATCATATGACTATTTTTAAATTTAACAAAGAGATCATTATCTGAATAGCAACTAGAAAAACCTAATTATTTAAAAAAGAAGTAATCTTAGAATACTAAGCTCAAGGAGCTTGTTTTAAACTATACAAATATTTTTTTAACTTGCATATAAAATATTCTCTGTTAGGATCAGTGAAATTTTTAGGCTGAGTCATATAGATTATTTCTTCTAAATCATCATTTAGAAATGCATTCTTGACATCTATTTGGTGGATAACTCAACCATTTTGGACTGCAAGAGCAATAAGAAGTTTAATAGTACTCATTTTTGCTACAGAAGCAAAGGTTTCAACATAGTTAATCTCAGGTTTTTGAGTAAATCCACGAGTAACTAATCTAGCTTTAAATTTGTCAATTTTACCAATTGAATTATATTTGATTTTATAAAGCCACCTACAATTGACAATATGCCTTTTAGATGGAAGAGGGACAAGATCCCAAGTTTAATTTTTAATTAAGACATTATATTCATTTTGCATAGCAACATTCCATCTATCATCTTGAGTGGATTTTTCAAAATATTGAGGTTCACATTCATATATAGTCATTAAATCATGATAAAAATGTTGACTTCTAGTTAATTTATTAATATTATTAACATTAAAAGATTGAATTAAGGATTCTTCCTATCTAGGTATTTTATATTGAACATGAAACTTATGGGGTTCCTTAGACTCTAAGTTATTCATAATTAGATCAACTTCCTCAAGGGCATCTATTTCATCATAAGGAGAAACATGAGAATCAAGTTCATCAATAGAAGAATACTGAGGAGGATCCATAGAGAGCTCACAAAAATATTTTTCATGACTAAGACCATTATTATTCTCAATAATATAATGTTTAGAGGGATCATACACTCTTAAAATTTTTTTCTTACCTCCATATCCCACAAAAATATGTGAATAGGAAGTGGGGTCGAGTTTCTTCCTCTTAACTTTAGGGACAAAGATAGAAGCAGGACTACCGAAAATCTTGAGATGAGCCACACTATATTTTTTTAGTCTACATTTATAAAGAGGTAAAAAGATGCAAGGATTTGATAAGAACTCTATTCAAAATATGAAAAACAATGTTCATGGCTTTGGCCCATAAGAACTTAGAAACATTTGTAGATTGCAACATTATTCTAACTATTTTTATGATGGTACAATTTTTCTTTTAACAATACCATTTTGTTGAGGGGAATAGGTAGTTGTTAATTCCCTTTTAATACCACAACTAATACAAAAATAATAAAACTCTTTACTAACATATTCACCACCATTATTAGTTCTTAAATTCTTAATATAAAAATCAGATGCATTTTCAACATAAGCTTTAAATTTTTTAAGCTTAGAAAAAATATTAGATTTATTTTCAATGAAATAAGACTAGATTATTATAGTATAATCATCAATAAATTTAATAGTATATAATGAACTATTAAAATATGTAATTTTTAAAAGACCTACAACATCATTAAGAATTAATTTTAACAAATGTGAGGAATTCACATCATGATTCTTGTGAAAGGGGTTAGTATGTTACTTACCATATAAGCAACCCTCATAAGTTTCATGATGAGAGGGGATAGAAGGAAGTCCAATAACAAGATTATTTGTAGACATATCATGTAAAATTCTAAAATTAACATCTAAATATTTAATATCATAACTGAGATTCATTCTTATTATATGATGAAAGTAAACATGCAGAAGAAGGAGAAAAGATATATAAACCATTCTTTTGAATACCTTCAACAATCAAAGAGCCATAATAATTTTTAAAGGACCAACTATCTTTAAGTAATGTTATACTGAAATTATCATTTGTAAGTTGAGAACAAGATAGTAAAAAATTAATCTTAGGTACATAAAAATTGTCATTAATAACAACATTTGAAAATTTTGTTTTTTCCTTGTTTAGTTGCTTCTCAAAAAAAAATATCTTCTGAGTAAATTCTTTTAGAGATACCTCTAAAATCACATAAAATATTATATAATCATTTCATATGGTGTGATGCATCACTATCTAAAATCCATTCATTTTCATTGGAAGCACATAAAGCAGCATACAAAGCAATAACATTTGAATCTTGATTATTACTTTGATTAGGGTTTTGATTCTTCTGCTTGTTTTGATTGGATTTCTTCACTTTGTTATTTTTAGAAGTTAGATTGTTATTTTTATCTTTATTTTTATAATAGTTTTCCCTTCTATGACCAAATTTAACACACAAATTATAATTTCTATTAAACTTGGGTGTATGATTCTTATTATCATATTTCTTATTCTCGTGTTTGCCTTTAGCAGAATTAAGGTTAGATTTATGATTTTTAGTGTTATCAGAAACATTATTAAGAGTGAGAAGTGCCTGAGTAGCATTCTATTTAGAATCAAAAAAATTCATAATATGTTCTTCTTGAATCAAGAGAGCAGACAAGGTGGTAAGGTCAGGAATATCTTGTTCAGTTTAATACTTAAAATTCAAAATTAAAATAAAATTTTTAATTTTTTTATACATATTTAACTGAATGATAAAATAAAGCAACTGATCTTAAATCAAATTACAATTAAATCCATCTAACTAAGCTTTAATGTTTTTAATTTTAACAAAAAATTAATAACTTTTTCATCACCCTTCATAGGTGAAGTTAGCAATTCAATAATTAATTTAATGATCTTTAAAAGGTGAGTGACTTCATGTATGGATTCAAAGAGTTTCCAATTATCGCTGAGACTCTTGATTACCAATGTGGAGAAGGAATTCATCCTTAACACTCTGTAAGATAATGGACATAGCTTCCTATGATTTTATTTGAAATGCATTGATAAGCTCAAGGGTCACATATCATCTAAAAGGGTCTTTCTCAGTTTCAACGACAATATTTCATAATTTATGAACCATAAATTTAGCTTTAATACGAATTTATATTTTTTCTAATTATTTCCATTAAGCATTTGAGATTTATGTAAGGAAAAATTAGACGAAGTCATAGCTTCCATTTAAATAAGATAGTAAACAAATACTTAAAATGAAACCTTTTTAATATGAATTTAATTTAAGTTAGTAAAATAGCGTAAATCACAAGTAAAAATATATTTAATTAAATAAATGTTAAATAATGCAAAAAAATAAATTAAAAAACATAAATCTAAGTGTCAAAAGAGTCATACTCAAAATGACCACCTAAGCATTATTATTAAAAAGGTGTAAAAATAATAATAAGAGGCTTAAAAATAAAAAATTGACCACTCCAATGTGTCCAAAATGTGCAAAATTCTTAAGATCAACTTGTTGGATGATTATATTTGCCTAGGTTTAGACTAAATCAAGTGTTGAAAGAAGAACTAGTCGACAGGTCAGGGGAATTTTACGTGAGAAGGAAAGCATGCAATCCAAGAAATGAAATTTAAATTAATTTAATTTGCAATTAATTTTGACTAAAGTCAACAAGAAGATAAGAAGAAAAAAGCGTGTGATCTTTGAATGCTAGACTTATCTTTTACAAGTTTTTACCAAAAGTTATAATCACCAACTCATTTATGAGTGAATTCAAAAATTTACATGCAAAATATTATATTTAATTTTTTTTTATCTGATTTTTAAAAAAATATGAATAAATATTTATTTACTATGCATGTAAACAAAATTGAAAACAAATTACTTGATTTTTATTTTTTTGGTGAAATATTTTAATAAAAGGTAAATCAAATTTATAAAATTAAAAAATAAAATATTTTTAAAATATTTGAAAGAACTTTATACTTACCTTAATATCTCATGTAGGTGGAAATGACATCTCCCATTTGGGAGCAGAGGAGAAGCTTGAGGGAGATAGAGGCCTTCTTAGGCCTTCAAAATTTGTAGATCTTCCTGAAATCCTCTTGCAATGCCAACAAGTCTATAAAAAAAAATGGTGTAAAATACAATTTTTTTAGCCTCCTAGGCTGTACAAGGGAACCAATGGAGGAGAGAGAAATTTGAATAAGCTGATCCAAAACTTCTCAGACCTTGAAAAATTACATGGGTCCTTATTTTTGTAAAAATAAATAATTAAAACTTTCATAAGGCAATTTGATGCATAAAAATTTGAGTTTTAATTTTTCTAAAGTACCTAGGCCATACAATGGCATCTAAGTGCCTAGGATTTGAATAAATTGAAATATCAATTATTGATATTTAATTCAATATTTTATATACTTGCTGATCAAAATCCTTTTCACTAGCTTTGATACTATATTAAAATGCAAAGAATGTAATAAGCATGGATCTATAAGAGAGTTAATGAGTAAAGCATAACATAATGAGCCCAGACCAATTAAACACAACACATATATTTATCCTGGAAAAATCTCAAAGAGATAAAAAAACTAGCAAAGTGATCTTTAATATTGAGAAACAATATTAACTCTAATACATCAAATCTTCTTCATCTCATTCCTTCTCACATAAATTCTTCACAAATTTTTCTCAGACAAGTATTTGCCACACATAGGAATACTTGAATATTTTTGTGTTTGATGTAATTAAAATAGGGATAAAACCCTTTTTATAATTATTCATGAAGGATGTGATCATTGTGAAAATAATGGGTCCATCCACCCTGATAAATCCAATTAATAAACATTTAGTAAATATTAAATAACTATAATAAGATTATTTATTTTCTTGAAGTTTATGCCTCGAGTAAATAAATAATATATTATTATTTATTTAATTACTTACTAATGTAAGCCAAGGGTTAATAATAACCACTTAGACATTAATTTCTCTAACACATTTGACCTGAAGTTCATGTTAGATCTAGTATCCATGGGACTATGTAGGCAACATCCACTTGCTTAGCATATTTGGAGTCATCTTGGCCACCCCTTATTATTTTATCCCCCCATTTGTACCTGTGTCATTTTTCCCTATATCCTACCAGTAAATTTTTTGTCATCTTATCCAGCCATTTTTCCTTATAGCCTAAGGGAAACAATTTTTTAAGAATATCACTTCTATACACATGCACGAATAACTTAATTAAGTAGTTTTCATTTAATTTTTTTGTATTATGTTTATTTATTGTATTTACATTCACTTAGTTTTCTTATTGGATTTATTTTCTTACCGATTTTATCTTAACTTAGGTTGTTTATCGCTCTTGACTTAAGCTTAATTATTTATTTCTTGCACTTTAATTTGGTTTTTTATTACATTTCTTTAGCTTAGTTTTTCATTAAATGAGCCTTAGATTAGTTTAATTTCCCTTAGTTAGACATTTTCAATTTGTATGTTTCTTATTTGTGCCTTTTATTTTTCGTGTATTCTTTTTTTCCTCTAGTCTTTGTTTGTTTGTTGATTATTCACTTAAAATTTGTTTGTTAGATTTATTGGTGATTGATATTTGTCTATGTCTTCCTTCCCTTTAGTTTTCGTAGGTTTATTATATTATGTTTACACTTGAGTTTTGATTTATCATATCTTGTACTTAAGTTGTGGATATTTGTATTCATTCCTACACTTAGTTTATTGCATTATATTTACACTTGAGATTTGAATGACCATATTTTATGTGTAAGTTTTTTATATTTCCATTTAAATTAAGTTTTCCCATGCTTAAGTTACATATTTTTATTATAGTTTTTTATAATTATGATGCATAGTGTCACAAGCTACAACAAAAATTAGACCAAAGATCTATCAAACAATGGTGCCGGCAATATATCTCTTCTTGTTCACAGCAAGACTATACCAAACAAATCCAAACCCATTGTAACCAAATCACAATGACTATACTATGTGCTAATAAGGATGTGCATCTCCAAATAAGCATATACTGCAAGTCATAACCATGAGTAAATAAATACATTCCAACATGACATACATGCGACAATAAAAAATGAAGGAATATACATCACATTTTCTACCATACACATTTTTAAATGGAAATAAACATCAACACTATAAATTGATCACATCTAAGCATATAATCATGTCCAATCATGATAAAGAAAATAATAGAGCATCACATATATATCAAAATAATAATAGTTCATGTACAAGTTCATAGACCAAGTTTGAATGTCTTATATCTTGTAAAACAATGTCATATGCATCGTGACTATATACATGTCATAGTGCCAAAATAAAAAAATATTATAGAGCTATACAAAATTAGATTTGACTTTGTGAATCCATCAGTCATGTAAGAGGCGGTCCTAATGGTCTTGATGGTGGTGGTAAATGTTATTGTACCATGTGTCATGGTCCTATAATGAGATAACCTCCTACCAGCTCTTTATGTATCCCATACCTCAAAATTAGGAATCTATTGATATCTCATGACTTTAGTCTCATAAGCCCATCTATAGTATGAGGCTTCATCCTTAGCTCAAATAATCCCAAAAACCATCCTAGAAAACCCTACATGTGAGTTAGCACCTTGTGCCTCATCCCGCTCATGTCGGAGTTGTTGAACATCTACTTGGGCATGATCCCTCTCAAGTATGGCCTAATCCCTGGCTACCTAAATTTTTGCATCTATATCATGCATGTTATCTTGATCTTTAGAGAATCAATATTTATCCGAAGGGTTGCAATATCACCATCTCTAAGGGTAACTTGGGCTTGTAGCTATTTCACTCTCATCTCTAGGCCCTAAATCTTGCCCAACCTAGCTGCAATCTCCTCCTCAAGCATGTAACTATCCCTAACTACTCTAGCTATAACATATGGCCCTATGATGTAGAGATTTATCAACTTATTTTCCAAACTCTGCCCTTTCCTTCCATTCAATAAATCTCTTTTGCTCATTCACTCATTCCCATAAGGCAATCATGCAATATATGGTTATAATGTTCCTTACAATGGATTATATAACCGTACTTATCATTTTGTCCACATAAACTTTCCAAAATCAACAAAGCATTCAATAACATTCAAATACATTGAAACATTCTTTGTTAATGTACATACCTTTATCTTGAAAACAATCTTCATAATGCATTTTGACAAAATGACCTTTGCTTGAGTAAACAAAACACAATGATGTTTTCAATCATATCATATCCATTTACCATCTTAAAACATCCTTATTAACTCTATTTATATAACTAAGTTCAAATTGTCTTCTCATCTCCTTTACACAAACATCATTCTAGCCTTACCTTCTACCAGCTTTATTTATGGGTAAAGCTCCTTGTTGGGAGCATCTAATAGAGCTTCACCAAAAACTAATTACATATTCAAAGACCCATTTGGCCCATACAACTCTCCCCCTAAACCTCTTGACACAAACCTCAAGTCAAATAGTACTTACTTCTTTAAGCCTCTCATCAATTAGCCCTCCATATGAGCAAATCTCCTTCTCATGCACCATGTATGGAATTTTTCTAAAAACCATTCACTATTTCAGATACCCATTTGGCTCCTTTATTTGAATCAATCATTTAATGACCTCCTTTGGACAAATTCACTTTTCCCAATACCATCCTTCTTCCTTTCCTCCTTTAGGTCTAACACTAGATCACAGCCTCATTTCCATACTTTTTCATACCTAAAAATTATGAAACCTCATCCATCAGTTAGATAACATCATTTTATATAAGATTACAAGTTTTGGGGTTTTTTCATTAGTTACTTTTCTTCCAATGGATAAAACCCTAGAAATTAGGGTTCCCCTTAACCATCAAGGTTGAGAGGGGTAATAATTTCATAACTTTATCTAGAAACCATTTCAAATAAATATAATAGTTGGGTTATCTCTATATAAACATTTACTAACTTTCTCATTCAATGTGCAGACTCCCATAACCCATAATGCACTCACAAACACCAAATCTTAGTTCATTTGACTGTGCTTCATGACATAAAATAGGGTACATACATAGGGTTTTGTTGTTTCATTATCTAAATATTCCCAAAAAACCTTACATGAGGTTATCCTCACCTTCCATGGCTCATATAAACCTTTTCCAATCCCTTTGGACCCCAACACAATTCTCAATACATCATTGTTCAGTCTTTATGATTGTATGATGCCCTTTAGCAATTAGGGTACTCATGGTTTCCTTATTTTTTTGACACCCACATACTCTATAGTCTTGATAAAATAACTCACCACATTCTAGGACTACCTTAAACCCTTTCTAAAGTCCATTTCAGTCAAGCAAGATTCAATGCAATGTTCACAGTACACAAAATTCTCAATTAGGGTAGATTATATGTTTCAATAAGCAAGTTTATGACCACAATGGAGTAAAGATCAATATTTTTTCAACTAATTATTAGAAAAAAGATCATTAATTCCATTAATATGAGTATTAAATTTCCCTTTCTCCACAAGACTCACATAAACAAAAGGATCAAATGCTTAAGACCCATCACTAAAATAGGACTGTAAGTGTGCAAAACTTGTTTCAATCTTGATTGTCTCTTTCAAAAAGTGACTTCATCCTCTTCAATTGGATTCCCTATCTAAAAAAATAATATATAATTTGTTTATAATCTTTATCATAAAATAAACAACCAATAATACTCACCACAGTGGTCATTTAAGCACATAAATGCTCTATTTTAGTTACACAAATACCATGCACATAAAATTTCTTAGAACACAGTCCTTTTATTCACCATCTTTCATTGATTACATGTCCATTCTCCAACCTTGAATGGAATGAGAGGACTAACTCTAAAAATATTACCTTTCACACACTAACAACCTCCTATTTAAAATAAATACACTCAAAATAAGATTCATAACTGAATCTTGATCAAGATTTACAAATAACCTCTTAAACCTATGTGGGGTGGTGGCCTGCCACCTCACACAAACATTACTTATGCATTAATTTTCACTCGTGGACCTTTCTTATGACCATAAAGTTCTATTACAATGTTTACAAAAAATTACACATCTTTCATATTCTCTTAGGTCCACTAAAACACTATGAAAATTTGAATTTACCTTTTTGGAGGGAAAACCAACTTGAACACAAATTTAAATTTGTACCAATATTATAGACCACTTGAGTTTTCTAGGATACCCCCACATCACCCTAAATAACCTAGATCTATAGATGTACTTGATATACCTACTAAGTTGGGGTCTACCATCATAGTCTGTGTATCATCACCCTCATCACCACCCCCACTATTGTGCCAACTTTTATTGATACTACTATCACCACTACTCATTTTAGCCTCAACCTCATTCTTCTCATCTACATCCATCTAATATCCACCCTACCCAACCTATCCAACTTTTGCTTATATAGCCTATGCCTGTCCTAGTGCCTATAATGGTGTTGTCAATCTCAGAGGATAAAACTGTGAACACCATATAACATAGGTTGGCATCAC
Source organism: Torreya grandis (assembly GCA_037957365.1). Lineage (NCBI taxonomy): Eukaryota > Viridiplantae > Streptophyta > Pinopsida > Cupressales > Taxaceae > Torreya > Torreya grandis. Next base: position 2,620,966 of record JARHVA010000166.1, on the reverse strand, counting down.
ACTTACATCTAATAGGCCCCCTGCATAAGCCCATGGAATATGTGGATCTCGCCCATAACTACCCACATTCATCCTCCTAAGAATCACTAGAGTCGCATGACTAATCTCTTAAGTGATGTGTGTAAATCATCTTAGGTCAACAAGGATATCCTGTATCATACCAAATTATTGTAGTACTTGATCAGGTTTGTACTCAATAATGTGGGCATGTCTACATGTCAAGAACCTATATTGTATGTTAGTTCAAAAGTTCATCTTCATACTAGCAGATCTATTAGATTTTTTTTGTTATTTTATGCTAGCTCATTGTTCATCTATATTATAGATTTATTGCATGAATTCCCTTTACCTATTTCCCCAGATGCGATAAATTATTTCAATTGATTAATGCTCTATTCAGCCTTTTTTGGTACACAAGCAATATGCCCTTTTGTGGAAAACCATTGTGTTAATGATTAGAACTACCTTTGGGAAACTCATTATTTTGACCCATCCACCCTATAGGGGAAAATTACTATGCCAATGATTAGAATTACCTTTGGGTAAATCATTATTTTTACCTTTGTTACTAATAGACCATGTCATTTTTTTTTTTTTAGGGCTTGTTTAATGACACTATTTATCACGTGTTCCCTCAAGGTGGCATCTAGGTCTAATCGACCATCCTTTAGGGCATGAACCTATACATGTTGGCTTGTAACAACCTATAGTTGTCAACACATCTTTTTCAAGGCATTGAATTTTTCAACATAACTACTTTTTCATTTTCTAAGAAGACATTATTATACCTATGTCTTGAAAATGGATACTCAAATAGGGGTAAAATTTAAACAATATTTTTTGACCACTTTCGTGTCTAAGCACACTTCAGATTGATTTCTACCAAATAATGCTAATTAAGCCTAAAAATCACTAAACAGCCCAAATTCATCTTCATATTAGATGTAAGTACCCAAAATTGCACCAAGGCATCCCTATTTGGGGTATTACCCTATACATAATGATAACCTCTTCTGGATTCATCCCCAATTAGGTTGCATCCAAGAAAACTAACATTTTTAACTAATTAAGAGGGACACTTAACCCAATTCTTCAAATGACTAAAAGATTAAGCATAATTAATTAAAAAAACAAATAAAATTAAATGCTTAAATGAAAATTCCATGTTGAATTAGTGAATATGTAATTTCTAAAAAGTATTTTTCAATAAAATATGAGGTCATAATGATGTTATCATCCCCAAAATCAAGAATTGTAAAATATCAACATAAATGCCATAAAAATAAAAAATGTTGAGCCATGCCTCCATACATTCATAATTAAAGCCTTCATTAATTGCATATAGAGTCCCAATCTTAACCCTAGCCTAACTACACTTGGGTTAGATTTATTTAAAAACATATAAATATAAATGCCATAACCATTCCTAAAAAAAAAATTTGTGCACACTTACTATGTAGAATTTGCAAGAAGAGCTTCACATAACCAATTCATGCCAAATTCAAAACCAAGGTGAACAAGGGGAGATTTTACCCACAAAGCATTAGCATCGATAAAGACTCCATTATCCACAAGCTGAGCACAAGCTATTCAAATCGTCAAGGAAGGTAAAAGTGTTGTTTTGTCTTCTTGTTACCTTTTTGTCTTATTTGTTACATTACTCTCCTTAGGTCTTAGGCTTGGAATGATAGTTTCATTGATTTGTTCTTGTTTTATTTCACTAACAAATAAAAACTAATAATTGTCCTCATAATACTATGATGCACTTCCCACATGATGAATCAAAGCATTAATAAAGACTTCTACATCTACAAGCCGATCTCGACCTCTTTAGATCAGTTCAAAAACAAATATTCAAAGGAGGTACAAAAATGATTCTTTATCTTCCAATTGTATTTCTTTCTTATTTTCCCCATAACACAACTTAGAGATTAAGATTGAGATGTTATTTTTTAAAATTGTTTTGATTTTGTTCACTAATGATTGACTAACCTCTCTTGAATTACTAATCTACATAATGGCACATCTAGTGGGACCCAAAGGATTGGATGCATGCCACAAGCTCTTCTAGACCATTTGACTTCTTTTAATTATCAAAATTAGCCTTCTAAATAAGCTAATTCACTCTTTTTTCTTAAAAATTATGATCAAGATCATTTTAAGTGTAAATAGTGAATTTAACCTACTGAATAATAAATTCACCCCCAAACATGATGAATTCGACATGCTAATCAGTGAATTCACCTTATCATTTTCTCTTTCTATTATTTGTGTAGGCCCAAATGGTGAAATCACCCTATAGAATGATAAAATCATAGATAACATCAACAAAATCATTAGTCAAAACATCAAATCATATTTTGTGTCTTTTTTTACCATTTTTTATATGCAAGTCCAAATAGATAAATTACCATGCAAAATGGTAAAATCATAGAAAACATCAGTAGAATCATCAATTAAAATGGAAAAATCATATTATATGCCTTTTTAAACCATTTCTTGTGTGCATGTCTAAATGGCAAAATTGGCTTGCATATTAGTGAAATCATAGTAAACATCAATGAAATCATTGGTTAAAATGGTGAAATCATATTTTGTGTTTTTTTAAATATTTATTTTACATGGGTCAAAACAACAAAATTGTCAACCATGGCAGCAAAATCTTAGACCTTGGTAGCGAAATCATTTTTAGCAATGGCAAAATCATTTTTTTACTTATCTATGTTTTCTGTGTAGGTTATAGTAGTGAAATCACTCTACGTATTAGTGAAATTATCCTAGTAATTGGTGAATTCACACTTTAGTACTTTTTATTTTATTTTTGTGTAGGTTTCAAATTGGCAAAATCACATTGTGATTGGTAAAATCACTTTACGTATTGGTAAAATTTATATATGTATGTGTATTAGAAAAAATTTCCTTGTATACAAAGCTAAAACTTCATAAAATTATCCTTCAACCATCTTGTTAGTTCAAAACCACATTTACCAAACTTTTAATCATTTGTGATGTAGGACCTTGGCCAAAGAAGTGGTATTTTATGTCAAACAAATCAATCTTACTTCACATTTCTATTTGGGAATTAAAATGAATTCACATTTAAATTGGGTTATAACAAAACTTATTTTTTTTCAAATTTATCTACTTCCTTAAAAGTTTGCTTTTTGCTCGATTTTCTAGTGGGGTTATTTTGCATGTATGTTCTCCCCTTTTTGGGTGACTCAGAAATGCAAAGTTCCTATTTATCTTTTACCCTATTTTAGTTTGACTATGTGGGGTGGATTTCATCACTTTCCCAAAATTATTTAAGGATGAATTGATCTAGGAAGTCACATCATAGCATCATACCAAACCCTATTTATATGACGAGGTATACAAATTGAAGAGCGTTGACATCATGAAGGCTTGGCTTTATGATTGTACATTATCATTTGAGGAAAGTAAGCCCAGGGAGTTATTTCCAATATCTTGGGCCAAGGTGTGGTACCATCTAAATGAGAAATCTTGTCAATGAGATTGAACTTCTTTATTGGTGGACTTGTGCCCATATACTATGAGGTATATAGGGACCATCTAGAAATCCAAGTAAAATTATAAGTAAACCCCAAATCTAGTAGCACTTCATTGAGACCCTTATGACTGAAGTGGTTGTGAAGGGATAAGACCTTCTCAAGAATGGCTTGATCTTGGATTACTTCTTGGATGCCTCTTTTGTCATGGATCATTCATTGACATAGGGTTGTAAAGGTAACAACCCTCGAAGATTACTTTACTCATACAAACCTTTTGAGAGAAGGGTGGGATTAAAATACCACCAATAATTACAATAATTTATTTAATGAACATTTAAATTTAATAATCCTATCTCAAGATGAGGATTTCAAAGGTTCAATGAATGTGATGCAAACACATGTTAGTTACTTAAATTGCCTTGTAATTCTTGAAGGACTATTTCAAATAATCTGGACTTATGTCCCTAAATTAGATAGGATATAATCTTCAAAAATGAATAGTTTTGAGTTCTACGTAACTTTCACGTGAAGAGTATGGTAATAATTTGGATCTATTCCCCATTTATTATAGGAGAGAATTTAAAATTATAAAATTTTGAATAATGTAGGTGTATGTATTATTGATATTTGTTTTTCAATTAGACTATAGATAAGTCCAAATTATCTGAAATACTCACTCTTGTGTGTTGTTACTTGATTTTTGTGTCACAACCTTATTTATACCTTGAAACCAAATTAAACAAACCAAGTCCAAATATAAACATTTTTATACACACATAATGAGGCATTACTCTATCAAAATTATGGGTCAAAAAAAGTGACATGTCAAAATTGGTCCCAATACCTATATTGCTTGTCCAAATCACATTGTTATGCTACCCAATTTAAACTAAAAGCCTAGCCCTAATCCAAATTACCAATTTCAAACTAATCTAAAACCAAAATCAAAATTATTGTTTAAACCATTATCGGTATGCCATCTATTTTGTTTCAAACCTGATACCAATTCAAAATCTAAATTCCAATACTGATTCAAATTCCAAATTTTAATTCCAAACCAAGTTCTAATTTTATTCTAAGCCAAATTCAAAGTCAAACATGATTGACTAGGTCAACCCAAATAAAATAAAATTAGACCTTTTCCAAAATTAAAATGCCATTCAACACTTCTTCCAAATTTCAAATTCAATCAACTTTCCAAATAAAAACAATTTTAATTTAATCAAATGATAAAAACCAATGTTGGTCAAACATTGTTAAATCCAACTTCTAATCCAAATTTTTCTCAACTTCAAACCAAACCAGCATTCCAAAGCAAACTTGCTCAAAGCCTAGATCAAATTCTATAATCAAATCAGATACTTACATGAGTAAACTTTGATTGAACTAGTACATTTGAATATTTTCATTGATAGGCCCAATTAAACAAATTCAACCAAGGTCAAGTATACTAATCCAATCAAATCCAAACCCAATTCATCTTGAACCATGTACCAAGTCAAATAAAATCCAAATTTGTTTCATCTTTAACCATGTGCCAAGCTAATCAAATCTAAATCTAATTCATCTTGAACCATGTACCAAGCCAAATTTAGGGCAAATCTAGTTCATCTTGAACCATGTGCCATGCCAACTAATTCTCATCAAGTTCATATTAAACCATGTACCAAACCAAATTTTGTACCATTTTGATTCTGATCTAATTCGTCTTGAACCACATTCTAATATGATCAGGTTCATCTTGAACCATATTCTAATTTCAATGTGAAATCAATTCTATTTAGGCCAAATCTAATTATTCTGAATATATTGCATGCCAATGTAAAACCACTTCCTATCTTTCCATTCAATCCCCACACCTTTCAATTGGGAATGATGAAGTCATGACATCCATCCTTCCTTTCATTTGAATCATATCTTGGCAAATCCACCCTATTTGGGGTGATTTCAATCTAAGAACAAGATTGACATCTTTGGAGCTCATTTTAATTAATATTAAGACTACCCTCTTTTATATTTATTTCAATTAAAATATTTCCCTCTTTGGGCCCATTCTAATTGCATTGAAGACCAAGTCTGCCCTTCTTTTGGGCCTATCCCAACCTATGCCAATTCACCTCATTTGGGGATAATCAAATCAAGACCTTTTTTACGAATTCCAATATATGCCAATCTGCCCTCTTTGGGCCAATTTAAAATGCCTAAATTAAGACTTCCCTTTTTGGGCTATTTATCTAGATCAATACCACCCTATTTGGGTTGATTTCAAATACCAAGCCATTTCCATCCTCTTTGGGGCCCATTCAAATCTATGTTAATTCACCCTATTTGGGGCCAATCAAATCAAGACCATTTCAACCAACCCCAATATAAGTAAGACCACCCTTTTTGGGGCCAAGCCAATTATATAGAGACTAATACTGCCCTTTTTGGGCCCATTCTAAGTGAGACCAAGTCCACCCTTTTTGGGGCCAATTTCTTTCATCCAATTCCCCTTCCATGTATCCTTGCTTGAGGGTGTTAATCTAAGGTATTTTCAAGTCATGGCATCTTATAATGCTAATCTTGTTCTATTATCATTATTCTTCTATCAAATTATGATAGATCAACTCACCCAACTTAGCCAACCACAAGCCCACTTTACATCTACTTTTGACATTTTGACCATTACACCAAAAGCCATTTTTGTTTTATAATAAAACCAATATTCTGGACCTATTATGCCATTACCCCTCCAAGGGACCTTTTCTATTAAAGATCCAAGTGTGCCCAAGTTTGATAACTACTTGAAGAGGGTATGTCATGATCCATTTCCCAAGCACGATCAGAGACATCCACTTCCAAAGCAATATTAAGATAGTCAAACAATTGTCAAATCACCCATCTTTGATCAGGTCCAAACCATTGATGATCCATCTATATTTGATAAAGGACCTCTATTTTAGGAAGAACTGATATTTGAAGAGCCCATTATTCAACCATTGCCAAAAATTTAACCATCATCTAAAGTCCCTAGTTTTTTTAAATACTTTTGTCCCAAGGCCTCCATTTCCAACCGAAAGGTGGACAAAGTACTTATAGACAACACAATTCAATAGGCCATCTTTATGATAACTTCAACATTAAGATTAGGTTATATTTTAGAACCAATATCAAAATTGGGTTCCATTTTGGAACCAATATCAGATTTAGCATTAGAAGTAGAATCAACAGTAGTCTCAGCATTGGATTCATATCCTCTTGATTCAAAATCAGCTTTAGAATCATAAGATATTAATGGATGTTACGACATTGGCTACACATTTCTGGCATATCTAATTGAAAACATTTATAATCCTTCTATGTTTTTTTAGGAAGCTTCCTTTGACATCGACACAATTTATCCTAGTATCCTCTATGAGAATTGTGCTATCTTTTATCCTTTTATTGCCATTACACATGCCTTTATCATTAACAAGCTTAGCCATTATATTTATGTTCCACCTCCTACAAACATCAATTGGGATCGATAAAATCACACATGGTTGAACTTATTCCATGATAATGTTTCAGTGGCAAAATTTTTGTGGAAGCAAAACATTATCCAAACAGAAGAATAATCTAAGTCCAAAATCATCATCTTCTATTGAAACCTTGTTTGAGGTGCTAGGGGATAAGAAGCATAAACAAATTAGAATCCTTTAGTAAAATATTTTTTAAGGCATTAAGGGATAATCAAAATAAATTATCAAAATCCCTTAGTGAGACCTTATTTAAGGTGATATTGGACAATCCAAGTCAAAATAATCAAGAAGACTTTGTTCATTAAAGCTTCTTTGGGGCAATTAGTTTCTCATTGCTTGATGAAGAAGTTATTGAAGTCAATATCATCCCCACCAAAACCAAAATAAATTTGAATCCATAATCAACAATTATTTATGTCATTGAAAAATCCTAATCATCATTTGTCCATCAACCATTATACATTCCAATATGATCCTATTATCCATTCAATATATATATATATATATTACATTATCCAATAAAACCATTTAGCCCATGCCTACCCTTGTTTACACTTCTTAGAAGCACTCTTATTTCTAGAGGCTATGAAGACATCTTGTTTAGAGGTTTGAAGGAAGAAAAATCAATAACCAATGAAGATCACAACAACAGTATTATAGTTCACATCAACAACAAGATTTAGACAAAGCAACCATTCTAAGCAGGTTTGGTTTGACAACAAAGGTTCCACATTATGCATCTCATAATCCTCCATTGAGTTGATATACTATAAAATCCAAAAAAATAAAAAAGAATAATTAAAAATACAAAAGAAATCAAAAAGAGAAAGAGAAATCATTGGTCCAATGGTGAAAACCATGCTTATGACACCTTGGTAAAAGTACCATGATAAAAACCAAGTTTTTGGTGTCATACATAAATAATTTATTATTTGTAAGTACCATTTTATCCATTTAATTGATCCAAGTGGATCCATAAATGCTCCAAAAATAAAGTCATCAAATTTTAGGTTGATCATTGCCATGGAGAAGGGCTCATCGAGAGATTTTAAGTGCATCTTACAGTTCATAAAATGGAGCCCATATGCACAAAATATCGCATGTCAAATATCAACTAGGGTAAATAAAAAATTTAGGGTTTGGATAGAACATCCATTTGGACATCGACAAGTGGTGAGTGGTCGACAAATGGAGAGAGGAGATTAGACCATGTGGTGGGTCCTCAAGCCACCATGTGGCTTGCCACCAATCAATTGTTTACCATGGTCCAATTTTAAATATATTGTAATTAATTATCATTGAATATTCCAAAAAAACCATATAATCTATCACTTTCACATGACACCTCATAGTTTCCACATACCTACCACGTGACCATATATTCTATGTCACATTCCATATCCCAACATCTATGTTTTAACCCACATTTTCCACATGCCACCACAAATTCCCACATAGTACATGGTGATGCCAATTACTTGGCATTATAAACCATGAGTTTTGTGGTATATCAATATCCAAAGAACCTCCCACCTTCCCAATGTGGGATAAAGGATAACATTGACCACCGAAACCGTTGAGAAGGGATTTGGACCTTGTTATTTGTGATAAAAAGATAAGCTCCCAACCAATTGGGATGTTGGTGGAAGCACCATATAAAGGGGTCGAGTTTGTATTTGAAGGTAAGGTTTTGGACATGAATAGTGATTCCAAGGCATGTATGAGAGTGATGCAGGGACTTAGAGAATTTTAAAAGGCTCGAACAACATAGTTCTATTTTCGAGAGTATTTCTGAGATAGGAATAAGCTTGAATATATTATTTTGGTGACTCTAAAATATTTGTAAAGATATTTTGAAATATTTTAATAGGATTAATCTGCCCATTAGAGTGGATCCAGAGATGTAGGCTTTATATCCAAACTTTGTTATCAAATCGAGTGTGGTATTTCTGTCGAACTGGTCTCTTTATTTATTACACTCTTAAAATTCAATGTATTTTGGATATTTTAAATCTGATTTTAATTTTTTAATCATTTAAAATGTTTATTTGTATTAAATCATTATATTAAGGTTTCAATCCATTACAAGTGTGTTTTTGCTACTACGACACTTATTTGTTTGTGATTACATATCATCAATCTTATTCAACCCAACCCATTTTTTTGTGACCATTGGTCTTCCCTTATTTATCTTGTTGTGAAAATGGAAGGTATAGTGAGACCTATTTGGGAACCATTTGTCCTATTACCCGCATGACATTTTGAAGACTAGACACATTTGGTTCTAATATGACATGGTCCTTAGGTACTTCTAGTCCTTCCCTCATTGTCATTCATTATCATGTACCATTTGACTATGTTCTTGTAACATTCTTATTTTTCAACCTTTTTATTGATTCATAGGACCCCCTAGCAAGGTTGAACCACATTGACCTGAGGTTTATTTGGATTATGTAGGCATTGCTTAATTTCTAAGGTCAACTTGGTTACCCCTTTTCCATGCTTTCACTATTTTTTAAGCAATTTAAGATGCACTCTTTCTATTTTATGAGAAATTTAAGACATGCTTTCACCATTTTACAATCAATTTAAACCACGTTTTCATTGTTTTACAAGTAACCTAAAACATGCTATCATTATTTTATGCATTAAACCATTTTGCGTCTCATAATCCCCCATTGCTTTAGGATGCCAAAAACCAAAAGACATTCAAAACATTCTAGGAAACCATAAATTTTTTAAAATCCATAAAAAAAACCTAAAACCAAAATAAATCCAAAAAAAGGATTACAATATTTATGAGGGTATTAAGCCACAAAATTTATGCTTGCTTTGTCATCCTATTCACCAATGGCCTTTGCCTCTAGATGGCACAGTTTACCACATTTGTTGGGTGGGAACCCCTTATCTATCAATGATCATTTCTAGTTACCATTGTCATTCCTTCATTTACCCTCCCATTTCCAAAAAAACTACATCAACCTAAGGTCCACATGGATTATGTAGGCAGCGCTTGGATGCATGGAGCATCTCAGGTTAACTCAGCTAATATTATTTCCATTCTATTTTTTTAATTTACCTCAAAACCCTCTCATTGTTTTATGAGTTTGACTTTTTCTATTCTTCTTTTATAATCAAAACTCTTACTTAGCATCATTTTTCATCTTTCCAATATCCTTAGGAGAACTACATTTTGCCTAAAGTCCATAGGACTATGTAGGCAATGTCCACTTGCATGGGGCATTTGGAGTTAGCTCGGCCACCCCTTCCTTTTTATTCTATTCCCCTCCATCTAGGTTACCATCTTGTCCTATCAATTATCCTCTAGAACTTAGGGGCCAAATACCCAAAAGTAATGCCTTGATTTCACACACGTACAAATGATTCACTAATTGTTTATTTTATGGTGTGTTTATGTGTTTGTCTATAATGATTGGTTTTGATTATTCTTGGAATGTTTCTTTCCTCTTGAGAAACTGGATGCTTTTTGTCACTTTTCTTTTCAGATTATGTTTGCTTACTTATTTGTTTGTTTTTTATGTTGTCGCTTCAACTCATTCCATTGTGTTGGTAGGGTCACCACCATGGTGCTTCCTATCATGTAGCTATACTTGAGTCTCTTGATTGACATTTATCAACATTGTCATCATGGCTTGTATCATTGGTGTGTTTTTTTCAATTGTCTATTAGGTCTACGGTCAATCCTTATGCACATTATGTCCTGGCCATCATGGTGTTTTATATCATGGTGCATATCATTCGGTGTTACATCAATAATCAAGTGTTGGAAATCTAATTGATAATGTTAAAATAAAATTTCTCCTTGTCTACTATCCTATAACCAATTAATCATATGCCTAATCATAATTTCTCAAAATTAAAATTTTCCCTACTAAGGCAAACCGTTTAGACTGATCAACAATAAAATTTATCCTATTGGGTCAACTCCTTAGATAGGTGATCAAATCCATCCTATTGGTGTAAACCATTGAGATCAATCAATGATCAAAATTTCCCTACTAGGTTAGTTCCTTGGATCAATGATCAAAATATCCTCTAGTGGGGCACATTATTATGATAAACCAAGAGCACCCTTTTTGGGGCTCAATCCATCATCTAGTATTTATTCTAATTTCAAGCCTATATATTTCTCCTAGTTTGTCTTCTTCCTCTCTTTTTTGAGGACCCTTATGTTTCAACTTCTTCCCCAACTATCCTCTTAAGGGGGTATTCAAGGCTAATCAAATGCCCTTTAGGGCACCAATATGAGTTTATAGACTCATAAAATTTAAAGAAGAAAAGTGAAGAGTGGAGACATCATTCTTCAAGCATTATCAAATTTATTCTTAATGAATTTTTATTTATGTGAAAAGATGTTATTGTGCCTACTATCTCGCAATGCCTTCTCAAATAGGGGGAAAATGTAGAAACTTCATTTAACCAATTTCATGTCTGAATTTCAATCAAGCGAAAAAATTTGTAATCCTATGCAAATTTAACTAAAAATTACCATTGGACTTAATTTACCTGCACAATTTTCATTTTAACCCAAAATTGTAAAGACACATCCTTGATTGGGGAAATGAATCATATTGCATTATTAATCTTACAAAGCACATCCTAAATTAAATCAACTCTTTAAAAGTGTCTTCACAAGATAATTAAATAAATACTTGATTGACAAATGGAAATATTGAAAAAATCCACCATTCTTCTAATCATTGATTAATCCTACTTAATCAAGCCTCCATATATTTGGAATTATCCTATTTTCTTAAAATCAAAAATGAAATATTGCCTCACAAATAGATGACATCATCAGGAAAAGTGTGTAAGAAAGAAAAGGTTATGACATGTCTTACATTTTACTTACACACTCAAGACAAGTTCTTACACTTATTTTACATATTCTTCCTCTTACACCCCTCCTACACACTCCAAGAGGGCTAATGACTGCAATTTTCTTCCAATATGAATTCTATACTCTAAAAGGCCTTAAATGGAATCTCTTACATAGTCCATGAGTATAATCATATATTTGAGGATTGATCCTTAACCCTCCATCTTGAGATAAGATGAACAATTTAGAATGATTTAGGAAATCTACAAATAAGAACTTGACACCTCTCATTTCAAAAAACTTCTCCATGCAAACTTACTTTGCCAAATTATAAAAGGAGCTTCAAAACTCTCATGACAAGCCTAATTTAATATCAAGTGTAGACAAAGAGATATTATTCCCACATAAGGAATCAAAGCATTGACAAATACTTCTACATTTACAATTCAAGTTTGCCTTATTTAGACCGATTCACAAGAGAATATTCAAGGGAGGTAAAAGCATGGTTCTTTTTCTTCCAATGGCATTTCTTACTTTTTTTCCACATAGCTCAACCTAGGGATTAAGCTTGAGATGTTATGTCTTTAATTTACTTTGATTTTTATTGGGTGAATATTTTGTCATCAACTAACTGAAGACAAAATGGGTATATCAACCACAGCATAGGGAGATTTACACCATGATAAGTATGGGTGTACCAGATCTGGACGAAGTAAATCTCTCCTCTCATCAAGGGGAGGTTTCCTATAAATATTTATGCGCTATATGTATATAATTAAGCAGAAAATAACATATGGGGTGGTATAACAGCATCTACCTCTCTTTTTTCAGAGGTAATGTACAAAGAACAAAAGCAAGATATCTTGATCCTTAGCTAATGACACTCCTCTTCTTTCAGGAATGGTATTAGACGGGAAGCAAAAGATCACCTGAAGTGACAAAGTTCACAAGAACAATTATGCAAGCACAAAGTCTTCCGTAGTGTCTTTCAATGATCTAGGATAGGCGTAACCATAGAGTGGAACGAAGCACAAAGTCTTCGTCTGAAACTACAAAAGATGATTGAATTTCAAAGATAAAAGAAGCTCAAAGTATATCTTCTACTTTTAGAAATGCTCTTAGATAATATAAACACACCCACTTTGCTTATTAAATCAGATAAACAAGAGATTATCAGGAAAGAGAACATTAGAAACTGTTTCCTAGACAACACAGATAACTTCAACAGAAAGTCTAAAATAAACCTGCTTCTCATTCATTCAAAAAAATATGATTTACAAGTTTGAGCACAAAGTCTCAAAAGTTGCTTCAATTTCGGCAGAGTGTTTGCTCTCTATATTTCCAAGATAATTTACAAATGAGGTCTCCACTATATATAGGGAGAAAATCTTCAAAAACTAGAAAATAATAAAATACAAAAATATCTCAGTCAAAGATGACTCATCTTTGACTTTGAGATATTTTTTCAAAATATTTACATGTAATTACATCTTACAAAATTGCATGCACTTTTCACAAAACAGAAGTGCATAAGGAAAGAAGAAGAAAGAAGGGAAGAAATTCAGTTCTTGCTGCCAGATTTCTTTATATGGGCATCGTACATAGTGATGGATGCCTAAATTCCTATGCTATCTGGTGCAACTATGTTTTTGGAGACGATCCTAGCTCTAATCAATGTGTCTTTCAATACTGTGATGGCCTTAGCATGACCAGTTAACCTAGATTTTAGATTTTCTAAAGTTAACTGAGCGTCTAGAATACTGTCCACAGAAGACATTGAGAAGGATTTTTCTTCAAAATCTCTCCGAATCATCTCTTTGAAACTCTGAATCATTTCTTCTACCGAAAGGAACTGATTGTCCTTAGATGTTAGGTTGCATGGCAGCTCTTCTAGTTTATTCAACATGCTTAGGTCACTCTTCTCACTAGCCTCCTTGAAAGCTTTGAGATCATCAATTAGATCTTTGAGTACCTGGATCCTGAAGATCAGTGACTCCTTGATTGCAACATAGGAGTCCTTGCTGGAGATGACACCGATAGATATCAAGGTGCTTTTCTTCAGGTCTTTCATCTCCTTCCATTTGCTAAGATCTTTTTTTGAATTATCAATCTTCTGAGAGATAAGGGAGACAAAGTCATCTAACTCTACTTTTACTTTCCTCATCTTACCCGTCCTTTCTGCAACCTCTGATAACAAAGAAACTCCCTGAGTATGCATTCTTTCAATATAATCCTCTAGGACTTTTCCCTTCAAGTAAGTCTTTTCTGCTTTTTGAATGACTGGGTCATCCATGGAGAAGGCCTCTGGAGTTGCCACTTCAGGGGGAAGAGTGAACCTTCTTATTACTGTCATTAGCTGCTCTATCTTGGCCTTGTAATAATCTTTCATCTCCTTCTCTCGGTTGAATTTCTGGACCATGATGTCCATAGCAGACTGAAGGTCACTTTTTGCACCTTCGTGAGTAACTTTTCTAAGTTCAACACGAGAGATGAAATAGCTGCTCATTTCGAAACCCTCAAGGGTTGTGTCTTATGGAGGCTTGGCAATTTCCAAAAATTTTTGCCCTTTTTCCTCGACCAATTTGGAGAGGATCTTTGGCCTCTTCGGAGCCTTAGCTTTCACTGGCACTATTTTTCCAAAGTCGAAGTCATCTAGAGAAATGTCCAACTTTTTTATTTTGGGGGTGAATGCTGACATCCAAGGCGAGAGAGAAGTACCTGTTGTGGCAATAGTTGTCTCAGCTGGTGTTACTATGGTAGCTTCTACACTGTTAGTGGTGACAATAATTGCAGTTGGAGTAACCGGTGAAACTACACCAACACTGATTATGGCTCTTGTGTAGGGCTTGCTGCCAAGTTGAAGGAAGGAGATGATAAACTTGGAATGGACCTAGAAGAGCGAGGAGAACCTCCAGAAGCGCCCTGAGGATCACCAAATATGACTTGAGAAGGAGAGGCAGCTCCAAAAGAGGCAACACTGATCAGAGAGATAGGAGAAGAGGGTACCACGAGAGACTAAGGGGGAGAAGGAGAGACGCTCTTGAGCGGCTGCGCTTCTTCCTATGAGAGTGGAGGTCCAGTGCTTGGTTGCCCTGATGGTTGATCATCTGTCTCCATTGGCTGGGCCGCTTGTGTCTAAGGGCTTTGTTCCTCAGTTTCTTTTGTTGTCGCTTCAGGCTCTTCAGTAGTCTTAGGCTTCTTAGATACAAAGATGATTCTAGGCTTGTGAGGCCTAGAAGGGGAAGGTACATCACCTTTATTTTTGGTTTTATTCTCTGCCTTTTTCTTCATCTCTGCTTGATATTCAGCGTCTGATCCCATGATGAATTCTCTTAGGACGATCCCTTTGGCTGTTAACCAATCATTGGTGTTAGCCAATATTGGTTCGAATTTTTTCCTTAGAGAAGTCAACTCTTTCTGAGACCACTGAGTTGGAAGAAGAGGGGAACCAGCAACCTTTTTGATTAGGTATTTGTTGTTGACGATGTTCCCGTCGTCGGTCAGACTGGAGGAGATCTCTGCAAGTCCCAGATATTCAATCTGGTCTAGGGTCATCTTGAAGTAATCCATCCTTTTGATCTCTTCAGTTATTCTCAGGTTGATTCAGATATCCTCAATTATGGGCTCATGGAACTGAGTCTTTTGCCTGATTTTATCTTTGACTCCCCTGTAGTCAAATTTTTCTTTTCTCTTGAATGGTTTTAGAGTGACCATCTGCATTTCAGTTTCTATGACCTTGGCTTTGGCTACTGTTGCAATAGAGTACCTGCCAATTTTGATTGGAAACCTGAAACCTGGTTTCTTCAGCTCTATTTGTCTGGTATGCACGACAATCAGTTGTCAACAAAGTTCCATTAATACCAACTTATTTGAAGGGAACCTGGGGAGCATGTAGGGGTAGCCTTGGTAAAAATCGACCCAAAAATAGCAAAAGGTGGGGAATTGTAGGAACATGCAGCCGTAATCATTGATGACTATCCAAGTCTCGTCTGATACTCTCTTTTACTCAAGCTGAGGGTTGAAGAGGCATAGGAATGTGGTGAAAAAGGCATCATTTACCCTTTTAAAGTGGCGGGTCGATCCTTGCAGAGTCAGTTGAGGGTAATATGAGTACACTGGGGTTGTCTTTCTATCTCCCTCTGTGGTTAAGCTCGAAAAAGTTTGCATGGCGATAATTATGTACACAAGGTACGAAGTCATATAGAACTTGTAAGAAGTCTGTACCTTGGTTAGTTTTTCATGGAGGGCATTGTTGATCTGCTCTCCCCAAAAGATGACCTATTTGCTTTGGAGGATGATTTTGATGAATGGGTACATCTATTCATGGAATAGTGAAGAAGATGGGAGGCCTCGTACTCTTCTGAGATGGGTGATCAAGTCGCCAACCTCCTCAATAAAATCACTTCTTGGAAAGTTCTGCGGCCATCTTGATAAGCCGGTCTTAGGGGTCTTCAACCATTTGTAATTCATGACTTTCTTTGCCCTCTCAGGGTCTTTGTCGTATTCCTTCTAAGCGTCCACAAAGCCAATCTTGGTTACTTCAGTGGCTGGAGGGCACATGAAAACTTTATCAATGAATTCGGGATCCAGCCGAATCACCATGTTGCCGCTGGCATCGGAGATCGACCTGGTCTCTTTGTTGTAGAAGCGAGCACATTAGAGAATGAACTCAATATGATGTGCTGCCACTAGAAAAGTGGCCACCAGGTGGATGTTACTCTCGATGATCCTCTTCATCTCGGTGCTTGGATTCGTCACCTTTGTTCGAGCTATGAATTCGGCCATGTCCACGTGGCCAATCTCGGTGTCCTGAATGTCGTCGACATTTGAGGAGACTGATGTGAGCGAGAAGACACCTTGATATTTGTACTTCATGGTCTTTGCTTTTTTCAAAGATGCTTCAGTCATGGGAACTGGTTTTAGTCGGACAGGTGTTGATGAGCAAGAGTTCTCTAAAGGTGCTACATACATGATTACGAGATTTAAAAAAAAGTGGCCAAATGGGGAAAATGCAATTTTAGTGTTCATGGTCAACAGAGGTCACTTAAAAAGGTTAGGTTAGAAAAAGGACCAGAAAATGAGGAAAAAAAGGAAAAAAAAGTCAATGTAGAAAATCTTTTGGAGTTAGGAAAATATGGGGGAGGGACGCACGGGCGGTAAAATTTGCCACCTCTGCATGTTGGAATAAAAGAGATGCAAGGGCGTCGAAATTCGCCGCCTTCACAGAGATGACCTGCACGGGCAACGAATTTTGTCGCCCTTACAACTTTAGAGAAGAAAGAGGTAGGGGTGGCAAAATTTGTCGCCCCTGCAAGGATGAAAAAGTGAGGGAAGGGACGGCAAATTTTGTTGTCCTTGCATGTCAGGCAAAGATCGTGGGCGAGCGGTGAAATTTGCTGCTCGTGCATGAAAAGAGAGTGTGGGCGGTGAAATTTGTCGCCTGCAAAGGTGAACAGGGGGAGGGACTGACACACAGGTGGTGAACTTTGCCACCCTTGGGGCTAGATGCCGGTTTGGAGAAGAAAAATCGTGGGGGATGGGCGACAAATTTGTCGTCCATGCGGGTTTGGTCAAAGCCGTGAGAAATAGAGAGGGAAATCATTTTTAGCCATCCCAGCAGGATGAAAGGGTTCACTAAAACAATAAACAAATTGATGAAAAAGAAAAACAAATGCAAAAATGATATCGACCTGGAAAGTTGCGTGTGCCACAAGCTCGAATCCATGAAATTGCTCTTCAAGTCGCTCGCTAGATCATCCAGACGTGAAGGGCAGGAGGAGAGGAGGAAGCAATGAGAAGAAATGGGGTTCAAATCAGTTTATATGAGGTGAAAATCAACCCTAAAAACCCATTGCATGCGGCAATAAATGCCACGCATGGAAACTGAGACATGCTCAGGTGGCAAGATTTGCTACCCTTGCATGTCTTGGTGGGTTCGAATGCAGGGGCAAAAAATTTTGCTGCCCTTGAAGGTAAAGATGCAAGGGCGGAAAAATTTATTGCTCTTGCAAGAAAAATGTAGGGGCGGCAAATTTTGCCGCCCTTGCTTTCTAAGGGTCAAAATGCACTGGCGGCAAATTTTACCGCCCGTGCACAAAAAGAGAAAAGACCAACTCTAGAAGAGGCAGTCTGGGAGAGGGGTTCCTTGGTCGCAATGAGATCGTGGTCACTCTCACGTTCCTAGGCCAAGATGAGAATGAATTCAAAACTCCTCTCAAAAGTGAACTTAGAGAGACAAAAGATGAAACGGACAAGTTTCGTAGGGAGTTGTTCTCAAAAATGGGCTAATCTAATTTTGGAAACAACAGCTAGCTCCTATTGGGGAACTTTCGTTAATCGAATTGATTAGTGGGAGTAGAAACCAGTCTCTAAGTGCCTTCATCCAAGCCATTGGGCTATGGAGTCAGGATAAAAATGAAAAAAAAAATAGACAAAACATAAAAACTGTACATATATACAAATGGACTTCTCTAAGTCTCAAGGATTGAACAGCTTCAAATGTTGTCCGCTGTGAGGTAGTGCAAATGGTGTTCCATCTTGGTATTCTAGCAAGAAGCTAGCCTCACCATAGAGCTGTCAAATGGTGAACGTGCCTCTCCACAGGGAGTCAAATTTGCCATGCATCCCTTTTGGTTCTCGCCTCTTGTCCCACAACAAGACTTGATCTCCGACTTGAAATTCACAAACTTTAGTTTTCTTATCAAAGAGTGCCTTCACCCAATTCTGATGTTCCTTAATTCGATCCACTACCATAGATCGACGCTCATTCAGCTTGTTTAGACACATGATTCTTTTGTCGACCAAGATTTTGAAGGTTGAGTCAGAAAATGAGCAATGTCAGAATACCACTCGTCAGTAGTGGAAACAAAGAGGACCGTAGGTATGCCTTCGATCTCTACTTCTTCACTTTCTGCTTTGCCTGGAATGTTGTTGGCAATCAACTAACAAAGACCTTTTCTCCGTATGAGTTTGGTTGGTTTGATATCCAGATCAAACTTATGAGTTTTGGCAATCCAGTTACCTCTCTTCGTACCGAACTCCTACTGAGTCAAAATGGATTTTATTGTAGTGTCTGGTATGAGAACTTCGGTGTGAGAGTTCAGGATATAAAACCTAAAATGATTAACTGCTTTGACTACAACATATGCATGCTTCTCCATAAGAGAATATTTTAGCTCGTGATCCTTGAGTGGACAACTCATGAATGAGATAGGAGATTCTGCACCTTCTAGATTTTACTGAACTAGAATAGCCGATAGTGTATGTTCGGAGGCATAACTATATATTTTGAAATTTTTAGTATAATTTGGATAGACCAAGACTGGTGCATGGGCGATTGCTTCTTTAATCTATTTGAACGTTGATTTACCTTCAGCAGTCCACCTAAATGTAGCGTTGTCCTTCATCATGTTGACAATATGACGAGTTTTCTCATCAAATTCAGGAATAAACCTTTCAAGAAAATTCACCTTTTCAAAGAAAGAGTGAACTGCAATCTTGCTGGTAGGGAGATTAAGTTCCTGAATGGACTTGACTCTTTCTGAATCAATTTTAATACCTTCTCGGGACACGATGTGTTTGAGAAGTTTTCTTTCAATTACTCTAAAGACAGATTTCTTTGGGTTTAAAGAGATACCGTTCTGACGACAGCGT
This sequence comes from Torreya grandis, assembly GCA_037957365.1. Lineage (NCBI taxonomy): Eukaryota > Viridiplantae > Streptophyta > Pinopsida > Cupressales > Taxaceae > Torreya > Torreya grandis. The sequence continues at coordinate 2,601,458 of JARHVA010000166.1, read as the reverse complement.
TCCAGTATCTTTTGCAAATGGTGAACATGCTCAGAACGATGTTTTGAAAACACTATCAGATCATCCAGGTATACTACAATGAATTTTTCCATCTCATCTTTGAAAGTGAGATCTATCACCCTTTGAAAAGTGGCGCCTGCGTTTATCAAACCAAAAGGCATTCTTCGGTAAGCGAATGTGCCCCAAGGTGTGGTGAACGTTGTTTTGTGTTGATCTGCTTTTCTGACTTCGACCTGATTGTACCCTAAAAAATTGTCTAGCATTGATAATATTTTTGAACCTGTTACCATTTGCAGGACTTGATCCATAATGAGAAGAGGGTAGTTATCTTTTAAAGACAATTGATTTAAGTTTCTGAAATCCACACAGATTTGAATTTTGCCATTCTTTTTTTTGACAGGCACTATGTTGGCAATCCATGTTGAGTGATGGATTGAAAAAATTATCCAGGCATTCAGCATCTTTTGTATTTCAGCTAAAATAGTATCTGAAATTTTTGGATTATATTGCCTGGATTTTTGCTTGTAAGGTACAGAGTTGGCTTTCAGGAGAATGTTGTGATGGATGTCATTTGGCCTGAGTGATTTCAGATCATCATAGGAATAGGCCAATACATCCATATACTGGTGGAGTAGACTAACAAGCTCAAATCTTTCCTCGGGAGTGCAGCATTTCTCAATGTTTATCATCTTAGGATCACGCTTGGTTCTCAAGTTGACTTGATCAAAATCTTGAGAAGAATTTGAATCTGTTCGTTGTTGTTTAACAAACCTATTATGGTTATCAAACAACTTCTTTAGGGAAACCAGACCTTTGGAAATATTATTCCCCTTAAGCTGTAGGAAATCCTCACTTGTATCCGTATTGGTCTCAGGAGTTGCTTCACATTCTCGGAGTTCACTACCTTCAAAACACAGTTGTTCAAAACTGTCTTTTTGCTCCAAGAAGGTGATGATTTGATCATCATTGTTAAACACTTGCCAGTGGCCAGCATTATCAGGTACACTTGGTCAAAAGACCAGCTCAATAGTGTATCTATCTCCCTTAAAGTCTGGGTGAGGGACTAAACGGGTGGCAGAGACAGCCAATGCATCTGCCTGGTCATTGAATTCCCTTGGAACGGTAGAGATGTTGAAAGCGTTAAAATTTTCAATCTGATCCCAGACTAAGTTGTGATAGTGGCGCAACCTTTTATTTTTCGTTTGATAGAGGTTCCTCACCTGGCAGACTATCAACTCAGCATCCCCTTTAGCATGGAGTAACCTAATGCCCCTTTCTCTGGCAGCCTGTAGTCCAAGCAATAGGGACTCATACTCAGTCGTGTTGTTGGTATTGTTGAACTACAATTTGTAATACAAAGGAATAATATCTCCCTGAGGAGATACCAACATAACCCCGGCTCTCGATCCAGTAGAGGAGCAGCTGCCGTCAAATTCTAAGGTCCATACCTCGTTAGATGCTATTTTTTCTTTGAAAACTCTTTTGTTTGGGGGAAGAGGCTCTTCCATGTGTTCATCTTGATTTGTCAATTTTTTTGTTGTGCCAGCTGAACACAGTCTCAAGTTATCACCCAAAGTAGTTTCATCAGATGCCTCATGGGTTCCTTCTGTAGATAAGAAGTAATTACCCATCCCTGAGGACTCAAATAAAATTTGAGCTTCTGGTGCTGATGATCGGGTAACTACATACCTTGCTTCTTTTTTAGGAATCAACTTCTTCATGACACCTTGAACTGAAATTCTTGCTTCCAACAAGTCCATACTTAGCTCACCTCCAACATCTTTGCAAAAATTCTGTCCAAGCAAGATGTCGTAAGATGCTGGAACATCGGCCACTAAAATCGTTATTTTTATCCGCTTTTTTGGAAAAGCCGTGAAGGCATATTGAGTGTCTTTTATTTGACCAAAGAGAGGGACTTGCTTATTTTCCATGGAAAAACACCTCCCAAAAATTTTGGTCAAAGTCAGGCCAAGAGAATCTGCCACTTTCGCGGGCATGACATTATCTGAAGCTTCAGAGTCTATAATACAGTTACTCAGTTTATAACCATTTATAAGTAGGGAAACATAGAAAGGTTCTATTTTCTTGAGAGCGATAGGAGGAGTCATAACAAGATTGTTTTGGGCTGATTTATCTTTAGGGAGATCATGAACTGCCTTCAAAGAATCTTGTCCTACGGGTACGGCGTTATTTTTCACATATTCTGCTAACCTATAAGACTGTTTTAGGTTAGCCCTCAAATATTCAATCTCTGTCATTTAAATTTTAGTCTTTCTAGCATGATCAATTATATCAAATAATTGAAAAGAACTTGTAACAAAGGAAGATATCGAGTGATTGGCACTGGTCTGAGTAACAAAAGTGGAAGATATCGGGTGATTGGGAGTACTTACTTTTTTATGGGTCACTTGATCTTTTGATTGTAGAGGCAATGGAGTCCTACGTTTAGCGATGAAAACCGTTGGTCGAGGTTCTTCCTTTGCCTTTCCTTTGTCAGTCTGTGAAGCCGACTGATTTTGAGATCTGGTGAAAACAACGTAAGATCCATCTAAACCCTCTCTTTTACTTCTAGCTTCATCTTGGTAATCCAAAAAACTGATATTAAAGTCACCAGCTAATTCCTCTTTCTGCTCATCAAAGAGATTAGCATCTTCTTATTGATCTAACTGAGGTTGGAACGAGTTGTCGTGTTCAGCCTCTAGGTAACCCACCAAAGGAATTACCCCATGGGCCTTGAGCCATTATGTTAGGATGATTAAATGGTGGGATAATAAACCTTGGTGGGGTATTTATAGGTAGGACACGATTAACAGTAGAAAAAGAAGCTCTACTTTGCGTTGGTGACCCGATAAGATCAGGAAGAAGACTCCTAGATCGTTGAAGGAAAGGTGGTGGAGGAAACAGATCAAAATTACTCTGCTGCGCCAACTCAAACACAGAGTCAAAAACACCCTTAGATCTCTGACTTCTGGTGTAGCGTGGAGTTGCCAGATTTTAAATAGAAAAGAGACTAAAACTACTTCAAATTGGATCTTGAGGCTTCAAAATGCACATTCTTCTCAGCGGTCCTAGTTTTGCAAATCAGATAATGTAACGAAGATGGAGGAAGATGGTAAGGCTATAATGATAATGGATAAGACATGGAACGGAGTCGCCAGACTATGTAATGGATAAGGGTAGGAATTGCTTCAATCTAAAATTTGAGGTTTCAGACTACACATTCGAGGTCCCCAACAGAGTCGCCAAAAAATTGTTGGGTGAATATTTTATCGTCAACTAACTGAAGACAAAATGGGTATATCAACCACAACATAGGGAGATTTACACCACGACAAGTATGAGTTTACCAAATCTGGATGAAGTAAATCTCTCCTTTCATCAAGGGGAGGTTCCCTATAAATATTTATGCGCTATATGTATATGATTAAGCAAAAAATAACACATGGGGTGGTATAACAGCATCTACCTCTCTTTTTTTAGAGGTAATGAACAAAGAACGAAAGCAGGATATCCTGATCCTTAGCTAACGACACTCCTTTTCTTTTAGGAATGGTATTAGACGGGAAGCACAAGATCACCTGAAGTGATAAAGTTCACAAGAACAATTACGCAAGCACAAAGTCTTCCGTAGTGTCTTTCAATGATCTAGGACAGGCGTAACCGTAGAGTGGAACGAAGCACAAAGTCTTCATCTGAAACTACAAAAGATGATTGAAACTCAAAGATAAAAGAAGCTCAAAGTCTATCTTCTACTTTTATAAATGCTCTTAGATAATATAAATACATCCACTTTGCTTATTAAATCAGATAAACAAGAGATTATCAGGAAAGAGAACATAAGAAATTGTTTTCTAGACAACACAAATAACTTCAACACAAAGTCTGAAATAAACCTTCTTTTCATTCATTCAACAAAATATGATTTACAAGTTTGAGGACAAAGTCTCAAAAGTTGCTTCAATTTTGGTAGAGCGTTTGCTCTCTATATTTCCAAAATAATTTACAAATGAGGTCTCCACTATATATAGGGAGAAAATCTTCAAAAACTAGAAAATAATAAAATACAAAAATATCTCAGTCAAAGATGACTCATCTTTGACTTTGAGATATTTTTTTGAAATATTTACATGTAATTACATCTTACAAAATTGCATGCACTTTTCACAAAATAGAAGTGCATAAGGAAAGAAGAAGAAAGAAAGAGAGAAATTGAGTTCTTGCTGTCAGATTTCTTCATATGAGCATCGTACATAGTGATGGATGTCTGAATTCTTACGCTGTTTAGCACAACTGTGTTCTTGGAGACGATCCTAGCTCTGATCAATGCGTCTTTCAATCCTGTGATGGCCTTAGCGTGATCGATTAACTTGGATTTTAGATTTTCTAAAGTTAAATGAGCGTCTAGAATACTGTCCACAGAAGACATTGAGAAATATTTTTGTTTAAAATCTCTCTGAATCATCTCTTTGAAACTCTAAATCATTTCTTCTGTCAGAAGAAACTGATTGTCCTTAGAGGTTAGGTTGCATGGCAGCTCTTCTAGTTTATTCAGCAGGCTTAGGTCACTCTTCTCACTAGCCTCTTTGAAAGCTTTGAGATCATCAATTAGATCTTTGAGTACCTGGATCCTGAAGATCAGTGACTCCTTGATTTCAACATAAGAGTCCTTGCTGGAGATGACACCGATAGATATCAAGGTGCTTTTCTTCAGGGCTTTCATCTCCTTCCATTTGCTAAGATCTTTTTCTAAATTATCAATCTTCTGAGAGATAAGGGAGACAAAGTCATCTAACTCTGCTTTTACTTTCTTCATCTTACCCGTCCTTTCTGCAACCTCTGATAACAAAGAAACTCTCTGAGTATGCATTCTTTCAATATAATCCTCCAAGACTTTTCCCTTTAAGTAAGTCTTTTCTGCTTTTTGAATGACTGGGTCATCCACGAAAAAGGCCTCTGGAGTTGCCGCTTTGGGGGGAAGAGTGAACCATCTTATTACTACCGTTAGCTGCTCTGTCTTGGCCTTGTAATAATCTTTCATCTCCTTCTCTCGGTCAAATTTTTAGACCATGATGTCCATAGCAGACTGAAGGTCGCTTTTTGCACATTCGTGAGTAACTTTGCCAAGTTCAACATGAGAGATGGAATAGCTGCTCATTTCAAAACCCTCAAGGGTTGCGTCCTGTGGAGGCTTGGCAATTTTTAAAAATTTCTGCCCTTTTTCCTCGACCAATTTGGAGAGGATCTTTGGCCTCTTCGGAGCCTTAGCTTTCACCGGCACTATTTTTCCAAAGTCAAAGTCATCTAGAGAAATGTCCAACTTTTTTCTTTTGGGGGTGAATGCTGACATCCAAGGCGCGAGAGAAGTACCTATTGTGGCAATAGTTGTCTCAGCTGGTGTTACTATGGTAGCTTCTACATTGTTAGTGGTGATAGTAATTGCAGTTGGAGTAACCAATGAAACTACACCAACCACTGATTCTGGCTCTTGTGTAGGGCTTGCTGCCAAGTTGAAGGAAGGAGATGATAAACTTGGAATGGACCTAGAAGAGCGAGGAGAACCTCCAGAAGTGCTCTGAGGATCGCCGAATATGACTCTAGAAGGAGAGGTAGCTCCAGAAGAGGCAACACTGATCAGAGAGATAGGAGAAGAGGGTACCACGAGAGACTAAGGGGGAGAAGGAGAGATGCTCTTGAGTGGCTGCGCTTCTTCTTGTAAGAGCAGAGGTCTAGTGCTTGGTTGCCCTGACGATTGATCATCTGTCTCCATTGGCTGGGCTGCCTGTGTTTGAGGGCTTTGTTCCTCAGTTTCTTTTGCTGCCGCTTCAGGCTCTTCAGTAGTTTTAGGCTTCTTAGATACAAAGATGATTCTAGGCTTGTGAGGCCTAGAAGGGGAAGGTACATCACCTTTGTTTTTGGTTTTGTTCTCTGCTTTTTTCTTCATCTCTGCTTGATATTCATCCTCTGATCCTGTGATAAATTCTCTTAGGATGATCCTTTTGGCTGCTAACCAATCATTGGTGTTAGCCAATATTAGTTCGAATCTTTTTCTCAGAGAAGTCAGCTCTTTTTGAGACCACTGAGTTGGAGGAAGAGGGGAACTAGCAAATTTTTTGGCCGGGTATTTGCTGTTGACGATGTTCCTATCATCGGCCAGACTAGAGGAGATCTCTGCAAGTCCCAGATATTTTATCTGGTCTAGGGTCAGCCTGAAGTAATCCATCCTTCTGATCTCTTCGACCATTCTCAGGTTGATCCAAATATCTTCAATCATTAGCTCATGGAACTGAGTCTTCTGCCTAATTTTATCTTTGACTCCCTTGTAGTCAAATTTTTCTCTTCTCTTGAATGGTTTTAGAGTGACCATCTGCATTTTAGTTTCCATGACCTTGGCTTTGGCTGCTGTTGCAATGGAGTACCTGCCAATTTTGATTAGAAATCTAAAGCCTGGTTTTTCAGCTCCATTTGTCTGGTATGCATGACAATCAGTTGTCAGCAAAGTTCCATTAATACCAACTTATCTGAAGGGAACCTGGGGAGCATGTAGGGGTAGCCTTGGTAAAAATTGACCCAAAAATAGCAGAAGGTAGAGAATTGTAGGAACATGCAGCCGTAATCATTGACGACTGCCCAAGCCTCGTCTGATACTCTTCTACTCAAGCTGAGGGTCGAAGAGGCATAGAAATGCGATGAAAAAGGCATCATTTACCCTTTTGAAGTGGCGGGGTGATCCTTGCAGAGTCAATTGAGGGTAATATGAGTACACTAGGGTTGTCCTTCTATCCCTCTCTGTGGTTAATTCCAAAAAAGTTTGCATGGCGGCAGCTATGTATACAAGGTACGAAGTCATATAGAACTTGTAAGAAGTCTGTACCTTGGTTAGCTATTCATGGAGGGCATTGTTGATCTGCTCTCCCCAAAAGATGACCTGTTTGCCTTAGAGGATGATTTTGATGAATGGGTACATCCATTCATGGAATAGTGAAGAAGACGGGAGGCCTCGTACTCTGCTGAGAAGAGTGATCAAGTCGCCAACCTCCTCAATGAAATCACTTCTCAAAAAGTTTTGCGGCCATCTTGATTAGCCGATCCTGGGGGTCTTTAACCATTTGTAATTCATGACTTTTTTTGCCCTCTCAGGGTCTTTGTCGTATTCTTTTTGAGCATCCACAAAGTCAATTTTGGTTACTTCAGTGGCTGGAGGGCACATGAAAACTTTATCAATGAATTCAGGATCCAATCAAATCACCATGTTGCCGCTGGCATCTAAGATCGACCTGGTCTCTTTGTTGTAGAAGCGAGCACATTGGAGAATGAACTCAGTATGATGTGCTACCACTGGAAAGGCAGCCACCATGTGGATGTTACTCTCGATGATCCTCTTCATCTCGGTGCTTGGATTCGTCACCTTTGTTCAGGCTATGAATTTGGCCATGTCCATGTGGCCAATCTCGGTGTCCCAGATGTCGTCGACATTTGAGGAGATCGACGTGAGCGAGAAGACGCCTTGATATTTGTACTTCATGGTCTTTGCTTTTTTTAGAGACGCTTCAGTCATGAGAACTGGTTTTGGTCGAATAGGTGTTGATGAGCAAGAGTTCTCTAAAGGTGCTGCAAACATGATTACGAGATTTAGAGGAAAGTGGGCGAATGGGGAAAATGCAATTTAAGTGATTATGGTCAATGGAGGTCACTTAAAAAGGCCAAGTTGGAAAAAGGATAGGAAAACAAGGAAGAAAGGGAAAGAAAAAGTCAACATGGAAAATCCTTTGGAGTTAAGAAAATCTGGGGGAGGGACGCACGGGCGGCAAAACTTGCCGCCCCTGCATGCTGGAATAAAAGAGATGCAAGGGCGGAAAAATTTGCCGCCTTCATAGGGATGACCTACACAGGCAACAAATTTTGCCTCCCTTGCAAGTTTAGAGAAGAAAGAGGTAGGGGCAGCAAAATTTGCCGCCCCTATAGGGATGAAAAAGTGAGGGAAGGGACAGTGAATTTTGCCATCCTTGCATGTCAGGCAAAGATCGTGGGTGAGCGGCAAAATTCACCGCTCATGTATGAAAAGAGAGTGCGGGTGGTGAAATTCGTCGCCCATGAAGGTGAATGGAGGGAGGGAACGACACACGGGCTGCGAACTTCACCACACTCGGGGCTAGATGCGGGTTTGGGGAAGGAAAACTGCGGGGGACGGGCGGAAAATTTGCCATCCGCGCAGGTTTGGTCAAAGCCGTGAGAAATGGAGAGGGACGGCATTTTTAGCCATCCCAGCAGGATGAAAGGGTTTACTAAAACAATAAACAAACTGATGAAAAAAAAAATGCAAAAATGAGACCGACCTGGAAAGCCGCACGTGCCACAAGCTTGAATCTATGAAATTGCTCTTCAAGTCGCTCGCTAGATCATCTAGACGCGAAGGGAAGGAGGAGAGGAGGAAGCAATGAAAATAAATGGGGTTCAAATTGATTTATATAGGGTGAAAATCAGCCCCAACAACCCACTGTGCATGGCAATAAATGCCATGCATAGAAACCTAGGCATGCTCGGGTGGCAAAATTTGTTGCCCTTGCATGTCTTGGTGGGTCCGAATGCAGGGGCGGCAAATTTTGCTGCCCTTGCTTTCTAAGGGTCAAAATGCACTAGCGGCAAAGTTTGTCGCCCGTGCGCAAAAGGAGAAAAGACCAACTCTAGAAGAGGCAGTCTGGGAGAGGGGTTCTTTGGTCGCAACGAGATCGTGGTCACTCTCACGTTCCTAAGCCAAGATGAGAACAAATTCAAAACTCATCTCAAAAGTGAACTTAGAGAGACAAAAGATGAAACAGACAAGTTTCATAGGGGGTTGTTCTCAAAAACGGGCTAATCCGATTTTGGAAACAACAATTTTATTCAGTAAAATTTGACTAACCTCTCTTGGATTCTAAATCTAAAGTGGGTCATTTCAAGAGAGATTTTCGAAGAGTGGCTCCTCTAGTGAAGGAAAAGGGATGAAGAAAGTATGGATGTCAATTCCAGGGTGCCCATCTAAAAATTTTATCAAGAGAAACAATGGAGGTTAGTTTAGTAGGATTTAATAATAACCTATCATTCAAGGTCAGATATCTAGGGATCCTAGATTGAGCATGGAGCCTTAACCTAGGAAGTTTTAGAAGCCTCTGAAAATATAGTGTCTCAGTCTACTGAATTAGTGGTTTTTCTTTGATCTTGAAATAACCTGGAGGAAGTGTTTGAGGAAGTTGAAGCAAGGGTCCAAAATATAGAGGGGTTGGTTCTTTCAAAATTGGAGAGAAACTCAAAGGAGGAGGTAAATTCCAATGAAAGTTTAATAATTTTACAAAAGGAGAACCTCCTTTCGGAGCCTAAATATGGAAATAAATTAAAGAGGGGGCACAAAACTAACTTTAAAAAATTAGTTGAGTAGGGATGTCTGGCAATCAAAATTCCATCAAGAATATTTTCCTAGCTGAAGTGCAGGGGGACAAGTGGAATTCCCCCTCAGTATAAATGAAGATCATTTCTTAGAAATTTATGGGCCTTAATGCCCCTAACAAGAGATGCTTGTTTTTTAGCTTTGTGTGGGGCTTCAAGTGGTATTGATTTTCTTTGGAATCCATTTAGAGTGTATGTGGAGCCGTATGGTAGTGCTAGTGGTTGGCAATTGTACAAAGTAAAATATCTCTCCTCTGATATCTCTATTTTTTCTTCAATGTCTATGGTGTAGACACCGAAATCGTGTCTACCCCCTGGTCGACTCCCCCTTGGTCCCTTTCTAATTTCTAACCATCCCTAACCCACCTATGTCTTTTAATTTAAAATAATTATCTATTTTGAATTAATAATTCCCTCTCTCTCTCTCTCCTTGACACCTCACCCCACCTTGGATACCTCTCCTTGGATCCCTTCACTACCCCATGCCAAATCTTAAATGCCTAAACCCCATTTCATCCCTTCCACTATCCTCTCGTGCTCATTTAACCCGCCTTCGACCGTTTTCCCACGACCAATTGACCCTGACATTTGGAAGAATGGGCAAAAGGCTAATTTTAGCCCTTTTTCTGTTATTCTATCTGTCGACGTCAGTTACATTCGGTCGACGCCAGCGGTATCACCAATGTCGGTTGCTTAAAACCAACTTGCAGGCCGAATCAATGGATCCTCTTCCCCCGAATGCAAAAATCCTCTTGCACCCGGACTTCAACCTCTCTCTCTCTCTCTCCCAAATGCACAGCAAGCACCACAGGGTATAGGTATTATGCATCAGTCACTCTACCATTACAGGGATTTTTCTACATTCAGCAGCATCAGCAACAGGTCTCCTACACTTCTTCTTCAACAGGCAAGAGGTAAGTATTCTTCTTTTATGTCATTTCAGTAGCTTAGAATGTCTCTGTAATCAATTTTTTGTTTATTACTTCTAAGCCACATTACCAACCAGACCTGGCTATCAACCAGACCAGACTTGACTTCTTCTCGGAAAGGTTGAGAGGCCTTCCCCATGTCCTTATCCCTTTTTTAGCCACACTCTCTGCCCTGCAAACCCAGCACAAACCCTTCAAAGACTCTCAAACCATCCAAACAGACTTTCAGACTATTTTATCGACCAGAAACCTGTCTAGACCCTGTCCAAGACCATTACCCCGACCAACGCCGGCCACCAGGCCCATTGCCCTTTGACCAACTGACGCCGGCAGACTAACTGACGTTGGTGACTGTAGTAGACCGACAGCAGACAGTAGGTACACATTGTTTATATTTCTCTAGCTTAGTCTATCATTATTATCTTTATCTGACATTCTTTTTTATCAACAAGTGGACTGACATCTCTTCAAGAAGTCTTTGCACTTCTGGGACCAAGCATATCACTTGGCAGTCCACCTTACATCCATCTAACAATTTTCTTGTTCAAGTCTCTTTCTTCTGTAGGTGTCATCCTCCACAGCCAAAGAGGAGTCCCTTCAACATCTGGATTACGGTGCGCAGACCTCATCTGGGTAACATCTAACCCTAGACCACTTATCTTAGTTTCTTACTTCCTTTTGAATGTGAAAGCGAAAACTTGTTGCAAACATTTTGGCACGCCCGGTGGGACCCTAGGAATTCTCATTGGGTTCATACTTTTTTCTTCTAAACAAACTTTTCATATAGGTGCATTAGGTCTCTTCTTGCATCTCTCTCCTTCTATCTCTTTCAAAAGACACCATCAGCAAAGTTAAAAAGAATCATTATTTTCTTTTCTTTTCTTGCATCTTAGACTAGTAAAAGTCATACTCTTCAACCTTTTCTCCACTTGTCTGCATACGAACACACATTTCAATTTGGGCTTAAAATCTATTGCATCTTATTTCTGTCTGAATGCATATTTAGTCCACACATCTAGTAATTAAAACTACATCATGAATAAAGCGTAGGCCACTTATGTTACACATCCAAACCACTTGCACAAATCAAACATCTAAAATTCCCTGAGACAAGGTCTGACTAGGGTTTCATCACCTAGCGGATACCTTACCCATCCCGGCGATCCCACTTGGACTTCACTACCAAGGGGAAAGCCCACTCTGTTCTCTTGCAGAGGATAATCTCTAGGGAAAGTATATATTGGCTAAGCGAGACCAGCTTATCACTGGGCTCGTGAAGTGAGGGGATCTTGATCCTTAGCACCAGGCCATGTACAGAACCTAACACAGACTCTTGAGCACCGAAACTAACATGAAACCAACTTTAGACTACCTCTTCTAGGACCCGTTCTACAAGCCAACTTCTCAAACACACTCTAAGGCATAAACCAACATGATTCTAAAAGTTTATTCTTAGAAATTAACGCTTAGGGTCTGCCTGTCTCCATTTGTTTTTCTGTTCCTATCTGGTTTTCTGAGCTAGTGAGGACGTTTTCTTCTTTCTTCCAAAAACTCTCAAATTTTTTGAGTTTTTGAAAAACACAGTAACCAACATCGATTTTACCACCGACGTCAGCAACCTTTTTCGTCGACATCGGTTATCTGATTGACATCGGCAATCTATTTCACCAACATCAGTTTTTTAACCGACATCGGTCACTGTCCAAATTTTTCTTTTCAAAATAGCAAGCTTAAAAACTCAGTTTTCTTGTTGTCTAATACCCATTCTGATTTTTTGAGACTGAAAAACATAGTTTCTGGAACCTGACCCTTTTTGCCTTGAATGGTTTTGACACGCAGTCAAACCAAGACTTTTGTTGACCACGCGAGGTAACAACCGCTTCCACCTTCGCCCTCCATCACTAGTCCTCTAATGGAGTATCATTCAGAGACCGAACGAACTCCTACCCAGCCAACCCTGACCCAACCATCTATTGTCCTTGAAGGGGACCAAAACTTTGAAAGGTTTCTTGACCTCAATGTCAAGGCCCTTCAACATTATCTCGTGAGAAGCCAAACATGAGACTCTTCAGGCAATCTAATTTATGGGATGCCAACCTCCTTAACTGAAGTGGCAACGATATCGACGGCATCTGCTACCCAACCCATGACCACTCTTGCCTTTGCTTCGACCATTAACCCGACCATGTCCTATCTTCAAAGTGTGGCTTCTCCTTCTATCTCTGGGCCCACTTCCATTGGGGTTTCGGCCCCCCATCAACCACAAACTATTCAACAAAATTCTACCCCTTTCCAAAATCTAGTTGTCTCCATCCCGCCTACTCTTGCATCCATCAACACAAGAGTAAATACCTACCCTTCAACTAGTGCTGCCACCTCTCAACCACCTTTGGCGGCCCCTATTCAATTTGTGCCCTCTAACTCCATGGCACAACCACCCTTGGCTCCCACATCTATTCCAATGACTAGTTATCAATATGTTGCGCCTATACAAGCACAAATGACTACATCATACGCCTCTTCTAGCACCTTTCAAGCACCTTACAACCTAGGGGGTGCCCCATCTGCCAATCCGTCAGCCGATCTCATCAAAATGCTGATGGACAAAATGTCTAGTCTTGAGGCTTCCATTTCTGGTTCAAGCAATGTCCTTTTATATGACCAAATTTGCAACGAACCCATCCATCCCTCCGTCTCAATCCGGTCGTATCCCAGTCAGTGGGAGCTTCCTAAGTTTACTCGCTTCCAGAGTAAGGAAGACCCACAGCAACATCTATGAGCATTCAGACATGCTTGTTGCCTGATAGCCCATGATGATGCGTTATTGCTACGCACGTTCTCCATGTCACTTTTTGGCCCTGCCCTTGATTGGTATAGCTCTCTTACCAGTCATTCTATCTTTTCTTTCACCCAATTGGCTCAACTTTTCCTTGACCACTTTTCAATCAATATCACCAAAAAATTCTCAATCACAGATCTATACTCTATCAGACAGTTTGACGATGAATCCATAATTGATTTTGTCACCCGTTGGAGAGGCTTAATCAACCAACTCTCCTTCCCTTTACCTCAACCTGAGCTCATTGAGTTCTTCTCTCGAGCATGTGCCACGCACATCTCATCCACCTTGCGGGTTCAAACATTTTGCACCTTTGACGAAGCTTTCACCATGGCCTGAAAGCTTGAACTCCGCGCTATTGAAGAAAATAGGGTTAAATTGTGTAATATCAATGCAAAAACCAATGACCCTTCTTCTTCCAGACCTTCTTCTTCCCACTCCAAGTCCAAAAGAGTGGCAAACATTGTGGTCATTAGATCACCATCTTCAACAACAACCAACCAATCTCAACCTTCCACATCACAAAGCATCACAAAACAATTCCAACAATGGTACATATAGCGTAAATACACTCCAATTGGAGAATCATACGCTTTCGTGTTGGAAAATTCATCAAGCAGGGTGTCTTCAATATCTCTCCAATCCAAACACCTCAATTCGACTCCACAAAAGTCCTCCCTACATGGTATAGGGAGAACGACTTTTGTCACTATCACCGTGTCCAAGGCCATGACATAAACAACTGTCGAACCTTTAAGAACATTGTCCAAGACATGATAGATAAGGGGGATCTTGTTTTGGATAACCCGAACACACCACCCAATCAAAACATCGACATCTTCAAACAACCCTTTCCTAACCATCCTCCTAGCCAAAATAATGTCCAGACCATGGCCGATAGCTCCCAAGAGCATGATATACGCACGGTCAACACGGTCTCACCTCTTGTCCCTGACCAACCTCCTCCACAGGTAGAAAAGTTCTCTTCTCCTATTTGTCCATCATAGGTAGAAAATCCTTCTTCTCCTGTTAGTTCTCCATCGACCTCTTTTATATTGGAGGATGCCTTGACCATACCAGTGCCGGTAGCCTCGCCCTCATCTTTCCTCCTACCAATGGGGTACCATACCCTTCTTACTCCTCAACCACAAGTAGAAGGCACCATCATCCCTGCCCTCTATCCTCTTGAGGAGTCACATTCTCCAATTTCTTATCCACCAAGAGAAGACCCTATCTCTTCACCCACTTCGATCGAAGAAGACCCAGTGACGGTTTTCTCTTGCCTTTTGCCTGAGATTGCTACATCTCATTCACCTCCGTCCACATTTGAACCCAAACCCACGCAGGCGTCCACCATGCCCAAAGAGATTAAATCTCTTGGTGTTCACCCCAAATCTAATCTTGCCTTGCACAATAGTGGCCCTCAAACCAAACCAAAGAAGGCCACTAAATCACACCGGAGAATGCCTCCCCCACCTTCATCATTGCCCTCTATTTTGGGCCCACATCCATCTACCTTAATAGGGGTGCTTCCTACTCCCATACCTCACAGAGGCAAATTGCCTCCATTATCCCCTTTACCCATTAAACATATATTTCCTCTAAAACAACCAATGCCTCCTACGCCTCCAAAACAAAAGTCATCAACCACTACTGCAAAAAAACACGCAGACCCATTGGCGGGTTCTTATGCCTTGCTATTATGACAATTGTTGTAGTCTTCTTGCATCAGTTTTCCACCTCTTAAACCATACCAATCTCTCAGACCAAAACCACCCTGGTTTGATGACACTAAAGTTTGTGCATATCATCGCACGCCGGGACATGACACTGAGCATTATTGTGCCCTCAAAGTTGTCATTCGCCAATGCTTGGAGAAAGACACCCTTTTTCTTGACCATATTATCAACAAACCCTCAACATCATCCCATGCTTTCCATAACTCCTCACCTTCACACTCATCAACTCTCGAATCAAGACCATCTTGGTTCGACAACACTAAATTTTGTCACTATCATCGTACACCGGGACATGACACTGAGCGTTGTTGCGCTCTTAAAGTTGTCATTCGTCAACACCAGAAAAAGGATACCCTTCTCATCAAGGATCCTCTTGACTACCCCTTTGACAAATCTTTAACACCATCACATGCCTCACAAACATCATCACCTAAATCAGGATCTCAACACCAGACTATGGTCCCTCCACCGCCTTTAACCCCATTATTTGAAATCAACACAGTCAACTTGACCACTAGCCCACCAACCCAAAAGGATAAAGGGAAAAGACATGTTTCTATCCCTTAGACATTCACATCTACAAAGCCTTCACCACAACCAAAACCCAAGATTACTGTCTTGGGCACATCTCAACCAGCATCCTCAAAGACAATCCCTGACTCTGTGGTGAAACAACCTCACCACACGACCCCTGTGAAGATGTCTTTGTATGATCTCATACAAAACTCTCCACAGCATCATCAAACTTTGATCCAAGCCTTACAATCGATGGAGGTCCAGCCTGATGACCCCCAACCCTTAGCCACTTTAATCAAATCATTACCAACCATTTCCTCTGTCACCATCCATGATTTTGAGATTCCTACCTCCAACCCGGCAGATCAGGATCTCGCCCTCTCCAACTAAATCTGTCAAACATTCTCCTTAGCAACTAGGGGAATTCAACCCTATCCTGACTATCATGACCTCAACCAAACATCAACTGACCAAGCATCGACCAAACCTCGACCAAGACTCGACCAAGCCCCGACCAAGCCTCGACCAAGCATCAAACAAGCCTCAACCTAATATCAACCGACCTCGACCATCCAAAAACCCTAATCATCGACCAAACAATCGACCAGACATCGACTAAACATCGACCAGACATCGACTAAACATCAACCAAACATCGACCAAGCATCTATCACATCAACCAATCAAGCATCGACCAAACATCAACCAACTTCATGTTCAACATCGACCAACACGTGACCAATTTGGAAAGAAGCAAATGAAGCAAGTTTGCTCCTAATTGGCTCAGACCTTACATCATCATGTACAAGTATGGATCAGGGACTTATCGTCTGTCTTCTCTCGAAGGCTGACCAGAACATGAGCCTCTTAATGCCTTACATCTGCGACCATTCTACTGTTAGTCGAGTACTCGCTCACTTGACATTTAACTTGAGCTCGTCCCTTGAGCAATCCTTGTCCTCTTAATCCTCATTCCTTTCAACCCTATTTCCCTAAGCAAACCTTATGTAACCCTTTTATAAAGTATGAATGCTTTGTCTTAATAAAAGGGAGTCCTTAAACTTTTATAGTCTTGTCCATGACTCAAAATTCTGTCAAAAATAAATTTGGATGTCAAAATATCAAAAAGGTCACAAACTCTAAAGGCAGACTGCTCCCTCGAAAGACAGCTGTACAATCATTGTTGTAGCTAATAGACTGCTCCCTCGAAGAACAGCTATTCAAAGCCCTCAAACATATAAAAAGCAAAAATATAGACCACTCCCTTGAAGGATGGCTATGCTTAAATTATTGCTACAAACAGCACTCTCTTAGAAGCTTCCCGCATCGATCAGCTTCACAAAAGACCACAAAGAAAAACAACATCTCTATGTAGACTTCCCGCATCGATCAGTCTGCCCAAAAAAAAAAAAGGGTCGTGGACTTGGCTTGTAGTCGTCTTAGGGTCTCCTATAAAAAGGGAAAAAGTTATCCCTACTAAAAGGGGTTACCCTCTCCTACCATATCACATCACCTACTCAAGGGACTTCGAGCTCATTTTAATGTCAAAGTGATTTGATTACTTATCTAACACAACCAATGGTCAACGACGTGATGCATGAACAGGGCTTTTGTTTCTAAAAACCCCCTACCTATGCTATCATTATGGTCCTTGTCAATGAAAGAGCAACGCACCTTTCACTTCCTCCATACCTTTGGTCACAACCAACCAAATCATTTTCTCAACCATACCCAACCAAACCAAAACATTTTCAGACCACCAACATGACATAGTCCATTTCACATAGTTTCTATGGAAACCAATACACATGGAAACTATTGACCACTCAATTTATGCTAAGCATAAACCATTACTTGCTAAAGCATAAATATACTCAATTCATTTTTAGCATACACCATTACCAATATGGAAAATTGCTAGGGATGAAAGACCCCTCAACCAATGTTACAGAATACACCATCACACAATATGGAAAAGGCTGTAACATCATCTTACCCTCATCATCAACCATTTTGCCTCTTATCTTGAACTACATTGGTTTGAGGCCCTTCCAACAGGGGCTATGTAGGCAGCACTCAGATGACATGACGTCTTCTGGGGTTAGCTCGACCACATCCATTTGTTCATCTATCTGATGGACAAACCATATTCCCTTTTACCATGACTCAACCTGACCAAACCAATCATCAACCAACTTGTCAACCAACCTGAACTACATTGGTCTGAGGCCCTTCCAACTTGGGCTATGTAGGCAGTACTCAGATGACATGACATCTTCTGGAGGTAGCTCGACCACATCTGTTTGTTTGTCTACCTGATGGACAAACTATCTTACCTTTAGCCATGACTTAACCTCATCCAAGACCATCCACAACTTTGACCCTTTCTCCCTTTTTTGGGAGAACTACATCTGCCTGAGGCCCTAACGACAGGGGCTATGTAGGCAACACTCAGTCGACATGGGATCTTCTGAGGTTAGCTTGGCCATTCCTTCGTCTGTCAATTCATTCAGACCAACTATCTATCTCAACTTGACTTGACCAACGACCTTGGAGATCACGCCTATCTCTTCTGACCATGACCACTTCCAAGACAACATTGCCTTGGTTGTTTTTGCATGTATGCTACCTCACGAATGGTTAGCAAAATTGTCTGCAACCCGCATTTCGACCCTCACAAGTATAGGATCGCGAGCAAGTTGATCCACACTACTTGTGGCCTTTTTCATGTTTTCCAAGAGCACTTCTTGCATCCAGGATACTTGGCACATGACGACCATTAGAGCTACAGCTTGGATCGTTTAACCCAATCAGCTACGACTACATGCTGGGGCCTGGTTATTTCAATTTTAGCACTCCTTGACCTTTGACCACAATAATTTGACTGACCTATTACGTGGTGTGGCATACGTGTAATCCCACCTTTTGTAGCGTTCACACCCTAACCTTCACCCTTTCCATCCCCTCTCTATCAAATCGGCACCCGATTTCAGGTTCCCTTCCCTCGACTCCCGCTTTGAGGGGGGAACACCTCATCCCATAATCGGGGCAATCAACACTTATTTTTATCTTGCAATTCATCAGAATAACTAACAAAATAAAAGTGATCTTATCCCATACCTGGGGAAACTCACTCCTATTTTTGTCTTGCAGTTCATCAAGAACAACCAACAAGACAAAAAAGGGCAAATGTAGACACCGAAATCGTGTCTACCCCCTGGTCAACTCCCCCTTGGTCCCTTTCTAACTTCTAACCATCCCTAACCCACCTATGTCTTATTAATTTAAAATAATTATCTATTTTGAATTAATAATTCCCTCTCTCTCTCTCTCCTTGACACCTCACCCCACCTTGGATACCTCTCCTTGGATTCCTTCACTACCCCATGCCAAATCTTAAATGCCTAGACCCCATTTCATCCCTTCCACTATCCTCTCATGCTCATTTAACCTGCCTTCGACCATTTTCCCACGACCAATTGACCCTGGCAGTTGGAAGAATGGGCAAAAGACTAATTTTAGCCCTTTTTCCGTTATTCTATCTGTCGACATCGGTTACAGTCAGCCGATGCCGGTGGTATCGCCGACATCGATTGCTTAAAACCAACTTGCAGGTCGAATCAATGGATCCTCTTCCCTCGAATGCAAAAATCCTCTTGCGCCCAGACTTCGACCTCTCTCTCTCTCCCAGACGCATAGAAAGCACCACAGGGTACAGGTATTCTGCATCAGTCACTCTACCATTGCAGAGAGTCTTCTACATTCAGTAGCATCAGCAACAGGTCTCCTACACTTCTTCTTCAGTAGGTAAGAGGTAAGTATTCTTATTTTATGTCATTTCAGTAGCTTAGAATGTCTCTGTAATCAGTTTTCTATTTATTGCTTCTAAGCCACATTACCAACCAAACCCAGCTATCAACCAGACCAGACTTGACTTCTTCTCGGAAAGGCTGAGAGGCCTTCCCCACGTCCTTATCCCTTTTTCAGCCACACTCTCTGCCCTACAAACCCAGCACAAACCCTGTAAAGACTCTCAGACCATCCAAATAGACTTTCAGACTATTCTATCACCCAAAAACCCGTCCAGACCCTGTCTAAGACCATTACCCCGACTGACGCCAGCCACTAGGCCCATTGCCCCTATCGACGTTGGCAGACTAACCAACGTCGATGCCCTTTGACCAACTGATGCTGGCAGACTAACCGACGTCGGTGACTGTGGCAGACCGACAACAGACAGTAGGTACACATTATTTGTATTTCTCTAGCTTAGTCTGTCATTATTATCTTTATCCGACATTCTTTTTTATCAACAAGTGGACTGACATCCCTTAAGAAAGTCTTTGCACTTATGGGACCAAGCATATTGCTTGGCAGTCCACCTTACATCCATCTAACAATTTTCTTGTTCAAGTCTCTTTCTTCTGCAGGTGTCATCCTCCACAGCCAAAGAGGAGTCCCTTCAACGTCTGGATTACGGTGCGCAGACCTCATCGAGGTAACATCTAACCCTAGACCACTTATCTTAGTTTCTTACTTCCTTTTGAATGTGAAAGCGAAAACTTGTTAGAAACATATGGTCCTAATGGCCTTAAGATAAAAAGAGGATGTTAGTTTGAAATTTCAAAAATCATGGCCCCGTATCCTAAGGAGATATTTACTTTGGGAGGATACTTTAATGCAATTCTTAGTGTATTAGATAAAATAGGAGGTGTTGGGAGGTCTTTGGTTCCAAAATTAGATTTTATAAATTTCATCTTGAATTAAGACCTCATTAATGTTATTCCTAAGAGTGTAATTTTCTCTTGGACCAACAAAAGAAAGGGTTTTAGTAACATATAAAATTCCATGTACCAATTCTTATTGACCTCTTCTTTGCTAGAAGTGGACTAGGTCTTGTAAAGCAGAATCCTTTCATTGGATGGCTCTGATCATGCCTCAGTAGAATGGGTAATCTTGAGGGATTTAGATTCTCTAAAATGCTCATTTAAATTCAAACTTGTGGTTGAGAGATCCCTCCCTCTATGAATTGGTTAGTTTTGGTGGAGGAATGCTCCAAAGTTCAAAGGTAATGCGATGTTTCCTTGGAAATAAAATTGATCTACATTAAGGAATGTCTCAGGATATAGAACAAAGACCATTTAAAAAATATTTTTGAGGAATCAAAAAGAGTGGAAGTGGAGATTAAATTTATGGATTCTAAGATGTTGAATGTTAGGATGGATACGGGTATGTATGTGAGAGATAAATATCTACTTGTTGAGCTAAAGGATTTATACTATAAGGAATAAATATACTAGAAGCAAAAATTGTAAGAGTGTTGGTTGAAGGAAGGTGACAAAATATGAAGTTATTACATAACTCAACCTGAGTATAAATAAGCTACAATATGATTTTAAAGATCATGGACAAAGATGGCAGGAGGGTGGAGTAGATTTTAGAGGTTAGACAAGACTTAGTTTGGTTTTTTTGCATCCTTCTTGGCTTGCTCAGAGGCTTCAAATTTGGGGGCTCAAAATTAACATCTAAGGTCCATTCCTAGGTTGGTAGTAGATCAATAGAATTCATTGTTGATGGATCCTTTAATTTTGACTGAAATAAAGAAGGTGGTATTTTCAATGAAGAAGAACAAGGCTCTAGAGTGGGATGGGTTACTAGTGGTTTTACTTCAATCTTTTTTCCCTATCATAGGGGCAAAGGTAACGGTTGTTATGGAATTATCTATAAATTGAAGGAAAATAGTATGGACATCGACTATACTTTCATGTATTTGATACCTAAAGGTGACTCCCAATCCACCTTTGGGGATTTCAGACCAATTTCCTTATGTGGCACTATTTATAAAATCATTTCCAAAGTCATCACTTTCAAGTTGAAATATTTCATTTTGAAGTTGAACTATCTTGAGCAAGGAGGGTTTTTGTTGGGGTGCCATATTCAAGATCAATTAATTGGCATTCATGAATTATTGCACTCTTTGAAATTATTACACCAAAAATGTATGCTAATAAAGTTGGATATAAATAAGGCATATGATCGAGTAAATTAGAGGTTTCTTTTGAAAATTTTGGAGAAGTTTAGATTTGACAAAAATTGGTACAATCAGATATTTAGTTGTATCTCTAGCATGAGGTTTTTAGTATTGATAAATGGCAGTCCTAAAGGTTTTTAAGGCTTACCATGGGCTTAAACAAGGTGACCCTATTTCCCCTTTATTTTTTATACTAATGGTCAAGGCACTCAGTCAGTCCATTTAGGCAGTGAAGTTGGGGGGTTGATTGAGGGGTTTAGTGTCATAAAGGGCATTAAGAACCTTTCACATCAAAAGTTTGTTTATGATACTTTCTTATTTGGTAGGGATTCTATTAGGGAATCAAATCAGTTCAAGGCCTTTTTGGACAAGTATTCAATGGATTTTGGTCATCTAGTGAATAAAACAAACTTTGAGGTTTATTTTGTCAACCTCTCCAAACTTGCTCAATTGGTTTTGGCTCACTACCTAAAATTCAAGATTGATAAGTTATCTACTAAGTATCTCAGCATTTTTTTATTTGTGGGTGTGTGGAAGGAATCTTTATGGGATAATATCTTGGCCTCTCTCAAGGCATGTTTAGACTCATGGAAGGGGAAATTATTATCTTTGGTAGAATGATTACCCTCATCAAATAAGTTCTAAGTACCATTCCAATTTACCTATTGTCAGTGTTCAAGCTTCCTACAAAAGTGGTGGTCAGTATCAATCAAATTTGTAAGAAATTTCTTTGGCAAGGTTGTGAAGTTACCAAAAATATGTTAGTCAAATAGGAACAATTATGTAGATCCATGCATGTGGGTGAAACAGGGGTTAGGAATAATTTTATACAAAAAATGGCTTTGGGTGAAAAATAAATTTAGGGTATGTATTTGGATCCCTCATCCCTTTAAATCAAAATCCTATAGTTAAAATATTTGGGTTCATTGGATGTTGGGATCTTGTCCTCGGTAAATCCTCATTGGGGCTCCCTTATGTGGAATTTCATTCTCTATTGCAAATTAATCATCACTAATCATGTGTTTAGGGTTTTCAACAATGTCCAATTGGCAGACTTCTAGGAACATTTGTAATGGTCATAAGTCATTGTGAAATTTTAAAGAGTTGGATAAATATTAGGCCATTCTTTGCATTATCTAGGGAAATAAAGTCAAGGATTACATGGATGGAGGGATGAAAGGTGATTTATAAGTTTGGAGATTGATAATTTTGGTCGATGCCCCCATCCTCTAGGTGCATAGCAATCTTCTTGGTGTGGTTCTCTCAAAGCACAAGGTGTTTTTAAATTCCAAAGATGATTTCATTTGTTAGACTAGGTCTAAGAGATGTGAGAACAATGTCAATTTTGGGTATAATGTGTCTAACTATGAGGTGTTTGGGTGTCTTCATATCAATCAATCATGCCAGAGTAGCAAGGTTATTACAAAGGCAGGGGCCTTCAGTTGGTTGGCTACTTAGAATAGAATTCTCACTCAAAATAGATTGAGGAAGATGGGTTGGGTAGGTTCATAAATATGTTGTATATGTCTTTAGGAGGAGGAAAGCATAGATCATTTGTTGTTTACTTTTCCCTTTATTGCTTCCTATTGGGATTGGTTGTGTACCAAGTTGAGTTGGTAGTGAGATTTCCATTCTTCCATAAGACAAGCATTTTCAACTTGGCACCTTGGCTTGAAATGAGACACATTAGGGGGAATTTGGACAACCAATCTGGCCATTTTCATTCTGACTATTTGGAATGAGTGTAACCATCGTATCTTTAAGGAATAGAGCCTCTCTCAACCTAAGTTGATGATAAAAGTGGAGATTGAAATCTCAGAAGTGGTTTTATTTCATGCTAAGTGGTCTAAGTATTCTCTTTCTTCTTGGGATATGCTATTTAGGATGAATTGGAAGCTGGTCAAATTTCCCCTCATTACTAGGTCAAGTGTATGTAAGGGCCCCTCACTGAATTAGAAGCTTGTAGTTTAGATTCCCCCTTCTATAGGGTTTTTTAAGTTAAAATTTGATGGTGATGTTAGGGGAAACCTAGTGCTTCAGTAGTTGGTTACATCTTGAGGGATTATTTTGGTTCCCTAATTAGGGCAATATCAATTAAACTATTAGATGGTAAAAATAATGAGGTAAAATCTCAAGCTATTACTTTTAAAATCAATATGATGCATCAGTGTGGGATTGAGCACCTAATCATTGAGGGTGACTCAATGGTGATTGTGGTGGCCATGCGTCATCAGAGTGCTTTGGCTTGGAACATAAAGAATACACTAGTAAATACATGGTCTTTGTTGTACTCTTTTGAATTTTGGTTGACTATGCATTTCTATAAAGAAGCTAAATCACATGTCGATTTCTTAGCAAATAAAGGTCTTGATCAAAGTGATGAAATTATCATTGACAATGTGTTGAATCTATGGTCTGGCTTAGAAATGATTGAATAAGAGGTTGGTAATAATGTTGGTGTTTAGGGGCTTGTGGCGTTATTGGGGTGATGATGTCCTTTTTAAAAAGTGCATAGTCATTTATGTCTTCGCTTGTATGCCTCATGTGATTCCTCTATTTTAGACCAATGTCTTCCTTGATTTTGCCATTGGGATTATGGTGTGTCTTTGGGTCAAGTTTGAAGATGAGTGTGAATCTTCTATTTTTATTTAGGCAAGATGGTGGTGTCAAGAGGTAGGGGTGTTTGTAATGGATTATGTTATGGAAGAACTTGTTAAGGTGGTACAATTTTGTGTTTGTGGGATGAGCAGTGGGAGATGGCATTTTGAGGCAGTGCCCTGGATAGGAGACTAAAATTGGTGTTCTAAATCTAAAATGGAGAGGTGCTCAATGCCATCAAGGTGATCATTAGTCCTAAGTACTTGCAAATGGTGTGGAAGAATAAGACCAACTCAAATATAGCCTCAGTGTTTACTAGTAATTTGGTGAGGGTTATAAAAAATGGAGAGGTGACATGCAAGGTGGTTGAGACTCTGGTGTGCCCTAGACTACATAGTGGTTTGAAATTATTATTGGAGTGGCTTGATTGTGATTTGCTTTGCAGTCTTCCTTTCTTGGGGTGAAATCACCTAGGGCTTGTTCCCTTATTTGTGTTCTGGGAATTGGAAGAGTATTTTATTTCTTAGAGGGATAACCTATTAAATTTTAGGGCTATGTTATGTGAGAATCACGCTATTTGGGTTGTGTTTCCTAATCCATTGTTATAATCTCTCTCTTCTCTTATTCCTCTACTTATCAACGATCTAGGTCACTTCAAATCCATTAGGGTCATTTTTTATGCAAAATTATTGGTAAAATTTTATGGGGGGTAGGGGTGGTGGAGGCTATGTCCCACCTAGATGGGATAAAATATGGTTTTGTTGATCTCTCATATGGTTTGGTGATTCAAAATTCTATGTCCATTCATATTCAGTGATGCTTGTAATTCAAGGTTGACTCGATCAATTTGGGGGGAGTTTTATATTTGCATGGGGGGCAAAGGGAGGTGGCAAAGGCATCCTTTCATGGGGGTCATAAAAGAAAAGAGAGGTCTGGTGGTCGTGGAGTGGGGAGTGGTTGAGGGTGAGGTGGACAAAGGGGGTCTATTGGCAGGGGAAGTGGTGGTGAGGCTATGATCACTATTCCATTTTCACCAAGGGAATTGTTGGTTGGTGGTGTTGTTGGTGGCTGAGCCACAAGACATGGTTATCATGGCCAATTTGGACATGCTAATTTGATCTATGTTTTTTTTTTGCTCTTGGTGTCCCAATTTCATTTTTGGTTGGGACTTTGGTGTATATTTTGGTATGTCATTGAAATATTTTGTGGGTCTTGTCTATTTTTTATAAGTAAAAATTTTATCAAATGGAAAGTTTCCAAGTTACATCTTAAAAAAACCCAAAGATTCATTTTTCCTAAAAATCAAACAACTATTTTTTCCTATCATAGAAAGTTTTACTTTTTGCATGCATGCATAGATACACAAACATCTTTACATGCATGCAACTCCAATAACATCCATGCATGCCTATTTTATGGTAGAACATGCATGCATGTTCTTCACAATTAAACTCAAAATAAGTAAATTATTGAATTAAACCATTAATATTTATTTTTTTACCTTTGAATTTTTTGGGATGATTTGAAGCTACAAATCTTGTCCCTCTTCTAGATTTGAGGTTCAACGAATTTCATTTAGAAAAAGGGCTTATCTTATCTTGTTTCCTCTTCATTATTGATTTTTGTCTTTCTTCCAGGGGAAACTTTGTTTCCCATTCATGTTATTAACAGTGATCTCTTTTTTCTATGGACTTTATGATTCTTCTGCTTTTTTAAAGGGAGTTTCTGGCAACACTCCTTCCTCAAATTCCTTCTTTTGATCACTCACTTCAACTGATGTGTGGTCCAATCTAGCTCCCTTCCACTAAGTAGCTTTTTATTTTCTCTTTCTTTGAATC
The DNA here is from genome assembly GCA_037957365.1 of Torreya grandis. Lineage (NCBI taxonomy): Eukaryota > Viridiplantae > Streptophyta > Pinopsida > Cupressales > Taxaceae > Torreya > Torreya grandis. The sequence goes on along the minus strand of JARHVA010000166.1, from coordinate 2,575,548 downwards.
ACTTAGAAACCATTGTCACCTGAGATAGTATTCTTATCTAATAGGTTTTGTCTTGGATCATGTAGATGTCAACATGCAATAGCCAGATGATCATATTCAAAACATTGCCTATATCTAAAAGCAATATTTTCATAGTCTACATTTTGGGTTCTTATTGAACGACCCCAAACTAAGGAAAAATCAGCAAGTAGCCCTTTGTTCAAAAACAAAAACACACAAATGTGGGTACACATTGATTTGAATATTTCCTCTATTAAAGAGTCTTGACTATAAAAAACACCTATAGCATCTCTGATTTGTTTTAGTTGGTAAGGTCCAAAAATGCAAAGGCAAATTTGGTAGTCTCACCTAAATTAGAATGTGGGAGATGTTTTCAATCAAGGGGTCAAAGCTTGGAAACCAAGGCTTCATGAACAAACTTACCCGCTTATGAAACTAGGGCCTTTTTTTGAAAATATCATCTTGTTCTGACTAGTTCAAAAATAACGCAATGAAGAACCCTTATATACAAGGGAAGATTTCCACCTCTTCTACTATGATAAGAGCCCAATGTTGGTTTATCCACTCATAGATTAGGATGAATAGGCCAAAATCCATTAAATCTATAGATTAACCCTCTTTCATTGAGCATATATGCAAAATCAAACATCTCCTCATTATTTGGTCAAATTATGAGGGGTGTGACTGATTTATCAATAATAAAGCCTTGTTTAACAGAAGGAATGGGAACATTATCCAGACTGTGATATTTATTTATAGCTATTGCATGTCCTTTTCGTAGATTTATATTATTTATGTTTATCATACAAGTCGCATTCAAAATAACCTCTTTGAATGAGACTTTTCCATGAGTCTTTTCTTCATCAGATCCCTTGTTTGCATTTTGGGAGGTTGTCTTGGATTCTTCTTCTGGGTGATCCTCCTATAGAATCTTTGGAACTACTTTGCTCTTGCATGCATTCTGAAGGATAGGCTTGGGGCTTATTACCAATGGGTCCTCCTTCAAATGGGAATAAATCTCTCCAGAACTCTTGAATTATCCTTTAGCTTTTGCGCTTAAGGATCTCCCCAATCTCTTTTCCTCTCAAATGCTTTTAACCCTGGTAAATTTGACAGGAAAGAGGAATACAAAAATGTTTTAGCTATTTTGTGGGTCTTGTCGATTCTAGAGTTTGTTTACCATTTTTTGACATTGTCTAAGTTGCAGGTTCTTTCTAATGCAAGAGAATAAATGTGGAGACCACTTTATTTCTATTGGTTTGTGTAATCTATTTATCTTATCATTGTATAGGTGAGAGCCCTCCAACCCTTAACATCTATCAAATATGTATGTGTGTGTGTGTGTGTGTGTGTGTGTGTGTGTGTGTGTGTGTGTGTGTGTGTGTGTGTGTGTGTGTGTGTGTGTGTGTGTGTGTGTGTGTGTGTGTAATAATTTGAATAATTTGGTAATTTTTTTATTTTAAAAAAATAAATTAATTAAGATATTCAAAAAAATAACTTTAATATTGTGATTAAGTTAAGGTGACTATTTTTCTCAAATTATGATCAAACAAGCTAACATACTAGCAATTACCCCTAGGTGCAAGTTATTCTAAAAGGGATGTAATTTTATGTTTTGGTAAAGTCGGGTTTTTTAATGTGAATGAGTGTAAATTATTGTAAAGATATTTGACCCCAAGACCAGTCGAAGAACCAATTAAAATGTGTAATTGTATTCTCGCAGTGAGTTGAAAGATAAAATTCCTTTGATTTTCAGGGAAAGGTCAATGAATTGATAATGGACATAACAAGCCTCTCAATATCCAAGTGTTTATCATATCATGAGCTATAATAATATCCAAAGCAAGTTTTATGTTCGTTTTAGAGTCAAATAAATGTGTAATGAATTTTAATAGGGAAAGTGGAACGATACAATGCAACCATCAACATGTCTATTTTGATTATTAATATGGGATTCCTCACCCTATCAGGTAAGTTTGTGGCCATTGTGTGCACTTAAATTTCCATTTCATGATGATCTTGAGTAATGGTGAAGTGGTGGGGAAGGGAAGGTGACACAAAAAATGAAAGCAGTGAAATATTTAAAGGTGAATGAGGCAATGATGATGAGGGGCAATGATAAGGGATTTTAGGTTATTGACACAAAGAAGCCAACATAGATACACATGCAAAGTTTAGTGATGTCACATTTTTCAATACAATATGTAGTTTCCATCAAACTATTTTGTTTATTGAACACATGATTGAAACAAGTGTCATCTCAATGAAAACAACTAATCTTGGATCACCTTCTTTGCACAAATCAAATAGTAACAATAATATGATTATTTTGATGGATTTGATAGTGAAAAATGAGTGTGTATGTTATTTCATATGAAAATGAGTTGTGTGGTGAGGAGCAATGACAGAGTATTTTATGTGATGAACTTGAAGCACCATGAGTAGATACATGTGTAAAGATGAATGATGTGTCACATTTAGCAATGTAATATGTAACTTCCAGTGAATTATTTTAGTTTCCCAATACATGTTTGAAAAATGTGTCACCTCAATGAAATCAAGCATCACCTATTCAACAACTCCTCAAAAAACATATAGAATACACTGTGTGTCTATTTAGATGAATGTAGATCCAATTAAATGAAAATTATAATTGTTTTAAACATATAAAACTAAATTAGACAAATCTAAAATCAATATGGAGATAGTAAAAAATAAAAATATTAGTTTAGATCCCTTACCTTATTTAAGGGTGATGGCCTCCAAGGCCTACATTCCACGATTGAGCTTGCCTATAATGATTTTTTTTAATAATGGTTATCTATTCAACTTTGCCTTTCATATGACAAAAGAATTCATAGTACAAGAGCACACGCGCATGCACACACACACACACACACAAAATAATAATCCTTTATATATTTCAATACAGTCTGCCTAAAATTTTACCTTTCATTTAATATGATCTCTGAAAAACATTGATTGTATTTTTACTACTAAAAGAAGGCAAATACAACCATCCTTCCATAAAATTTAGGCCTTGATGGCCTCTCAAATTTTTATTGAAGCATACAAAATGACTGTAATACTTCACATAACTCTTGTTACGTTGCAATCGTAACTTAAATATTTGTTTTTAGAATTAAACTTGCAATCAATTTCACAAACTGCTATTTTGCTTAAATTATATTTTTTATCTAAATCAATGTGATTTACTTTATCCCTTGTATAATTCAATCAATAAATGCAACATATGACCCTCACACATGTAAAAAGTATCCAAAATAGTAATTTGGACACCTACAATTTCCCTTACTAGTAATAAATACATGTATTTTTAGATTAAAATAAAGTGAAAATAGATCACATTCACATTGAAAATCAAATATCAACGTGTGGACACAAGGCCCACAGTTGGCCTCTAAATAAATGGCCTACACACAATTATCGGGTACCACTAAGTGACAACAATTCCATGTCTCCCTTCTACTAAAATCTTTTCCACAACCTCGCATATTTTATTTACTTCTACATCACAAAGTTTTTCCACAGTTTCCCCATATCCCTCATATTCATGCTTAATTTTGTATCCCTCCTCTTCAACCATTAATTTGAGTTGCTAATAGTCATAAATCCATCTCATAGATTTGTTGCTTTGATGAAAACCATTCATTACCAAATGACACAAACACAAGCGACCCAACTTTTTGTTTTTCTAACCATTCCAAACAATTAGTCCCTTTGTATGTTGCCTCCTAGCATAGTAATGCAAAACAAGAGGACCCCCTGTAATCATAGGTTTCATGATGACCCCCTTAACTTTAAAAAAAATTGATCTGAAATTACTCAACTTTCAAAAAAAATGGTCTGATCTAGTATAACCTTGGTGGATGCTTAGAGATTCTCTATTTTGGGCATCTCAAGCACAAAATAAATATGCTTAGGATTTAGCTATGTGGATCCCTCAAGGGACTTCACCTTTATGTCCACATGATGAACAGTGTCAGAGTGAAAAACTACATGATTTGGATAATTTTGAAGAACATGGTGTACACTAAGAGGAGGCTTGAACATAAGAATCTCCTTGTCCAGCTTCATGATTTTTACTCGTCAACACCCAACTAAGGATGTGACTATGTTCCCCATCTCTCTAATATCAAATGACACGAAACAAAGAGAGCTGCGAAACAAATTAAGAACCCTAGGACTCTTATAATGATTCAATGTTAATTGCATAGTTCCATGATTTGAATGCTTGTATAACCCAATGAATAAGAAAAAAAATTAGTAGATATTTAACATACCTCCCTGCCTACCTAGACGGATTGTTATGCTAGTGTTCCAAGTTGTTTTTGTAAATATCTTTGTTGACAAATAGTAACCAAACTAATCAAAAAATGTGAAAGGGTATATATAAAATGTGAGACAAATCTATGGTATATGGCCCTCAATAAAAATGCCTCTTGCATAATTATATAATTAAAATTTTATATTATTTAAAAATTTATATTTACGGGGCATAAATTTCCTTAACTCTCAATAAAATTAATAGATAAAAATGCAAAACATAAAATAAAAAATTAAATTTGATGCCAACTTAAAGTATTTATATATTTATTCCCTTACATTATAAAATATATTAATAATTAAAATATATTTGAAAGCATTCACTATAATTTACCAAAACAAAAAATAACATCCCTTCCGACGTAACTAGCACCTTTGGGGAAACTACAAGTAAATAGAAATATAATTTTAATAATTAAAAATATTTGAAATCATTTACTATAATTTACCAAAACCTATTGTTCCATTCACATAATATTTTTTCCAAACTAAATTTAATGATTGTATAAATGTATTTGAATATTTTTTTTAGTAAAATATAGCGAATTTTTTAAATGGTTAAGATTGCAAATGAATCTTTCCATAAAGCATTAGATTTCATAGTTAACAAAGATTTTATTGAAAAAAATAATTGTTATGAAAGACATTTCATACTAGTATTAAAGTTGAATGAAAGTTAGAGTCCAAATTTGTCATTGTTTAAATATTTGTTAGAGAGATTGAAGTAAAATTGATGTTAATATATAAAGACTTGAAAGAACCTATGTATAACAATAAACATGCATCTTAGACTTTGTTTTTAATGATTAGTTACTGAAAATCTTAATATATATCTTTCCATACATATATTAAATGATTTCGTAGTAGTATTAATTATAAGATTAATGAATAAGATATTGAAAGTGTAATTAGATAAAAGTTTTGTAAGTTGAAATTATACATCTTCACAATTATGTATAAAGATTATATAGTTAATATAAATATATTAATCATAATATAAAATTTGTGAAAACATATTTTTTAATTTTAAATATATATTGATAGGAAAATAGTCAATGAGATGGTTAATTTAGAAGGAGATATAATTTATTAAAGAAATAAGAAGACTATTTTTCTGAGGAATATATAATCGTTGTACTTTACAGTCTAAAAGTGTGTCCAATGCATCATTTTCTCCACTTTTATGATAAAACTATCTATTACCTGCTTATCAAAGTAATTAATTGCATGGCAACTTTCGACCATCTAGTTGCAGTTTATAATGACCTTCTCTAATGACTCAGTAAGAGATGTTAAAGACTACACTACATACAACAATTAAGAATTTGAACTTGTAATCACATATATCAGAATAAACATTAAAATGATAACAACAATGGATATCACCACTAACAGTTATTTCAATTTATAAGAAAACCTTTGATTGGGCAAGGTAAGTAAAAAATAAGCAAACAACAATAAAAACACGCAGTCACACCTTTAATATGCAACCAATTTACCTTTAAATTGTAATGATGTGACCTGAGGTGACAAAATTGACAAGTTGATGCTCGATTTAAGATGTTGGATTGCCTTGTGACTCGGAACTTGGACAACATAAAACAATGGTAATGATAATGGATGCTTCAAGACAATAGATAAGTTTGGCATGATATCATTTCAAGATTCAAGATGAATATTGCATGAAAAATGAGTTGTTTATATAAGAAAGGATGGGGAATCTATAAGGAATTTAATAATCCTTAGAAGATTTTTGAGAAGAACTCTCTAGAAAGTGTGGAATATGGTAGAAGGCTCTAGATAATGTAGAAGACTCTAGAGGATGATTGAGACAAGTTAATGATACTTAGATTAGGGTTAAATGGTGATTAAAAGAATGATTTGTAGGAGAAAGTGGAGGCAGTTGGTGTAGACACTCTTTTTTTTTCACTTTCATGTCTAAATGGACGTCAGATTGATTTTTGCAAACAATCCAAATTAAGTCTATAAATCGTTAAAATGTCCCAATTTATCTATACACCTAGTGTCCAACATTTGAATCACGTTAATGCATATCCATATTTGGGGTAATACACTATATGCAACAATAACCTCTCGCTGATTCATCCCTAGTCAAATTGGGACCTAATAAATTGTTAATTTCAACCAATGTGAGGAGAACCTTATCAAAATTCAGAAATGGCAATGAACCTAATCAAAATTTCTCAAATGATTAAATCCAATTAAATGATTAGTTAAAACACTCATGGCTAATTAGTGAATTTCTTAAACTAAAAATTTACAAAACTCACCTAAAATATCTAAAAGATATGACATCATGCATGACATAGGTTGAAAGTTGTCAAGCACTGAAAATTAAATGAAAATTAATATCAATTTGTGCTAGCCATGTCTCATAAGTACAAAATTAATTGTCTCATTTATGACCTTGGGCATCCAAAATTAAATTGATTTATGACCACACAACTTGATTTTGAGATGAATGGCCACAAATTAGTCTCTTCATTTTGAAAATCTATAAATAGGAGGATCCTCACATACTTCAAAGGGATTTTTTTTTGCAATGTTATTATGCAAAAATACCTATATAAAGTTTAACAATCAACATATGCCATAGCCAAATGCCAAGGTGAACAAGGAGAGATTATGCACATGCACCATTGACGAAGACTCTTTGCCTACAAAGCTGAGCATAATCCTCCCTAGGCCAACTTGCAATTTCAATTCATAAGGTAGGTAAAGAGTGTTGTTTTTGTTTTTGCATTGTTTGTTGTTTGCTTGTTATTTACTCCCTCAAGTATCTAGGCCTGTAAGGTTAGTCTTCAGTGTGTTTTGCATTATTTTTCACACTACTAACGCATAGACAAACATTTTCCTTGGATTCCTTAATTGCATAATGGCATGCCTGGTGGGACCACACACCCCACATTCATCTTAGGAGTGCTTTAGGACTCTTAAATTTTGAAAAAAGCTTATCTTAGGCCTTATTTTTAGCTTTTTCAACTAATTTTGTTGACTCAAAAATGAAAGCATTGACCCTAGAAAATGGTGACATTTGTTGGGTGAATATTTTGTCGTCAACTAACTGACGGCAAAATGTGTATATCGACCATAGCACAAAGAGATTTATACGGCAAAAAGTGCAGGTTTACCACAGCATAATGAGATAAATCTCTCCTCTCATCAAGGGGAGGTTCCCTATAAATTACTATATATTAATATAAACTGAAAAATAGACTCAGGGGTGAGATCACACCATCCATCTCTCTTTTTTCAGAGATGATGTTTACAAGGCAAAGGAGAAATCCTGGCTGATGACTAAAGGCATTTCTCTTCTTTCAAAAATGATGTTCAGCAAGTTGCAGAAAAACTTCCTAGATATTAACCAGATCCATGAGAAATCCATGAAAGCACAAAGTCTTTTGTTGCTTCCCTTACTGATTTGTAGTGTACGTAATAGTAGAATGAAGTGCAGCGCAAAGTCTCCACCGAAAACTACAACGAAGCATAAGATCACAAAGGATAAAAGTAGTTCAAAGCCTTTCTAATACCCTTCGCACTAAAACATGAAAAACACAAACTAAAGGTAATTATAGCAACACAAAGTCTTTATAATTAACTTCAGAACATCTTCAGATAATTCCAACACACTTTGCTTGTTTAATCAAATAGATGAGATATTATTAGGAAAATGACATAAGAAAAATCTCCTAAATAACACAAGTTATTCCAATGCAAGGTCTGAAAAGTAACCTACTTTCTCATTCATTCAAGAAAATATGATTTACAATCTGAGCTCAAAGTCTCAGGAAGCATTTCATTTTGGGAAGAGCTTTTGCTTTCAATTACAAAAAGATCCATATTACAAAAGAGGCTCCCTTTTATTTATAGGGGGAAGCCTTGAAAATTGAGAAAAGACCTAAATATCTTTTTCTAGTCAAAGATGGAAGTCTTTGTTGACTTTGGACTTTCCATATTTTTACATGAAATTACACATGACAAAAGTACATGTGCAAATGTCCAAAGTGGTTACAAAAGTGCATTTAAAAAAGGAAATTAAACCAACAGAAAGTTGATTCAATTTGTAGCTCTATCTTTCTTTATATGAGCGTCGTACATGGTGATAGCTCCTTGTACTCTAATACTGTCTGGAGCAACAGTATTCTTGAAGATCACCTTGGCCCTGACTGTGGCGTCTCTCACTACTGTGACTAATTTTGCATGACTAGTTAACCTGGTTTTCAGATTATCCAGAGTTAATTGATTATCCAGGACATTGTCCACATAGGCCACTGAAAATGTTTTCTCCTCGAATTCTTTTCGAAACATACCTTCAAATTCCTGAATCATTTCTTCTGCTGAAATGAACTAGTTGTCTTGTGTGGTAAGTTTGTAAGGCAACTCCTCTAACTTATGCAACAGACTGATATCACTTTGTTCACTAAGGTCTTTGGAATATTTGAGGTCGCTGATTAACTCCTTAAGCACCTGACTCCTATACATCAATGCTTCTTTAGTTTCAATATACGAGTCTCTATTAGCAATGACGCTAATTGATACTAGAGTGCTTATTTTCAGCTTCTTCATATCTGTCCATTTGTCAAGATATTTATCTGTGATTTCAACATCCTGAGAAATGATATTGATAAGATCATCTAGTTCTGTTCTCATTTTCTTCATCTTACCCGTTTTCTTAGACAACTTCGTAAGCAAGGAAATCCCTTTTGTACGCATCTTGCCTAAGTAATCCTCAAGCACTTTTCCCTTGAGATAGGTCTTTTCTGCCTTCTAAATCATGGGGTCGTCGACGGAGATAGCCTCTGGAGTCACAGTTTTTGGAGTGAAATTAATTCTCCTTATCACTGTGGTCAATTGTTCCACCATTGCTTTATAATGGTCCTTCATTTCTCTTTTCCTGTCAAATTTCTGAACCATAATGTCCATTGTTGATTGCAAGTCACTCTTAGCACTTTCGTGAGTTACCTTCCCCAATTCAATTTGGGAGACAGAGTAGTCACTCATATCAAAATTTTCAATAGTTGCGTCTTGTGGAGGTCTAGTAACTTCTAAAAATTTGTGCCCCCTATCTTCAATCATCTTTGAAAGGATTTTTGGCTTTTTAAGAGTCTTGACTTTCGCTGACACCATTTTAGTGAAATCAAAGTCATCTGGAGAGATGGCATGTTTCTTCCTTTTGGGCGTGTAAGCTAACAACCAAGGTGGGAGGGCAGAAGCACTTACATTAGCATCAATCCTTGTAGTTGGCGTCATTGGGGTAGCCCCTGCACTGGTGGTGGAAACAATGGGTGTAGTATCAGTTAAAGCTACACTTGTTGCTGAATGGTTGAGGGTAGAACTATCTCCGATATCAAAAGATGGAGATGACAAACTAGAGATTGATCCTGAGGAACGAAGAACATCTCCAGAAGCGCTTTGAGGGTCGCCAAAAATAATTTTAGAAGGAAAGGCAGCTCCAGAAGAGGGAATACTGATTGGAGAGATAGGTGAAGGAGTTACATCAGGTGAGTTAGGCAGGGAAGAAGAAATTCCTGCGTCTGGATGTACACTTGCTTGTGGAGATAGATTTTCCTTTTCTTGTTGACCTGTAGGCCTATCATCAGTTTCCATCTATTCTGCTATTGGTTTTTCGATGCTCTGCTTCTCAAATTCCATGTCTGTTGTTCCTGGTTCCTTCTCTACAACTTGTGACTTCTTTGTCACAAAGACGATCCTAGGCTTATGTGGCCTATCAGAAGCAGGGACATCACTTTTATTCTTCGTCATATTTTCTGCCCTCTTCTTTGTTTCTTCTTGAAATTCGGCTTCTGACCATGTAATGAACTCTTTCAAAGTGATTCCCTTATTTGCTAACCAATCATTGGTGTTTGCCAATATTGGTTCGAATCTCATTCTCAAAGAAGTCAACTCCTTCTGAGACCATTGGATCGAGGGAAGAGGGGCATTGACAACTTGTTTAGCATGATATCTATTATTTATCAAATTTATATCATCCACTAGATTTGTAGGGATATCAGCGAGGCCTAGATACTCTATTTGCTCAAGGGACAATCTACTATAGTCCATCTTTTTGATGTCTTTAGCTGTCCTCAAATCAACCCAAATATCTTCGATCATCGGCTCATGGAAATGGGTCTTCCTCCGAATTATATCTTTCACACCTCTATAGTCAAAATTTGGCCTCCTTTTAAAGTGCTTCATGGTTACGAGTTGCATTTCAGTCTCCATTGCTCTAGCTTTTATAGCAGTCAATACTGATCAATCAGGTACCTGAAACTGGGTTTCTTGAGTTTCATCTGCTTATTATGCACGACAATAATTTGCATGCACATCTCCATCAAGACCAATTTGTCTGAGGGGAATCTTGGAAGCATATAGGGATAACCTTGGAAAAAGCCAACCCGTAGATAAGAAAAAGTAGGGAACTGCAAGAACATACATCCGAAGCCATTCACGACTATCTAGGCTTCGTCTGACACTCTTTTCTGTTCCAATTAGGGATCAAAGAGACACAAAAATATTGCGAAGAAAGCATCATTTACCCTTCTAAAATGATGGATGAAACCCTTCAATGTCAACTGAGGATAATATTGATACACTGGGGTTATTTTCCTATCTCCTTCTGATGTTAAACCTGGGAAGGTTCTCATTGATGCTGCAATATACACCAAGTATGACATCATATATAATTTGGAGGTAGTAGATACCTTCATCAATTACTCGTGCAGAGCATTGCTAATTTGTTCTCTCCAGAAAAGGACTTGTTTACCCTGGAGAATTATCTTAACAAAGGGGTACATCCATTCATGAAACTGAGAGGAAGAGGGTAAACCTCTTACCCTGCTGAGGAGCGTGATCAAGTCACCAACTTCTTCAATGAAACCACTCCGTGAAAAGCTTCGTGGCCATCTAGACAAGTTTGCCCTTGGAATCTTGAGCCATCTATTATTGATCACTTTCTTTGCTCTTTCGGGATCTTTATCATATTCCTTTTGTGCTTCAACGAAGTCAAGCTTCAACACATCAGTAGCGGGAAGACACATGAATACTTTGTCTATGAACTCAGGGTCTAGTCTGATCACCATGTTACCACCGATGTCTAACATAGCCCTGGTATCTTTGTTGTAGAACTGAGCGCACTGGAGAACAAACTATGTGTGGTGAGCCGCTACAGGAAAAGAAGATACTAGATGGATATTACTCTCGATTATCTTCTTCATTTCATTGTTGGGGTTGCTTGATTTGGTTCTTTCTATGAACTTAGCCATATCCACGTGCCCAATCTCTATATCATTGATGTCATCGACATTAAAAGTAACCAAGGTGATTTGGAAAACAACTTGATACTTGTACTTCATCATCTTCGATTTCTTTGGAGAAACCTCAGTCATTTGGACGAGCCTTTGTTAAAAGTATCCTGATGAAGAAGGATCCCAGAGAAAAATTGCAATAAGAATCATGATCGCGCAATTAGGGGAAATATTGGCAATCTGGGAAAATTGCACGTTGATGATCACAATCATGGGAATGTAATTGAAAGGGCTAGGGCATGAGCAGGTCAGAATATTTAAAGGGAAGCGGGCTCGGAAGAGTGAAAAAATCAATTTTTTCTTGAATAAGGAAAATCGAAGGGAGAGCATGCAGGGGCGACAAAAATTATTGCCCTTGCATGCTAAAAAAAAAGTTTTGCATAGGCGGCAAAAAATTGCCACCATTGCATGCAAAAGTCGTGCATGGGTGGCAATTTTTGCTGCCTATGCAAAAGGGGGAATGATGTGTAAGGGCGGCAATTATTGCCGCCCTTACACGGAAGGACATATAGGGGAATTGTGTGATGGCGCCAATTTTTGCTTCCCTCACACAAAGATGAAGGGATGGTGTAATGGCGGCGAAAATCATCACCTTTACACGAGATGAGGCAAATTGTGTAAAGGTGGCAATTTTTGTCGCCATTACACCATTATAATGGCCAACGGATGGGGGGGTCTGCCTAGATCGCCTCCTCAGGGAAGAAAGGGAGGAGGGGGAAGAAAAACACAAGATAAAAACTTTAAACAATAAAGAAAAGGAGAAACCAAAAACCTGAGAGAGAGAAAAACAAAAATGAAAAGAAAATCGAAAAGAAGAAAACAAAACCCTACCTGGCAAATCGCAATATCACGCTTGAATCCGAAGAAATCATGATTTCACTTGTTCGCACGATCGACTGGATGCAGGGAGGAGGAGAAGACAAGTGAAATGAATCCAAAGAGCTGAAAAATGGATTAAAAAAGTTGAAAATCAACCCCAACCACTCGGCGTGCACGGCCATAATTCCCGCGCATGAAAACCGAGGTCATGCAGGGGTGGCAAAAATTGCTGCCTCTACATGTGAGGTAAAAATAGGATGCAGGGGCGGTGATTTTCGCTGCTCCTACATGGAAAAATGCAAGGGTGGCGAAAATCGTTGCCTTTGCATAGGAACGAATCAAGAAAATGCAAGGGCGGCAATTTTCACCGCTCCTGCATGAAAGGATGCAAGGGCGGTGAAAATTGCGGCCTTTGCATGAGAACTGAAAACCACATGCAATGGCGGAAAAAATTGCCGCCCTTGCATGTGATCTGCAAAAAAAATGCAATGGCAGCAAAAAATGCCGCCCTTGCATGGGAACTAAAAAACACACTAACTCTTTGAAATTTATCAAAAATTTGACATTTTGATCACATCAAAATCATAATGATTTTCACGTTTTTTGAGGAATCGTAATGAGGGAACATTAAGGATGCCATTTGACCAAACATGAGATCAAGAAAAACTTGTCTCGAAAGATGAACTTATAGTGAAAAACATGAAATGAACAAGTTTCGTAGGGGTTGTTTCAAAAAACGAGCATCGCTGATTTTGAGAACAACTTTGACCCTATGTATCGATGACTTTGTTAGGTATAAATTTATTTATTAATTTAGTGACAACATTATTTTTTCAAGAAAACGATGACTTTGAATCTGCTAATCGGCAACTTCAACCGTGAAAAATGACAACTTTTCCACTGTTAAACGATGACTTTGCTAGTTTACGTCTTTTTAATTCTCTATGTTTTTCAAGAAAATGGCATCAATGCATACTACTAAATGACAACTTCACTCTGAGACACAAACATGAGAGCTAAAAAAGTCCAAATTTTTGCTTTATTTTTGTAACTTACTCAACTCAAATGAATCGACTAATTGTTTGATGTAGGGTACTAGCCAAAAATAAGAAGTTTTGATGCACTAACAAAGTCATTTTGCATTTTTTATTGAGTTTCAAAGCATTTTCACACTTGTGTTTGGTGCTTGAAACATTTTTACTTCGGTTCTCACACGTTTTCTTTTTTATGCCTAAAAATTTGCCACGACAACCTTTCCCTTTTTTTTACAAGTTTTCAAAGTTTTCAAACATTTCACTTAGTGCTTAAAATCAATCAATCAGTGTTCAAAGTTTTCATTTCCAATTTTCAAGCAAAGTTTTTCCAAAATAATTTATTTTTTTGGTGCTTAAAATACTTTTACTTTAGCATTTGTTTCATGTTTTCCTTTTGTTTGAGTGTTGTTTAGCAAAGTCATGCATATGCTCTCCCCTACTTAGGTTGAATCAAAAACTCAACTAAGTTATTTGTTTCTTGTAGCACAGAGTTCAAGTCATGTATACTCTCTCTTCATTTTCTTAAATGTGGGTAACTCGAGATCGACTTGCTCTCTTTTTCTTTTCTTTTGACTTAGCTAGCGAGATTTCATTGCCTCCTCACAATTTCTCTAGGGGTGTGTTGACCTGGGGTTTCACCTCTCAGCATCGTACCAACCCCACTTTCCAGTGGGGTATACAAATTGAGCATGTTATTCAATTGAACAATGGTTGAGCAGTTAACTTAACAAGTCGAATAGATCTTTGGACCCTGTACTTACTAGACATTATAGCTCATTGAGTAATTGATGGATGAAGTGGTTGTGAAAGGGACAAGACTCTTTCGTAACAAGCAAGTTCTACTCACATCCATTTCACAGATATTCTAAAGTGCCATTCGAGGACTATTTAGAAAGCCAAAGTGAGAAATTTTAAACTAAGAGACCCCACTTGCCATGAATATTTTACCAATGCCGAGTTGCTTTGACAATTTAAGTCCCATGCCATGTACACGTTCTTGAGAAACATAGGGAGGATAAACACTCTACCTTTATGCACTTTTATTTATTGGATTAACACTTAATTCCTCTCAAGAATGGGTATATCAGTGAAGTTTGGTGAATACAATGCAACCTTGTGTCAGTTGTTAAAATATGAGTGTATACTTATGTGTTTCTTGTTTAGTTGCATGTTGAGTCCGAAATCATTTCACATAATCAAACAAATCCAACATCAAAACACATGATACACACACATTTACACCAAGAAGTGTTATGCTACCTAATCATTCAAAACCATTTGCCTTAGTCCAAATGATCAAAACTAATTCATGCTTTAGTATCTGAAAGGCATTGTTATGTTTCCCATTTTGGTCTAGACTATTTCTCATTTGGAGTCATCTCAAAAACCAAGTCAAACCATTTGGAGTTAATCTAAGCTAGCATCGTTACGTTGTTTGTCTAATCCAAAACCTTTACCAAGACCAAGTTCATCTTCACTTCCATTCTCATTCATAAACCTAGACCTAAATCAATTCCCAAACCTTGACCTAGACTTAGACCAAGCCCATTTCATTTCAAACTAAGACTTAGACCAAGACCAAATTTTGATTTCATTTTCAAACCTAAACCTAGATCAAGTCCCATTTCATTTTAAACCAAGACCTATTCCTAAACCAATGTCATTTGCAAACATAAACCAAGACTAGGATCAATTCCAATTTCCCACTTAGACCTAGACCAATTTGAAGTCCATTTCAATTCAAACCATTTCTCAAACCAAACCAAGTTCCAAGTCCAAGATGCCAATTTCATTTCAAACATAGACCAATTCCAAGACCATTTTCAAATCAACCTTTTCCAAACATCAAGTATTTAAACCAAATTGAAAACCATGCCAAATCAAGGTTCATTTGAATCCACATACCTATTGCCTAATTTTGATCCAAACCAAGATGAATCAAGGTTCATTGAACCCACGTGTCTTTTGCCAAGCTATTCCCATGCCTAATCAGGGTTTGTTTGAACTCATGTGCTTATTACTAGGTCATTCCAATACCAAATTAGGGTTCGTTTTGGAACCCCATACCCATTCCTACCATGCCAATTTAATTCAATTCATCTTGAACCATGTTCCAAATTCAAGCCATAAACCAAGTTCGCCCTTTTTGGGATTATACCACTTTTAGATACCCCAAGTTCGCCCTCTTTTGGGGCCATGCCAATTACCAAAACCAAATTTTCCCTGTTTAGGCCAATTTCAATCATAAGTCAAGCCAACCCATTTCAATTTTCAATCAAATGCTAAGACTGCCCTTCTTTGGGTTAATTCCTATAAAAACCAAGATTTTTATATCAAATGGAAATTTACCCAATGAATCCTTGATATGTCTCTTTTATCAATGGTCACAAAAAACATAATTGTGTGTTCACATACTCAACCTTTTAGTAAAAATGGTCCTTGATACCGAATGGACGAATATCGTGAGTATCATAAGGTTCAAGGCCATTCAATTAGTTGATGTGTGACGTTCAAACAAGATGTCCAGACCTTGATTGACAATGGGGATATCATGATTGAGCCACAACCACACCAGTCATTACTTTATAGCTCCCATCCACCTAAGTTGGTTATCAGATAACCAACCCATTTTCAAATCCAGTTTGACAAATAGCTTGTTGAGAATAAAGATGCAACACTTCTAGAACTGTTGAGAGTTGGAACCAGATTCCCATCTGGCTTTCCTGTACAATGATTGAATAAGCCTTCTTCATAAACGTGAAATACCTCTAACAATCAATCCGATCTTCAAGCCATAATAGAACCAATCATTACCTCTCCAAGAGCTGTCATTTATTAAAGAGCAGAGTGTGTCCAAATCTGAAATTTTACAAACAAGAGTAAGCCAAGGCCAAGACAACCAACCAATCCTCGATGTTTTTGTTGAAACACCTATTCATGACGAGTCAACCTTTGAGAAGTCACCCTTTGACCATTCCCTTATCTTTGAGGAGCCTCACTTTGACAAGCCAGTCTTTGTTGAACCCATCTTAGATGAGCCTATTTTTGAAGAGCCCATTATTGAACAATAGCCTTTTAACTTTAAGGAGCCTCACTTGACAAGCCAGTCTTTGTTGAACCCCTCTTAGATGATCCTATTGCCGAACAACAACCTATTATTACGTCGCAAGCCATTCCTTGTCCATTGCCACACATTCCTCAGTTACTTATGGACAACGCAATTCAAAAAGACATATTTGTGTCTGCATTAGAGACAGGTTTCATTTCCAAACCAACATTAGGTTCAGCATCCACCAAAAAAAGAATCAAAATTAGAGTAAAGTTCTATTTTTTAACCAATATCAGATTTAGTATTAGAAGCAGAATCAATGTTAGTCTCAACATCGGATTCAGAATCCTTTGAGTCAAAAATAGCTTCAGAATCAAAATACATTAGTGGATGTTATGACTTGGGTTACACACTCCTTGCAAATCAGATTGTACATATTTGTGAGCCTTTTACAGTTGTGGACTTTTTTTTAATATTGATACAAGTTCTCCTAGTAGCCTCTACGAGGATTGTGTTGCCTTTTATCATTCCATTACCATTCCACTTTCCATTGACACCAACCAACATAGCCATTATATCAACATCCTACCTCCCACAAGCGTCGATTAGGACCAACAGAAGCACACGTTGTTGAACTACATCCATTGTGACATATTAATTACAAAAAATCAAGGAAACCAAAGACCATGTTCAGTCAGAAAAAAACAATCTCCTAGTAAAACCTTTTCAAAGGCACTAGGAGACAATCAAAATATAAACTCGACATCTTCTAATGAAACCTTGTTTGAAGCGCTAGAAGATAATCAAAGTCAAAAGTCAATGTTTCTTAGTGAAACCTTCTCAGAGGTGCTATGGGACAATCAAGACAACTTTGTTGCTAAGAACCTCTTCGAGGCGTCAATAACTGAGCACCACAGTTCTTCATTGCTTGATGAAGACATTATTGAAGTTACTATCGACACAACTGACAATCTACAACATAATCAAATTGCAACATCTCTCAGACCTAAACAACAAAAAAATAGTATGGTTCTATCAAAAGCATATTCAGAAGTCTTTGGCCTTGCACAACCAAAATTATATCAAATCCAAAATCAACAACATTGTGTGTAACTAAAAATCCCAACCTTCATTTGTTACACCATAATACATTCCATTATGACACATTTCTTCATTCAAGATCTATATTACATTGCCAAATCAGAGATTTTATCCAATGCCTATCCTTATTTACTATGTTTGGTGGCATTTTCCTTCATTGAGGCTACAAAGACATCTTATCTAAAGGTTTAGAGGAAACATAATCAACGACCAATGAAGATCAAAACAACATTATTCGAGTCCAAATCCGCAATAGGTTCTTGATAGAGCAACTATTTTAGAAAGGGTGTGGACTAATAATTTAAATAATTGGCTATTTTGGTTGTATCATATGCTAATTAGGACATACATCTCCACATTAGCAGGTACAATAGAATCATGCCTTGCCATTTGCTTTACCTTTACCATTCATCTTGTTTTGTTGTTTGTTTTGCCTTACTATTTGTCTTGCCTTACCATTCTCCTTGCCTTGTCATTTGCCTTGCCTTATTGTTATTTCTTGCCTTGCCCTGTGCCTTGCCTTACCATTATTTCATACCTTTAACATTCACCTTACCTTATCATTTGCCTTGCCTTACCATTCATCTTGCCTTGTCATTTGTCTTGCCTTACCGTTATTTCATGATTTACCCTTTACCTTGCCTTCCTATTATTTCATGCCTTGTCCTTTACCTTGCCTTATTGTTGTTTCATACCTTTTCCATTTTCCTATTCTTAACCTGTTATTACTTAGTCAGGATTATGCATTGTAGGGTGAACTATAGTGACTTGAGGTCCATTTGGACTATGTACACAATGCTCAGTGTTTTATGAGGTCAATTCAGTGTAATATACCTAGGGAGGGTAAATAATGCATATTAGGGGGTACAACAGAAAAAAGTAATAATAGAATGAATAGTATGGTAGAGGAATAATCCCACATGTATAGAAAGGATGAGTGAGATAGATTAGAAGTAGTATATATAGAGTGGTATAGGCTATTGTAAGGCATCCAAGCAAAATATATCAATTAGAGCCAAATGCTCCAATAAAGAGGTAGACCCCTCAAAGTAACAAGTGATTCAAAGTGATTCCTTTCATAAAAGGGATAAATATTAATATATTAAGTATTTGTGTGTATTTTGTATATGTGAAATATTAGGTTCCTAACATTAGATATCAGAGCTTTTTCTAAAGTCATTTTTGTGATCTTTGTTGCAAGTTCATTTTGGAACTTCATGGAGCAAGTTTAAAGTTCATTACATTGTGAAATTTTTAAAAAGTCATATCTATATTTTGTTCTCTTGTCACATTTAGAATCTGGAGCCAAAATCTACCATTTACAAGTGTAGATTTATATTTTTTCATCAACAAACATGATTGTTCTTTTGTATATAGCTCTCAGAGTATAACAAATTGCATCAAACAATTTATGAGTTTTGTGCGCCTCATTTCTAACTTTGCAGAACAATTTGAAGTTTTGAATTTGATTATTTCAAAAGTTATCGTAGTTTTAGTAATTGCTTCGATGTAAAAAAAAATCTTGACAACTTTCCTCATTGTTGCCTAAAAAATAAGTTTATTACTTTATAAAATAGACGATACTTTGCATCAAGTGAGCAATACTCTAAATCAATTAAGTAGCAATATAAAGTTTTACTCGCATATAATAACACAGTATGATAAGGAAATTAATGCATGGTTGGATTGGAAGCATAACTATAGTATATGTATGAGGATTTATTTATTATAGTTAAAGAATATGAAGGAAAAATCACTATATTGATGGATTTGGAAGCTACTTGCAGAGAATGACATGAAGATCTATTTCACATGGATGAGGGTGATTTATTTGGTCTTCTATTCATCAGGGCTTTCATACATATGGTCTAAACTTCTTTTCTTCTACCGTCAAACGATTCTGACAATTCGGTGCATTCTTTGGTGGAGTTAGCCACTCCAACAACAATGTATGTCAAGGGGGATGGCATGTATCCTTGGTTTCCTAAGCAAATTATTTTGTGCCCCTTTGTTCTAGCTTTGAAGTGATAATCACTATGCTTCAACTACTCGACTATAAACTTCAAATTGACATGTTTCAAGTTGAGGTTATTCCACACATCTATATCTATGAATATATGTCTCATGTTCCAATATTTCCACTCCTGCTACTATCGTAAATGCTCCTATCAAAGCACATGAAGAAGTGGAAGTAGAAAAGAACGCATGACAGGGCTTCCATCTGGGCTTCAACCTATTTTAATATGTATGGTCGAGCTTTCATTTGGTCCTCTTATTTTCTTATTATATTTTGAGGGTGAAACATTTTAAGGGGGATGGAATGTAATATACCTATGGAGGGTAATATAATGCATGTTGGAGGGTAGAATAGAAGAAAGTAATAGTACAATGAATAATAGTGAATAGTATATTAGAGGAATAATCCCACGTGCATAGAAAGGATGAGCAGAATAAATTATACGTAGTATAAATAGAGGGGCATAAACTATTGTAAGGCATATAAGCAAAATATATTAATTAGAGCCAAATGTTATGATAAGGAGGTAGACCTCAAAGTGGCAAGTGATTCAAAGTGATTATTTCCATAAAAATAATAAAATATTAATATATTTAGTATTTGTGTGTTTTTCATGTGTGTGAGATATTAGGTTCCTAACATTCAACCATTCTTATTATAACGCTCTCGTTGTTTTGCGAGCAACCTAAGCCAACGCTCTCGTCATTTTGCGAGCAACCTAAGCCAACGCTCTCGTCGTTTTATGAGCAACTTAAACCAATACTTTCACCATTTTACGAGTAATCACCATTTGTATCTTGTCAATCTCTAATGAGTTAAGATACCCCCCAAACATTCCAAAAACATTTCAAAAGCCTAAACATTGAAGCAATCACAAAATCCTAAGCATTTGAAATGACTTACAAATCTCCTAGATAAATATAAAACCACAAAATTCAAAAACATTTATCTTGTCCTAAACCTAGTCAACGATCTTCAATCCGCCCACTTTGGGGCACCTTACTCCTTTAGCCAAGTATTTTAGAAATCATTGGGATGTGTCCTTCCCAAATCCACTCTACAAGGGCAAATTTGTAGTTGGTTCCCATTTGCACTTTTAGGCCAAGTATCTTTGGGGGTGTGTCCTTCCCTTTGCATGTATCCTTGTTTAGGGGCACCATCCAATTCACACTTTTAAGCCAAGCTTGCAACTTTCGCCTTGTTGGGGCAAATCAAAGCATACAGCTTGGGGGTACCATCTGTTTATCATTCCATTGAACCTTTACACGTAGTTGTTGACTTAGTTAATGATAGAATACTTTTTGTTACTTTTATTTTTAAGCTTTGTGTGTATTTGTTTAGTTGGTTGTTTGTTTGTTTGTTTCCCTGTTTATTTGTTTTCTTTGTTGTTGCCTTGACTCAATGCATATACGCTCATAAGGTGATTCTTTGTGCATTGTACTTGAATCCATCCATATCCATACATCAACATTGTCATCATGATTTTTATCATTGTTGCATTGTTTTCAATTGTATATTGGATCGGGAGTCAGTCCTTACATTTATAATATCCACTATTATCATGGTTCATTTATAATTATGGTGCAAAATGTCACATGCCAAATTAAATAATAGACAGATACTCTAAAACAATGGTGCTACAATAATTTCCCTTGTTCACTTTGACAATTATTCCCTTTTCGTTGATCAAATCAAAACCAATTGAACATTTCGGTTGTATCAATGCTAATCAAGGCAAGCATCACCGCATTAGCAGGTACAACTAAATCATCCATATTGATCAATTATTATTATCATTTTTATTCATCTATTTTTTCATTCCTCATTCCATTTTCTCTCGTTTCTGGAAGAACTATATTGGTTTGAGGTCCATTTGGACTATGTAGGCAACGTTGATATACATGGAGTATATCAAGTCAGTTCGGCCATCATTATCACCATTTCTACCATTATTCATTATTGGGTTCCTCCAATCATATTTTCCATCACTTGGTGCATCCTCATATCCCTGGTTTGTTGTGGCTTCTTCAGTGTTTGAAAAATCATGATACCATCATACATATGTTTGTGCCCGCTCATCTTTAATCTGTGTAATAGGTTATATCCTTGAGCTATGCTTACTAATTTGCCTTGCTAGAGCAAACTATTTAGTCCGATCAACGATCAAATCAACTTTACTAAGGCAAATCAATTTGTCGAATAATCAAATCCACCCTACTAGGGCATATCATTATTCATACAAGACCGCCCTCTAGAATATGACCCTATCCTTGTTGGCTCATAACAACGTACAGTTGTCAACACATTAATTCTATTTTCATTGTTAGAAATCAATGCATGCAAGCATTACCTCAATTGCAGTAATTTCATTCATAAGTTAATTTCATTCTTCTTTTCATTTCTTTTCGAAGGACCGTCCATCAATATTATGTTTCAACCACTCCTTCGAAAGGGCATCATAAGCTTTCCAAACTTTGTTTGGAGGATCATTCCGATCATTATCTTCATTTCCTTCCGAACAAATTTTTCATTCTTTGAAAAGAATGTTTTTGTCCTTGTCTTGCAATGCCTTCTCAAACGGATAAAATATATACACTCATTTTTCGCCACTTCCATGTCTAAATGAATATTAGACCGATTTCTCGCAAACAATGCAATTTAAGCCTATAAATCACTGAAATGCCTAAATTCATGTGTACATTTAGTGTTCATCCTCTAAATCGCGTTAATGCATCTTTATTCGAGTTAATACACTGTACGTAACAATAATCTCTCGTCGATTCATCCCCAATCAAATTGCAACCTAACAAATTATCAATTTCGATTAAGTGTGAAAGACAACCATGTCAAAATTCAAAAATGACAATTAACCTAATTAGAATTGTTCAAATGATTAAATCCAATTAAATTGTTAGTTAAAATACTCATGGCTAATTAGTGAATTTCTAAAATTAGAAATTCACAAAATTCACCAAAAATATCTAAAAGAGATGGCATCATACATGACAGAGATTGAAAGTTGTCAAGCATTCAAAATTCAATGCAATTAAATATCAATTTGTGCTAGCCATGCCTCATAAGTGTAAAATTGTCTTATTTATGACCTTGGGCCTCCAAAATTGAATTGAATTATGACCACATATTTTGATATTAAGATGGATGGCCACAAATTAATCTCATCATTTCTGAAAATCTATAAATAGAAAGATCTTCACATACTTCAAAGGAAGTTTATTTTTGTGTAATGTTATTATGCATAAATACCTATGGAAAGCTTCAACAATCACCACATGCCATAGTCAAACGCCAAGATGAACAAGGAGAGATGATGCCCAGACACCTTTGACAAAGACTCTGCCCACAAAGCCAAGAACAATCCCCCCTAAGCCAACTTACAATTTCAATTGACAAGGTACAGAGTTATTTTTGTCTTTGTATTGTTTGTTATTTGCTCCCCCAAGTATCTAGGTTTGGAATACTAGTCTTCGATGTATTTTTCATTGTTTTTCACTCTGTTAACACATAGACTAACATTGTCATCTGCTTCCTTGATTACTGTTGGAATTAGGTGGGGATGAAATTTTTAATTCCAAGATAATGGATAAATAAGATTAGTGACAAGTAAAAAATGATTTAGAAAAATTAATTGAGACATGGTTGTTATATGGTTAGTGTGTGATAAGAGAAATGTTAGACATGATAGACTAGTGACTAAGGGGAGTTAATAATAGGACATTATGACAAATTAGACAATGTAACGAAATCAGTAACGATGAAAGAGCAAGTAGATTTAGACGTATACATAATTGTTTAGGTATTTTTCAAAACTGGACAAAGAAACTATGATAATGAAATAGAGAACAAAAAACACATATTGAGATAAATACCAAAAACACACCCCAACGAAATGACTCAACACCAAGCATAGAAATCGCAACAATGAATTAAAAAGAAAAGAACCAAAAAGAATTTACAACATTCAAAATAAGCCCCGAGCAATTCATGAATGATCCACGCAAGGCCACTTCACCAATCTACTTCAATTAGAGTAAAAATATATATATTTATAAAAAAATAAAATGCAACATTTCAAATAAGATCAAAGCAATTCATGAGTGTTCCAAGCAATGCCACTTCACCATTCCGCTTCCGTTATTAAAACATATATTTATCAAATCAACAACAAAACTACCTTTCGACATTCCAATAGTTGCTTTAAACATAGGCTAGAAACCCAACAAAAGCCCTTCAATGCTCCAAAAGTTGCTAATAACCTAAGATAATTACTCCTCTAAAATGACCATAGGTCGTTCAAATAGTGGTTGCAAGTATGAGCCTAGAAAATCGACAAGACTAACCCTTGCCAATTCACAATTATTCTAATATACAGTCACTTCCAGCTATGCAATTATTACAATACAGTGTTCTTAAATTTCTATGAAATTATCCCAAAAAAAAGTGATGCAACAGTGAGTCTACATATTGCAATATGAACTATCATTCCAGCTGTGCGCTCATTCAACATTGTGCACTATATATTGCTAAATTGCCATGAAACTAAATACTAAAAATAGACCATTTCCAAATCTATTACCAGTTCACAAGTATAATAATATGCAGGAACATTTCAGTTACTGCCATAATTGAACTACAGATTTTTTTTTTCTATGAAACTGCACACGAAAAATACATTACCAATAGAAATATTGATGTAACAAAGGCCATTCAATGCCAGTTGTATACACCATGTTAATTTACAATAACAAATTACAGCAAATACTTTATTTTACCCTCGCCAACACATCCAAAGTAAAAAATACAGCAATTCTTGTAAAGGAAAACCTAGAACATCACAGTGCGGGGAAAGATTCCGCAAACCAGTAAAGCTCTGCTGCAAAAGGCTAAATTTGAACCAGGTTTTTCAACTTAAAAACAGTAGAGAGTTAAAATTAACAAATAATACAGAACCACACAAAACAAAACAGAGGAATAACCTAGTTTCACAGGTCTGCTACTTCACGCTGGGTCCTCAAGTTTGTTGTTGAGATGTAAACGATAACACAGCAATCCTAATATAAATGACAAGGCAGGAGCAAGGCGGCCTTCAACAACTTTGGAAGATTTTTCAGGCATACACATTCAATAGCCACAGCGAATAGAATTAATCATGCCTTACCAGCTGTATACATTCCGTGCCTTTAACAGTACCATCAAGACTGACTGAGTGACCTCAGTCTGTCTTAACAATCAGTCTTATTTATGTGAAATTTGAACAGAAAATAACAAAAGATAGGGAAGCAGAAACAAGCAATATGAGTGGGGGTTTGAAAAAATAAGCACCTATACGTTGCTATGTAAGGAGCATTTCGCAAAGTAAGCTCCTCCTGGAATGAATGATATTATCTCACAACAAACAACGGGAAACAGTGATTGGATTATAATGTATCCCCAATGCATATAGAGTCAGAATATTTTCATACAGCCGATGCACATGCACTTTCAGAGACAACATATTTTCCCTCGTGAAATTTTTCGAGCCCATCTCCGAAATATTTGATAAAAAATTATTTTCATGACGAAAAGGAAATAATCAAAGTGACAATTTGAATACAATTTATTCAGGTAGTTAAAACCCTTTTTTTTCCTATAAAGCAATAAAAACAACACCAATACCCAACCACCTCCATAGGCTCTTCCTTGAAGATAGGGACAAATGATATATTATGCTCTACAGTATCCCCATCCATGAAAGCAGAAATCATATTAGACGACCAATCATCCACCGTTTAATTCAAAGAATGTATGTTTGCATTGGCAATGGATCCACTAATTCCCAAATGTAGTAAACACTAAAAACCTAGTATACCCCGTTTATTTAATTTTGATTAATGACTGTGACTTAACTGGTAATTTTGTAAGCCATCTAAAGAAAATCTGGCTGTTCATGAACAAATAGTAGTAAACCGATCGAGGCTTACTTGCGGAAAACATTTGTCATCAAGAAAGTCAAATTTCTTTCAAAGGTCAACAAAGGAAACTCAATACTGGTGCCGAAGCACCTTGATCTTTCAAATCCCAAACATGGTCAACCAAAACTGATACTCTCTACAAATTAGTCCCAGAAAGAGTACAAAATACTAGGAACAGCAAATACTTTCCCAAGGCACCCCAATGCATCCAGCTAGAATTAGTTACAGACTCCCCTCCTGCAATTTAGTGGTGGATTGTTTCTCCATTTTTTATACATAAAATATAGAGCTTAATCTTTCTTCATGGCATGCTTGAAAGTTTCCATAGAAAAAATCCCATTAGAGTATCTCTTTGCCTGCACGGTAGATGAAAGCTTTCAATGTCTTGAACAACACAACCACAAGCCCCAAAGGGTACAATGTGTGAGGTAATCAAGAACTTTTCCGTCTCAAGCTATCCAATACAAACATCTTTAGGTATTCTGCCATTGAAGCCCTTTAACTTGTTTGTAACATTCGTTGGTGAAATTCCTTTGTCAAAAGCCTGGTTCTGAAGTTGGTGTGCCTCTTCCAAGAGGCCATTAGAGGAAAGGGAATTTATAAGTAAATAGTAGGTCATGGCATTAGGAGCACAACCATTCTCTTCCATTTCAAGCATCAGTTGTTTAGCTTCATCTACGTTTCCTCCATCACAGAGAATCTTAATGAAAGTGTTATATGTATATTGGTCAGCCTTTTCCCCACACTTTAACATATAGTGGCAGAGATTTTGTGCACTCTCTAGTCTGCCCATTTTACAGAGACCCAAAATCAGGGCATTAAAAGCATACACATCTGGGGGAATCCTTTTCTCTTTCATCTGCTTGTAAAGAAGAAAAGCCAGGCTAACTTCCCCAGCCTTGCAGAGGCCATGGATTATAGTATTATAAGTGACTGCATTGGGGCTTATATCCCACTGGACCATCTCATCAAAGCATTTGAGCGCTTCATGTGCCAGATAATTTCTACAAAGACCATCAATCATGGAAGAAAAAGTAAATACATCAGGCTTTAATCCATTTTGTAAAAGCAGTTTCAAGTATTCACGAGCCTTGTTGACATCACCTGACTTGCTATACCCACTGATAAGAGTATTAAATGTTACTAGATTAGGGATGTGGCCCTTTTCTGTCATTTCTTTGAAAAGGTTTGATGCTCTATCCATCATTGCCAGCTTGGAAAAGCAGTCAATCAATATATTGTAGGTGAATACATCCGAAATAAGACAGTGGCCAAGCATCTGACTGACATGCCTTTCAGCATCTCCTATCTTACCTGCATTATAGAGGCCACCAATGAGCTTAGTGTAAACGGTAATTTCTGGTACTCGACCTCTTTTATGATATTCACCCAGAAGGTTAGATGCATGATCAAATTTTGATCCTTTGCAAAGACAGGCCATAACTACATTGAATGTTGGAATATTAGGGAAATAACCCTTTTTTATCATCTTTTCAAGAAATTCACACATCTCTTCTGCCATGTCCATTTTGGAGAGGCAATACAAGACCGTGCTGAAAACATATTCATTTAAAGTAGATTCCCTTTCCATCCATTTCTCTATAAACTCATATGCCACTGGCCCCTCAGTGTTTTTGAAAACACCATGAATTAATGACCTATAAGTTGCTTCTGTTGGAACACAATTCTTGTTTCTCATTTCCTCCAAAACTTGGAAGGCCCTTTCTGGCTTTCTCGTCTTGCACAGTCCATCAATTAATGCCGTATATGTAAAAACATTAGGAAAACAGCCAACACTCCCCATCTTCTTCAAAAGCCTGAAAGCTTCATCCATAATACCGGTCTTGCAGACTCCATGTATCAGAAGATTGTACGTAAGTGTGTCTGGGATGCAACGTGCAACAGACATTTGCTGGAACTTTAAGTAGGCCAGATCAAGATAGTTAGATTTCACAAGGGCACCAATAACAAAATTATATATTCGTGTAGTTGGAATGATGCCCAAGTAATCCATTTGGCCAAATACTTCGGTAGCATACTTTCCAAGCCCTAATTTTCCCCAACTGTCTATCAAGGCACAGAAGCTATCCTCTGACAGCCCACATCCTGCAATTTTAATTTCTGTCAAAAACTCTGTGGACAGAACACATGGCCCTCTTCGGACAAGAAGATGGGTCAAAAGTTTCAATACAGGCAAACTGTGATGTGGATATTTCTCTTGCCAATCAACCCAAATGAAGAATTTCAGAGCTTCTACAGGATTCTCTATAGACTTCAGTACTCTGCATACATACTGAGGAGTCAAACTGCAATCACGCTCCTTGAATGCCTCATTTAACTTGGCAGACCAGTCTTGATGTTTGAGAAGGTCTTTCACATGTTCACATCCTACACTTGGCACTATTGGTGGAGTTTCCCTGAGTAGAAGTTTATCTCTAGATACATAACCGACAGGTTTCTTCCTTCTGTCATAATAATATCGAAACAAGAACTCATCAATCTCTTTGGACTGGGGTTCTGATTTCTGTAACCCACCCCCAAAAGTAGTATATTTTAAAAACCCACATACCAAACCCCCTGATTTTAAAAACCCATTTGCCAAACCACCCTCTGGTTTTAAAAACCCGTTTGCCAAACCACCCTCTGGTTTTAAAAACCCGTTTGCCAAACGCCCAGATTTCAGAAACCAACTTTGCGAAACCCCTATTTCATGATCCCCAACTCTATTTCTATTAGCTTGAAAATTCTTACCATGAGATGGTCCAAAGGACTTACCTTGGAATGTGTAGATTGATGCAGTATGTACCATTGCTTGTCCATTGATAGAGGGTGCCTCTGCAACATTGCTGATTGTTTCAATGCCTTTTAGGCCTACCGAATGAGGTTTGAATCTCCGATGTGGTGGTTGTTGCCATGCAAATCTGCAAAATTTGGCTTGCCACCGACGAGAAAACTCATTCCCAGGTGCTTCCCGACCATAATGCCGGAATGGCATTTGCTATCCTTGATAAATACTATCATCAAAATCAAATAACAGAGCAATACTGCCGGAGACGCTTAATCCCATTTACTTCTTGTCACGACTCGTAAAAATTGATCCTGTAATTTTATTCACATATGATTTTTCTGAGATACATAATTTGGTAATCATATTAATATGCCATTAAAGATTTGCATCCAAGACAACCACGAAAATCCAAACCAAGCAAATCGTAGAAGGAACTTACGATTGCTAAATTTTCTTGCCCGTTGTTTTCGAGAAAATTTAGAATTATTTTTTACTATTGGAATGTTTTAGTATATTTATTATTAATTATAAAAACAAAATATAAAAAGTTATATAGTAATAGTCATATCCCATCTATTAGGAGGTTGCATAAGTGTCGGCTAGCGAGCCCCTCCATGAAGACATAACATTTACTCTTCTATGTGGTGGCGGTTATATCCAACCCCCCCCCCCGCTGCCCCCCCCACCCCGTCGCACTAAGTGTGAGGGGAGAAGTGGTTATAGCTATAGTGATGGCTCTGATGTTGTTTAGGCACAGATATGGTGGACCTTGAGGCGGATCATTCAGGGGATGTGGCTAACTGTACAAGGAGTACCTCCCCAATGCTCAAGCAGTGCTTGAAGATAACAAACCTCCATGTCAACCCTTTCAGTTTGGATTCGAATATGCATGCATGCCGAAGGTATTATAGTAATCTTGTCATTGATAGAAAAAAGACGAAGAAACTTAATTGTTAAATATAGAAACATTTCCGACTTTCCAGAATTGGAAAAGAATAACATCTCTAAAAAAAATCCATAAGAAAGTTATAGAAGTTGGCCAATTTGTAGAATCCCCAAGGAGGGCAAGGCTCCATGAGAAGGGTTCAAGATGGTATTGTTGAAAAAGGCTATGGATCCACTACCAAGCCAATTGGGCTTTTGGACAAGACCAAAAGGTGTGTTTAAAAGACTCAAAACAATTACACATTGGGCACTTGGGATGAGTTATTCCAATGTGGGAGAGACAATCCCCAAGCCACAGGTCTTGATAAACAAAACAATAGAGGAAATGTGCAAGTTTGGATTCTAGTTTGTGTTGGTTCATGGACCAGCGAGGACTCGAACCTAGGACCATCCATACGCTGCTGGAGTGCTCTACCACTGAGCTACTGGTCCCTCTTGGACCAGTCCATCTTCGGTCCGAGTGTGGCTTAACACCAACACCCCCCCTTAAGCCACACCTCTTGTGTGCTTGGGGCTCCTAGCCTGAACCTGGCTCTGATACCATGTTGGTTCATGGACCAGCTAGGACTCGAACCTAGGACCATCCATACGCTGCTGGAGTGCTCTACCACTGAGCTACTGGTCCCTCTTGGACCAGTCCATCTTCGGTCCGAGTGTGGCTTAACACCAACAGTTTGGCCTTCCAAATCTGATCGAGCCAGGCAAGCCAAGTTCTAAGAGAGGAATTAAGGCTCCATCACCTATTAGGTTTTTCAAGGGCTAAAGAAAAGGATCACTACTTAATATAGGAGACCTGGAGAGTAATTATTATAGTGAGTATCATAATTCCATCTCTAGTCTTTTCACCACGAATGTGACCACTAGAGACCCAACTTATGCATCATAACATCTAGAATTAACTCCTAAATATGGAGTATGGTAGGTAAGCCTAAATTATTTAACTTGAATTTTTTCTTTAACACAAGCCAAGGATCCTAGTCACGAGTAAAGACTAAATCCTTAATAGTGCGTAACCCCTTTTTAAAAAGCCTCAAAGCTTTTATACTAGGGAATTTAGCCAACAATAGGTTGGTATTGGTCATAATGGGAGACCACCAATTTTTTGTGGTCATTGAAAGAGAGACCACTGTGAAAACCATCACCAACCCATTTTAGATGGTGTTTAACAATCTTATAAGCTTTCAAAATACTTTTGACCACAAAAGAGCCTTCAATTTTAGCAAGAGCAGAAGTAATAAGAGTTAAAAATCCAATATTCTTCTGATGGGATTTGTTGTAGGGTATCTAGAAGAGATACAATGACGTAGAAGGATTTTCCAAGATTCATTACCTTCAATGGCTCTGACCACCCACTTAGCTCACAAGGCAATACTCTGTATGTAAATGTCAATTAATCCCATACCTCATTTTTCATTGGGCAGGCAATAAATGTCTCAAGAGACTCTATGAAATTCCCTCGATTGTTTGGCATTAGACCACATAAACTCTCTTAGAATTGTAGCAAGCTTATCATAGGTGGCTTTGGAGGGAGCCCAATAGGAAGAATGATAAACATGGGTTGTAACTAGGTTTTTAATGCACACTTGGAATTTCCCCACCAAAGAGAGGGGCTTCATAACTCAATACTCAACTTTATTTTCCACTCTATTAATGGCATATTGCCATAGCTTTGCATTGGAGCTATTGAAATTAAAGGGGGTGCCCAAAAATTTGAATTGCTCTCCTATGTGAATCCATTTCCATTTGTAATGGAGTAGCCGATCTGGCATGGGCATTGTACTCTGCTTAAAACATTGTGTTTTGCTCCATTGTAAGCTAGAACCAAAGGTAAGGTAGAAAGTGTCAAGACACTGCATACCTTCTTTGAAAGGCTTTTTATAGATGATATTTTATGATTATATAGCACCTCAATCTTGTACACTTGGCAAACTCATTACTTGGTTGCTCTTCTCATTTCTTTACATTTTCCATTTTCATAAGTCTCGTATATGATCTATCTTTGTGCCCCTTGGCCTATATCTTTTAGTCCAACCAGTATTATGTTGATGATCCATGTCTTCTATCTTGCCTAGAACGCTTAAAATGTACTTATATTTCATCTTTGCAAGTTATGAACCTATACCTACTTTCCTACTCCCTAGACATTAATATCCGAGACATACAATAGCGTTAATGTTATTGTCTTATCTCGATGCAAGTGTTCAGTGCCCTAAAGTCATCTAATTTGCAAATGAAATGTATCCTAATGGTCAGCGTAAGTGCTTTAATATGAGTTATTACTCCAAAGGGATTGATATAAATATAAGATCAACCCTCATTCATTCACCACCTAGTAAAAAGACCAAAGAGATCAAGGCAAATTATCAAAATCACTCTATCAAGCATTAAACTGAACAAAACTTCATTATTTCCATACTTGTCAAAAGTACAACACATATACATGTCTGAAGTACTAAAGGAGTATCCCAAGAACCTGATTTACCAAGTTATAAGATAGGTCATTATTGTACTTACTTTTCACATATTGTATAATTCACACACAAGCTAACACGTAGGGGAGAACTACATGAGTTTGATGCCCTCTTCTAGAGTATTGGCTATGTAGGTAGTGCCCTCTAACAACGGGGTCTTTGGGGTTAGCTCGACATCAGGTACCCACTAACCCATTTTCCCCCAAGGTCACTATGAAGATGGAAAGCAAGGGTTTTGTTATTTCACAAGGAGCGATTGTCCATGACCTAGATCTGAATGTACCAAAACAAAGATGAAGCAAAACCCAAAAGCATCCAGGTGGTTGCATCTTGTTCCAGTAGGTATTTCATACAAGACACTAGCATTGAACCTAGATAGTAGCATCGATGCAGCCATCCCAGGTTGACGTTACTATCCAAAGAGACAAAAATGTCAAATCCAAAATCTTCTTCCAGCCTGATTTCTATTTGTTCCAGATCCAAAACTACATTAGCATCAAAACAAACTAAGTACATCACTTCTTTGTCATTTATATATCTAGCATAGTTGTACTTTTCATATTTATAATATCTCAGTATAATAATAAATTCAATGAATGCTTAAATCTGAGTTTAGCATCTAATTGGTCTGTTATAGATCTGATTATCACCCTTATGTCATTTCATTTTTATATACCTATTTAATAGTAATAAAAGGCTAAGTCTAACTACTTAGATAACATTTTAGGGTTAAATATTTTGTGAATTCAATCTTTGAATATCAAACCCTAGGTCACTTAGGGTTTTCTATTGTTGATCCCTAATTGTCATAAAATGTGTGCAACATGGATGCCTCTATTACCCATTTTGGATTCCAATATGTCATAGTTGTTATGTTTTGCTACGTTACTTGTCTTGTCAAATCTTATAAGCAAATCCATGCCAATAATAAGAGGGGTTTAAAGTGAAAACAACACTTAATCTCTCTTCTAAAATCATTTTGCAATGTTATACAGCCAATATCTAGATGACATTGTGCATGCTCTCGACCTTTTGTCTTATATAGCTATGTCTTATTTGAATGATAACTACCATCCCACAGACATTATTCACCTAGGTTTATATTAGATTATGTGGTCCATGTTGTTACTACTCAAAAAGGTAAAATTGTTCAACCCACTCCTGTTGAGGTATGTTCTTATTGTTGGTATTGTGGCATAAATGTTGTCATTGATGTCAAGGTCAAGATGGATGTCATTAATGTATAGGTCAAAGTTGGTGTCATGCATGGTGAAGTGGTATGTGACAAGGAAGTCTTATGACAAGAGAGATTTTGAAGGCAACCTATTGTCTCTTTGTTGAGATAGAGTTTGAAGTCAACCTGGTAATTTTTTTGAGGTTGATGACATGTCAAGGTCAAGATCAAGATATAAGGTAAGTATACTTTTGAACACTAATCTTAAGGAGCATTGCCTTACATGAGCATGTGTATAAAGATGGTGGTCTAGTAAGATGGATATACATAGGTATGAGTGGATGTTTAAGGATGCCAAGGCATATATATGAAGTGTTGAAACATTCAGGAAAGTTTCAAGGTAAACCTTCAGGGGTAAGGTCTTAAGCCTAAGCATGCAACCATACTAGTCTTAGACCCTACCTAACCTAATCAAGGGTCTTGAGGTGTTATCAATGTCTATAAAGAATGAAAATCAGTGGTAGAGTATGTGAAAATATGTTTGACACTGTATAAACATGTGTATAAGGTAGATAATCTTTCATAGGAGATTTCAAGGCCAATTCATGGCTTATTCATTTGCATGAAGAGACCTAGTGAGATGGCATAGGCTGGGTAGCATGATGAGGAAAATAGTTTGAAGCATGTGAGATTAATATTGGTAGTCTATGAGCATGGTATGAGGTTGTATGACATGAGTATGAAGTGTGGAGAGCAATGTAAGAGGTTTCAAGGTGTGTTCAAGGTCTAAGTGTGGCTTATAGGTATAGGCCTAGTGTGTAAAGAGACCTAGTGTGGCCTAATGAGGGGTCAAGTTTATTTTTCAAATTGATAGAGATCATGAGATAATTTTTAGAGGTGTGAAAGGTTATTACAAGTGTGTTGACAAAGTTTGAGGTTAAATTCTGAAGGATAAAGCATGAAGTGTGGTTTTGAGGTTTTCTGTGTGCACAGAATGAGGTGTACTTGCAGACCTAAGAAGGATTTTCTTGTGCTCATTGGCACATGAAACATTTGCATGATATCCTAAGAATTTCATGGAATTTGGGGAAGGGTCCTATCTCAAATTTCTTGGCATTAGTTTTTGAGTTGAGGGGCAATCTTTTATGAATGATTGCTAAGAGTGGAAATTGGTTTTTAGTGTCTTAAAACCCTAAGTTGAACTTGATGTTAGATATATGATTCAAAAAGGATCAAAATTAATTTAATTACCTAGTTTGATGACTATATCATGTATAAGACTCTCACAGGTACCTCCAAGTGGCATTGGTATGTTAGAAGAGTGAGTGGAACCTACAAGAAAACCCTTGTTTCTTGGATTTTTGATGTAGCAGGCAGGGTTGACCAAGTTAAATCATGAAAATTATTTGAGGATGATGTGTGAAAATTTTATTTTATGTCAATTTAATTTTTTGAGTAGGTTACAGACTTCAAATATGCTAAACAGGTCATGGAAGTTGGCA
This sequence comes from Torreya grandis, assembly GCA_037957365.1. Lineage (NCBI taxonomy): Eukaryota > Viridiplantae > Streptophyta > Pinopsida > Cupressales > Taxaceae > Torreya > Torreya grandis. The sequence continues at coordinate 2,541,004 of JARHVA010000166.1, read as the reverse complement.
TATCGCTAAAAAGGCCTAGTGAGGAAGATAGTGAGAAAAATAGGCAGAAGTGGGAATGAGATTAGGGATGTGTTGTCATGGATTAGGTATGGATCCAATTGCATAAGGTTTTTTTTTATACATGTAACACATATCCCTATTGGATATAAGTTTTGGAGATGTGTGTTTATGGTAGAAAGTTGCTCTCAATCTGACTTGTTTAACACAAGTGAGGGATGTGTACAGTGAATCCATGAGACTGGTTTTTAAGACCAATATTACTTTTGATACTTTAATATATCTATTGTAAGTTGATTTTAGGATGTTTAAGGATGATATAAATTTATTGGAAGTTCATGAAATTGAATCTGTAGGTGTTCTAAGTCATTATTTCCATGACTGTGTTTTGAAACATTTTGGTAGTTTTTTGTGTGTTAGTAAGAATGATGTTCTTGAGTCATTATGCCTAGAGTTGAATATTATAATTCACATAAATTTTTTTATAGTTCTCATATGTGAATTTTAATTTCTTTTTATTCATGATAAATTCCTACGAAGGTGTGAAAATTTAAAGGTTCTTGATTGGTTTTTTAGGCATGTTTACAGTTTTGAATGAGCATATGGAAGCGATCAATTTGAGGTCTTTTACATTGTATGGTGAAGTATAATGAACATGGTGATGACCCTGAGGTCATGAAGGTTATATCCATGTTATTTTATGTTATGGTTATTTTATCAAATTGGTTGTGTGCTTTAATTTTGGTTGGGAGACTTTCTTGCAGTAAGAAGGCCTAATTGTGTGGTTCAAGTAGTGAAATGAGATAAATGGTTTTAGTGAAATAAGGTGATATTACCATGGGTCTAATTGAAACATGTGTGAAGTATTTCATCTATTTATGGAGGCTCAAGATGTTCCAATGTGGCCAAGGTGAAACATGTGCTTTGAGAAGGCCTAATTGCATTAGGTCTCCTTTAGACCTAATGATGGTTTTGGTCCTTATGAGTGGTGATCAATCTATGTAACATTTATTTCACTTGTGAAATGTGTTTTTTGATATATTCTAAGGGTGATCCAATTATTTATAGGTTTGTGGCCAACCAAGGTATGTGAAATCAAGAGTCAAGTATAAAAGAAGGTCTAATAGGCCTAATTTGACTAGTGAGAATATTGTGGGGATGAACGAATGAAATAAAAGTTTGGAAACCAGGTATAGGGATTGAATACCATTAGATAGGTGTGTTTAATATGTCATGAAGTTATAACAATGATTATACATATGATGAGCAAGGTCATATGACCTAAATCTACCAAGAAGAGGGTTAGTTGAGCAAAGAGGACTAATAGGTTGTTTGAGAGAAATAGAAGAGTGTGAAGAGCAAAAGAAGGTGATCATCATCAGTTGAGTGAGAAAAAGGTGTCCAAAGGTGATTATAGATTCCAATTGGCTGATTTGGTGATGATTCACCTAGGGGGTTGGTGCCTCCTTACAAGTTGGTAATTGTTAAAGGACTAGTTGAGTTGGTGCTTGACTAGTGAGGGTTTGGTGCTCCTTGTGGGGTTGGTGCCTCACTAAATCTTGATTCATTGATTATAGGAATATATTCCAAGATATGTTTTAGTGGGTTTTATCTCTTGTGAGGGTTTCCCACATATATCTTGTGTTCATATGTTATATGCTTATGTGGATGCTTATTTATGCATTGGTTGATGTATGTGTTTTAATGAATACTTCATGAATGATAAGTGAAATTGAATGATTGTTTTAAAGGCACTAATTCACCCCCCCTCTTAGTATCTATACTTCTAAAAATTGGTATAATATTAAGTCCTTTAAAGTAGGCCTAATAGCCTAAAGGAGATTCTAAGCAAGTGAAGATGGCTAGTCAAGTACAAGGTGGTTTCTCTAAAAGTAAGGCTCATTGTTCAATGAATCTAATTATGATTTTTGGAGTTTTAGGATGAAAACATATTTGATGTCTCAAGGTCATGATGTTTATCAATCAATTTTGGATGGATATACTACACCCTCTATTCTCCTTATATATGCAATAGGTAAGAAGGCTAGTGATACCAATGTTAGAGTAATACTCTTAGTGGTAAGCTTAACTTGGGTCTTAACCAAGGGAAGTTTCACCATAGTTAAAATAAATCATGTGGGGTTTAATGTTACACACCCACATGTTAAAATAGGAAGTCAGCATGTTTTTTGGAATGTTGACATTAGTGGCCTAACTATTCATTTGGCAAATGAACCTATTTCACATTGCCAAATGTGTTTCTCTCACCTACCCCAAACTATTATAAATACATGAGTAAGGTGCCTCATAATATGAGATGATATGAGAGAATATGGAGTTATGAGACTGATTCATTATAATATATTCATTAAATAATAGATAGTTCTTTGTGAGCAATGTGTGAATGGTCATGGCTATGGTAATGAACTCTTGGAGAGATCTTGGCTAAGAGTTTTGTTAACTCTGACATGGTATCAGAGCCATCTCCTTGAGCCATTACTTAGTTTGTCTTGTTCAACATTCATTTAGATCATACACCTCATTCTCACTAATCCCTCTATCCAGTCATGATGCTTAATTAGAGCAACAATGTCGAAAGGAGGGCAATGAGAATCTCTACAGTGTCTTGGAGGTGATTTTGTAATTTGGATGTTGTTTTACATTTTGGAGCTGATCAATGTTTTCTATCATGTTTATGGAAGCTGTAAACGGTGGTTCAAGCTTTCAGTTTGCTCGAATTGGTCACCTGGCACTCTAGATCTGTTTGAGAATCTTGTTGGTTGTTGAGCAGTTTCTGAGAAATCTACATGTTTTCATGTAGATCTGACCATATGGATGTGTTCAGAGTGGTCAATTTAGTGGGGGTAGGAGTTCATTTGGCATAAAATGGATTAGTGGTGCTCCTGAAGTGGTGAATTCTCCTGATCAATTTTGACCATCCACTAGCTAAAGGGGTTTGAATTTTTATTTATTTTTGGGGCTTTGTTGTTGGTTTTTGTTTTTTTTAATATTAAAAAAAAAAAAGGTTTGTTTTTAACCATTGTGTTTTATAAATTTTCAAAATTTTAAAATTAAAAAAAAAGATTTGTTAATTTTTTTTTGTGTTTTTAAAATTTTATAAAATTAAAAATTAAAAAAAAACATTATTTTTTTAATATTAAAAAAAAACAAAGGGAGGGGGGCTGTGGTCGAGCCTGCTGCTCGGCCACCTCTCCCTCACCTAGCCTTATGGCCCCCCACCCCCTTGCCATCATTTGTTTTTTTATTAAATTAAAAAAAATAGTGGCTGAGTAGGGCTTGACCACCTCCCCACAACACCGTCCCATGGGCCACCCAAGCCCCTTCCTGTCACCCCATCCATCATCCATAGCCCCTCTATTCTCCTCAACCACGACCTGCTCTACTGCCTAGCTATGGCACCCCCTACAATCTTCAGTCACTGCCTCTCCCCTGCTACACCATTGTTGGCCTATTGCACCCCTTGCATCCCAACCCTCATCCATCTAAGCTCCCCTGCCATAACCCACCTCAATTTGTTAGCCACGCTTAGCCTACACACAACAAAAAAATGTTGGCATTCACATTGGCTATGCATGATTTCAATTGAGTATTACCCATATGATTTTTTTTGTGCATGTTTTTCATTTAAAACATGGAAATGTGTATGAAATTCAAACCAACCAAATTTATTGACTCCTTTGTTGCCAACCCACTAGGCCATTGCTTTTTTTCAATTTGCATGTTTTAATCACATTTTTTTTAACAATAATGTTTGTAAGTTTACCTTTGGTGGTGGAAATGTTAGTTGGTTGCATTGACATGACACATTTTTTTGTTGGTGTGTGGTGGATGGTTCACTTAGTAAGGTTGATTTTTTTCACTATGGAGCATTATCCCTTTGATTCTTTTTCATTTGACAAAGATCGACATGTGGGGCTCGGTTTGATAGGCAGTCAAACCCCTCACATAAACACTTATTTTTTGAAAATTAGTGTCATATGCTAAGTCTACCAATGTATTTGGTATTTTTTGATCCTGTTCGTGCATGTTCATCATTTTTTGTCGGACCCCCTTCCATTGCACATTTTGTAGACATACTTGCACATTTTTGCTCATATCTTGAGCATCTTTTGGAGTTTCATGATTATTTTTATTGCATTGTGAACCTAGATCTGAGATATTTCATGAAATATATTCAATTTTTTGCTGCTACATCAAAAAACATGACTATTTTTTAGATTTTCAAAGGTCTTCTCGATGTATGAACATTATCAGACTTTACATGCACTTTTTTCGCACTCAGGGCACCTTTTGAGGTGCCATTTTTTTTTAAAGTGCATATTTTTTCACCTAAAATATAGATTTTGAATTACATTTGAGTAATATTTTTAAAAATATATCTTTTTTTTGTTTTCTCTTTTCACTCAAAATTGCATTTTGGTGAAGAATTTTGTAAAATTGCATAATTATAAGCAGTTGGGGGTTTGTATTGGTGATTTCACTCCTTTATAAAGTGCCACAAACTCTTTTTTGTGGGATACACACTTTTTTAAGGCACTCTTGTAGATTATGCTTTACATTTATTTGTTGCGCATTTGTGGTTTACACCTTGTCCTTGCACTTGGACATTCATATTTTGGCACACTTTTACTTTGTGTCATGCCTCCTTCAAGGCCCCTTTCTTAGAGCCTTGCATTCATTTTTGGAGACACCCTCAAGGCCCCTTTCTAAGCGCCTTGCATTCTTATTTGTGTTGTCTCCTATAAGGCCCCTTTCTTCGTGCCTTCCATTCTTTTTTGGAGACACCACCAAGGCCCCTGTCTAAGTGCCTTTTCTTTATTTTTACTTGCATTAGCTTCCTACCTTGTTGCAATCTCACTCAATCAAGTAAATAATAACTTGCAATTTGAGAGTGATAATGTTAGTTTTGTAGAGGAAAATAGGGCCCCCATAACATAGAATGAGCTCCTCCTCACATGACTTGTTTCACATGACTCACTTCTACATAATTTGTAAGCTCATATTGCATTTTTGCAATCACAAACTGATCCTATGGAACACATAACCACTACACTTTTTCCATGTTCACTTTTTTTTTTTGACTTTAGCATGCATCCCTTGGATGCTCAACAAAATTTTGATCTATTATCCATTAAGTCATTTTGTGATCCTGCTACACCGATAATTGCCTTTGTTGTAACTCACAATTTTGTTGATCATACTATTGATGCACTTTTTCAATTAAGAAGCACACAACTAACTTTGGTTCTTACATACTCTACACCATGGTTTATTCTAGCAGAGGTTTTGGAAAGCACACATAGGGTATTATTTCCCACATCCATCTTGTTTATTAGATTGCTCGTCATAGCATTAGCTATTGAGCAAGTGCTTCCACATCTTATTTGGGACCATTATGTAGCAGATCTACACCAATTTTTGTGTTTTCCACACTTCCGAAGGACATTGAGTGATATGGTACAACTACATCTAGGCATTCATCAGATATTATATTCAGGCATGAGAGTCTTGAGTCATCTTGCCCTTTACTCAGGGCTAAGAAACCTGAGTGTTCTTTTGTTAGACATGTGAGTCTTAACAACTTATCAAATTCACTTAGGCATGAGAGTCCTACATATGATATAGACATTTCCTTGCATTCATCATTGTGCACATAGAACCATATCACTTGCAAGCATCTTCTTCCATCATCCATTGTTATTTGGGATGGATTGATGATTGGTTATGACATCATCGACATTCTTTGTGTGAACTCTACTGCTATGGTTCTTCCATTATTCATATGCATATTCTACATACCATTTATACTACATAGCAGTGCTCCCTTTTTGGAGCAAATTTTGGGTCTTGTGATGGCTTCTTCAACAGATTGATTGCTTTTTATGGTGAGTTATTTTTGGTATTTCTAGTATCTATTCAATTATTTGATGATTTTTTTTGGGATACATTGTACTCACACTGACTTATAAAGTGCCACGAGGGGTTTAATTTTTATAGCCTAGTCTACCTTCATGTGTGTGTACCTTAGTTTGTGTACCCTTTACAGTTTTAATTTCTTATCTCTCCCATCACCACTAGGGCCATCCCTTTTTGAGAGACCATTTATGTATTCTTCGATAACTTAATAATTAGTGTGTCTCTTTTTGTGAGCCTTCTCTAACATTTTTAGCTACTATAATTGATTGGTGTTCAAGTAGTGGATTCAACCCACTCATACATATTTTTTCATTCACTCCACTCATTCTGCATTATGGGGGGTGTGTGTACAGATACTACTTCTTTGGGTTTTATGTGTCCCTTGCATCAGGTGGTACTCTTTTGTACTTTTGATTACTTCTTTAGGTGTTGAGTTTCATTTTCACCTCTTACAGATAGTTGATAGCATATTAGGGTGTTGATCATCCTTTGCACCTACTTCAATGATGGCTTTAATCCCATCTAGTACAATCTAGTTTTTTGAGAGACCATTGTTTTATCTCTGATTTTCCAATTCTATGACCAGTGTTTTTTTGAGTGATCCTCGTACAGAGTACCAGTTCTTATTTGACTTAGTGGTTACAATGACTTGACATCCATGTATTCTGATAATATGGATTGGCTACCATAAGGACACTTAATACTTCATTGTATATTTTTACATGGGTACCTGATCAAACCTTTGTTGTCAGGACCCATTTTATGAGTTTTTTCTTATCCCCAAGTTAATATTAAGGGGGGATGTTAGAGTGATACTCTTAGTGGTAAGCTTAACTTGGGTCTTAACCAAGGGAAGTTTCACCATAGTTAGAATAAACCATGTGGGGTTTGATGTTGCACACCCACATGTTAAAATAGGAATTTGACATGGTTGTTGGAATGTTGACATTAGTGGTCTAACTATTCATTTAGAAAATGAACCTCTTTCACATTGCCAATTGTGTTTCTCTCACCTACCCCAAACTATTATAAATACATGGGTAAGGTGCCTCATAATATGAGATGATATGAGAGAATATGGAGTTATGAGACTGATTCATTGTAATCTATTCATTCAATAATAGATAGTTCTTTGTGAGCAATGTGTGAATGGTCATGGTTGTGGTAATGAACTATTGGAGAGATCTTGGCTAAGAGTTTTGTTAACTTTGACAAATAATTCAAAAGCAATGAATGGTATTCTGTATGGTCTATTAGAGGTAGAGCTTATGAAGGTGATGCACTATGTGTCTGCTAAATAAATGTGGGACAAGTTGAAGACCATCCATGAGGGAGACTCTAAGGTCAAGTTGGCTAAATTGCAAACCCAAAGAAGACAGTTTGAAAGCCTAAGGATGAATGAAGATGAGATCATTGTAACCTACCTATTGAGGGTTGTTGAAGTGGTTAACATCATAAGAGGCCTAGGTGAAGAATTGAAAGAGTCTACTATTGTTCAAAAGGTTTTGAGATCTCTAACTCCTAAGTTTGATTCTAAAGTGTCTGTTGTTGAAAAGATGCAAGATCTAGACAAACTAGAGATGGATGGACTTCATAGCACCCTAAGAACCTATGAGATGAGGGAAAGTGAAGGAAGACCTAAAAATAAGGAAGCTACATTCAAGGCGAAAAAATTCAAAGGAGAAGAAGACACAAGGTAAAAAAATCAAATAAAATGATGTTTCTTATATTGATGATGATGAGTTGATAGTTATGTTTGCAAGAAAGTTGGAAATTGGTTTAGGTAAATACAAGGGAAAGATACACTTCAAGTGCTTTAATTATGGATAAATTGTAAACTTTGCTAGTAAGTACACTCATAATCATAAGACAAAGGATGATGAAGGTCATGATGATGACAATAATTCTTAAGGGTCTGATAAGGTCAAGAAAAGCTTCTGAAAGTATGATGACAAGAAGAAGTTTTTCAAGAACAGAAGAAGCTTTTACACCAAGGAAGAATACAACTCATCTGATGAGAGTGAGAAAAGTGATTCTAAGAGTGACCATGAAGGTGTTGATCTTGATGTCAATACATTTATTTGCATGTCTGAGGAAGCAAGCTATTCAAATCAAGAAGAGTCCATGTGGTTTGGAGGTATTGTTTGTGATTCAGATGAAGAAGAAGATGAGGTGGACCTTGAGGTTGAGTTGATGAATTCTCTAGAAGAATTAAAGATGGTGAAGAAAAATAATAAGGTGATGAGGTCTATTGTTAAAATATTATGAGGATCAAATCAGTTTGTTTGAAGAGAAATTGAGCAACAACTCCAAGGAATAAGAAGAAATAGTCAAACAGGTGGAGACTCAAATTGAGATTGTGACTGCAAGCCTAAAGGCTAAAAAAGAAGAATGTGCTAGGTATGAAACTTGAGTGTATTCCTTGAGAGCTAAGTTGGATTAGGCATCAAGTAAGATAAATTCCTTTGTGAAGTTTAAAAATAGTACTAATGATCTAGATAACATCTCAAGTAGTAAAAAGACTGCTAATGACAAAATAGGTCTTGGTTTCAATGGAAACCAAATGAAGAATACTAATGTGATCAAAGAGAATTAGAACTTAAAGGTTAATGTTCAATCAAGGAATGATGGTGCTGGTAGAATGAAGACTAATCCTATCAAGTAGCCTAATGTTATAAGGTATGTTAATCCTTTCAATGGTTATTGTTATTCATGTAACCAATTTGGTCATAGAGTATGGCATTGTAGAAGACCCTCCAAGAATGAATATGCATAGAACTATGAGGAGAATCATCATTCAAGATTATGGGTAATAATATATTTCCATCAAGAGCAATGGTGTCCTTTAATTGTAAAAAGGTTGGTGTTTTATTGAATTGAAAAACTATAGGTTTAATTTCCTAAATAATAAAGGGGTCTGGATTAAGGGGAAAATCAATAAATAAATGCGACTTAATTAACTTATTGATTTATTGAATCTAAAAGTACTTAATTAATTTTTAAAAATAGAAAACAAGGGAATAGAGAGTAAAACTTAGTTGATTATGGGCTGAGACAAAGGAGATAGAGGCTATAAATTACTGATCTGGCTAGGTAAATAGTTAGAAATAGGATATAGAAGTTTTTTTTCTACCTAGATAGGAGCACTAAAAATGGGACACCTGGAGGTTCAGCATTGTAGTCCAAGTTTTGGCACTATAGTCCTTAGTGTCTGAGCTTTTTAAGCTTTCTAGGTTCTATTCGTCTACTCTAGGAGACATTGTGCCTGAAATATTAAGTCCTAATTATTCACGAAGCTCTGTGTGTAATTGATTTTGTCTTCAAGGGTCCTAGCTCTTCTTTATGCTTGATAGGTGATCTCAAATCCAACTAGAAAAAGGGGATAGTGTGTAATATGCACTGAACCTGTGATCACACCTTGTGTGTGGGCACGCTGCCTACATACCAATACTCTGAAGAGGGATCAAGGCCAATGTAGTTCTCATAATTTGAATGTGTATTGTGCAATCTTGTATATTCAATGCAAGTGTATGTGAATTTGTGAAAGCTTGAGATGATTCATGACTGGTATGAGAGATTGGATAGGCTAGAAATAATAGTGGTTGGTTGTATATAGAGAATAGGAATATTTTCTTGAGTGTACTTTAGTATATTTCTAGCTTGTGCCCTTTGAATGATTGCCAACCCTTCTAAATGACATTTGAATGGGATTTTATATGGAGACTAGTGATCTTGGGTTAGATAAACTTACATTAGGCTGATAAGGAAAAAGATAATGATTCAAAAAAATATGACTGTTTGATGCTATTGTGGACTTGGACAACAACACTAGAAAGTGGACACCCTAGATCCCAACATTGTAGTCTAACCTATGGCACTATTGTCTAGGGGGAAAGGGGCCCTATGGGATAGATCTATGCCTAGGAGAGGCATTTGAGATAGCAGGGGTTGAATGTAGAAGTATTCAAAGGACTGGGAAATAGTGAAAACATGCCTAAGTGGTTTGTGTAAGCGAGTAGGAGAGACCTATAGTTTGGGTGTCACAAGTCATGCTCAAGTTGTACAAATTGCATTTTAGTATGACTACAGTTACCCCCCCCTTTATTTTAAGTATGTATCAAATCAAAATACTAGGAAAGAGGAAAAAAGAGAAGCATACCTGAACTTACCTATGAGGCTAAGCCCAAGAAGTTGTGAGATGCTAGGTTGTACATAGCGAGAGCATGTTGTACTATGTAAGTCTACAAAAAGGAAAGGGAAAGTAGATTAGTTCTTACTAGATATGCTATATCTAAAATAAGAACATATAAATCTAGGCAAAGAGAGAGGAAGGAAGAGAAAGGAATGAATACACCTCACCAGGTACATGAACCAATACAAATCCTATTATGATGCTAGGTTGTACTAGGTAATGTTGAACCAAGACTTATATTGATGAATGAGCTAAGTGATCAATCCCCTAGAAGTTTGCTCAAGAATGAAAATGTAGGCCCTTTGGCTCCATCATCAATAACTATGTGAAGTTAACAAATCATGCGTGTGCTAATTGATGTCTGGACTGTGTGTCCAATCCCTCTGAATAGGTGGCTCAAGAATATAAAGGTTAACTAGACCTTTGGCTCCATTATTGGCTCATAATGTGAAGTTCAATGAGAAAATACCAGTATAGATGAATGTCCTGTGAGATGGCTCATGGAGCCCTTGAATGTGCTATGGTATGACAATGTTGGCATGGATAGCCAAATGTAAACTAGAAACTAGGCCACTATTGGTCACTTCGAAAGATGGAGATTGGACTTGTATAGAAGCCCCTTCTAAAACTAAAATCAAGGCTTAGGAAGCCACTCAGGAACTCAGGTACATGAGAAGAAAACCTGTATGAAAATTTTCTTGAAAGTGATGTCAACCACCTACAGATGGAGTAAGGCACACAAATACTGGGAATGTGTAAGAAAATGCAATAAACTTAGAAATAGAGAAGGCCCATGTGTCATGCACATTGCCCCTAATAAATGGTGTTTTAAACATAGATTCTGAACTAAAAGCTGTATCAACTATTATGTTTGAACTAAAAATGGAAACCCTCATGCCGTGCATGATGCCCCCTATATTTGGATTATCTAAGCAAAATAAGTGCTAAAAACTATTGATTTTTGGACTGAATTGTACAGGCAAAACTATGACTTAACTCACCTCTCTACCTGATTCTAGAAAAATTGAATATTCTGCTATTTGGACAACAATGCCAAAAACTAGACGCTTTGGGGTCCAACATTGTAGTCTCCTTTTTGGCACTATTGTCTAGAGCCAAAACTAATGACTAATATGGATTCTCTACTATCTATTAGGTCTGGTTTGTCTGTGCTGAGTTCTAGATTCTAGATTGCACTATTCTAAAACTACTTTTTCAACTGTTAAGAGCTCTAATCTCTGTGACAAAACCCCTATTTTTTTCCCCCTCTTTTGAGGGTAGGAATGAAGACCCTACAATGATTTCCCTCAGAAGAAGAAGCCTTGTAAGTGTGTTATGCTATGAAAACATTTGATATACATTATATCAATATATAGCAAAAGTTTGAAAGAGAGATTATTAGATCCATAGGGGTATGCCTAGATAGATATAACAATGTAATAGTATGTGCATAAGAGTAAATTGGAATTCAAAATGTTAGTTGTTAGTGGCATGGAGGGATGGAATATGATGTCTATCATGGCATCCAAGAAGCAAGGTAAATGCATGATTGGAATCATGACATTGCACACAAAGATAAGCAATCAAGCAAAAAACATACAAAGCAAGAATCAAGAAACACATGAGGGTGGCCAAGGGGCAAAATAAGCACACAAGGCATGTTAAAATGCTGCATACACACACACTGAGAACAAGCAAATATTATCATAAGGGCCACAAGCACAGGAAAGGCACACACATATAGATAGGAACAAAGAACATTGGCAAATGTCCTAGAATGCAAGAAAGAAACAAATAAGAACTAGAAAATGCAAATAATCTAGATAATCAAAGCGAAGAGAGGAAACATGCAAAGTACTAGAAATATAAACATGCATCTAGCTATGAAAAGTAAGAAGCAAGGGTATACAAGATATGTAATACAAGACTAATATATATGATATGAAATACAAAAGTGTGATATATGCTAATGGATGTCGATGTGATATTTATGTAAGCAAGTAAGGAACATACTACAACAAGATGTCTAGAGTGTATAGTTTAAGAATGACATAACCTGGATGGTGTAGTCATGTAGAGTATGCCCCTAGTGGGTAGATGTATCAATATGTAGCTGGAATGTGGAAGTAAGATGCCCCCTTAATGGGTGGAGTGAAGCAATCAAGGATCTAGATGCACTGCACACACTCAAATAAGATCAAGTGAAGCCTATTGATATAGATAAATCAATAAACAATAGCATAGAACAATGCAATGTAAGTTTAGCATAATGGTTAGCAATGTAAAACATAGATGATGCATACAATTGACATGTTTTTTATTTTTGAAATATTATATTATTTTTATATTTTGAAATATTTGAGCTATGTACAATCAAGTAGAGAAAACTATGTACAATTAATACTAGAAAGAAATGATACTAACCAATGAGTCTCAGATGAGACTCCCTGTCATGGTGTCCTATATCGAAGAGTGGAATCGTGCATGACTATGAAGCATGATGGAAATGATGAGACTATGGCTCTAAAAGCTATATATGCTATAAATGCTCTAAAATCTTTGAATTAGAAACTAACTGTGGGGACCCTCTATAATTTAGAGAAGTGGATGCAGCTGTAGAGCTCTTAGGGACCCATTTGGAAGTAGGAGAAACTCATTGAACATGTGCTCTATGTGTAGATGCATGAGATCTCAATGAAACTACTCTAGGTGTGAATACTATAGTTTGAAGCTGTCTAGAATCTTGAAGTTGTGGAGGTTTATGAACCCTCTATACTGGTGATAAATATTGTATCTATGTCTGATGCTAAATTGGAGAAAAAACTGGTGGCAAAGCTAGAACCAGTGAGCTAAAACTAGCTCTGAAATTGGAAGTGTCAACTCATATGGAACTCCAGTAACTATGATAACCTAATTAGCATGAATGAATTTCACACATTGATTTATTGTAGATAGAACTGCTCAGAGTTTTTGTATCCAAGGTCTGCCAAGTAACAGGTCAAAAACTCTTACACTAGGAACTATAGTAAATGAGGTGGTCATGTGTGTAAGACCAACCTGTAGAGGAATGAGGATCTCACCCAATGTAGTCTAACTATGTCCACTAAAACCATTGATAACTATATTTGTCAGAGTAATATCCTGCTTTGTATGACCCAAGTGCTGTAGTAGTGCCATAGTACACATGTTAACATTAGATCCATTATCAATTAGAACATTGTGAATGGGATGACCATGAATAAAATCTCTAATGAAGAGCACGTGATAATCTATGTCATCCTCAATAATCTCCTACTTGGAAAGGAGATGGAAGGTTGAACTAGAATGCTATAATGAAAAGTACCAATCATGTGGCTCAATAGATGTGAATCAACTGTTAGTGCCTTATGTGTAACTAGTGGAGGATATGCCTGATATACATGATGAACACTTGATGTGTCTTATGTCTCTAAATTTCCATGCTATGGTAATGGATCTAAAAATATTTTGAATGACTTATCCTACGTTGGTTTGGTTAGAGGAGGCTCAGCTGAAGTGCCTAGATCAATTTGATTACCATCAATTAGATCTTGTATCTTATGCCTGAGACTAATGCATTTATTTGTAGTATCTCCTAGTGCCTTGTGATAGTCATAAAATGCATTCTAGTCATATCCCCATGGAAGAGGCTTTGTTGGATCAATTTCTTTGATAGGAGGAAGATATATGATGTTACATTCTAATAACTACTGTAGAACTCTGACTAGAGAAACTAGTAGATTTGGAAAAGGCCATTGAGGAGGTGCTGATAAAGTGACTCTCTGTGAAGGCTCTAAAGATGCATTGACTATTTGTTGAGTCAGTCCTTTACTATCATTGAATTTGAGCTTATATGGGGCTTTACTGTTACTCTTATTAGTTGTATCTGGTGCACTTGTGTACTTAAGTTTGCCCATTGAAATGAGTTTGATTTCTCTTTCTTTTAAAGTGTGACACAATTCAGTGAAAGATGAGAAACATTTGAACATGATTGTCTCGTGCAAAACTGGTAGAATACTCTATTTTAAGAGGTCTTGTAACTCCTAATTTGCCATAGGGCTAGTCATCTTAGCCAATATGGTCTTAAATATGAGAATATACTCAGTGAGAGGCTCATTCTATTTCTATTTTTGTTGTGCAATTTGGGCATATGAAACCTTATCACAGATATTGATACTGAAATATGCTAGGAACATATCAGCAAGAGGATTGAATGCATTAATCAATTGATTTAGTAGACTATAAAACCATTGTAATGCATAATCCTTGAGGCTCCTCAAAAATAATTTAGTTAATAGCTAGTCATATGGTACATAATCCAAACATGCTATATGAAAGGCTCTCAAATGTGTCTCTGGATCACTCTTGCAATCCTAAAGAGTAAGCTTAGGTTGTACAAATCTAAGTGGCAAGGGTCTAGTAGCTATATGTCATTCCAAAGGTGTATGCAATAGAGTGAATGAGTCCAATGCCTATGTAGATCTAGTGGTACATTTCTCAAGATGTTCTACCTTGGATTGAAGAGATTGAATCTTTTACACAAGGTCTGCCACATCAGGATATGGATGTACTAGCTATAGTTGGTGGCATAGAATAAGGTTGGGCTATTATAGGGGGTTGTTGTGACATAGTTTCCCCCATAGTGTCATGTGTAATTGGTGTCTCTATGGTTTGAGAAGATTGATAATTGATTACCTTTTTTTGTTCCTCTTAGAGGATTCTAATCATGTCATCTTGCATATCTGGGTGTTTGGTTAAGATTCTTGAAGCTCTCTTTTATCAATTTCATCAAATCCAGTATATTGGGCCATTGTTAAAGTAGGAAAAAAAATTGAAATGTGTTTGAATGTTTTGTAATAAGTTGTAATAGGTAATGTTCTAAAACTGGAAAGTATTGGATATAAGAAACGCAAAATTCTAAAATAGTAGTTTAGAATTTGTGCAAAAAAGGATATGAATCTGCCAAACATGTAAGGTAATACCACAAAAAGCAAAGTAGGAACTAGTATATGTAACTAAGGATTTTTTAAAATTATTATGAACTTTTGAATTTGAAATTGATTTTCTGAGCTAAGTATGCAAGATAAAATTCATAAAATTATGGTAAATTTCTTGTTTGAATGGAACCTAGTAGATGCAACTAGGGTTTTGAGATAAATAAATTTTCTCAAATTACTATAAATTTTTGAAATTTGAATGATTTTCTAATTTTATTATTCAATCAAAATTTGAAAAAAAAAAGTGGCATATTACTTGAAAATTACTGGGATTTAGTTGATGTAACTAGGGCTTTGAAATGTTTTTTTTCAAAATTAATGAATAATTTAAAAAAAAATTGCTATAAATTTGTAGAATTGAGCTTGAAAAATTTAGTAAAAATCTAAAAATATTTCTAAAATTAGCAATATATTTTTCCTAGTGGTTTGAAAGTGTTTGTATGCAAATAGGACCTATATGTGCAAACTAGGGTTTAAATGAATTATTGAAAATATTTCAATTAATTTGCATTTTTTTAATTTTTAAATTTAGGAAAAATCAGGAAAATATTGTAAAAAATTAGAAATAATTAGCCCTAGGGTTTTTAGGGTATTTGTGCAAAAATTTAATGTAAGTCGGGTTCACCAAATGTTTTAT
This sequence comes from Torreya grandis, assembly GCA_037957365.1. Taxonomy (NCBI): domain Eukaryota; kingdom Viridiplantae; phylum Streptophyta; class Pinopsida; order Cupressales; family Taxaceae; genus Torreya; species Torreya grandis. The sequence goes on along the minus strand of JARHVA010000166.1, from coordinate 2,525,226 downwards.
TAAATTTGGGAAACTATAGGTTTAATTTCCTAAATAATAAAGGGGTTTGGATTAAGGGGAAAATTAGTAAATAAATGTGCCTTAATTAACCTACTAATTTATTGAATCTAAAAGTGCTTAATTGATTTCTAAAAATAACAAATAAGGGGATAAAGAGTAAAACTTAGCTAATTTTGGGCTGAGACAAAGGGGATAGAGGTTGTACATTACTGATCTTGCTAGGCATACTATCAAAAATATGATCCAAAAGTCTATTTTATACCTAGATAAGAGCATAAAAAATGGGACACCTAGAGGTTTAGTATTATAGTCCAAGTTTTGGCACTGTAGTCCTTAGTGTTTGAGCTTTTTGAGTTTTTTAGGTTCTGTTCATTTGATTCAGGAGACTTTATGCCTAAAATATCAAGTCCTAGTTGTTCACAAAGCTTTGTGTGTAATTGATTTTGTCTTCAAGGGTCCTATCTCTTCTTTATGCTTAATAGGTGATCTCAAATTGAATTAGAAAAAGGGGTTAGTGGGTAATATGCATTGAATGTGTGATCACACCCTATGTGCAGGCACACTGCCTACATACCAATACTTAGAAGAGGGATCAAGGCCAATGTATTTCTCCTAAATTTAATGTATATTGTGAAATATTGTGTATGTAATGCAAGTGTATGCGAATTTGGGTAAGCTTGAGATGACTCATGACTGGTGCAGGAGCTTGGATAGGTTGAAAATAATAGTGGTTGGTTGTATGCAAAGAATATAAAGATTTGCTTGAGTGTGATTTAGTATATTTATAGCTTGTACCCTTTGAATGATTGCTAACCATTCTAAATGACATTTGAATGGGATTTATAGGAAAACTAGTGATCCTAGGTTAGATGAACTCGCATTAGGCTGACAAGGAAAAAGATAAGGATTTGAGAAAATCTGACCATTTGAGGCTATTATGGACTTGGACAACAACACTGGAAAGTGGACACCCTGGGTCCCAGTGCTATAGTCCAACCTATGGAACTATTTTCTAGGGGGAAAGGAACCCTATGGGATAGATCTATGCCTAGGAGAGGAGTTTGGGACAATAGGGCTAAATTTAGAAGGCTTCAAATGACTAGAAAATAGTGAAAACATGCCTAAGTAGGCTGTGTAAGCAAGTAAGAGAGACCTATGGTTTGGGTGTCACAAGTCATGCTCAAGTTGTACAAATTGAATTTTAGTATGAATACATTTAGTCATATTGTAAAGTTTTATAATAATGGATTCTCAAGTCAAAACAATAAAATTGAGGCCCCTAAAGTGCAAGAAAGAAGACAAGACAGTGAATGGAGACCAAAGGTAGTTAAGGTAAATAATGATCAGTATGCAAGTCCAAGTGGATTATTTGCCATGGTGGAGCATAGTTCAAATGTAAAGGAGTGCCAAGAATTTTCCCTATCAACTCAGGTTATGGATGGAGTCAAGACAAATAGACCAAGTTAGAATGTTGTTTAAATAGAGATTCAAGAGGTCAAGCCAAAGAGGCTATTCAATCCTAAGAGGACCATGAAGAAAGTTCCATCTAGGGAGAACATACAAATATGGGAATCTCCCAAGTTTATATTGTTTTAATACCCTATAGAAGAGGTGACTCCATTATGCTTCATGGAGGCACTCAGCTACTGAGCATAAGCATGAAAGATGCTTGGTCTTGGGGGGAGCTTTATATTCTTTATTTTAGATCCAAAGTTCAGTCAATAGTATAATGGATATAAGAGAAGCCAATCATGCTCCAAGAGTAGATGTGTTTACCAAGAATATATGTAGCAGTCATGAATAAATTTGAATTATGGATTGGTATGCAAGACCATTATGTTCATAAAGTCAATTGGTTATGAACCTGGTCTGTGTTGAGTTTTTTTAAAGAGAGAGAATGATCTTGTTTGGATATAAAAGGTGTGTTTTTCTAGGTCCAAGTATCGGATAGTTGTCAAGAGATGACCCTTTGTCATTAATGTCAAAGGGGGAGAAAGTTCCAGTTTGGGAGAAAGGTCAATTTGAAGAAGAACCATCTTAGGGAGATGAGAATGATCAGCTTTGTTTGAGTGTTTTACATCAATGACAAAGGGGGATATTATTGAGGTATGTTCTTGTTGTTGGTGTTGTGGCATAATTTTTTTCATTGATGTCAAGGTCAAGATGGATGCCATTAATATCAAGGTTAAAGTTGATGTCATGCATAGTCAAGTGGTATGTGACAAGTAAGTCTTATGACAAGAGAGAATTTGAAGGCAACCTATTGTCTCTCTACTGATAGAGAATTTTAAGGAAACCTAGTAATTCTTTTGAGGTTGATGACATGTCAAGGTCAAGATCAAGATACAAGGTAAGCATACTTTTGAGCACTAGTCTTAAGGAGCATTATCATATCATGAGCATGTATATGAAGATGGTGGTATGGTAAGATGGATACACATAGGTATGAGTGGATGTTGAAAGATTCCTAAGCATGCATATGAAGTGTTAAAACACTCAAGAAAGTTTCAAGGTAAACCTTCAAGGGTAAGGTCTTAAGCCTAAGCATGCAACCAGACTAGTCTTAGACCCTACCTAACCTAATGAGGAGTCATGAGGTTTTATTAAGGTCTATAAAGAATACAAATCAGTGGTAGAGCATGTGAGAATATGTTTGACACTATGTAAACATGTGTATAAGGTAGATAATATTTTAGAAGATATTTCAAGCCCAGTTCATGGCTTATTCATTTTCATGAAGAGACCTGTTGAGATGGCATAGGCTTGGTAACATGATAAGGAGAATAGTCTAAGGCTTATGAGAATAAGATAGGTATTTTGTGAGCATGGTATGAGGTTATATGACATGAATATGAAGTGTTGAGAGAGGTGCAAGAGGTTTCAAGGTGTGTTCAAGATCTAAGTGTGGCTTATAGGTATAGGCCTAATGTGCAAAGAGACCTAGTGTGGCCTAATGAGGGGTCAAGTTCAATTTCCAAGGTGATAGAGCTCATGAGAGAATTGTCAAAGGTTTAAAATATTGTGTCAAGTGTGATGACCAATTTTGAGGTCAAATTCTAAAGGATAAAGCAAGAGGTGTGGTTTTGAGGTTTTTTATGTGCACAAAATGAGGTGTTACAGACCCGAGAAGGATTTTCTTGTGCTCGTTGGCATGTGAAACCTTTACATGAGATCCTAAGAAGTTCATGAAAGTTGGGGAAGGGTACTAGCTCCAATTTCCTGGAATTAGTTTTTGATTTGAGGGGAAATCCTTTATGAATTATTGCTAAGAGTGGAATTTGGTTTTGAGTGCATTAAAACCCTAAGTTTAACCCGATGTTAAATATATGATTTAAAAAGGATCAAAATGAATTGGATGACCTAGATTGATGACTATATTATGTAGATGACAATCCCATGTACCTCTAGGTGGCATTGGTCTATCAAAAGAGTGAGTGGAAGCTATAGAAAAACCCTTGTTTCTCAAATTTTTGATGTAGCAGACAAGTTTGACCAAATAAAAGCATAAAAATGATTGGAGGATGATGTGTGAGACTTGTATTTTGTGTCCATTTAAGTTTATGACCAGGTTATAGACTTCAAATATGCTAAACTAGTCATGGAAGTTGTTGTGGATTCAAATATCCAAACCCAAAGAATTAATACATGCATAGAATAATGGAGCTTGAAAATAGACAAATTTTCAACAATAAATAATATATTCCACTCAGTGAATTCTCTGAATAATACATTTTAGGAATCATACAAATATATAGGAATGACATCCTATATTTTCTCTACTAATTTCTCACCTAAAATCTTTTTGATATTCTCTCACATAAATCTTATAACTAAGCAAGCCTATTATGATATATTATTATAACAAATAACAATATATCTCAACAATACAATAATCTAATTAATGTAATATTACTATATTAAACATACGATTATAACAACTAATTAATATTTACTAACAACCTATTACTATTTACCTCTCGGTAAATATCAACCTTACTATTTACCATTTTGTAAATACCAAAATTCACTCAATGTGAAAACTAACCCCAACATTCCCCCCATATTTTTTACATGGTATAATATATCTCATTTTCTAATTGTAGCATGCTCCACCTCCATGTGCTCATGATCTTCTCTGCATACATGTGCCATCACACATCTCTTCCTTCACACTCATCTGTAATTGGTTTTCACAGGTTCACCAATAACATTTTAAAATGGTTTTCACAGGTTCACCAATAACCTTATATAATGGTTTTCTCAAGTTCACCACTAACTTTACAAAATGGTTTTCTCAGGTTCACCACTAACCTTATAGAATGGTTTTTTTAGGTTCACCACTAACCTTACAGAATGGTTTTCACAGGTTTGCCACTAACCTTAAAACATGGTTTTCATAGGTTTATAACTAACCTTTCATCATGATTGCTACAATGCTTTTTAGATCAACATTTTCCAATGTAAATATACACAAAGGTTACATGGGAATATTACTCACAAGTGAATAGTTACAACTATTTATTTTTCACACATGCTAAAAAATAAATGGAACTACCATACTACACATAACTAAAAAATAAAAGTCACCAAATCTGTATGTGACCCCATCAATGGCGATTGACAAGAGATTACTGAAAGACCTCCATCCTCTATGTATCCTCTAGCCTTTAGTATGTCTTCATTACTTACTTAGTTGGTAAAGATTTATTTTTGAAGTTTCAGATGTATTGCTTTGTTGTCAAATGTCGATGTTTTGTTAATAAAGAATTCTCGACTTCAATATCAACCTCATATCCATCTTCAATTTTTTTTTGAATTTTATTATCTTGTAATTACATAAATTTGACGTGACATTCAAGTGATAATGTGTCTTTATGCTTTTGAAATTTTTTTAACATTTTTACAATATTATAAAACACTTTACAAAAAAATGACTCAATTAACTTAAATCACCTAAATGACAAGACTCAAGACTTTCAACATACTTTATGAATGTAAAAATGACTTTCACTCATTTTTATTTTTACAATGAACCCACAAAATTGACACCTTGAATTTTTGACTTGATTCAAAAATACTAATGACTAAATACTTTGATGACACTTATTGACATATGACTTTATGACATGACTCTTAAAATAATAGACTTAATGACACTTAAAATGGCTATTTAAAAAAATGACTCTTACCTAATTTCAATAGACAAACTTAAAATATTGTGCATTTAGAAAAATACCTACAAGCTTCTAATAACAACAAATTTCAACTTTTCTTACTATAACCAACACGTCTAGTTAAAGGATATACCTATTGACAGACTTTTTCAAAAACTAATTTGATCAATGTTATAATAAATAATCATTAATAACATACCAAAGAATTAAGACTTTCTTATGGATTAACCACGAAGAACACATAGATGTTCAAATACATGAAGCATTGAATGATAGAGTCTTACATGAAATATGTGTTGGAAACGTATGAACCATGTATATATGTGGATTAGTAGCTTAGATTAGATGCAGATTTCAATGATGTCAATCTTGATCTCTGAAGATGAGGTCTCGATCATGTGAAATATAATCTACTTGTAAACCATTAAAGCGCTCTATAGATCTACCACATTGGAGTTTATGCATTGAACCTTTTGCATGCAATCATGATCAACATGTCAGTTGAATATAGGAAAAGATCATGTACATACAAAAAAATATATGAGTGGCATATAAATAATGTGATGCTGGAATTAGGATGCATAGTTAGAGCTATAAACAAAAGAACCTGTAATTAAATGCATAAATTAGAAAGCCAAATTTTCATAGTGGCGAGACTGACGTGTTTTTTTTAAATAGGCATAGTTTGTATGAATAATGAATGACTTCATAAATAAATATCTCATCTTTGATTATCAGTTTAATACACATTCTAAATGCATTAATTTACCATTAGAGGGGCAATCAAAAACAATGATGGATCTACCTCATATAAACCCTCAAACCTTCATAATCAAGACAAACTTAATGTAGTTATGATACCACTATTGTGAATTCAAAGACATGAACCCAAATAATTAATACATGCATAAAATAATGGAGCTTGAACACAAACAAAATTTTAACAACAAATAATATATTCCACTCTCTGAATTTTTTGAATAATACATTTTGGGAATAATACAAATATATAAGAATAACATCTTATAATTTCTCCACTAATTTCTCACCTAAAATCTTCAAATATTCTCTCACATGAATCCTATAACTAATCAAACCTTTTATGATATATTGTTATAACAAATAACAATACATTTCAACAATACAATATTCTAACTAATGTAATATTACCATATTAACCATAAGGTTATAACAACTAATTACTATTTACTAACAACCTATTACTATTTAACTATCGGTAAATATCAACCTTACTATTTATCATTTTGTAAATACCCAAATTCATTCAATGTGAAAAATAACCCCAATAAAAGTTGGTCTATCACTAAAAAGGCCTAGTGAGGAAGATAGTGAGAAAAACATGCATAAGTGGGAATGAGATTAGGGATGTGTTGTAATGGATTAGGGATGGATCCAATTGAATAAGGTTATTTTTAAATACATGTAACACATATACCTATTGTATATAAGTTTTGGAGATGTGTGTGTACGACAGAAAGTTGATCTCAATCTGACTTGTCTAACATAAGTAAAGGTTGTGTACAGTGAAGCCATGAGATTGATCTGTAAGACCAATATTACTTTTGAGTATTTAATATAAATATTTTAATTTGATGTAAGGATTATTAAAGATCATATAAACCCATTTGAAGTTCATGAAAGTGAATCCACGGGTGTTATAAGTCATTTTTTCCATGACTATCTTTTGAAGCATTCAGGGAGTTTTCTGTGTGTTAGTAAGAATGATGTCCCTGAGTTATTATGCCCAGAGTTGAAGAATATAATACACATAAGTTTATTATAGAGGTATCATAGGTTAATTTTAATTTTTTTATATTCATTATAAATTCCTATGAATGTGTGAAAAGTTAGGTTCTTAATTGGTTTTAGAGGTCCGTTTGCAGTTTTGAGTGAGCATATGGAGTGGTTAGTTTGAGGTATTTTTACCTATATGGTGAAGTTTAATGAATATGGTGATGACCTTGAGGTAATGGAGGTTATATCCATATGATTTTATGGTATGGTTTTTTGAACAAATTGGTTGTGTGCTTCAGGTTTGTTTGGTAGACTTTCTGGCAGTAAGAAGGCCTAATTGTGAGTAGGCCTAATGGTGTGGTTCAAGGAGTGAAATGAGTTAAATTATGTTGGAGACATAATGTGAGATTAGAATGGGTATATTTGAAGTGAGTTTTAATTTTTTTATCCATTTATGGAGGCTCAATATGTTCCAAGGTGGTCAAGGTGAAATGTGTGCTTTGAGAAGGCCTAATTGCATTAGGTTTCCTTTAGACCTAATGATGGTTTTGGTCCTTATGAGTGGTAACCAACCTATGTAATGGTTATTTAACATGTGAAATGTGTTTTTTGATTTATTAAAAGATTTATAAAAGTATGTAGAGGTTTATGGCCTACCAAGGTATGTGAAATAAAGAGTCAAGTATAAAAGAAGGTTTAATAGGCCTAATTTGACTAGTGAGAATATTATGGGGATGAATGAAATAGAAGTTTGAAAACCAAGTAGAGGGATTTAAGAACATAAAATAGGTATGTTGAATATGTATTGAAGTTATAACAGTGATTCCACATATGATGAAGAAGGTCATATGACCTAAATCTGCCAAGAAGAGGGCTAGTTGAGTGAAGAGGCCTAATAAGCTATTTGAGAGAAATAGAAGAGTGTGAAGAGAAAAATAAGGTGATCATCATAAATTAAGTGAGAAATATATGTACAAAGGTGATTAGAGGTTTTATGTGGCTGATTTGGTGCTGAGTCACCTAAGGGGTTGGTGCCTCACTAAATCTTGATTTATTGCTTATAGGAATGTAGTCCAAGATATGTTTTAGTGGGTTTTATCCCCCATGAGGGTTTCTCACATATATCTTGTGTTCACATTTTATATTATTATGTGGATGCTTGTTTATGCATTAATTGATGTATGTGTTTGAATGAATGCTTCATGAATGATAAGTGAAATTAAATGATTATTTTAAAGGAATTGATTCACCCACCTATCAATAGCTATAATTCCAAAAACTTTGACACTTGTTAATATAAAAAAAGTGCCACCTAAACCTAAGATTATAATTAAATCTAAGGGATATGACAATATTGACCAATTAAACAATACACGTGATAAGTTCTCGATACTTGAGCTCCTAAGGCAATATATTTTTTATAAGGATATCTTATACCAAGCATCGCATGAAACATAAGTTCCCACTAATATTGAGTTTGCTTATTTTTTAGATATCATGAAATATCTCAAAAACATTTCCAAACTCATTGCCTTTGATCCAATAGATTTACCATCCAAAAATATTATTGACCAAAATTTTCCTTTGTTCATACAAGTGACAATGTAAAGTAAAGGTATTAAAAGAGTGCTTGTTGATAATGGATCAGGTCTAAACATTTTTAGAATATAATTCTTAACCACCATGGGTATTAACACAAACCTTATTCAAAACACAATTATGCACATGAAAGGGTTTGACAATTCACATAGCCCTCTAGTTGAACAAATTGCATTGGATGTGACCTTAGGACAAAAAATGATTCCATCTATTTTTTAGGTCATGTCTCAATCCTTACATTATAATTTACTTTTAGGTAGACCTTAGATACATTTAGTGGAATATGTCCCATCTACACTTCATCAGTTTTTGAAATTCATACATGAGGGGACCTTATTATCCATGCCCACTGATGACAATCCCTTTAAATTTTACAAATTGATGCATTCAAAAATTGAGGGCATTCTTATAGTGGCAACACCTTGATAATCCATCCATCTTCAGCATACTCACACATATGAAATAGGTGAGTCAAGTATAATGACTCCTTTGTCTCAAAAATAAAATAAGGCACAACATCCTTAAGTGCATATAGATGCACATAAAGAGCAAGAACCATTACCAAAAGTGCCAATACAAACAAAAGAGCCCCCAAAATTTGAACTTCTTTTATTGGTCAATAATGAGCAAAAAGATGGTTGTATCTTAGATTACTATGATAGTGACGATGATACAGATTATGATATGACATATGAGAAAATACAAAATTTTAAATTTGACCCACTAGAGCACTTGCCACATAACCTATTCAAACCTAAGGGTACTTGTACCTATAAATTAAACCCACTTATATAAAATATAGAGCCAAATCTAGGTAAGGGAAAAATAAAACTAATAGATGAACATGTAAATGCTTGTTATTCCATACACACCTCTTGGTTAAAAGCATAGAGTTAACCTTATAAGGGCTAAATGCAAGTATATCATGTGAATAATGTGGAGTCTTCTCAAAAGGCTTTACCCCAAATGTTATAGATAACACTGGAACATGATACTACTGATATTATCTTATCTTTGTTACTTGAACATAGAATGATTTATTTACCTTCTACGAGACATAGATTAAGCAATGGACTACTACCGACAAAGGGAGTACCATGTTGTAATTACCATCAGATCATTGGCCATACTACTAATCAACGTGTTGAATTTACAAATCTAATCCAATAATATAAGAGTAAAGGACACATATGCAATGTGTCCACAATAGGCAAAAGGAAACATACTTATTTATCTTTCATAAGAGAAATATACCTCAAAATGACAAAAGTATGATAATTTTACTATTACTACTAATATTGACGGGGTATATTGCCACTATATTGGGTTTAATCCAAATAAGCAAGATACAACTGGTGGGACTAATTTTATTGCATGATTGGGACATACTACAAATGAACTAATATATTCTCCCTTGGGTCTTGAATATCAAGGATACATTCAGTTACCCATTGCTTGTGGCTCACATGTCAAATCTTCAACTATATGTATATCAACACACAAACCACATTTAAAACTAAAGTTTAGACATAATTGGCTAGTTGAGTGGAATGCTAAGCTATATACTACAAACACATGTGTAAAATTTCATATTATGTATACAGATATTTGCATATAGCATGATGGATGTAATTATTTGCCTACACCATTGGCTTTAGGTAAACCATTACATAAAAAGATTGAAGTGTTGACACTGCATCAATTTAAACAAAGTTTAAAACACTTTCTAGGTAGCCCTACACCTTTTGATGATGAACATATATTGGATTGAAACTATGGTAAAAATTCCAAAAAAACCAAAAAAAATCAAAATCATTAACAAAAATCTAAAAACATTTTCAGCACCTAATGTTCTATCAGATCTTGGGCATCCATATGTTAGTTTCATGTTGATGGATGACATACTCAGTTACTCCTTCATACACATATGTGTCACACTTCTACTTGAGTGTGGTACAAACATACATAAATACATGATACATTCCTATTTTGGATGTTGGGCTTTCCCTCTACTCATGTCATATGGACATTGGGGGCATTCACTTCTTTGATCTTGATATACACATGTTATATGGTTCGATGATAACTCTACATTATCATGTTTGAGGTTACTTATGTATTTACACATACCTATTATCCATGATTATATCTTATACATGGTACTTGATATGCTATACACTTGAAATTTTTTCCTAACACATTAGATCTATGGGCTACTGTGACATGTTTATTATGGTTGTTTATACTTTACTTTATGCACTACCTTGAGTGTCTTGCCTTGTTATTGTATTCCTTGTTTGAGAATTTGAATATGCTCATTTGCTTGTGGCCCTCGTGCCTATGTATGCTTTCATTGACATTTTCATATGTCATTATTTGTTTTATGGAAATTTTAATAAGTTATTCTTTATTTTATGAATATTTGACTACGTCATGTCCCTTCAATTGTGAAACATTTGAACATACCCATTATTTGTGATCTCCTTAAACCATTGCCTTTTGACTTATTTTTTAGTAATATTTTATGTGTTCTTGTTTGCTTGTTGAGATTATACTATTACTATCTAGATGTTTCTATGACCTTTATCATTCATCCTAGGCCTTCAGGTGATCACACTAGTTTTATGCACTTCAATGATACATTTACGTAGACATGTTCCCTTATATATGCTACATGGTTATATAAATAGATTATACATTTGTATTATATTTTAAAGGTAAGGTAACTACCAGTTCCTGTCTTTCCCTCACCTCAAAGGGGGGCATATTGGTGGGGGCATATCATAGATACATGCTCTCTACATTGGCATAATTTTCAAATTCAATGGGGGCATGCTTTGGATGCATGTTCTCTACACTTTTTCAGTATATGGTACTTATATCAATTTTTAGATTCAGTGGGGGCATGTCATATAGGCATGGCTTACACATATTCAAAGTTCTCAAATTCAATGGGGGTATGCTTTGGAAGCATGTTATCCACATTTATTTAGTATATGGTACTTATATTAGTTCCTCGATTTAGCAGGGGCATGCTTCGAAAGCATATTCTCCACACCTATTCATTATTCAACATCTCCAGTTTACAGTGGGGGCATGTTTTGGAAACATTTCCTCCACATTGGTACTTATATCAGTTTTTTAGATTTATCCATATATAGTGGGGGGCTTGCTTTGGAAGCATGTCCTCCACACTTACACAATAATCTAAATTGGCCAAAGCACAAAGTTATATGATTCATATTCATAGTTGTGGTAAAATTCTATACATTGGTACTATTGTTATACACAATTCAACATGAGACATATCTAAGGTGTATATGTTATGCAACATGTACCTAGTATTATAAAATATAAATCAATTTTAGATTCTAATTTTTTTATGGACTGTTATCATATCACAAATGTTTTTCATACTGATACCCTACATACTTTTACATAATTTTATTGAGACAATATGTATACATAGATTATTTTCAAAATTTATCAATTATTGATGTTTTCGCTCTTGCAGGAACCCATCAAGTATCAATATCTTTGAGTGCATACCTTAAAGGGTGCATCAAAAAAGGAGTGGGCAGATCATTTGTGCTTCGCAAGAGTATTATCCCCTATACCACCACTTGCAACCTACACAAAACTCTCCTATACATTTACCTAAGCTTTGACACCTCCCTTACACACTCCTCCAAGTAATTCACTTCCTCAAATAACCCCTACCTAAGCTAAAAACTCTTTTTTTGACATTTACCAAACAATGTTAGCCTGAGTCAACCTTGTACTTAAAATATATTATCACTTTATGGGTCCAGGTCAGCCTCGACCAACCCAGTCTAGGACCTAACTTGCTTTTATTAATTAATGATATAGGGTTGATTGGACTGACTCTGTCAGCTAAACTTTCAAAAGGGTTTAGGGTTAAATCCAACTATATATACACATTCTTTTTGCCATTTATTAGAAAGACAAGAATAAGAACATCATTATTTGTGCATCTGCTTATCCACCATTCTATTGGAGGAACATTGCATAAGGTTTAAATACTACACTTGGAGATATGAATCTTGTCCTCTAGATAAGTATTTTGGATGCATAAGAGAAGTTGTGTAGCCTAGAGTTGACCTATATTTGTTATCCTTACATAACACAAAAACCTCTTGCAAAATACCTTGGCTAAGGGAGAGTTGAGGCTCGACGGGTTCATCTTCAAAGGTAAGTATTCCTAACTCTTGTTCTTTTTCTAAGGTAGATAGAGTTGCATTTATTAACTTATATGCTTCTCTCTCCATGCATTATTATTTCATCTACATTGACTTGAGTAGAGATCTTCTATGCATGTTTACATTTATTTTTAGTACCCCCATTTTATGCCATAAGCTTTGGTGAGCACTAGGTTAGATTTTACTTTACTTTGTATTTACTGTGTGAAATAAAAAAATATAAGACCTAGTTAGGGTTATTACATGGCATTGCTTGACTAGAGGCTTTGGAACCCTATCTAGCGATCTTATTATGGTAAGGGACCCCTTTGTTAGGTGTAGTAGATCCATCTTGGTCATAAATTTGATTGTGTAAATGTACCAACAAGTGGAGGGTAAGTGTGATTATCTTCTTCGAACTAGGATTGATTTGCATATTAGCTTCACTATCCCTTGTATAAATTTTGGTAAACTCGAGGTGAATATAAAACTTATAGGTTTTATTTAATCCATTCATTGATGATCATATATCATATATTTTTATTTCTATAGTACTATGTCAAACCTTTCGATATAGTCCAACATTTTGTGTGCATGTTTAACACAGTCTCTCCTATCGACTTTATAATTTTTTGTGCAAGTATTCTCCAAAAAAAGGTAACTAGATTGATCAGCTCTACACAATTCTATTTTTTAACCATAGGTTTGTAGACTCAGTTGAACCAATTGACTTTATTCATAGGTCATTTTTAGCATACAGGTTTTGTATACTTTGTCGACCCAGTAGAATCTATTAGAAGAATATAAAATCAGCATTTGAGTAACACATCATAAAAATAACAAATTAAGCATCTTCAAAAATTATCAAAGTTCCTTCTTACCTTCTTAGTCATTTATATTTTTCATTTACATTCTTACTTTTCATAGTTTGTAGTCTATAAAACTATAACCCTACAACGAACTAGGTTGACTAGCTCAACATAGTTTTATAACCTACTTTCTCTCTAGAAGACCCAGTCGACCTATTCATCTATGTTTTTTTAGATCTTGCTTTCATAGATAGCAATGATGTTCTATACTATTTGCATACAAAGTCACTTGAACCAACTCTATACTCTTCAAAAATAATGGAATCAACTTATCTTGCTACTATTTAATTCACTTTTTATTTTTTTTGTTTGCTTGCTTAGAGTAATAAACATAGACTAAATAGAAGGTTTTTAATTTATCAATTTAGTCACACTATTTTTATTTTTTACACAATTCCAAATCACTTAACACTAAAAATCATTAAATAATTTCTTCCCAAGGTCTACCTACTTAGATTTCATCACCAAGGGGGAAGTTGACTTGGTTTTCTAAGTATAAATATGTGGTTGATGGTATATATTGTCAAATCACCTGCCACCCTTATTTCTATAGGATTGTGAAGTGAGGGGGTAGGCCCCAATACCAATCCAGTACTATCACCAATTCCCTTTAAGCCTAAACTACCTAAAACTATCCATAGATTTCTTTTCTAGTTCTTTATTACAACCAACTCCCTATCACATTAATGTCAAAATTTACTATAACTTAAAAACATTCAAGAATTACCACTTAGATTATCATTTACATTCTAATTTTGCCGCTTGCTCTTTGCAAATTATATTTTGTATTACAAAACTTGTATTATCCAACATTGATACAAGGTTTATGTTGTGTGCTACAATTAGATCAAATACATTTGATCTAATTACTTGTGTATTCAATTGAATTTGCTTAGTTCTTATATTGCATAGAATTTCCCTATCTTTAGAACATAGTCCCCCCTGTTGACTTAGTCTATTACAAGTTATTTATTTTGTTTTATCTTGAATACACAGTCAACTTATCTAATTGTGTGTCTTTTTTTCAATTTGTTCAATTTTTCCATCTATAATACACAATTTACTTATACGACTGGTCCTTTATAGCTTGTTCTATTTACTATCTCACAAGACATTATCGATTGGTTCAACTTTGTCTCTTACCAGTTGATCCTTCTTTCCATAAAATTTTGAGTCTCCATGCTTCATCATGAATTTCTTATTTGATGAAAATATATAATTAAATCAAACAAACATGATGAGTTTTACCAACCCTGATAGGTTCCCTAAGACACATCTTGTGGCACACACCATGGATCAAAATAATGTCCATTTTTCCACTTGCACTACCAACAATAGGACTCCTCCCCATTGATCCTCAACACTTAACCCTTTGTTCTCACTAGAAGATGAACATGATTTAGAGTACACAACTGAAATGATCTTTTTTATCAATGAAATCCCTCAACATAGAGGAAAATATCCTCCAACCATTTATAATTTCATGATGGGTCCTCATATAAGAGATCCCAATTCACCCTCCCCTACTTTGTCTCATAGATTTAGGGGAACCACTTTCTTTACATCTCAACCTTTTCTTTCTATTATGTCTTCTTCAACCTCCATGCCAAGTATTTCTACCAACATGGTAGGTTCCACTTCTAATGGGCCTCTTCAAAAGGACCATACCTTTAACCATGATACTAGTGCATCTTTTTATAACAATGCTTTTCATGTCATTAGTGATTCTTTTTCTACCAATGCTATTCATGCCACTAGTACGATGCATGATACTACTTCATCCCACACTCATAGTGAAAATCAAGCTATTAATACTAACAATGATTCATCACATGCTACATCCACTAGTAAAAATATTGCTTAAAATAATCAACTCCTATTCCAAACACTTAATCAAATGCATACCTTTCAAACCAATAATGTAAATCAGATGATGCATATACAAAATCATCTCATTCATCTCGAAAACTAACCTCAGCAAGTTTCATGCGGAGTGAAAAATCCTTATGGCCCCCACCCTACTTAGGGATTCCCATGGCAACCTTATCCCACAACCATCACTCATCACTAAAACCATTAAACATATACAAAATGAACCTCTAGTACCTCAAATTGATAACATTGACATAGGAGGTATCACACCCACCATCACCTATAATGGATCACCGATCCCACTTTGCATTTAAAAACATTTAGTAACCTTTATATATATTGGGTCAAGCTTAATAACTTTGCTACTACCAAACTATTAGCTAAAACACTCTCAGGAGATGCTTTAGATTGGTACAATCAACTAAAAACCCACTCTATCACTAGCCTCAAAGACTTGGTCAACTCATTAGTGCAAGAATTTTAAACTAGTGATATTCCCAAGAACAACTTAGTCCACTTTATAAATTGCAAACAAATCAAAACTGAAACAACACAAGTCTTCATCAAATGATGGAAAAACTTGTCTAACAAATGTGCATATAATATGGTGGATAACAACCTCTTCCACCTATTCACTAATGCTCTACACCCCAAATTATAATATCAGGTTAGGACCCTCTATCCAAAAACCTTGGAAGAAGCTCTTGACAAGCCAAATGAAAAGATTTCCTCATGCATCAATATGAACCACCTCAACCTACAATAGGCACACACATGCTCATCAAAAATAAAAACTATCATGAAACCAATGATGGTGTTATTGACTCATACAACACTATTCATACTATCCAAGTAATTACCCCAAATAATGCTATGGAGCATGCTCCCCCTACAAACAACACTCTTACTCCCACCTTTTATCAACCCAACTACACTAATGTGCACAAACCATTATCTATAACAAAACTTCAAAATGTCTTCCAAGACCTCTACCACAAGATCTTGACCCCACTCATCCTATGAAATCATGGTATGATCCAAACACATTTTGTTGGTTTCATGTAGGTTGGGGCCATTCTCAATGAGACTTGTAGACAATTACACAATATTTCTATGAATTTTATTTTTGGTCCTAACTTTGATCATGAAAAACTTATTTGAAAGCATCAACAAGCTTATGACATAGTTTTTAAAGCTCATGAAATGCAAAATAAAAACCAAGCCAATACTCATCTTTCTATTTACAAAGATACTCTTCCTAACTATCAAGATACCATCAAAAAACCTACTTCTTCTACTAACAATGTTGAAAGTATTATAGACCTCACTACTAATGACAAAAACGTGGTTAATATAACTAACATGAGAAGATTAGTTGCTTTTATTGATTCAAATCCAAGACCTATGCATCATACCGCTCAACCATTTTGCATTATTCATGACACTTCCCCATCCCATCTAATAGAATTAGTGCCAGAAGAACTTATACCCATACAATCATCACTTCCAACCACACAAATTGATTATACCTCTCATACCATTTCTACTCTTCCTCCAATATCCACACAATAAGATAACATACCCCAAACTTATAATAATATTTATTCTACCCAACCACAATAAATACATCAACCAACCACCAAATCACCTAAATTAACTCAACCCATTTGTAAAAAACATAAATCAACCATACCCTATTAACACAAGTTCAATTGTACCTCCAACCCTCCTTCCCAAGAGCTCTTACAACACTACTCAGCTATCTCTAACAATCCTCCCACGGGTTATGATGAATGGAATCCCATCGTGGAATTCTCTCATCTACCATCTCAAATACCTTTCTTAGAACTAATGAGAACTTCTCCCCAACATCAAAACCATCTAATGCAATTTTTATTTGAAATGAACATCCCTCCTCCTCCTCCTATAGGATGCAAAGCTACCTTATCTATATACAAAGATAATATACTTCAACAATGTGAAAGATGTCCATCTATGTTGATGAAATAGTGGACACTTACATCTCACTTAAGTTCCCTATTGTTTCCATGATTCCTAATGTGATACTACTTTATGCAGATGATCCTCCTCTATTCATTAGGATCTAAATTGGTGATATCCAAGTTAAGAAGGCCTTAATCAACAAAGGTTAAGGCAATTGTGTTGCCTCCCTTGAATTCATTAAGACACTTAGATATTCTGAATGCAACCTCAAATCTACTCTCAATACATGTCAAGGCTATGACATAAGGCAAATGCCTTCTCTAGGTTGTGTTTGGCTTCCTATTATAGTTCCTCCTATTATCATTTGTGTGCAAGTTATGATATTTAAATTTCCACTTTCTTACATCTTACTCGGTCGACTTTGGACTCATCGTATGATAGCAATCACCTCATCTGCATGTCAATGCATTAAATTCCCTCATAATAGATCTATCTAAAATATTCAAGGAGACATGAACCCTTAGAATTTTTAACAATACCAAGAATGTGGTGTATTTAAAATACCTACCCTTGAATCCTACCTTGTATCCCATTTCAAGAATCTTAACTCTTAAACTATCTAGTCAATTCCACTTGAGGTTATAATGGTCACCTTAAATTAATCGGGAAAATTCCACCTAACCTTATAGACTCTGACAATGATGAGCTAGATGAGATAAGCCTCAAGATCAAAACCTTTGGTCTTTCCCCTCACATCATCACCCAACTTCCTCCTTTATAACCTTGATCATGTTAACCACCTTCCAATGACATACCTATTATTTTAACGAAGACTAGACACTCTATCCATCACACTTCCTCTGACAATAAAGTCATTCTTATATACACCATTGACTTACATACACCTGATTATAATGATTATTATGCTTTATACAACCCATTTTTTATTGGATTAATCCAAATTAGAAATGCAATTCTTTGATATCACTCATCTTTATTTTAGTATTTTCATTCATCTTTTAACATTCCTTCCTTTATAGTACCTAATTCTAGTCTTTCTACTATTTATCACAAGGTAGAGATGGAACACTCACACAGTACCCCTCTAGTCGCAATAGAGCCCCTCAAGAGTATGTTCATGGATCATGCCATGATAGGACCTTATCACTTTGATATATACCATGACCCTTATAGTTTTCTTCCTTTAGAGATGTTAGTCACTATATTTAAACCTAATACACAACCAACCTTAGCTACCAATAAGCCTAGTACAATTTCCATTCTAACCCCACATTTCCTTGGTGATGGCCTTCTTCCCTTATTACAACTTAATCCCATGACCACACAAATTGGAAATCAGCCTTATTTTGATATCCACAAAGTTTTTGGTTATTGGACCAAAGATTGCTAGTTATATCAACTGCCTCCGGATTCTCCTTCTACCCCTTTATCTAGTAGACCCCCATAGTCTACTAATAGATGTGTTTATTATTTTCATGAGTGTTGGTGAAATTTTTGGTACATGATAACAAATCATGATTCACTATAGTTTACGATACCAGAGTCTCCTCAATTATGAGGGGAGGTTCCCTTTATTGAAATTAATAACAACAAACATAATTATGTACAACATTTACAATTTGAATGAAAGGAGGCTTGGTAGAAACTCAATATAACCAAAAATAGAGGAAATAGAGAGTCATGGGAGGGTGAATAAATGCATATTTCACCCACTTATGTAATAAATTTAAATTAAAAAGAGAAATTTACTTTAAGAGATCAGACACCATTCATGCTTGAAACAATGAAAAATACATTGACATTAAAAATGTATGTTCATTAAGGAAATAACCAGACACAAAGTTCAAGTAACTCCTCATTATTAGATAAAGAGTGAATGCAAAGTTTCCTTCTTCTTCAAGTGTCACAACTTGTGGACATCAAAAATCCCTTTTTCAATTTCCATTTCTTGTATTTATAGCAAAGGAAATGAGTTGACCCTTCACATTCCAAAGTGACCTTTCATATTCTATTTCTTGTCCTATTCTACCTTTTATAATTTTCATTTTTACAACCAAAAAATATGAATTTCATAAAATATAATCTAGACAAAATAGGAAAGCAAGATAGAGAACAAATTTCATTAGGAAGATTTCTGTGAGTCGACACCATTGGTGGATGGGTTGACTATTATTGAGTCTTCTTTGACCTGATCTTTATCATGTGTTTCCTTGAATTTGTATAATATCTTAACCATTTCAAGAAATTTGATATTTTTTGGAATAATAAAGTGTGAACCATATTTCAAAATGAACATCAAGGAACACAGAGCTTTAACCAAATATTTGAACTAGGTGGTTAACTCTTTTAGTGAAATATGAATTTTAATGAGAGTTTTCATTGAAGCTTTATTGAATTTTCCTTACATTTAAATGATCTTCTTTAACTACCTTTTGAAATTGAACTTTCAATTCATCTCCAGTGTGTGCCTTAGTCCCATCTTATTTATATCAATGGTAATGGATCTCATCTAGATTGCTGGAAATTAGTTTGATTTTATCTTCACCCATATCTTTACTATCCTCTAGTTCTTCTATGGCCTTGCTCAAGATTTTTATTTTCTAAAGTATACCTTGTGCCAATTTTCAAAATGTGTCATCCTCTTCTTTATCAAACATTCCTCATTATACCATTACTTTATCCTCAATCATGATCATTTATTTCACATCCCCAATCACTTCTTCTTAGACCTTCAAGGTGGAATTGTGGGCTTTGATCTATAAATAAATATCTTGTAATTATTGATTGATAAGATTGTATATCTTCATGACTTCTTCAATGTAATTCATTTTGGTTGTGAGGAAATCATCTACCCATGCTTGAAGAGTTTTTCCATAGGTGTTGTATTTGCTGATCATGGTAACAACATCCTTGTTTATTCCTGTTAATTATGTCAGGGCATCAACTGGCTGTACTACAGGAATTTCCATTAGATGGAGTAAATAATTAACATATCTTGATAACTATTTGATTTGTCCTCTGAGTTTTTCTTGAGTCAACTCATCTTGTTTAGACCTTTTAATGATCCTCTAAGTGGTTCTTAGAGATTATGAATGTCACCTTCTCTTGTTGCTTCTCTGAGTGATATCCTTTTCATTTTATAATCTCCTACCATCATTTCTCTAATATCCTTGTAAAAATTTAGTTTAGTAATCTCCATAAATTATGATCTTGAGGAAATGGTACCAAACTAAATGTGGTATTCTATTTCTTCAGTGTAGGAGTCTTCAAGAGATCGGCCACTGCATCAAAATCTATTAATTCAGCTTCAAACACCCTTTTTCTTTTTTGGAGCATAGGTTACATCCATTGAAATGAAATGTATTTGAAGGGAACTACTTGAGTAGTAGGTGGAGAAGGAGGAGGTTGATTTGGAGGAGGAGGAGGAGATTGCATGGATCCAAATGGGCCATGTGGGTTCTCTTCTTCAACCCTTTTTTGTTGTTCCATTTCAATAGATGAAGCTTTGTATTGTTGTGTGGTATTTGGGATGAGCAAGTTGGGATCACCCTAGGTTTCAGTTGAATACCATGGTCTTAATAATTTTTTGGCTTGCTTCTATTTCCCTACTACCATATTTTCTTCACATTACTTTCCCATTTTGTTCTTGGGATTAGGATCCTCATCTCCACCATCACTTGAATTGGATGACTCTAAGGTTAAATAATCACCTTAGAACTACTTTTCCTAGGAACTGATGGAGGATCTTGCTTTGAAGGAGCTAAAGCTTTTCCTCTCTTTGAGTTTCCTATAGTTTATCTAGCCAATTTGTTGTCTAACAATTTTTGTGTACAAGTCCATACTCTTTGTATCATCTATTACAAGTTAGCTAGTTATCTAATTTACCAATTAATATTTGACAAAGGTGTATTCATGATTGTGTTGGCATATTTTAGATTGAGGATATTCAACTTGTCATCTACCATCCCCTTAAGAACCCACTCATCTGTGAATACTTTTATTTGACTAGGGTCATTTGACTACAATATCTTTAGATCACCTCAAATTCATTTGTAAAATAAACCTTGTAGTCTTCAAGATGAGGTTTATGTTCATATGCAAACCCTATACCTAGATTTTCCTTCACATACCCCTTGGTATCCACAGAGTCTCTATCGACATAGGTTCAAAGAGTGAACTTAAATAGGGATAGTCCTATGTCATGAGCATTTATAACAAATTTATAGAAAAAATTTCCTAATGTAATAGGGAATGAAATACCAAGCACATGTTTATCTCTACATCATTTATGAATGATTGATAATTGCCTATAAAGCTTAATGAGGATGATCTTATCATTAGCCATCCTCGGGAGTCTTAAGGTATGCCTTTCATAACCTCCAGCTTTGATGTATATAAATTTTTATAACTAAATATAGTAGCTACTATATTGGTTAATAAATTTGGTTACTTTGACAGAGATCCTCATTCCCTAATCTTCTTCAAGAAACTACACTACTCTCATTGTCAATGCATCATTGACCCTGGAATAGTGTTTGTTGCAGGGTGAGCTATGGAAAACACTCAAACAATTGTGTCAACTGAGTGATAGTCCTCATTGAGATAACCTTGGATATAAAATTTGGGAAGCCAAGGAGTATACCAAATAAGATGTCATGAAAAACTACCCTAATGTTTGCACATGCAATAACTAATCATGTAGGGAATCGATGATCAATTCACTCCAATCCACAAATCTCTTTCCATGACAAATGATTTATATTGGGAGGAACATCCCATGGCAAAAAGGTCTAATGTCTTTATTACCTACTATATTATTCAATAGGGTAATCATATCTGAAATTTCTCTTTGAAATATACTCTGTTTAAAGTCTTGGGAACCTTAGATATGTTCTCCCTTTTGTGTTTCAGCCATAAATTATTGATAGTAGTCAAACACTTGGTAGGGTCTTTGTTCCAATGTGCATCTCATTCACTTAGGATGATATTGACTAACTCCTCATGGAGGGGGATTATCAATGTCATGATTATCACCATTCCATCTATCTTCACCATAAGTTATCCATATTTTGACCTGATTTCCCTAGCCTATGAATTGTAGTATCTAGAATAGTGGAATACTAAATCTGACTATTGCACTAAAGTGGGAAAGGTAGCTACCTATGGAAGACCACTTTTTGCTAGGTGTTGGATCAACATGTTATGTAAAATATCATTTACACCATAGTATTAAGTTTACTTAGGTTAATATATTACCTAGATTATTGATTTCTTATTATTTGAGAAATATGTGGATATTAGTGTTTTTTCTACATGAGGTTCTCCACTTGCATGTGAAGATAAATGTGGTAGCTTCACATGTGTGAATCCATAATGTGTATTTGACCACATGGGTACACTACTCATTTAGAAACTAATCCCTTTTCACATTACCAACTGTGATCCACATCCTCTCCCTCAATGCTATATATAAGAGGGATTCATGTAGTTTCAGAAGAAAAGACAAAGGAAATGGAGAGAAAAGAGTGAGATGGAAGATAACTCCATTGGAGTAGCTTGTGAATTTTTTTTAATAGAATAGATTTAGTTTATCTATCATAATTATGTATTATGAATTTGTAGTTCAATTCTTGTATTTGAATGCAATCTTCATATTTTTTGTGTAAGTTGTATGGATATTTTGTTGTAGTAAGATCTTGGCATGCTTTTATGTAGGTAGTGGAAGTTCTTTAGTCTTCCCTTAAAATTTTAACATGGTATCAAATTCATCTATGAGAAAAGTTCCATCTTCTTGTAGTGTTTTTAGGCCTTCCACAAGTGCTTTAGGGATTGGAACCCTCTCGGTCCTCCTCTCAACGATCAGATCTTCATTTGTACAAGCTTCTCAAGTGATTTGGTTTTTTCAATCCATTGTAATTGGTTTTTTATTATTTTTTAAGAAAGAATTGAATAATATAATTAAAAATAAAAAATATCAAACAAAAATCAAATTTGTTGATTTAAAAAACAACACAGACACACACACATAAAAAAATGTCATTTTAATTTTATATAGGTTCAAAAAAATAGTCATAACTTTTACGTCTCTTAGAAAAAATTAAAACTTCAAATTAATCTAAAAAAATAAGAATAAGGTGCACAAAACTTAGAAATAGTTTTCTATTATTATCAAACAAAAAAATTAACACATGTTGTGATTTCAAATAATGCCAAATTTGGAGTGTTTTAAATTTTCTCAATAAAAAAGTTAAACACATGTAAATTAATTGGTCACCAATTTCTTGATAGACTCACAAGTGGTCAAGGAAATTTTGTATGTACAATTTGAGTGATGGATCAACCCATCCATTTTTGGCATGTTTGTGTGATGGATTAACCCATCCATTTATTAGCACATGTTTGAGTGATGGATTAGCCAATCCATTTTTTGGCACGTTTTAGTGATGGATTTGTCTATCCATAGAGATATTGTTTCTTTTTTTGTGGTTTATATGAAGTTGTTGTTCATCTCTACATTTTATCTATGCACCCCATTTCAACATTATGGGGCGGGGGGGGGGTATTATGTAGAGTATTGATTCCTTGATGTGTTGCATCTCTTTGACATTTTTTTAGTGGTGGATCAACCCATCCTTCTTGGTGACTTTAGTGATTGCATCATTTTGGCAATTTTTTCTTTAGTGGTGGATCAACCCATCCTTATTGGCCCATATTTCTTGGCACATTTGGTGATGGTTTATACCATCATTTTATACTACCTATTGATATTGAATGATGGATATACCCATCCATGTGTAATTTGAGTAATGGATCTACCCATACATGTGTAATTAAGTGATGGATCTTCCCATCCAAATTGACTTTTCAGGTTCAGTGCTTCCTCTTGAAGTATTTCTGGCAACACCAACACCTATTTTTTAGAGTGTCCTTATATCTAACATCTTATTTGACTTGCAGATTACATTGATTGATCACATTTATACTTTGATAAGTTGTGTTGATATCCATAAGGAAACTTTGATATTGAGCATATTGTATATGGGTACCTAATCAGGCCTAGCTATCGGGACCCATATTCTAAGATTTCATTCTCATATTTAGTACTCCCTAAGTTTCACTTAAGGTGGGGTGTTGGTGTAAAATATCATTTACACCATAGTATTAAGTTTACTTAGGTTAATATTTTACCTATAGTATTTATTTCCTATTATTTAGGAAATATGTGGATATTAGTGTTTGTCTTACATGAGGCTCTCCAATTGCATGTGAAGATAGATGTGGTAGTTACACATGTGTGCATCCATGATGTGTCTTTGACCACATGGGTGAACTATTCATATGGCAACTGATCACTTTTGACATTGCCAAATGTGATCCACATCCTCTCCCTCAATGCTATAGATAAGAGGGATTCATGTAGTTTCAGAAGAAGAGATAGAGGAGACAAAGAGAAGAGTGAGATAGAATATAATTCCATTAGAGTAGCTTGTGAAGTGTTTTTAATATAATAGATTTAGTTTATTTGTCATAATTCTATATTAGGAATTTGTAGTTCAATTTTTGTATTTGAATGCAATCTTCATATTTTTTGTTTAAGTTGTATGGAGATTTTGTTGTAGTAAGATCTTGGCATGATTTTATGCAGGTAGTGGAAGTTATTTAGTCTTCCATTCAAATTTCAAAAATGTTGGTGTAAAATGTTATTTACACCATGGTCTTAAGTTTACTTAGGTTAGTATTTTACTTAGAGTATTTATTTCTTATTATTTAGGAAATATGTGGATATTTATGTTTGTCCTAAATGAGGTTCTCCTCTTGAATGTGAAGACAAATGTGGTAGTTTCACATGTGTGCATCTATGACATGTCTTTGACTACATGGGTGCACTATTCATTTGGAAACTGGTCCTTTTTCATACTACCAAATGTGATACACATTCTCTCTCTCCATGCTATAAATAAGAGGGATTCATGTAGTTTTAAAATAATAGATAGAGGATAAGAGAGAAGATTGAAATGGAAGATAACTCCATTAGAGTAGTTTGTGAAGTGTTTGATCTTAGACATCTTATACGTATATGATTCTAACACATAACTTTGTTTCAATGAATGAAATCACATAAAAGCATAATAGAGATAGATTGTATTAAGATATGGAGGTGTACAAAGCATTATACTAGCTCGAAGCTCACAACTCTCATAACTATCCAAGTTGTCTCAACTCCCAACTAAGTATCTCAACACTCCATCACACTACATAAATGGCACAAGGGCCAAGTAGATCACACTCCTAAAATCTATAATCTATAATCCTTAATCCACACTCCTCGATCCTCAATGCTTAATGCATAATGCCTAAAAGTTCCTTGGAGGATATGTCCTTATAAAGGTAGAGGAGAGGCATAAATCCACATGCATTTAACAATGATAACATGACTCAGTTGACAAGTGAATAGTAACTCCATGTGTAACATGTCAATCCCCACATGTCAACATTGGTTACCAAAAGAATAGTGCAACCATGTTAACTAAAATTAGACATGTGCATGTGCAAATAATGACCTCATATTACACCTAATTGACCTAAATATTCCACTTAATCAAGATAAATATATATGTGTAAGAAAATCATATAATGGATAAAAACCTACAACACCCCCCCCCTTAAGAGTATCTTAGTTGGGTGTAAGATTTGGGTCCCAATAATAAAGCCTGATGAGGTACCCATGTACATATAGATCCCCAATCAAAATATATAGATGTCTCCCCCATATAGAGATATGTCTCCCCCCATAAGTATCAATAGTAACCCCCCTATAAGTATCAAATTATGACAAATTAACTAAATCTATTCTATTGACTTCACAAACTACTCCAATGGAGTTCTCTTCCAACTCAATCTTCTCTCTTCTCCTCTATCTATTATTTTATGAAACCAAATTAATCCCTCTTATTTATAGCATTGACGGAGGGGATGTGGATCACATTTGGCAATGTGAAAAAGGACTAGTTTCCAAATGAATAGTGTACCCATGTGGTCAAAGACACATCATGGATACACACATGTGTAAATACCACATTTATCTTCACATGCAAGTGGAGAACCTCATGTAGGACAAACACTAATATCCACATATTTTTATAAATAATAGGAAATAAATACTCTAGGTAAAATATTAACCTAAGTAAACTTAATACTATGGTGTAAATGATATTTTACACCAACAAGATCAAACCATCCTTTTTATCCCATCCATATGTAATTAAGTTATGGATATATCCATCCAGATTAACTCTTCAGGTTGACTGCTTCCTCTTGAAGCATTTATAGCAACACCAACACCTATTTATTCAGAGTGTCCTTGTATCCAACATCTTTTTTGACTTGTAGATTACATCAACTGATCACCTTTGTAATCCAATAAGTCATGTTGATGTCCATAAGGAAACTTTGATATTAAGCACATTGTAAATGGGTATCTAATTAGGGCTAGTTGCCAGGACCCATCTTCTGAGATTTCATTCTCATATTTAGTACTCCCTAAATTACACTTAAGGGGGGTATTGGTGTAAAATATCATTTACATCATATTATTAAGTTTACTTAAGCTAATATTTTACCTAGAGTATATATTTACTATTATTTAGGAAATATGTGGATATTAGTGTTTGCCCTACATGAGGTTCTCCACTTGCATGTGAAGATGAATATGGTAGTTGCACATGTGTGCATACATGATGTGTCTTTAAAAATATGGGTGCATTATTCATTTGGAAACTAGTCCTTTTTCACATTGCCAAATGTGATCCACATCCTCTCCCTTAATGTTATAAATAAGAGGGATTCATGTAGTTTCAAAAAATAATAGATATAGGAGAAGAGAGAAGATTGAGATGGAAGAAAACTCCATTGGAGTAGCTTGTGAAGTGTTTTTAAATAGAATAGATTCAATTTATCTGTCATAATTGTATTATTATGAATTTGTAGTTCAATTCTTGTATTTGAATGCAATATTCATATTTTTGTTTAAGTTGTGTGGATCTTTTATTATAGCAAGATCTTGGCATGATTATATACATGTAGTGGAAGTTATTTAGTCTTACCTTAAAATTTTAATAGATCCACCATAGAATAAAAAATCCACCAAAATGATGAAGTCACTAAAGTTACCAAGAAGGATGGGCTAATCCACCACTAAAGAAAAAACTTCCAAAAGAGATGCATGGTGTTAGATCAACATTGTTGGAATTTAAAAATTCAACCTTTTATGGAAGTTAGTCAAGTCCACATGCCCAATTTGAGAATCAAAAATCTTGGGTATGTCATAATAGAATGGCAATAATGGTTCATATCCTATGTATTTAAATATTATCTTGTTGGCTCTAGATTGGTTGATAACTTCCTGGTAGGCTTGCAAGGATATATAATAGGTTAGGAGGCATAAAATGCTAGATTGGTTGAAAGAAGTATAGGGTGATGAACATAAGGTAATTTTTAATTTTATAAAAATGGATCTTTCGAACAAGATTGAGATGAGGGAGCCATTGGTGAGACAAATCTTGTAATATTTATGAAAAACTTTGGCAAAGTTTTGATCTTGTGGGGTAGGGGAAAAAACAATAATGAGGGAAAAGGATCCAAAAATTAGTATATAAACCTTTTTATTCTCCTCCTTAGGCACCTTGGTCTACATGCACGCATGCTAGGTAAGGACTGATGATCTGGCCAAGGGTCCCTTAGGGATGCACAGATGTAGACATATATTTCACTACATCTCACATCTCTATATGATTAAGGGCTTGAAGGTCCAACCGATGGTTCCCCAAGGATGTGTTGATGTAGACATGGTGAATATTATGTCTCACATCTCTGCATGACTAAGGGCCCAAATTTTGAACTGATGGTACCTTGGGGATGTACATACATAGACATGGTGAGTGTTGTGTCTCATGTCTCTACATGGTCAAGGGCCTAGTGGTTTGGATAGGGCCTCCATATTTCCATGGATGTGGTCTTAATTCAAAAAAATTTTATGTAAGAATTTATAAGTTGTTTGATATTTCAGACTAGCATATTTAGCAAACAATAGTTGGCTCAGGCTAAGGATATGACTTTAGAAGAAGGCATAGAAGAATGCTCTAGAGCTCTAGGTTTTTAGCAGATCAATGTCTTATCCATTAGGATATAGATTTAAATTTAATATTGATATAAAATAAAACACACAATTGATAAAGAAACACATAACTGAAAGATAAATGGTAGGGGATAACCTACTATCATTATTTATACAACTTCAGGTATTGCCCACTGTAGGGTAGTGGGAGATGAGTACCATCCATGTAGGATAGATAGTACATATTTTCACCATAGAAAAATTAAATTTTGAAATGTCCTATCTATAAGGAGTCAAATTTCTTGTGACTTCCATTTAGCTCTCTTCTTTTATCCTAAAGTAAGACCATGCCACTGATTTGGAAATCATGTTGGTAAGATTTTTAGTCCAATAGTTATTTGACTTTCTCTTGATGAATTATGATCTTGTAGACCATTGTTGTTTGTTCTTCTTCAATATTATCTAGGTACATTACTCTTTTGTCTATTATGTTTCTGAATTATTTGTCTTCTATATCTTGAGCTAGTTTAAAGCTAGTAATTCCACATAAATGGGAAGGGCAGAGTCTCTCCCATATAATAGATGAAAAGGAGACATTTTGATTTCTATTTGAAATGTTACTCCCACATTGATGAGGCCAAAATTCATTCTTCTATAGGTGAAATTTCCCCAAGGGGTAGTGAATGCCATATTAAATTAGTCTTCCATGGTTACTTCCACTTGATTATACTCGGAGAAGCTGTCCAACATTGAAAACATTTCATCTCCTATGATGAATTACAAGATTTTATCCATGATTGGCAAGGGAAAATTATCCTTGAGTGAGGGTTGATTAATATTACAAAAATCCACACAAATCCTAACTTCTCCATTATTATTTTGAATGCATACAATGTTAGCTACCCAGGTTGAGTGATGAATTAGAAAGATAATTCTAGCGTCTAACATTTTTTTAATTTATTCATAGATGGTGCTAGTGACCTTAGGATTATAATGCATCAAATTTTTCCTGAATGGATTAATAGTGAGCTTTAGTAGAAGTCATGCTACATATTTTTTGTTTTGAAGGATTTTAGGTCGGCATAACTCTAAGCAAGCACATATTTGTATAATTTAAAGAGACTAATGAACCTTCTACACTCTTCCTTGAAACAACATTTTTTGATATTCACATACCTTGGTTATTCCTTAGTGTCGATGTTCACTTTCTCATATTCAAGAGATCCTTGAGGGTGTTCTTGATTTTTTTGTTTAACATACTTGTCATTTTTGTGAAACATTTATCTAAAGAAATGAGACCTTTTTATATCTTATATCCTTTTAACTAAATAATACTTCCTTTAGGTGGCTCTTTTTTATATCAAGTGTTGATGAATCTTTTTCTCTTTTATCTTATGAGGTAGAGGATTCTATATGCGTAACTGGAATTCCATTGAAGAATAAAATTTTGAAATTATCTCTCTACTCAAAGAAGGCAATGATTTGTTCATCATTATTTAAAACTTGCCAATGTTTGGCATTTTCTGTCACACTAAGGTGGTAAACCATTTCAATAACATACTGATCCTAGTTAATTTTTGATGGAGGACTCATCAAGGAAGTAGAGATGGATAATGCCTATGCTTTTGAATTTTCTACTTTGGGAATGACATTTTTAGAGAAATCCTAGAATGGCTCGATACAATCCCAAAATATATTTTGATAATGCTTGAGCATATCATTTATGACTTGATATTGACCTCACACTTGTTTAACGATTAATTCAGCATCACCTTGAGCTCAGAGTTTTTGAATACCCATTTCTTTTACTACCTATAATCCTAGAAACAAATCCTTGTATTCAATAATATTATTTGTACATTCAAAACAAAGTTTGTATGAGAAAGAAAAAGGTTCTTTTCATGGAGATATTAACAACACACCAACTCCTAAACTAGTGATCAAGCAACTCTTGTTAAATTCTAGAGTCCAAACATCATTATAATTGCCTTCAATTAGTTTTGAGAGTTCTATATTTTTTTTGACATCATCATATAAGTTCTAGGTCTAGTTTATTTATATAATATATCTTCTCTTGGATCGTTATATTTCTACACCAAGTGTTTAGATTTTGGCTTTAGGAGAAGCATTTCATTAACTAACTTTACTGGAATTACTGCTTGGGTCTAATTGAGTTTGATTTCTCCCCCAAGATCTTTGCAGAAGGACATACTAAACAACATTTTGTAGCTACGTGGAATGTCCAAAACCAATATAGTCATCTTCATCATCTTGTATGGAAAAGAAAATAGAGTAACCTACACATTTTTATCTATATGATTAATACAAATTTATTAGATTCCATATTAAATTAGTATCCAAAAGTCTTGGTGCAAGTTAGCCCCTAGGCATGGGCCACCTTCACTGGCATGACATTATCAAAAGCCCCTAAATAAATTATACAATTATTCAGTTTATATCCACCCATGAAAAGAGATATGTAGAAAGTCTTGAGCCTCTCATTTCCTAGGGTGGTGATGGCTTCATTATTTTACAAATCAAAATTAGCCAACTTGATGTGTGCTCCATTAGCAGGGGTACTATGACCTATTCCTTTAATAAACTTTACCAATTTGTCTAACTATTTAGGATTATTTTTAAGATATTCAATTTGAGAAATTTGAACATTAGTTTTATTCATGTGATCAATTATATCAAAATAATAATTTAAGGGTTCTTCATTTAAAATCAAATGAGGAATGTTTGAACTCCTAGTCCTTTCTAGTTATTTATCTTTTATAATAATTAGCAATAGGGTGCCTTTAATGAGAACAAATTTAGGACCTTTAATAGTTTTAAGTACTTCTTTGGCCTTTACTTTATCAATTCCTATATTCTTTTTCAAATCTATCATATTTTAATTTTGATCTTGGGTGGGCATTGCATATGAATGATTATTCATATCCTCAATGCTTTATTTATAATCATCACTTCAGGTTCATACTCAAAGTAACCCATAATAAAGTTGTCATTGGGTTCTTAGATTTGAGGATTAGAGGTGCCCAAAATACCTTATTCAAGTGGATCTTCAATTATGCAAAGTTGTAACATTCTTTCCATTTTTAGACAATTTGAACCATCATGATCATTGGTGACATGAAAAAGATAAGAGCAATGAATAATAACTAGAGATACTTCAATAGTGAGTTGAGGAGTTGGAGAAGGCAATCTATGCTGGACATTACCATGATACAAAACAAAAGGCTATTGAGTATATTTTTATATGAAGCATTTTGAGATTGGGGAATCTCTTTCTTCAAAGCTAAAATGTCATTTGATACTTTCCAAATAAGAGGATCAATTGAATTGTGTTCTTTGATTTTGAAGGATTATCTCTTCATATTTCTAACCATGATCATATCATCTTTGATTTTAGTGGCTTATGTTTTTACTTCAACTAATGTTTCCACATGATTTCTTCCCAAAAACAACCTTACTTCAAGTAATTGAACATTGAAAAAGAAACATTTTTAATTTTCTACAGTAGGCATCACAATTACAAGGATTTTGTGTACCAATTTGTTGAAGTGAGCTATGAAATCCCTCATGGGTTCATGAGAATATTTTTTTATTTGAGACAATTGTGCCACAAGGGAATGTTCATATTCGAAATGTTTGAACCTCTTCTAAAATTTGTCTCTCATCATTTGTCAATCTAGGATGGAATTAGTGGTAAAATTATGGAACCATTCCATGACCCCTTCAACCAAAGTTTTCATGAATAATCTAACTAATACATACTCATATTTAACATCGAGGATGCCACATGCAAAAATTAAAGATTTGATATGTTCATTGGGATGTTGTATCCTATCTCTAGTGAATTTAGGGAAATTATTCCTTGACCCCTTTGTTAGCTCATGAAATTGAGTGCTTAAAGCTAATAGACCTATATAAGTACCCCAAGGTACAATGATAACCATATTTGTAAGGTCGAATACTAAAAAAATGAGTATTTATGGTAGAGATAAGGTTCTAATCAAAGGTTTTACTTCTTTTATTCTTTCTGGAGAAAGTCTAAAACTATATTATTCATGCAAGTCAAATAATGCATCAAAGATTCCTCTCTTCTTTGTAGACCTTCTATATCTTTTATCAGCCAGGATGCTAAAAAAATTTAGAGAGCTCTGATTATTATTCTTCTATCAACAAACATGACTAGCCTTTTATAAAAATCAACATGTTTATCTTCTTCATATAACACAATTACAAATTTTTAGAACTAGAGATTATCTACTTGGTGGTTCCAAGTGAACTGCCATAAATCAGAAGAAATATCTGATTGTGTAGTTTGTGTCCAGTCAAGATTTGGTTGAATGAATAGTTTTAGATTTATAGGAATAGTCATTAAAATTACTATGATTGGAAAATAGTGGGTTGCATATAAGTTTTAGATGTGCCCCATGATGGGTGCCAAAAACTATTGGTGAAATATTTGGTATATGATAACAAATCATGATTTCACTATAATTTATGAAACTGGAGTCTCTCCTCTATTATGAGGGGAGGTTCCCTTTATTGAAATAAATAATAATAAACACAATTATGTACAACATTTATAATTTGAATAAAATGAGGGTCAATATAAACTCAATCCAACCAAAAATAGAGGAAATAAAGAGTCAAAAGAGGGTGAATAAATGCAAATTTCACCTACTTACGTAACATATTTAAATTAAAAAGAGAATTTACTTTAAGAGATCAGACACCATTCGTGCTTGGAACAATGAGAAATACATTGACATAAGAAAAATGTATGCTCATTAAGTAAGTAGCTAGACATAAATTTCAAGTAACTCCTCGTTCTTGGATAAAGAGTGAACATAAAATTTCCTTCTTCCTCTTCAAGTTTAACAGATTGTAGAAATTAAAAAACCATTTTTAAATTGTCATTTCTTGTATTTATATTAAAGGGAATGGGCTGACCCTTCACATTCAAAAGTGACCTTTCATATTCTATTTCTTGTCCTATTCTACCTTTTATAATTTTCACTTTTACAACCAAAAAATATGAATTTCCTAAAATAGAATTTGGACAAAAATAGGAAAGAGAGATAAAGAACAAATTTCATTGGGAAGCTTTCTGTGAGTTGGCAACATTGGTGGATGGGTTGACTATTGCTAAGTCTTCTTTGCCCTGATCTTTATCATGTGTTTCCTTGAATTTGTAAGATTTTTTGACCATTTCAACAACTTTATTGCTTTTTGGAATCATAATGTGTCGACAATATGTGAACCATCTTTGGGAAATGAACGCCAAGGAACACTGAGCTTTAATCAAATTTTACAGTTGTGTGTTTAACTCTTCTAGTGAAATATGAATTTAAATGAGAGTTTTCATTAAAGCTTTATTGAATTTTATTTCATTTAAAATGTATTATTTAACTACCTTTTAAAATTGAACTTTCAATTCATCTATAGTATCTGTCATAGTCCCATATTGTTTATATAAATGGCAATGGATCTCATCTATATTACTAGAAATTGGTTTGATTTTATCTTCACCCATATCTCTACTATCCTCTAGTTCTTCTATGTCCTTGTTCAATATTTTCATTTTTTGAATTATACATTTTGCCCATTTACAAGATGTGTCATCTTCTTTCTTCAACACTCCTCTTTCTACCATTACTTTAGACTCCATCATGATCATTTATTTCACATCCTTGATCACTTCTTCTCAGACCTTCAAGCTAGAATTATGGGCTTTGATCTATACATATATATCTTGTAATTATTGATTACTAAGATCGTATATCTTCATAAATTCTTCAATGTACTTCATTTCAGTTGTAAGGAAATCATCTACCCATGCTTTGAGAGTTTTTCCATAGGTGTTGTATTTGTTGATTGTGCCATCAACATCCTTATTTATTCCTAGAAATTGTGTTAGGGCATCAACTAGTGGTACTGAAAGAGTTTCCACTAGATGGAATAGATAATTAACATATCTTGCTAGCTATTTGATCTATCTTCTGAGTTGTTCTTGAGTCAACTTGTCTTGTTCAAACCTTTTAATGATTGTCTCAGTGGTTATTTTATAGATTATGAATCTCACCTTCTATTATTTCTTCTTCGAGTGATATCCTTTTCAGATTATAATCTCCTACCATAATTTATTTGATATCCTTCTCAATATTTTGTTCAACAAGCTCCAAAAACTATGCTCCTAAGGAATTTGATACCAACCTAGAGGTGGTATTTTCTTTCTTCTATGCAAGAATATTCAAGAGATCAATTACCACATCAAAATCTAGTAATTCAGCTTCAAACACCCTTTTTATTTTATGGATCATAGGTTAAATCCACTAAAATGAAAAGTATTTAAATAAAACTACTTGAATAAAATGTGGATAAAGAGTAGGTTGATTTGGAGGAAGAGTAGCTTGTAGGGATCCAAATGGGAAATGTGGGTTCTATTCTTCAACCCTTTTTTATTGTTCTATTTTGATAGATGAGGCTTTGTATTGCTGTGTGGTATTTGGGATGAGCAAGTTGGGATTTCCCAGTGTTTCAGTTGAAGACCATGGTCTTACTAATTTTCTAGCTTGATTCTTTTTCCTTTCTACCATATTTTCTTCACATTAATTCCAAAATTAATTCTTAGGATTAGGATCCTCATCTCCATCATCACTTCAACTGTAGAACCTTGAGGATTCAATAATCATTTTAGAACTACTTTTCATATGAACTGATGGAGGATCTTGCTTCAGGGGAGCTAAATATTTTCCTCTCTTTGAACTACCCATAGTTACTCTATCCAACTTGTTGTCTAACCTTTTCTTTGTATGAGTCCATACTCTTTGCATCCTCCATTTCAAGTTAGTTGGTTATCTGATTGACCAATTAATAGTTGGCAAAGGTGAATTCATGATTATGTTGACATATTCTAGATTGAAGAGATTTGAATTATCATCTACCATCCCCTTAGGACCTACTCATCTGTGAATTCATTCACACAATAAGAGGATGGAATTAAAAGAGATAAATGAGATTAAATGAAATAGGTGGAATTAGTGTTGACTAATAGTAATATTAGTGATGATAGATGAAGTGAGAAGTTTTATATGTATACATTTTCCCCCTCTTTGAAAGGGAATTATGAGTGAGGAAGTGGGGAGTAATGGTATTTCAAAAAAAAACCATTTCATGGATGAATGTTAATAAATGATGTTAGTGGGTATGATGCCCCCTTAAATGGACATGTAGGGAATAATGAGATAGATTGCCACACAAAATAGGAAATGAGAGGAGGGATGTGATGAATATACAAGGGGATGGGATGTGATATGTGAGATAGATGATGAAGAAAAATAAATTGACCTGAACAGTGAGATACAAAGTGATAATGCCCCTGGCAAAGACATATGCACAAGGAGTGGAAACAACTATGTCATAATTATTGACACATCCCAAGGAGGAATCAACCATAACATGATGATGATAATACAAAATCTCACAAGATTTAGACATTTCCAAGGCAAGGACACATGCTAGGGAGAGCTGCAGACCAAGGTAAGATAATGATTTGATAATATTAATGTTGATTATAGCTCAAAGGTAAGGTTAATCAAAATGATAAAGGGTATGAGAGAAAATAGCCAATATGACTGGGTGACTCAAGGATACAGGGAAATAATTAGAATGCATTACATAAAATTACTGATCCATAATGTGATTAATATTGATGATACCCCTAGTATTGGAGGGAGAAATGATAAAGTTATAGTTTTGGTCATGCCCCAATCAAAGGAGGAAACCATAAATCTTAAATGATGAATTGACCAATTAGTGATAATAGATAACTAAGGGAAGAACATAAGGATGCTTTGATTTATCAAGCCCAATTGATAGGTGTGAGCGATTGACAAAAAGATTAGGGAGATGATTATGGGGATGGTGATTGATCTTAATTGAATAATCGATTGATGATATTTTAGCTTAATGATTTGACTAATGCAAGATGAAAGGATGATTAAAGACAAGATGAATGTGATTATGAATGATGGCGAAATAGAAGAGAGTGACCGAGTTGACCTCATACACACCATGTGACTGAGCATTGATTACATAGTCTAAAAAGACCTCAAGCCAATGTAGTTTAGACTAGATGATAGATGAAAAGATACATGGGATGAGGTTGATGATGATAGATGAATTAAAATACTAGGACAATGTTGAATGTTAAACATGTTAGTTGTTAGATAGAAGTTAAGTGTGATGATTGTTAGATTGAGATTTGAGTTGAGATGTTGATGATTAGAGATATGTCATGATAATACTTGAAGGAATGATTATATACTACATGAGTAGAATTGATTGATCAACTTGAAGATGGGATTAATATGATTAGACAATTAGGTACGTGATAGAGGAAATGAGAAATGATGAGTGGGGTCCATTATCAAGCCATCATTATTGTAATAAGGCTAATTATAGTCTAAATAATCTAATGTAAATATAGCACTAGGCAGTATGCTCCATGATAAAAGTATGACCAAGAGGATGTTTTGCCAAATTTAATGATTATAAAATGGGCAAATGGTGAACTATCATTATCAAAGACACTTAAAAGCACCATTATGGATTTTGGTGTCATCATAGCATCCTTGTTTATTGCCTAATATGCAAAACATACATGGTGCAAGACAAAAAAGAAGAGACAAACAAAAAACCATATAAAAATATATACATGATAAAAGACATGAAAACAAGTCAAAAGACACAAAGCATACAAGTAACACACATAATTATCTACATGCAGTGCCATTGTGTCTTGTCTAATTATCTGAATGAGAGTTAATGGGATGATTGATTAGGTGATAAATAGACCAAGTTGGGCATGATGATGTGCAATTTGATTGAGAATAAGGGATTAGACAAGGTATGAACATGGATTAGACTAGGGACTAGGATTAGGATAAGGCTATGATGACTAGGATGTTTAGACAAGGTAGGATGCCAAAATGATAAGACCATTAGGATATAAGACAAGGTAGGATGAAAAAATGATAAGACAACTTAAGACATGGGATAAAATGAATAGGATACATGGGACATATGAGAAGATGACACAACACAAGACAACTTAGATGTTTTTGGATTTCATGGGTTTTATATTTTTTGGGGTTTTTGACATATGTATGTACACTATACAAAGAGGATTACTAGAAAAAGGAATACCAAGCCTAACAACCAGGATAAATATGAATGGAATAATCAATAGGATGAGGGTGGTGTTGAAAATGGAATGAGGACCAAGGACGAATGGACTGGGGATTTCCAATGACCACATCATGAATGAACCAAATATTTAGTTGCCTGATTGTCTATTGGCGGATATGCCAAGATGTTTCTAAAACATTTCTCAAGACATATTATACTCCTTTACCAAGGTCAAGAATAAAATAAAGGATGGAGATAATAAGATGTAATATATGATAGAAGATGATGTGTAATGGATAGAGGGATAGGAGAGACAAGGATGAGATGGAATGGATTTTTCCCCTAAGTGTTGAGGTATAATGTGGATAATAGATTATTTTACCATGATGCCAGAAACTGGTTATCATGATGTTACTTTCCCAAGGTGATAGAAGATTATTTTTCACCATTGGATGAATGATTTTTTATTTTATTTTATTTTATTTTATTTTAATTTCTTTTATTAGAGACAGGTGAGATACAAGATGCTTATGCTTTCTTGATCTTTCAACCAACACCCATTTTAGAGATATGTGATGCTAGGATCATGTTATTGCCAAGAGATGTATGGAAGTCCTTATGACACTTATCAACACTTGATTGAGACTCTCTAGGCATATAAATTAGGGGTATTCATCACCCCTATGAGAAATAATGTTGCTTGAGAAGGTGATGTGAGGTATGCATTAGATTAGATCTTGATGATGATGAAGGTGAATTAGTCTTGAATGGATGGTAGGAATTGATGGGATCATGGGAGTGTGATAGAAAGGTATAGTGGGTGTTTGGGAGGTGGAATTAGTAGTCACACAAACCATTGGACATGTTGGATGTTTCATATTTGATTGGTGCCATATGACAAAAGACTATTCCAAGACACTTTGACTGCATGATTCTTCTTTGATCTGATTAGTTGAAGGATTATTGGCCATACTAATAGTGCTTTTGACATTATTTTGATTTTCAAAATTTGATTATATTTTGGCTACCCCTTGGTGCCTGACTTTGGGCTTCACTAGAGGATAATTACCTTTGATTTGATAAAAGATGATGATTTTGACTTTGATGGTCCCCTAGTGCCTCAAAAGGGGTTTCACTAAGGGAAGGCACTTTTTGATTAGGTTGATGATTTGTATTTTTATGATTTTGACTTGATAGATTAGAGTTAATTTGAACATTTTGCATATGATCTTGGACCTATACATTTTTGGCACTTATTATTTTGCTCAAGGGAGGGTCCAACGATGTATGTTCATGTTCATCCTTATGGAAGGAGGTGATTAAATTAACATTGATAGGAAGAAAGGTGTATATGGTAGATAAGGTGGGGAAGATGGTATGATGAGGTTAATGAATGGTGAGTGGGAAACATGATCCTCATAGGGGTTCCTAAAAGACTCAACTTCAACATCAAATAAAATATCCTCAAGATCAATAAAAGGATCACTAGGACTAGCTATAAGACACACAACTGATGTAGAATCAAATCCACTCTAGTTATATTCATTAGATAAAGCTTGTAAAAACTCTATTATGACTTCATCATATTTATTGGGATCAAAAGATATTATTGGCGATTGATTATCATCCAAACTATAGGTATCTTCAAAATGAAAGGCATAGTCATCATCTACTATAATATCTATGAGGGGTGATGTTTTTGATGAGGAATATGATTTAGATACTAGTGTTGAACATGATATCAATGTAGATAACACTCATATTGACTCTAATGTTTATTCTAATGAGGGTGCAGATGACAATGATGAGGTAATGCTATTAATAGAGGATTCCTTATCTGGAAGTGACCTCTCATCATTAGGTCTTTGATGTGATGATGTGGAAATAATGGATTCAAAAAAGATAGGCCCATGGAAGGACTCATGATAGATGGGAGTACTTATTTCATGGTAAATAGACTCATTATTGATGGAGGATTCATCAAAGATGGTGGGACCATGGAAGATGGAAGTGGTGTCTTGATCTTGGCTTAGAAAGGGAAGGGATTAATCATAATCAAGAATGGAATCTTGGCATACCTCTTATTATTAATCCTCAGGTGTACATCCTTCTAATTCATCCTTGATTTCTATGTCACCATGGTCGATGAGGTTTTGGACATAATTTTAGAAATTATGACATTGATTAATGGTATGCCTCTAGGTTTGGTGATGTACACAATATTGGTTACCTTTATACTAAGAGGGATTAGTCTTGGTAGGATTAAGGTGTCATATAGGTGGATATACAATCATTTTAGTGGCCAAAATTTTATATAAGAGGGTTTTTAAGGATATTTGAAGAGTAGTATAGGGGATTTCTTCACTTTGTAACTTGGATGTGGAAGTATTGGTCTTTAGATTAAATGGGTGTTGACATGATTGGGTAGTTAGATGAGTAGTAGATGAGGTGTCCAAGATTGAATTCCCTTTGCTAATAAGAGAAGGGGTATATGAATGGCTATGACCAATGGATGGAGGATTTGATTGGGACTAGGTGGCATGGAGGCTAGGAGTTGATAGATAGGATTAGGTGCAAAGTAGAGCCAATTTTGGGTAGATGGGGTCAAAGTCTATAGGACGTGGAGTACCCATTTCAAGGAGGCAAGAAAGGAGCACATCCCTATTGTCCATGAGGCATTACTCAATCAGGGCATTGACCAAATATATTTTGGATGCCATGGATCAAGATATGAGAAAGTAAAGATGATGTGGTTTGACAAACCCAATCAATATGTGCAAGGGATTGAATAGAAATATTAAGGGATGAAGATGATATGTGTGGAACAAAATTGGACAAAGGCTGGATTTAGTCTAATCTCAAATTTGATTGGATATTCGATAATGTTAGAAATGATTAAGTAGACCAAATTAGGATGTGAGATAGACTTTGATTATTCTGACTGGATTTGATTGGGTGAGCTATGACAAGCTCTAAGATTTGATAGGGGGATAGGCTATACTGGGAGATTGATTTAGACTAGGGATTGATTGGATTAAGACTAACTCAAGTCTAAGGTGATTGAGTCAAATAGGATGAGATGATTGGATTGATAAATGGATAGGATTGTGATTATGACTAAAACTTAATTAGATATAAGTAAGCTACCGATGAGAGCCCTAATGAAAAGAGTTATTTTCCAATGTGGATGATGACCACAATATGACTACAAACTTGACAAGAGGAATAACATAGATAAGGGGATAACAGGGTAAGAACTATGATTTATCTAGGTTGATAAGATGGTGGATAAGGTGACTAGGCAAGACAAGGTCCAGAAAAATGATCAATTTGGACTAGGGGATTGAGCAAGTTAAGGTGATGTGTGATTGGTTATGGATAAGGTGGTTTTAGTCTTATGAAACTAGGTATGATTAATATTAAGGATAAGTGAAGGTAATAATTTGTTAGTATATGTGAGTGAAGAGTGATGAGTGGTAGGATAAGATGCAAGACAAAACAAGTTTAAAAGGATGTACATAAATGTATAAAGAAAATATGTACAAGAGGATATCAACAGGGATATAAATAATGATGTAGTGATGAGACAAGGATATATATGTTGATAATATGTGAAGTAGACCTAGATATGTGTGTATAGTCTTGGGTAAAAGGCTGACTCAACTCACAAATAACATAGGTCTAATTCAACACTCACCACATCAAACAAACCATAAACCTATCACTAGTAAATTTATTTACGTGTGTAATTCGATAATTGCACTATCTAATGACTTAATGGGTGAGGATGTAGGATGGTGACTCATTATAGAATCTACTAAACTATCTCAACCCCATTTGCACATGATGGTCACTTGGGAGTTGATATGGACTCTGATGGCAAGTTGTCTATTATGATTGAAAGGTCATAAGCTAGGTTAAATAGGATCTCTGGGATAGTCCCTGATATACATAAAGTACATGGCCCCCAAATCCATGTAGGGTCTTTTCTAATTCTTGGTTCATATAATTAACTCTCCTCCTTCATGAAAGACATGTATGGGGTCAACTGATTAGCCTAATGACAATTATCCTTGATATTTATACTCTACTAGAATATGGAGTGTGGATTAGTGCATGGTGGTGAAATTAATGATGACTATCCCCCTAAGACTATGGCAAGTGTGTGGGTGTGAATTATACACTATAATTCACTTAAAAAATAAAAATGGGAGGGTTTTTTAGTGGGTTTTGATCTTCTGAGACTCACAACTAGGATGTAGGGAGGAGAGCATACACCATTGTAGCTCTCGAGTGACACATGAATGAATAAAAGATTTATTGTCTGATTTAATTAAATATTATATATACAAAGATATATATAATATGATTTTTCAAAATGCCAAAATATTTGATAGGTGTCTTGCAAAGTAAGTGATTAGTAGTTTCAATTGGCAATCATGAGGGGCAATCTACAAGTCAAGACGTTAGAAAAAAATATGACCTTCAAGGGAAGATGTTAGCAAGCCAAAATTTATACTAGATTTACCCATGTAAGAAATAAAATATTAGTCCAATAATCCTTAATAATTAATTCTAAAACAAGCAAAATCGTAAATGATAGTCAAAACTGCTTCTATAAGATATGTAGTTTTATAGACGGTTAGGCTGACACTGATTATGCAGTTTAGACAAAACCACTTAAGGCTAGTGCAATACCACAATTGAAAAATTCAATATTGCAACTTAGAGATATGCAGTTTTTCTGATTGTCAACTAACTATGACTACATGGTTAAGCAAAATTGCTTATGGCTATCAATACTGCCTATTTCAAAACACAATTTTGTAAGTGATAAAGAAAACATAGATTTCAAAATAGACTACCAAAATAAAAGACTAAGAATGCCCAAAAGTGATATGACATTTAAAGTAGGTTTTTATTAAATGCAGTTAGGAAGATGTATTATAAAATTATACTAAGTCAAAACCACTTATCATTATTCAAAACTGACATTACATATTAATAACAACTATTTCGAGATGCAATTTTGTAGGGACTAAAAATTGTAGTATATAAAAAATTTACATAAATTTCTTATGGAAATAAAAGACCAAAAAATATATATAGAGGATTAAATATTTATGATTAAAGATCATAAAGTGATATCAATTATTTGAAAAACTACTTTTACAACCTATAAAAATGCATGTTAGATTCAAAATTACCTCTGTAAATAGACGGTATTTCTCTATATAGCCAAAAGGTGGGTTTTAGGAATTTTTGATGTTTTATGATAAAAATATCCTCCTCCCTGTAAACATATAAAAACTAGATAGATAATAAACTATTAGGGAGTAAAAATAACAAGCTTTAGTTTAGTGATTTCTATGCCTAACTCAAAACTACCTCTTACAGAGGCAAAACCATAAATGGACATCAATGCCATGACTATGGATAGGTGGTATTACATAATATGTGTTAAAATGGGTATTTAGGTATGATAAATCTATTTGAGTAGAGTCCCCCTTTTCTGCAAGTAGATAATAATCCTTCAAAAGTAACAAAAATATCAGATAGTAAAATCACAAGATCTAGGTTTAGTGATTTTTGTTCAGGTCAAAACTAAACTTCTCAAATACAAAACCACATCTAATAATAAATAACATGTTTATCAAGAGGTATTTTTTTAGAAAGACCAAAAACTACCAAAAAATTCAGATAGTTAGCGGTTAAGGTTGGCAGTTTGTTCAAAACTACAACTATCGAGGTCAAAACTACCTATGCAAAATCATGTTTTACAGAGCAATACTACCTTTCACTTGGAGGATGAGATTTTTGAAAATTTGAGCCACAATCTACCTTCAATCTAACCTTTAAGCTTGATTAACACATTTAAACCACAAGAGGTCAGCTCAAGAGGAGGCTCCCAATGTGGTTGCCAAAATGTAGGATGAAAATTTGAGCAAATTAGATTTTGATTATGCAAATTATATAAAAAATGCCTAAATATATAATATACCATTAAAATATAGAGCCAATTAGGATAATAATATAAAGATAAATGAAACATTTATACCAACATTAGATCTTAAAAGCTAAGTTCTCTAGATCAAGATCAAAATAAAAATAAGACTAAATGAATATGGATTTGTTTACAAATAGACTTAGATTTTCAGCATGATGTTGACTTGATCAATGACTTGGATTACATGGATTAGTTTGAT
Organism: Torreya grandis; assembly: GCA_037957365.1. Classification (NCBI taxonomy): domain Eukaryota; kingdom Viridiplantae; phylum Streptophyta; class Pinopsida; order Cupressales; family Taxaceae; genus Torreya; species Torreya grandis. The sequence continues at coordinate 2,481,270 of JARHVA010000166.1, read as the reverse complement.
AGCTTGACTAGGATGATAGCATGGAAGCTCATAGATTTTTACTTCTTGTTATTTTGAATGGAGGGAGATAGTGTTTAAATAGGCCATGGAGGGAGGATTAAAAAAGGATTAAAAATTCCTTGGAAACTTCTAGAATTAAAAGCTTATAGAGAAAAGGGATAATATGGAAAGGATTCTAAAATTAGACTCTAGAAAGGAGGGCTAAGATGGAGAGAATTCTAGAATTAGCCTCTAGAAAGGAGGGCTAAGATGGAGAGGATTCTAGAATTAAATAATTATAGAAACCATTAGGAGAATAAGTAAGATTAACAGGTGATTAGATAGGTGATTAGGGACTAGGGATGTAAGAGAGCCTAAGAATAAGCTAGGGTAGGTGGGACTGGAATTTAAAATTCCAATATAATAGATAAATGGGATTAGTTAGTAGTTAAAGATATGATTAGGAGAATTAATATATTTATGGGATATTATAAGGTTAGTGGATGTAGAATAATGAAAGGGATGTTAGATAAATGACTATAAGGTGTGATATTAAGATGAAATTAAAGGAGATAAATGATATTAAATAAAATGGGTAAAATTACTATTGATTAATAGTAATATTAGTGATGATAAATGAAGCGTTTAATTTTAGATGTATACAAAGATGATACGGAAGGAAGTCTCTGCACAAGTTTCCATGAAGATTGATAAGACTCTAGCTAGCATCAAAATTTAGCTTCATAGAGATGTTTTAGATGTTATGGATAATATTTTTGGTCAAATATATTAGTATTTATGAACACTACATGGTGTTATTTCACATTATTCTATGTTATGATTTGGATTGGATTTGTGATCTATTTTTATATCTCTTATACACATGACTATGTGTTAAATTTAATTTCACTTATCTATTTTGTATGGATCATTATATTATGATTTATGTGTTTTTATATGGTTTCATTCTTTTTCAACTTTATTATAGTTTATTATCATTCTTTTCATGAATATACACTTATGATTAGGAGTTCATTTGTATATTGAATTCATTTGTTTTCTTTTACAATGATTGTTTGCTATATTATTTCACTAAAAAATAAGATAATTACTATTGTGACTTGGTTATACAACCTTGATTCCATTAGTAGTTTATCTCTACCATATGATTAGTTAGCAAACAAGACTTTTCATTTTACTACTACCATATACTGATCTAATTTGGATCTCCTTTCTTCCCTTATTTCCTTTACACATACTAAGCACACATAGGGTTAAAACTTGGGATTACATACCGATTCATAGGTAAGCCTAAGTTTTTAGTCAATCATATATTTGGTAACTTAGTCTCCTTTAAACCAAAGTCTAAATATCATTCATGTGTATCACTTCTATCACTCATGTTGGTTATTCCAAATCCCTATGGATGAGGAATCATAAAAATCCATAAAAAATTTAAAATACAAATCATTTAAACAAAAGGCAATGATTCAAAAGGCAACATATAAATTCAAAAGTCTAATCATACCAAAAGACATGATGTATTGCACGTCTCCTATTCCTAATCTAAGTTTAAAATCCATAGTTGGCCTCATGATAGATCCAAGGTACATTGCATTAGAGGTACAAATCATGGAGAGGGGGGGGTGAATCAGTGGTGGCAAACAATCCAATTTAATTTCCAAACCCTTAAAACACTTAAGCATTCAATACAACCATTCATGAAGCATACAAGACATTTATAACAATGAATAATGAATATGATCAAGATTACACACACATAACACATAGATCTAAGTGGGAAACCCTCATGGGGGATAAAACCCACTCTCAAGCCTGCAAGATCATGGACTAAAGTATTATAAAAAGTATGAAACCAAGAGAATTTGGTGAAACACTTGCTTCATAAGGAGCACCTACCCTTAAGGATGGTCAAGTCCTTCTAACCTATATGTTAATCACTTTCCCAACACTTTTAATATGAGAACACCTCTAAAATTTGATTATCTTCAATCCGATGAAAACACCCTACAGACACAACCTTCACCTTTACTTTGCTCACACTCAAGGCATCCAAAACATCCTTTTGGATCAATTTAGACCTCTTCACTCATCATCAATATTCAAACATGCAAGAGCACTATTTTGACATCAAAATTATGACATACAGGTCATACACACAATCCTCAACCTACTCTACTCTATAACCCATCCACTCGACACACTTCTTTTCTTCTCTCCTTTGCTCCACAACTCTCACACATGCCTATAAATCATCATATTTGATTTCACTATTTATAGATCCTTCATGAATATCAACTTCTTGTTCAACCATTTAGACATGCCTTAACCCTTAAGGCTTCTATCATATGAAGACATAGCTCAAGACCACTCTCATAGGTCAGCCATAACATCCATGGGTCACCCTTAAGTAACTACACCATTAAATTAGGCCTTAGTATCCCTTATAGGTCTCATGGAGACCTATTACCCCTTTAACATTTTATCAATAAAAACAACAACACAAGATCACTTTCAAATACATGGGTCCACTCCATATGACCTCTAAGACATCTTCAGGTGATTACTCCCACCAAAACACTCTTTTACTAAAGCATAATTGATCAATATTCGTCCTTATACACAAAAATGCCATGAACGAACAATAGTCAACTTCTAAGCATTTGATCATATTGAAGATGGATTGGTCAAACCTCCATAATCCATAAAGATTATTATCAAAGAGTATAAAATACTCTCCAATAGCTGAGTCACATTGAAACATCCAAAAATCATTAGAACAAACTCAAACATCCTTATTAGTTTACTTACAAAACATGATCAAACCTTCAGTCAACTTTGAAGCTTAATATCTTCAACTATGCAGATAATCAAACCTTGTAACCAATTTTGTTGGATGCATCTTGAAGACCTTTACAAATTTTCATTTTACACAATTATTAAATTATGCATATATCAAAAGTTATATCTCAATCAATGTAGACTATTTTTTCCTTTGTTAATTCAAATATCAATGATCACTGGTAAATGCATAAATATCAAACACTTTGACCTCATCTCATGCACTCTCATAACTTGAATAAATATGCTTCATCGATCTTCCTTGAAATTATCCTAGCTTTAAATATTAATGTTGATCATTGATATTTGATTAGAACTCTTGATATTATGACACATGTCAACTTCATGTGCCTTTTGTGCATTCTACTATCAGTCTTTGATTTTACACAACTTGGCATCCCCACGTGCCTTTTGAGCATCCTTTGACATATTAACATAATATGTTTCATTGATATCTATCTATAGAATGAATGCTCATTGTTAGATATTTGATCCAATCCATTAATCTTATCAATAAGTCTTTCAACACATGACAACCTCATGTTCCCTTGATCTTCATCTGCATGATCACCCGCGAATCATTGATCTGCTATCACAAATTTAGCTAAGTGTTGGGATAAGAAAAATAACCCTAGGAGGCCCACTTTTCATTGGTATATCTTTTGTTCTACACCACCTCAAGATATGAAACTTGAAACATAGAAACTTGGGATTAATATGATCACAACCATATGACCAACTCCCCCTGACTCATCCACACATGTCAATGATGATTTCAACAAACTGCTTACTCATATTTTTCTACCACTAGACCCAAAATGTCTAGATGAAAACTATGAACTATTAGATGAAGTCCACTCATGCACAAAATCACTCAAAGCATAAAATACCTCTTATGGGACCTATTTCACATCCTCAAATCACCATAATCATCCCCAAACATACCTAACCATGCCAAAACTAAAGATTAACCAAGCCTACTTCAAGCATACTAGGACAAGCACACTACACACTTTGTCATTAACACTTAGACTATCAAAAAACTTCATCCACTTACCTTCACACCTTCATGACATAACTCAAAAATATTTAACAATCTCCCCCTTTGTCATTGATTTCAACACCCATGATACAACTAACCTTCCTTCTCTCTCTTCAAGCACTCTCATAATAGGAACCTTCTCCCCCTTTGACACAATGCCAAAGTGGGAACAAATTGATGCTGAGGACCTAAAATACAAACTCCCCCTTACCTTGAGCCTACCTCTTCTTGCCTTGATAACTTCCTCTTGCTACATGTCACCACTCTCTTTAACCAAGCAATGCAACCAATGAAGAAAGAACACACAAAATCACTGAAATATATTGGAATTCACCAAGAAATATCTGAGAGGGACTCCCCCTAAGATCTCTAAGACATTTCACCTCTTGAGTATCTTCAGATCTCCACACACCATGAAGAACCACCACACATGCTTACTAGCCTTCTCTCTCAAGCCACCTCAAGGACCACCAACAAAACTTCATTACACTCACCAAATGGGAAACATGCTCTAAACCAACCTAAGAACTCACATTGAAACACTCATGCCTTTCTCTTTTGAAGAAACTAATTAAAAACATCAAATCTTCATACTAGGTCTGTCTAGACTCTTTGTAGCCCTACCTAAAAATTTTTAGAGCCCATAATTTTTAGTAGACATATCTTAAAGACCTAAAATTACATATCTATAGCACTCTCATAGGCTCCCTCAAGCACAATAATTTTCATCACCTAACTCATCCTCTACAATAAACTTCATTCACAAACCTACTAGCTAATTAGGTCTCCATCTTAACAAAAACTTGAATAATTTGAAAACCACCTTCAAATCTCTATGAAGCTTGATTTGAAAACCCATTTGGCCCATTCAACTTATTAAGAAGCCTTAAACCTCAACTCATAAGGCAAAACACTTTTATAGCATAGCCCAAAACCTTAGAATCTCAAAAAAAATAAGGTCAACAAACCTCCATCTGGTCAATGCCTACCTTTGAAACTTCTTACACACCTAGAGACAACCATCACACACTTTTGGACCAAGATTTGAGCCTCCACACCTTTAGGAACCTTGCCTTCCTATATCATGGATTTGACCTTTCTGAGCACCAAACTCTTCTTGACATTCCATCAATCTCATTGTCTTCACATATCTCCATATGACCTCTCAACTCAAGCATAAAAAATGGACTAAAAAATAACTTTAAGACCAAAATCTCTAAAGCATACCTTTTGAATAACACCACAATAACACTTGTTTCTCCACTGAAAGGAGTCTCTTAAAAAGCATAGACAGAGACCTCCTCTACACCATAATGCTCCAAAACAAAGTGAAGCCAAGAGTGGCCCACATATCCTTAGTAACAATTATAATCCTTTTATTGCTATAAGACTTCTTGATATTCTTCTTCTTCTTCTTAGTCTAAACTTTGACAACTTGTTATTTTTCTTCATCACTCACTTTCGATTCTATGATAGGATATACAATATTTGGAGTAACTATGGAATCTTGACATACCTTGATCACTAAATTATCTTCTTTGCATTATAGAACATCAACTTTAGACCTTGATAACACAATAACCAATCTTGAAACTTGTTCACACATAGCAGGTTGCTCATTAACATCTAAACACACCTAAGGACTAGTCTCAACTAGTAACATGATCTCTTCCTTGGGATCTTCAACTACAACATGAGCATATAAAGATTTTTTTTCATTAATTGGAGCATCCTTCACCAGGGAAAACATGATAATTTGACTTGAAAATTCATCATTAGCCTCATTATTCACCTTTGGTTTCCAAGAATTCACTTGATTTCTTTCTTGATCTCTAAGAGCCTAATTAAACCTATTCTAACTTGTAGGCCTTTGCTTGAAGAATATATCAATGTGACCCTTCTCTTGATAGTTTAAGCACACTATAACTTTTATAAGAATCTCATCCTACCTTTCCTGATTAGATCAAAAACTTACAATATGTCCATTCTTTTGACAATTAAAATAAACTACTCCTTTTGAAGAAGACTCACCTTACCTTGCCTTATTTAGACAATGCTTAGCAATGTGTCCCTCATCATGACAATTAAAGTATTTAAATTTTTTCAAACCTTTTGAATAATGAACCCCATCATAGTTCCATGAAAACTCATTTATAATAGGTCTCTTACTTTCTCTAGCTCTGTGCCCAAACTAATTACAGGTAAAATAATAACCATTAAAGTTTACATGCCTAATTGCACAAGGTCATCTCACTTGATTAGTCTTCACTCTATTTGCACCATCATTTCTTAACTAATTGGTGACCTTTAAGGGATGATCCAACTTGATCTCATTGGATTTCATGTAAACTTGAGAAGCAACTTTGTGCTCTTCATTAAAACCCAATCTAGATCTATCACTAGCAAAATTTGAGTCTTTAGGAGATTATCCAGATCATTAAAACTTTTATCAAACTTGACAAATGATTTCACCTTGTTTGTATAATTTTCTAACTCATATTTCAAAGGCATAATCTCATAAGCATACCTTGAAAATTATTATTCTTTGGATTTTAGACTTGCAAACATAGATTCTAACCTAGAATTAAGAAACATGACTGCACCTTCATGCTCTCTAGAGTCTTCAACCAATATTGCCTCAAATATACTGAATTTCTTGTCATAATACTTGAGTTTAGATTTAATCTTCTTATGGACCTTCTTCTCTCTCTTTAGTTCTTCATGAGCTTGATTTAATTCATTCTCATAGTCCAGTATAATCTCTTTATCATCTTAATCACTCCAATTAGGTTCTCCTTGATTTGAGAAATTACCTTCTTGAGCCATGAGTAGGACCTCATCATCAATAGGTTCATCATCATCATGACTAAATTTTGATTGAATATCTTCACTTTCATCTGAAGTACTATTTTCTTCTTTTAATAGAAGACTCCTATTGTCCTTGAAATACTTATTCTTATTGTCATACCTTCTGAAGTTCTTTTTGTTCTTATCAGACCTGAAAGACTTCTTTCCTTCAACTTGACCTTCCTCATGATCTTCATCATCTTTATTCTTATGCTTATGTGGTCATTTATTATCAAAATTACCTACTTCTCCATAATTGAAACACTTGAAGGGAAGTTTACCTCTATACTTACTTGATCCTATTTTTAATTTGCTTATAAATAATGCTATTAGCTCATCATTTGACATGTCATCATATTTGGCTTCCTTACCTTGAGATCTCTTATCTTGGGACTTCTTATTCTTAGGCTTATTTTTTGCCTTGAAGGCAGCTTCCTTATTTGGAGCTTTGTCATCATTGACTCTCATCTCAAAAGCTATGATAATACCATGCAATTCATCCAACTTCAGCTGAAAAAGATTATGAATCTCTTCTATTGTAGAAACTTTTGAATCAAATTTAAAGGAAAGATACCTTAATAATTTTTGAATCACAACATATTCTTGAATATTCTCTCCAAGACCTATGATAGTATTCATAATATCATCTACCCTTTGCATGAAATATGTCACTGAATCTTCCTCCTTCATCTTGAGACTCTCAAATTGCCTTCTGCTAGTCTACAAATTAGCAAGCTTGACCTTTGAATCACCTTCATATATAATATAAAATTTGGTCCATATATCTTTAGCACATTTTCAATGAATTACCTTGGTATATTCAGTTGTAGAAAGACCATTAGAGATGGCATTCATAGCCTTTGCATTGATCTCAAATAACTTGTTATTTGTAACACTAGTGGATGGAGTAGCAGGAGAAACATAGCCATCCAAAATAGATTGACATACATCAAACCTTGGGGACATAATGTATGTCCTCATCCTCACACTAAAAAATGCATAATTGGATCCATTGAACATAGGATCTTGCTTGGAAGAAAAAACACCTTGCATATTATAACTAGCCATTGTACCTTAAGGATATCCTTCAAGTGATTATATTTTCAAGAAGGAACTATTATGATACCAATTTTTAGAGGTATAAACCACTAAATGGGGGTGAATCAGTGGTGGAAAATATACCAATTCATTTTCCAAACTCTTCAAACCCTTAAGCATTCAATACAACCATTCATGAAGCATACACGATGTTTATAGTAATGAATAATGAAGATAAGCAAGATTACATACACATAACACATATATCTATGTTGGAAAACCTCATGGGGATAAAACCCACTCTCAAGCCTAAAAGATCATGGACTACACTCCTATAAGAATTATGTAACCAATATAATTTATTGAAACACCTACTTCATAAGGAGAACCTACCCCTAAGGATGGTCAAGTCCTTCTGACCTAGATGTTGAAAACCTTCCCAACACCTACGATATGATAACACCTCTAAAATATTATTATCTTCAATCTGATGAAGACACCCTGAAAACATAACCATCACCTTTCCTTCACTCACACTCATGATATCCAAAATATCCTTTGGGATCATTCTAGACCTCTTCACTCATCCTCAATCTTCAAACCTACATGAGCATTATTATCACATCAAAATTATGACCTATAGTTCATACACACAATCCTCAACCTCATCTACTCTATAATCCATCCACTAGGCACACTCCCTTTCTTCTTTCCTTTAGTCCACAACTCTCACATATGCCTAAAAATCATCATCTTTAATTTTACTATTTATAGAGCCTTCATGAATATCAACTTATTGGTCAGACATTTAGACATGCCTTAACCCTTAAGGATTTTATCATATAAATACATATCTAAATAACACTCTCATAGGTCGGCCATAACATCGATAGGTCACCCTTAAGCAACTACACCTTTTAATTAGGCCTTAGTGGCCCTTATAGATCTTATGGAGACCTATTACCCATTTAACACTTTATCAAGCAAAACAAGAATATAAGATCACTTTAAAATACATAGGTCCACTACATATGACCTCTAATACATATTTAGGTGATTACTCTCACCAAAAAACTCTTATCCCAAAGTACAATTGATCAATCTTTGGCCTCATAAATAAAAACTCCATGAATGAACAAATACTCAACTTCTAAGCATTTTTTCATACTGAAGATGGATTGTTAAAACCTCCATAATCCATATATATGGTCCTCAAGGAGTATATAACACTCTCTAATATATAAGTCACCTTAAAACATCCAAATATTATTAAAACAAACTCAAGCATCCCTCTTAGTTCACTTACAGAACATGATCAAACCTTCAGTCAACTTTGGAGCTCAATATATGCAACTATATGAACATTAAAAACTTATAACTATTTTGATGGATGTACCTTTGATTAATTTACAAATTTACCTTTTACACCATTATCAAATTCTACATATATTAAAATTTATAACTCAATCAATGCAGATTGATTTTTCCTTTGTTAATTCAAATATCAATGGTCACTGGTAAATGCTTAAACATCAAACACTTTGACCTGATCTCATGCACTCTCATGGATTTAACAAATATGATCCATTAATATTCCTTAAAAGTTTCCTAGCTTTAACTATTAATGCTGAGCATTGATCTTTGATCAGAACTCCCAAGATCATGACACATGTCAGTTCTGCGTGCCTTTTGTGCATTCTATAGTCAGTCTCTGCTTTTATGCCACATGGAAGCACCACGTGTCTTATAAGGACTACTATCAGAATTCATGAACTTACACCACTTGGAAACCCTAAATTCCTTCTAATCAAATTGACTATTTGACTCGAATGAACTTTAAGCACTTGGTAGCCCCATGTGCCTTCTGAGCATCCTTGACATATTGACTTAATATGCACCATTGATCTCTATCTGTAGAATGAAATCTCACCATTAGATTTTAGATCCAATATATTGATCCTATCAATCAGTATTTTGACACATGGAATCCTTGCATTCCCTTGATCTTGATCTCCATGATCACCCGTGAACCATTAATCTACTATCACAAATTTGGCTGTGTTGGAATAAGCAAAATAACACTAGGAGGCCCACTTTGCACCACTATATATTTTGATCTACACCACCTTGGGAGATGAAAATTGTAATATATAAACTTGGGAATAATATTATCACAACCATATTACCAACTCCCCTTTAATCATACACATGTGGTAATGATGATGTCAACAAATTGCTTACTCAGATTTTTCTACCACTAGACCCAAAATGTCTAGATGAAAACTATGAACTATTAGATGAAATACACTCATGCACACAAGCACTCAAAGTATATAATACCTCTTATGTGACCTATTTCACATCCTAAATCCACCATACTCATCCGTAAACATCCCTAACCATTTAAAAGCTAAAGATTAACCAAGCCTACTTCAAGCATACTAGGACAAACACACTACACATTTTGTCATTGACACTTAGACTATCAAGACACTTCATCCATTCAATAGAAACCTCCATGACATCAATAAAAACTCTCAAAGACATTGGGTGTGGTATGCTATTAGATTAGGATAGGAGAATAAAAACAATCTATAAGTGCCACTTACTTTCTCACCCAAGTACCTAATCTTCATAGTAGACCGACAACTCTATAAGAGGTCCTGAGGAATGGGGAACATATTGTGGGAAGGTAGGTCCATTTTATTTTTATTTTTTATATAACCATCATGAGTTGATATTATTATCTCACCTATTTTCCTATACAACTTTGCACTTATTATGAGCAGGTATCCTTTGTATTTCGATGATTACTAAACTCTTAATGTCTCTCTTTTTTACCTAGTATGCCTCATGTTTCCTAAGGTTTTATCATAGATTCCTATGTCATGATTTTTACATTCCCTCTTTCATTATGACAATCCTAATATTTCCCCTTGAGAAATATTGTTTTGTTAATTAATCATTCCCTTAGGGTTTTCCTTTGTGAGTTGCAGTGTAAGACTATGGATAGGACTAGGTGTAAGACCATGGATATGACTAGGATCTCTTTAAAAATTACCATAATAAAAAAATTACTTAATTTTTCCCTTATTACCATTCACCTCATTGGTGTTACCATTATAAGTTGAATTTGAATACCATGGATAAGACCAGGCTCTCCTCATAAATTACCACATTCAAACATGTTTTAATTATTCCCATCATTGTGTCCACCTCATTGGTGTTCCCTTTGTGAGATATAGTGTAAGATCATGGATAGGACCAGGCCCTCCTCAAAAAATATTCAAATACCTAGTTCATACTATAACCAAGTTACAATAAAATTACATGCTTAAAATTTAAGATAATTTGTGTTACATTGTGATTTACACATCATTGACATACTTCTTATCTTGATTTAGTATCTTTTATGCTTACTTCATAAGCACTTCATGCTTATCTTCTTATTTTATGATTAGATGTATGTTTACAACAATTTTACTAAATTTATAATACTTTCCATCTTGATTTAGTATCATTAATTTTATTTACACTTACATTTTATTTTTATTTTCATATTTCCCATCTTGATTGAGTATGATTGATTGACTTTATTATTTGTTTGTTTTTATACCATTGGTTTCATGTATCTTCCACTTTATTAAAAATTTTCATACTTCCCAATGTAATATAATTTTAATTTGGTGCAAATATTTTTACATGGTTTGAAAACATTTGTTACCTTTTACTTTACCATTTTGGTCTCTAATATTTATTCATCTTTTTTTTTACACATTTCCCATCGTGATATAGTGTGTATCACATTTATTTTGATTAGTTATACTTTTCCAAATGATTTTTGCCTTTTATTTTTAACTATACATGTGTATCACATAATTCTAGAAAAGAAAACATACATCACATATTTTCCATAATATATACAACAAAATCAAAATACATGTAATAGAAAGGAAATATATCCATACACTCATCCACATTCAAATACAAAAAAAACATAGATAAAAAAAATGTCCATATCAATACACACACACACACACACACACACACACACACACACCATGAATTTTATACAATACAAGAACAAAATACAATAGATGCATCTCTAAGGCTATGCTCCATCATGCCTATCCTGTGGCCTAGCCAATCTACCCATGGATGCTTGTGATTGGCCCCTATGAATAGTGCACTATAAAGAGGAAATATGGGATCTCAAGGCAACAACCTGACCCTGTAGGTTAGACACCTAGGACTATACCTATCCTAGCTATATCATGGTCACCATATGAGAAACTCACTCATGTGATAAATCCTGCCAGGCCTGACCCTCTCTAGCTCTTACCCCTATAGATGGCTATAAGCCATCACCTCATTCCTACATCTATCAAGTAGCCTCTCCCACCAATGTAAACTAGATTACATGACCTAGGGTAGATGGTACCATATGATCAACCAAAGTGGAAGGATCATAATGTGACATCACCCTATCTAAAATATCATGGTGCATATCCATGATCAAGGCTACCCATCTCATCTCCTCAGTAGCAGTATCTTCAAAACTAGAAACTAAATATTTATTAGATCTCATGTATATATATCTCAAATCATATATCTATCATAAATAACAATGCAACTAGTGATCTATGTCAAAAACTTAAAACCAAATCAAAACATTTCTCACTAGTACCAATTTCACCAACTATGATCTCCCCATCTACTCACTTGTCGAGCACCTCCTCTATTAGTTGTCTCTATACAAGTGCAAAACTGAGAGTCACAACCTGATCTTATTGTGACCCCATTGAAATATAGAAGGAATTTCATTAATTAGTTCACTATAAGAGGTGTTTATTTATACATCAACAAGTGATATCAAATATCCTAATCTGTAGGCGATTAAGCCTCACAGCGTAACTAATCACACAGGAAATATCACAATTAACTAACCTATACTACATGTTAATCAAAGGTATAACTACACCATGTGATGTTTATTAAATACAGGCTAGGATAAATTAATTATTCTAACATCCCCCCTTTAATTGATCATAGCCTGAAGAGAAGAAGAGAGAGAATTTATGAATGCATCAAACTTATCACATGCAAGTGACTTCATGAAGACATTTGTGCACTAATCCTGAGTGGGGAAATATTGAAACTATATATTATACTATTGAACATGTTCGTGTATGAAATAAATATGAACCTCTATATGTTTATTTCTCTCATGAAACACTGGATTACAAATAAGATGTAGAACACCCTGATTATCACAATATAAAACTATAGGCTGAGTCTATGGAAATCCAAGTCTTGAAAGAATATGACATATCTATATCACTTCATAGACATCTTGCTACAACATGATATTCTACCTTTGTGTAATATCTAGAAACATAATTTTGCTTCTTACTTCCTCATAAAATTGGGCTAGATCCTAGAAAGATCATAAATCTAAAAGTGGATTTCCTATCATCAATATAAGCTTCATGGTCTGCATTCATGTATAATTTCAAGAAGAACTTATCATTATTATTGTACTCTAGGACATACTCAATTGTACCTCTGATGTATCTCAATAACTACTTTGTTGATTTTTAATGTGTCCCCTTTAGTTCCTGCATGAACCAAGAAAGATCACTGAAAACATAATTAATATTTGGCCTATTATATGTCAAATAAATGAGACTCCCAATCAATTACTGATACAGAGTTACATTTAATTATGGTGATGAATCTGTATGAGATAACTAAAGCCTTATCTCCATAGGTGTTGTAATAGGTTTGCAGTCCATCATCATGAATTTATTAAAAAATGTCTTGGTATACTACATCAATGAAACAAAAATGTGATGTTCCTTATGCCATACCTCCAAACCAAGATAATCATGTCGTATCCTAAGATCTATCATGTCAAATGATCACTTGAGATCATTCTTAGTTGCATTGATCATCTTCATTGTGTTTTTAGTGATGACTAAATCATTGACATAAACAATCACTATAAAAACCTCCCCCATATGTTGTTTGAGGTAGAGGTTAGGATCATATGGAATCCTTTTGAATCCATGTTGTATGAGATGCTCATCAATCTTGATGTACCAGGCTTAGGGAGCCTATTTTATCCTATAGATAGACTTGATAAGCTTACACACCTTTTGTTCCTGATCAGGTACCACAAATACTTTAGGTTGAGTCATGTAGACTTCCTCTTGCAAATATTCATTGAAAAAGGCACTTTTTATGTATATTTAATATACTTTCCATCTAAACTATGTAGCTATATAAAAAACCATTTTGATAGTCTTTACCTTAGCTATGGGAGTAAAAGTCTCCTCATAGTTACTGCCTTCTTTCTGAGCATACCCTTTTACAACAAGATTTACCTTGTACTTATCAATACTACCATATACTTTATGCTTGGTATTAAAGACCCATTTGTATCCTATAAGATTTTTCCCTGGTAGAAGATTAATAAGCTGCCAAGTGTTATTCTTCATCAGTGACTGATATTCTACATTCATGACATCTTTTTGATTGTAGGGTTTTTATTACTATTGAGGGATCATAAGTTTCTTGAACAATACTCATAAGGGCCATATTAACCTCTTTTTGATCCATGCTTCAATTCCTCAAATTTTAAGTGTATGTATCTAGTACTCCATTCAAGTTAACATCTTGTATAGTACTTGTATACCACTTGGGTATGTGTTGAGTTGTAGGTGGTGGTACTAGTGGTCCTGTTTGAATATCTTCCTTTTCACCTTCACCATCATTATCTAGAAATATTATAGGACTTTTACCTATGTAGAAGGTGGATTGATTCCACTCTTTTCATCAAACACTACATCTTTGATGATTAGTACCTTTTTTGTTTCTGGATCAAAGATCTTGTATGCCTTTGATTGTGCACTATATCCCATAAAAATACATTCTTTTGTTTGATATCTAAATTCTTCCTTTTATTCTTAAGAACATGCATATATTCCTTGTATCCAAAAACTCAAAGGTGAGTAACCTTTGGTTTATTCCCTGTCCAAGCTTCATGTGGTGTGATTCCATCAAGAGATTTGGTGGGTGACCTGTTCAACAAGTAGACTATAATGTGACAAGATTCTACCCAATATATATTAGTCAATTTTGCATCCTCAACCATGCTATGAAAAATTTCCATTATGACTCTGTTACACCATTCTGAAACTCCATTTTACTAAGGTGAATATGGAGCTATCAATTGTCTATTGATTCCATTCACACTGAGATAGGATGAGAATTATTTACTGGTGTATTCCCCCCCATGATCTGAGCATAGGGTCTTGATTTTCATACTAGTTTCATTTTTAAATGTGGCCTTGAATTCTTTAAAGACTTGAAAATCTTGATCTTTAGTCTTCAATAAATATACCCACATTTTCTATGAGTAATCACAAAAAGAAAATTGAAAGTATTTGTACCCTCTGAGACTGGGATTAAAATGTTCACATAGATCGATGTGCACCAAGTCTAAATTGATTGAGTTTGGGAAGACCATGAACCATATCTTGTTTGCTTAATTCAATCAAATAACCATAACTCAAGTGCCCATATCTTTTGTGCCATAAATTTACTAGTTATGTATCTTTGACCACAAGTTATTGATGATCATTTTAAACAAAATCAAGATGAAACATTTTTCCAATGTTGAAAGCTTTGGTAATTAGTTTGAAGTGCCTATATTTATCTTTGTTGTGGCAAAATGTTTGACCATTTTGGTGATCAAATTCAACCATGAGGTTGTGGTCAAGTAGCTGATTAAAAAATAATAGATTTTTTTATAAGTCTTGGAACATAGAAAAAATTTAAAATGTTGAAATTTCTATTTCTAATTTAAAGTTTGATATCACCACTACCTTGAAATGTATATGAGGTATCATCTCCAAGTGATACATTTCCCTTTGATTTTGTTTTGCTCAATGTAGAAAACCATTCTTTTCTCCCTATCATGTGTCTAGTTGCTCTTGAATCAACATACAAAATTACACTTGGATGATTGGTAGACTCATGTGTTTGAGTAGCTAAACCATATTCCTCATTTGAAGAATCATATTATTCAAAAACATTTCCATGTTGTTTACGCTTGGAATTTTTTAGTTTCCACTTGTTTTGTTGGTGTGGTTGCTTCTTTTCTATTTATGGTGAATTGTTGAAAGAGGGATTATTGCTTGATGATCCCTTTTTAAATGTGTTTTACCAAAAATGGTTTAATTCATGTCCTTGTCTTCCAAAAATTTGACATGATCTAGAAGAACACGATTTGTTTCCTTGTTGGTTTTGTTGATTATTCTACTTTGGAGGTTGTTTTGTTCCTTTCATGGGTTTCTTCCCCTGTTGATTTGATGTGAGTGCATAATCCCCATCTAATTCATCCAAATTATGCAAAGCTTCCTCTTATTGTAACAAATTTACTAACACTTAAAAGTTTAGTTATTATCTTGTGACATTCAAAGTGGTCACAAAGATCATGTATGCGGGGGTAGTGCTCTAAGGACTATAGGGACCAAAGAATCATTTATCACTGGTTCTTCCAAAGATTAAAGTGAATCCTATAAAGTTACAACCCATCTAAGGAATGCCTCTAATTTTTCATCTGATTTGAGCTTAAGAGTGTGTAATTAGCTCTGAAGATGTAAGATTTGATTTTGATTCTTTGTTTCATATACTATTTTAAGCTTATCCTAAGCATATTTTGTAGTTGTATCACTTTAGATATGAGGTTGTACCTAATCCAAAACTCCATACAATATTACTAACTTAGCCTTTTTATTAGCTTTGTCATATTTCTATTGTTGATCAAAATCTATCACATGTCAGACCCATGTGCCTTCTATAACTAACCAAATATCTTCAAACTTTATATGTATTTGGATTTTTATTTTCCAAGCAATGTAGTTGTCACCATGAAGTAATTATGTGTTGGGGAAGATGAAATTAATTCCAGAACCAAACATCATGAAATGTAAGTTGCATATGACAAGAAGTACAAGTGTGTTTTAAGTGCAAAAAAGGGTGCAGAATAGAAGTTGTAAATTCACACACATAATGAAATGCAAGCACACACAAGCACATAAAGGACATCGAACTCCACCAAAAATGCATCCTAGAATGCAATGGAAAAATAAGGAATTTAGACATCATTTTCAACCTAAAATACAGTCAAGGAACTTACAACTTAATTTTCCCATTGCAAGATGATTTGAGGGTAGCGAGAAAATAAAATCCCCCCTTTTTTGTGGTCTTTGAAATTGTAAAAAAAAAATAGCTTATCATATCAAGCAAAATAAAAGAGTCTCTTGGGCTAGACAATTCACCGTTATAAGGGAAAAATGGCTTTTCACCTTAAAATATTCATAACATGATCATTTGAAAAATTAAAAATGATTTTTTTATGTTTCCCATAAATGGGATAGCCCCCTTCAATAAATCCCTCCTCCCACTCTTTGGATAAATATATTAGTTTTGATGTTATGCTACAGAGGTGATGCCTATTATAGGGTCAATGTGTAGAGAGAGAAGCACTTAAGATCTATAGGTTAATGGAATAGAAATGCCTTGTTCACTATCCACCTACCACTACCTTACATCAATTAGGGGTTTCTTTTGAAAACTACCTTCATCAATTGTCTGTTATCCACCCAACATTTGATAGATCTATTCATTCAATGAAAATTTCTATTTGGATGGTGATGATTTGAAGAGGATGGTGGATGTTCAATAGGCTTTTTTAAAAGAGACTGATGTGAGCCATAGTTGGATATAGGTCAAATGGTGCCATGGAAGAGGAGCTAGTTGGCTTGGAGCTAGTCTTTTTTCAATGCCAAAAACTCTAAAATGCCTTGACAAAATTAATTATTCCAATGCCTACGTATTAGATCTATTAATGGTCAATGTAAAAAAAAAAGAGATTTGATATGCCAAGCTGGGATTTAATATTGGTAGATCTACAAACTTAAAAAAATGATGCCGAAGAAAATAAAGGTCGATCTGCTTGGTAGGGGTGTGGATCTGATAATAGAGGCTATCTTTGCTGAATGCTAAGATCTCCTATTGAAAACCTATTCAAAGATCTTAGATCCAACATACGTGTGTGATAAACACATAAAATTATAGATCTAACTATTTTTTGAATAATAAATATCAAATCCACTTGTGCGAGATGTTTGAAAACAAATGAAATTTTAATAATCAAGTGCTCATTAAAATGCCAAAATCAAGTGGTATATTTTCTTGAATAGATATGTAAAAATTTCCAAAAAACTTGCAAAACAAAAAAAAGAATTTACCTACATGACAAGTTTTTCCTTTCATAATTTATCATATTTTTAGCATGGGATGGAAAGAATTGGAGAAACATGTTGCTATCAAGGCTAACATGAACTTATCTCTTGATCTCTACCTTATCTCCACCACTTTGAAACCTCTTCATGATTACTTGCTATAATACCAAATGAAAGATGAAAGGAATTGAATTAACTAGAACATTGCAATAGGTGTTTATTTATACATAAACAAGTGAGATTAAATCTCCTAATCTATAGGTGATTAAGCCTCATAATGTAACTAATCACACATAAGAAATGTCACACTTAACTAACCTATGATACATGCCAATCAAAGGTGTAACTACACCATGTGACATTTATTACATTTAGGCTAGGGTAAATTAATTATTCTAACACCCCTCCTCCTTAGTGGCCTCTTTATAGATTAACTATGTATTTTAGCTGCTATAGGATCGCCATGTATAATTTCTAGTGCCTATGTATCCTCTCATAGATAGTGTCTCCATATCGGATGAACTTATGGTAGTCATTGTTGCCTCTATTGTGGTCCCTATTATGCTCCCACATATCTTGCATCCACATCCATAGAATTATTTCCTCTACACATTTCCACTTCTTGTTGTCATGACATACCTACCCATGGTCTCACTCACTAAGGATTAATCATAGGTTTCTCAACTGATACATGCTACATGGTCTTGCCTCCACTAAACAACCCGAGGTAACCTATCATTGATCATATGGGGTAACCCAACTAGTCCGTATGTAGGGAATATCTCATAGATCTATGCACTCAACATAATTATGGGGCCCATCATCTTCAACCCTTGGGTTAGCATCCCATACATATCACTCATGAACTAGACATAAATGATAGAACCAAAATCATACAAGTTTCCCTAATCCAAGATGGACTGACATAAGTCTATCACATACATTGATACATTTACATCTGACTTGTGGCACAACACTCATGCTATCATAATCCATATCAAGGCCTTCTAGACATATAGATTGACCATGATATGCACATCAAATAAGCTAACATGTAAACTAAGATATATCCTATCCAAACATGTCACCCACTAGACTAGGGCTCATCTCTCATCTTCTAACTTTGGTGTATCACATATCACATGTATCTCATTGATTGATCTGTAATCATAATCAAATAAAGTGTCATAGCAGCGGAAAAAACACTTGTAAAGGATCAAAACGTTATTTTAATGATTTAATAAAATCAAATTTAAAAAATTATTACATAATTTTAATCAGATTTTAATTATCCCATATAGACAAAATTTAAGAGTGTAATAAATTAAGAGACTAGTTTGACAAAAATACCACACTTGATTTGATAACAAAAATTTGGCTATAAAGCCTATATCTCTAGATCTACTCCAATGGGGGGATCACTCTTATTAAAATATTACAAAATATCTTTACAAATATTTTAGATTCACCAAAATCATCTTTTAATCTTTAATCTATTGAAGAGATACTCTTGAAACAAAACTATGTTGTCCAAGGCCTTTTATAAATATCTAGGTCTCTCTACCACTCTCATACATGCCTTGTCTCCATGAAATAATAATCAAAACCATGCTTCAAATATCACCTCGAGCTCAATTTATAATGCTTGAACCCACTGGTGTATCGGTCAATTCCTTATCCTTTTAACTTAAAATGACAAGTTCAAATCCCACTTTCAATGCATTTGGTGGTCATATCAATCTAAAATCCCACATTTGGGAGGTGGGTGTAATTTAAATTTTTTAAATGCCATGAAATTAAAGGTTTAACATGCCAAGTATTTGGCATTGGCATAGATTTAGGTGGATGTATGGTGGCATGGGTCTTTCACACGGAATGTGTGAGGGAACCATGGGAAATACATGGAAACTTGGTTAGATAGAAACTTTGGTTGACATGTAATGTGGATGGAACATGGAAAGTGTGGATGTCACATGGAAAGTTAGAGGGTCTTGAAATTTTGAGGGGTTTTGGAATGAAATTTAATTAATTATATAATATACAAAATTGGACCACAGTGAGCAGTGGCAAGCCACGTGGTGACTTGAGGACCCATCACGTGGTTTAATCCCCTCTCACCACTTGTTGTTCACTCATTGATTATTGAGCATTTGCCACTTTTTGACATCCAAACCTCAATTTTTTTACTTGCTTGATTCAATCTTTCATGTTCTATAACTTATGCATATGGGATCCATTTTGTGATCCATGAAATACACCAAAAAGCTCTCGATGAGCCCTTCACCATGACAATGATCAACCTATGATTTGATGACTTATTTTTCAAAGTGAAATATATATCCTCTTAGATAAATCCTCCCCACTAGGAGCTTTTAGACCTCCAAAAGTTGATTAATTGGTAAAGAGGTGAGGGTATTACTCCCTCACTCTTCTGGCTTCCATTCATTTGGCCTTGTTCGGGTGCATCCTTTTGAGACCAACACAAAGATATTCAATATCTCCCCTTCATGAAGTCTGAACCTTCTTGTCAAGTATTGTATCTTCCTATAGATCTATTAGATACTCAGGAGAAAAATTATCAATAGAAGGAATAGATACACTCTCATCAAAGGCTCATACAATTTCAAATTTTCTACATTCACAACTGAATAAATTTGCATATAAGATGCCAAATCCAATCGAAAAACATTTTTACCAATCTTTTCCATAATTTGGAAAGGACCATACTGGATTGGTTTCAACTTTTTACCTTCACCTATCAACCTTTCCTTACTGATGTGAAACTATACCAAATCATCTACAACAAACTGGTGATCAACACAATGTTTATCATGTCTTGTTTTGTACTTTGCCTGACTTTTCTCCAACTAATCTTGGATAGTTTGGTGTGCTTGATATATGTTTTTAATGAAAATTTTGGCTTTAATAGCATCATTACGTTCATCAACAATTGAATCCTATCCATAACAAATATTTAGAGGAGATTTAGGCAAATATCTATAATAAATTTCAAAAGGATATTTCATAGTAGAAGAATGAAGTGCATGGTTGTAAGCATGTTGTATATAGCATAAATTCTCATCCCAAAACTTGGGATGTTTACTGTAATAACCCTAAAAAAATGTACCACTATGCATTTTACAACCTTTATTTGACCATTGGTTTGTGGATGAAATGTAGTGCTCATATTCAACTTAGTGTCCATAAATTCCCATAGTGTTGACCAAGATTTCCCAAGAAATCAAGAATCTTAATAAAAAACAATATAAGTGGGCAAACCCAAATGAAACCATACATGATAAAAGAACAAGTGTGTCATACCTTCCCTTGTAATCTACTTAGTACAAAGAATCAAAACACACATCTTGCTAAAGCTATCCACTACCACATACAAGTAATCATGTTTACTCTGTGACATAGGCAAACCCCCTACAAAATCCATGGAAATAATTTCCCAGGGATGAGTAGGAACATGTAAGGGAGTGTAAAGTCCCAATTTCCTATTACTAGGTTTGCTTATGGCACAAAGAACACACCCCTTGATATATTTCGCAACATTTTCCTGAATATGGGGCCAATAACAATACATTTTCAAATGTGCAGCTATTTTACCAACTCCAAAATGACCAAAAACAAGAGAAGTATGTGCTTCCCTAATCATCACCCTTTCATTTTGAGGAATGCAAAGTTTACCTAAATGATACAAAATTCCATTATGCACATGATAATCTGATTTTTCTACCCATTTTCCATTCATCAAGTCTTTGTACACATCCTTAAAGTTAGCATCATCAACATACTTTTATTTATAACTTTCATGAGTCAAAGAAATATGTTGTAAAAGAATAGATGAAACCACCATAGGAGGCCTAAAAATCATGTCAACAAATTTATTTTGAATACCTTTTTTATACCTGATCACAAGATAAAACTGCTATAGGAAACCCATCCAACAAAAATGCCTAGATTGTTATAGTTTGGCCTATGATTGGAGATACTAAAGGGGCTGCTGATCTATCTGTATTACTATCTCCTTACCCATTAATTAATGTTTCCAATTCTTAACACTTTGAACCAATTCATATAATTCTTTGTCATAAGTCAGATAGTTTCTTACCACACTTGTGAAGGTCTCATAATGATATCATACTAGTTTCTTTCCCTACATCAGAACAACTCCCATAGCATAATCACTTGCATATGTCTTGATCTTAAATGGCTAATGCAAATCAAGAAGTGCCAAGGTAGGAGCAGTACTAATCTTTATCTTTAAAATATCTAAGGCTTTTTTCTACTTGGCTCCCCACTGAAAGACCTATTTTGTACTAGTCAAAAAATTCAAGGGTGATGCAACAAGTGAGAAATTAGAAATGAATTTCCTCTAATATTGTATTACACCAAGAAAAATTCTAATCTCAGTTACATTATTGAGTTTAGGCCATTTAACTATAACCTCCACCTTTGTAGGATCAATTTTCAATTCACCATGTCCTACAATATAACCCAAGTAAACTAAAGAGATCTTGCCAAATTCACATTTAGACAATTTCAAATAAAGTTTCTCTCTTCTTAATGCATCCGTGACTTTCCTAATATGAATCATATGATCTTCCCATGACTGAATGAAGATCAAAATACCATCTAAGTAGACTATAAAAAAATCATCAAGGAATGGCCTAAAAACATCATTCATCAATCACATGAATGCAATCGATGCATTGCACAATATAAAAGGCATGACAAGCCACTCAAACAATTCCTATTTTGTATTAAAAGTAGTTTTCCAAATATCACCATCATTAATCCTAACCTGATGATAACCACTTTTCAAGTCTAACTTAGTGAAATAGATATCATTTCTTAACTGATCTAGTAAATCATCAATACGTGGAAGAGGGTAACGATTCTTAATAGTAATTTTGTTAAAAGCATAAAAATCAACACAAATTCACTATATGCCATCTTTCTTTGGCACCAAAATGATAGGTGAATCAATAGGAGATTTACTAGGATGAATAACACCCTTTTCCAAAAGTTCCATTACCTACTTCTTGATTTCCTTGTTTTCCACCATTGATAACCTGTACATTCCAATGTTAGGGAGAGGAGAATCTTGTAACAATTGAATTTCATGTTGAACTCCCCTTTTAGGGGGTAACCCTTTGGGATCCTAAAACACATCGTCATAACTAGAAATTATTTCAACCAATATTTCTTATGTTTAGGATCACAATTTTCCATAGCCTATGAATATTCTTTTTATTTAAACTTAATCAACATGAGACAAAAATTCTTTCTTGAATTGACTAGTCTTTTTAATTTCCCTATTGTAACCAAAGATAGACTCATCTTAAGATGATGTGCTCTGACTATATATTTAATGTCATCCTTAATAAGTAAGTACTTATTCTCCTCCCTATAGAAGATTGATTTTCTATCATAAAGATAAGGACTTCCTAAAACAATCTTGCATATGTCCAGAGGGACTACATCTAGATCAATGTCATCTACGAATTTGGATGCAATGACAAATTTCAATCTACAAGTTTTTTTTACTTGTAATTTTGCATCATCACACACCCAACCAAGTGGATAGGGTTTCAGATGGGGAGTTTTTTGTAGGCCTAGCTTTTTAACAATCTCTTCAAAAATCAAGTTTTTCTATGATCCACTATCAAATAGAGTGTCAAGCTTAGTATGTTTTACAACAACCCTAATGTGGAACAAATCATTTATTTTCTTATCATCATGCACATATTTTTGTTTTGAAGAGGAAGCAACATTAGATGACTTAGTGATAGAAAGAGAAGAACAATTCTACATACTCATAGCTATGATCTTAATTTCATCCCCAGAGTTTGAACCCAGATCCTGAACTATAGTATTAGTTTTCTTATCTTTCTTCTTAAACCTATTAAAAGGATTTAACTCAGGATGTAATTTCCAACACTTAGACTCATCATGATTTTTCTTGCAATGATTGCAAAATGGCTAACATTCTTCTTTATGAATAGTAATAATGGATTTTTGTTTACCCTTTCTAGAACTTTTCCCCTTAGAATGCTTAACTTTAGATTTCTTACTTTTAAATTTAGGAAAATATTCTTTTGTCTATTTTGCTCTAGCCTCTAAATGAATGGCTTTAACACATGCTTCATCTAAACTAGTGGGATTGAGAACCAGAATCATGTGTTTCAAGTAACTATGCAGCCTACCTATATACTTAAGCAGTGTTTTCTATGTATAAAGAGGAATATTCAAAAGTAAAGCCTTTTTCCTAAATTCTTGCGTATAATCTTAAACACTTTGGCCTTTAGTTTGTCTGATAGATTGCCAATCCATCATGGCTTGATGCATATAGCCTAAAGGATAACATTATTTTCTAAGTGCATCAACAAATTCACTCCAAGTGGAAATTGAGTTACCTATGTTAATCTTGCTTTCCTTCAACTTACTCTCCCACCAGATGAGAGTTGTGCCTCCCATTCGAAGAGTAGCTAGGTGAATTTTAGCTTCATCATCTGTAACCTTCTGGACCCTAAAATATACTTCAATTTTCTTTATCTAGTTATCCAACTTTTTTGCACTAATCTCACCATTAAACATCGGCAATTCAAACTTAATATCTAGATTTAGTGAAGGAAGAGATTCAATAACTTTTTTGTCTTTACCATCACTTGAAGAGGAGGAAAGTTTCTCAAAATTTTTACCACCTCCACCATGCTCCATCTTAATTCATCATTCATGGTAAAGCTCCTCGACCATGTCCTTCATTTCCAAGAAGGATTGTCAAAAAGATCATTCAAACTTGGATGCTTCTTTTGACATTTTTGGTGTACATCTTGTCCCAATATCTGTATTGTACTCGGTTAATTCTCCTTTACCCCACCTAGATCTTGACCTTGTCAACATACACACACTATCAATCCACATGGATAAATATGAATCCCACTTTGATACCAAAAATTTGATTTGTAATCATAATCAAATCAAGTGTCGTAGCAGCGTAAAACACACTTGTAAAGGGTCAAAACCTTATTGTAATGATTTAATAAAATTGATTTTAAAAAATGATTACAAATTTTTAATTATCCCAAATAGACAAAATTTAAGAGTGCAATAAATTAAGAGACCAGCTCGACAAAAATACCACACTTTATTTGATAACGAAGTTCAGCTATAAAGCCTACATCTTCAAATCCACTCTAATGGGGGGATCACTCCTATTAAAATATTTTAAAATATCTTTACAAATATTTTAGAGTCACAAAAATCATCTTGAGAGCTTTAATATGTCGAAGAGATACTCTCAAAACAAAACTATGTTGTCCGGGGCCTTTTATAAATCTCTATGTCTCTCTACTACTCTCATACATGCCTTGCCTTGATGGAATAATACTCAAAACCATGCTTCAAATATCACCTTGAGCTCAATTTATAATGCTTGAATCCATGAGTTATCGGTCAAGTTCTTATCATTTTAACCAAAAAGGATAAGTTTGAATCCCACTTTCAATGCATTTGGTGGTCATATCAATCTAAAATCCCACATTTGGGAGGTTGGTGTAATTTAAAGTTTTTAAATGCCACAAAATTAAAGGTTTAACATGCCAAGTATTTGGCATTGGCATAGATTTTGGTGGATGTATGGTGGCATGGGTCTTTCACATGGAATGTGTGTGGGAACCATGGGAAATACATGGAAACTTGGTTAGATAGAAACTTCAGTTGACATGTAATGTGGAAGGAACATGGAAAGTGTGGATGTCACGTGGAAAGTTGGAGGGTCTTGGAATATCAAGGGGTTTTGGAATGAAATTTAATTAATTACATAATATAAAAAATTGGACCATAGTGAATGGTGGCAAGCCACGTGGTGGCTTGAGGACCCACCATGTGGTCTAATATCCTCTCTCCACTTGTCATTCACTCATCTATTATTAAGCACTCATCACTTATCAATGTCAAAACCCCAATTTTTTTACTTGCCCAATTCAATATTTCACGTGCTATAAATTGGGCATACAAGCTCTATTTTGCGATCCATGAAATGCACTAGAAATCTCTTGACGAGCCCTTCACCATGACAATGATCAACCTATGATTTGATGACTTAATTTTTTAGATCAAATAAATGCAATCAGCCTATTTTATATTAAATTGGCCCCTTTCCATTTTTAACATACTATATCAACCTTTTGTTACACATTTAGCCTCATTCAACAAACTATATCAACCACACATTATGAATTACATCAACTAAAAGGTACTACATAGACCATTTCCATGTTTCTAACTGGATTAGCCCACTATTTTGCAGTTGGACACCTCTAGCAATACTAAAACAACCCACTACTATGCAGTCAGCCCCTATATTTCTCTATCCTTGCAAATTGAGTTGACATGGTCAAATCTATTTTTCATTTGTAGTGACCTTTTGACCATTTACCATAAATGCCTTAGGCATTTATTAGTTTGATCTTTGCCTACCCAGTACTCCATTCTACCCTTAGTCTACTTAAAAATTTCCTAGGGCTATTTTTGATGTCTACAATTTTCCTAAAACCTAATTTTCTATATTTAACTTTATTTCAATTAAAATTACTCAAAATTTTAAAATTAATACTTCACTTATGTTGGACCCATCATGGCCACTAGGCATCCTCCCTATAATAACTGTCATCTCTTCACCATGATCACTATCTAGGCTCAAATTGGGTATTTTAGAGCAATATTTTCTTAGAATAGTAAAATAATGAATGAATTAATTTTCACCCTATTTATATTTACTATTCAAAATTATTTACTTGTCAATTATTTACAACCAGATTCTATTTTTCACCTATAACTTTGTTTTTACTATCTCTTTTTTTGAACTAAATATGTTCTAGAATCCTGTCATTGTAGAGAATCTTTTCACATATTACATTTATATTTTACAAAAAAATTGATTTTTCATTTATTTTTATAGGTCTTCCTAATGTTCCCTACATTGGATACCTCCACGTTTCTCTCACTTCCTTATATATCACTAAAGTAAGTAAAGGTATGCATTTTTCAATTCTATCCTTTCATTTACCTTATTCACTTCTTACTACAATTTATTTAGCTTCAACATAGTGTATTGCTATGTTCTTTTCCCAAAACACCATCCCATGTTACACCTAAGTGACACATGATAAAATTTGAATGGGGCATATGTATACACATAATATTTTCAAACTTTATTAATTACTGATGCTTTCTCTTTTACAGGAACCCATCAAGTCTCAATCTCTCTAAGTGCACACCTTAAATGGTGCACTGGGAAATGAGTGGGTATAACATTGGTGCTTTGCAAGATTCTTATCCCCTATACCACCACTTGCAACCTACACAAACCTATCCTATACATTTACTTAAGTTTTGACACCTCCCGTACACACTCCTTCAATTAATTTACCACCTCAAACAACCCCTACCTAAGCCAACAAATATTTTTTTGACATTTAACGAACAATGTTAGCTTGGGCCAACCATGTACTTAAAATATATTTGCACATTATGGGTCTAGATCGACCTCAACCAACCTAGTCCAAGATCTAACTTAATTTTAATGATTAATGATAAAGGGTTGATTGGGTTGACTCTATTGGCTAAAATTTTAGAAGGGTTTAGGGTTAAATATAACTATATATACACATTCTTTTTTCCATTTTTTAGGGAGACAAGAAGGAAAACATCATTATTTTCCCATCTGCTTATCCACCATTCTACTTGAGGAGCATTGCATAGGGTTTCAACACTACACTTGGAGATACAAATCTTGTCTTATGGAGAAGTCTTTTGGATGCAAAGAGAATTCATGTAACCTAAAGCTGACCTATATTTGTTATCCTTACATACTAATACAACTTCTTACAAATCACCTTGGCTAAGGGAGAGATTGAGGTTCAATGAGTTCATCTTCAAAGGTAATTATTCCTAACTCTTGCTCCTATTTGTTAAAATAGATAGATTTACATTTGGTAGCTTATATGGTTCTCTCTCCATGCATTAGGATTGCCTCTACATTGACTTGAGTAGAGATATTCTATGCATGTTTACTTTTATGTTTATTACCTCTATTTTATGCCACAAGCTTTGGTGAACACTATGTTAATTTTTACTCTATATTTACTTTGTGAAATAAGAAAACATAGGACCTAGTTAGGGTTGTTGCATGGTGTTTCTTGACTAGAGGCTTTGAAACCCTCTCTAGTTATATTATTTTGGTAAGGGACCCCTTAGTTAGGTCTAGCAGATCCATCTTAGTCATGACCCTGATTATTTAAATGTACTGACAAACAGAAGGGTAAGTGTGATTTATCTTTTTTGAGATGGGATTGATTGGTAGATCAACTTCACTTTCCCTTGTATACACAATCTACTACAATAATTAGTTCACTTTTGGTTTGGTTGAGGTGATGAAATCACTCAATCTTGCCAAATTTTTAGGTTAGACTTGATCATACAACCTCACTAGGTTATAAGTATCATTAGGTTGCATGGTTGAGCTAATCTCAACTGCCATGTGGTAACTCATTTTTGCTCCAAAGTTGGGCACATGTGCCTTCTAATATCTCACTCTATTGATATCTATCTCCTTGGATATATGTACTTAATTTTTTTATCTATATATATCCTAATCTCAATTTTAGAGCCTTAAAATGATACATCTTTTTTCAAAACAACTTGCCAATAGGCAAGATGGTTACATCGATACATGGGTGTAATCCTAAACCTTGCTCTTTCAATTTTAATTTATTTCAAGTACTTTTAACCTAAATTATATGCATTGATTTTATACTGTAACATTCTCTTAGTTGCAAGTCAGTCACTAGTAAAGCATTCAAGTTGGGTACACATAAAGACAAGGTGTGCACACACACCCAGGTACACATTCCTTTCCTTTAAACTAGAAATTTCATTACTATATTAAAGGGAGGAATGTAGATGATATTTTATGATTATATAACACCTCAGTCTTATACACTTAGAAAACATAGACCTTGGTTGTTCCTCTCAGTTATTTACCTTTCCTACTTCCTCAAATCTCATATCTACTCTATGTGTGTGCCCCTTAGCCTATATCTCTTAGCCCAAACCTTATTATGTTATGGACCTAGGTCTTATATCTTGCCCAAAATGCTTAAAATCAAGGTTTCTTAGTGGAAAATCTTTGTTAATTCATGAATATTCTATTTTTTGAAATTTGGATTTGGCTTTTTTTTTTAGACTAGGAAAGAGTACTGGGTCACCAAAAATATTGGGTTGTAAATGTGATTTATAGGTCGGATCACCTACCATTGACAATTAATTCTATAATTTTGACTATAATTCAATATGGTATTGAAGGACATTTGACACTATTTAACCAACATATATTATACACCACATATCTAATATATTTCATAGATGATCGAGATAAAAAATTCAATCCAACCTTGAATGATCACATAGACTTGATGGCGACAATATATTTTGGGTAGCTATAATGATTAAGGGACCAAGATGGTTACTAAATTATATAGACATTAGCTAAAAGGCTAAGATAATGAACATAATCAAAAGGCATCCATAAGTTTTAGATAGTGTCCATTGGGGATAGATGGTGACCAGGCAGACTAAATGATATCCATAGGATCTGTCACTATCTATAGGGTTTGGATAATGACCAGATAGACTGGATAGTGTCCAAAGGGTTTGGGTGATGTCTATATGGTTTGAATAATGATCATACAGGCTAAACAATATCCATAGGGTCTAGACATCGTACACAAGGTATAGAGGGTGACCAGACAGATTAAATGATGTTCATAATGTCTAGATGGTGACTAGATAAGCTGGATGACATACACAGGGTTTGGATGGTGAGCAAATAGATTGGATGCTATCCACAAGGTCTAGATGGTGACTACATAGATTGGATGCCATTTATAGGGCCTAGACACCATCCATAGAATGTGAACATGATCTAGAGGGTTTGGGTGGTGTCCACAAAGTCTAGATGGTGTCTATGTGGACTAAGCAATGACCAAAATTACTTGGTAGTATTTATCATCTACAAGGACTCTGAACTGTGGCCACACAAAAAGGATGATGGAATGCATAGTACCTAAGTGGCAGGTCATAACTTGTCTTGTAAAAAAAAGTTGTTTACAATTTTATATGGTGATAATGGTAAGAGATCAAGCTATAGTCATATAAAAAGTGAAAATTGGTAACTTGAGTATGACTTGTGACATCCATCCCATAGGTCCCTTCTGCTTGATTTCATGACCCTTCTAGGCACCTTTTCACTGATTCCCAGTCATCTAAAGGCTTTCAAAACCTCATTCTAGCTTATTCAGGACCTTTTTCCCATGCTTATTCCATCCCCCTAGGTCTCGTACCCTCTAAATAATAGTGATCAATTTACAATACAATGATGGACCCTAGGGTGCCCCCTTTCTAGTGCTCCTATCCAATCACATTTTGAACCCAGATTACCTTTTTTCCTTGATTCCTCTTCTTCATTGTGTTGGCCTAATGTGATTGAATTTGACCCATGACCAATAGATCCCTATAAACTCCCATTCAAAGTTCATTTAGAAAGGGTTGGCAAATATCGCAAAGCAAGTAAGAATACTTAAACATATTTCCCTATTCTCTACATATAACCATCTAATACTATTTTGAGCTTATTAAAATCCTTACACCAATCCCTAGTCATCTCAAGCACACCCAATTTAGCATTTTGCATCTTCATACACACTATTGCATAAAGCACATTAAGTGGGAGAACTACATATGGCTTGATCCCTATTTAGAGTATTGGTATGTATGTAGTGTGCCCACACAAGGGGTTTGGAAACATGTTCAATGAATCTTACACACACTAACCCCCCCTCTTTCTTAAATTTGGTCAAAGCATAATGAAATCTAAGGTTTGAAGATAAAATCAACTCTGTAGGGATCTCTATAGACTTTCAACTACCAAAACTTCATAGGCAAGGTCACATAAACCTGGTGAATAAAACCCAAAAAGCATCTTCAGGACAATAGTGGCAAAGGTGGACTATAGCACCAGACACTAGGGTGTCTTATTTTTGGCATTCCTATCCTTTCGCCAAATGAAGTCCAAATCTTGATTTGTGACAATGTCTCACTCCTGCACAGTGAATTCCATCCTTTGTCTCAATCATATCAGTCAGTTTCTAGCTAAGTCTTGTTTTTCTTACCCTTATTACTATTTTTAGAAAAGCTCAAGTTGCAATCAAATTATACAAATTAGTAGCTTAATTATTGCATATTTTATTTACTAATTTTATGATGATTAAGCTATTTTCACAATTAAATGATTACAATCACCATCTTTATCCAATACAGATTTGATTTCACTATCCATCTTATCCACTACACGTAGTTTTGTAACTCCAAAATGGTTCTTAGACATCGATAAATTTCTAAACAAAGCTATTACACCAGACACTTTTTCAAAAAATGACAAGCATAAATTACATAAACAAACACTCTGGTATGTAATAATTGGTGGGGACATTTTTAAACGATCCTTCAATGGACAATTTCTTAGATGCTTGACTTTAGCAAAAGTCAAAATTGCTCTTACACAGATACACAATAGCGAGTGTGATGGTCACTTTAGTAGAAAGGCCATGTCACAAAAATTACTTTGACAAGGGTACTACTAGCCCACCATGGAAGATGAATGTTTACAATATGCAAAACTATGTTATAAATGTCAATGACACAGTAACTTATAACATGCACCATCATAATAATTATAGCCTATTGTCTCTCCATGGCCATTCATGTTATGGGGATTTGATCTTATTGGGAAAATTAATCCAAAATCTATCGATGGACATAATTTCATAATCACAACCATAAAATACTTTACCAAATGGGTAGAAACCATTCCACTTCAATCTACTACAAGGGAGGACATTTGCAGCTTTCTCATGGCTCACATTATTTCACGCTTTAGCTTACCCACAACCATCATTTTTGATAATAGAATATCATTCAAGAATAAAATTGTCCAAAAATTTTACACTAAATACAAAATCAAACATACATTCTCCACTCTATACTATCCACAAGGCAACGGTCAAGCAGAGGCTACCAATAAAACCATCAACAATATTTTTAGCAAAATGGTGACCGAATTTGAAGATGATTGACACAATCAACTAGTCTTTGCATTATGGGCATATCACATAAGTATCCACATGCCCATAAGATCTACTCCTTATTCACTTGTTTATGGCACAAAAATAGTTTTACCATTAGAATTAGAAATTCCATCTCTTTGTGTCTCCCTTAAAGGTATTCTCAATAATGACCAATATCATGAAAAATGGCTGCACTAGCTTGAACAATTAGACCATACACATTTTCAAGTAATAGAACATCTCAAAATCTACCAACAACGTATACAATGATCCTAAAACAAATAATTTCACACCAAAGAGTTCAAAGTTAATGATTTTGTGCTCAAATAAAATCTTCATAATGTCAATTCCAAAGAAGAAATCAAAGGTAAATTCAAAATAAATTGGCTAGGTCCATACATTATTACCAAAAAGCTTAGACCTAAAGTGTATTGTATAGCCTCACTTAAAGGAAATAAAATAAAAAATCCAATGATTTTTATGCATCTACGTAGATTCCATGTCTAGCCTTCCATTTCACACATTGTTTGTACATAGTTTTTTTCTATTTATTTGTACATAGTTTCTCAGCTTGCTTTATACATAATCTTCTTATGATTAATTGTATATAGTTTCTTTTCAAATTATGTACATAGTCTTCATGTGATTTATTGTACATAGATCATAACATTTCAAAATATTAAAACATTGTAATATTTCAAAAGTCCAAAAACATTCAAATATTTTAAAAATCCAAAAAAATTCAAATAATTCAAAACACCAAAAATATTTTGATTATATGTATCATCCATGTTTTACATTTCTACTATCATGCTAGAATTACATTTACTATTCTATTCTATTGTTTGTCAATTTATCTACATTACCATGCTTTAATTGATATCCTTTGAGTGTGTGCAGTGACATCCAACGCTTTGATTGCTTCATTCTACCCATTGAAGGAACATCCTACTTATACATTCAAGACATTGATACATATACCCACTGAGGGCATCTTCTACATGACTACACCATCCAGGTTATGTCATTCCTACACCACACACTCTAGTTATCATGTTGATGTATATTATTTACTAGCTTACACATATTACTCTATCGATATTTCACTAGTATATAATAGTTGTGTATTTTTTAGCATATACTTAATCTTGTATCACCATATCTTGCATACTTTCACATTCTTACTTTGAATAGTTAGATGTGATTGTATTTTTAGTCTTTACATGCTTTCCTTTCTTCGTTTGCATAGCTAGATTGATTGCATTCCTAAATTCTTGTTTTGTCTCTTATATGTGACTTAGGACATTTTCCAATGTCCTTTGCCTGTAATCTTCTATGTGATTGTGGCTTTCACACCAGCCTTACTTTTTTTTTCAAATTTTGTGTATGTGGCATTTGAACATGCCTTGTATGCTTACTTTCTAGTTTGAGTGACATGTGCCCATTTCCCTTGTTTGCTTGGACCTTTAGCCACTCTTGCACTCTTCTTGCTTCTTTCCTTGTGTAATTTTTGCTTATTTTCTTCTCATTGTTTGCAATGTCATGATCCACATCATGCATTATCTTGCTATCTTGGATGCCATGATGGACATCATGTTCCATCCCTTCTTGACAACTAACAACTAACATTTATAGTTTTAATTCAATATATTGCACATACTATTACATTGGTATATCTATCTAGGCATACCCCTATTGATCTAATAATCTCCTTTACAAACTATGTTATATCTTGAGATATCTTGCCAATTATCATTGCTATATCATGTATTTCACAACATAACACACTTGCATGGCTCTTTCTTCTAAAGTTAGTCATTTTAGGTTCTTCATTATTACCCTAAAAAGAGTGGGCAATAAATAGGGGTTTTTCCATAGAGATCAAGGCTCTTACCAATCAAAAAATCAATTTTAGAACACTCAGAACAACAATCAAAGGTCAAACCAGGTAGAATAGACCAGAAAAATAGTGATGATTCTAGAACAATTTTTAGTTTTAGTAAAGGACAACAATTATAGACATGGACAATAGTGCCAAACACTAGGGTGTCTTATTTTTGGTGCTCTTATCCAAACAATAGAAAAATCAGATTTTCCAGAAGCAAGCAAAAAAGTGGGTTCAACTATAGTTTTGCACATTTAGACTAGTTCAAAATCAATAGTTTTTAGTACACTTTTGCTTAGAGAATATAGATATAAGGGGAATAATGAACGACATGATGGATCTCACTTCCAGTTTTAGATACAACAATTGGTATAACTTTCAACTAAATCCATGTTCTAAACACCAGTGATTGGGGGTAATGTGTGTGGCACATTTTTTTTTTTTTGTATTCAACATTATCGAGGCATTCTCAATAGTTGCATGCCTTATTCCATCTGTAGGTGGTTGACATCATTTTTTAGTGGATTTTATACAAGTCTAACTTCTACATTTCAAAGTGGCTTTCATATAAGCCTAGTACACTAGTTTTGGAGTGGCTTTCATACAAGCCTAATCTTAATTTTTTGGAGTGGCCAAGAGTGGCCTAGTTTTCAGCATACATTCAACTATCCACACCATACAGAGCATTTATGGGCTTTCAGATCCATCTTATTCGACATATGATGGAGCCAAAGGACTAGCTAGCCTTTATATTTTTGAGCCACCTACTCAAAGGGATTGGATAGACAATCTAAACATCAATTAACACATGTGTGATCACATAACTTCACTACATAGTGGGCGATGATGGAGCCAAAGGGCCAACCTTTGTATTCTTGATCTACCCTCAAGTTATTGAGCACTCAATTCTATTCATGATATTACTCTTGGTATAACTAATGCCCAACATCACTCAACATCACTCAACACCATAATAGATTTTATATTGTTTCACATACCTATTGAAGTGTATTCATTCCTTTCTCTTCATCTCTCTTACCCAAATTTACACATTCTTATTTTAGATATATCATATCTAGTAAGAACTGATTTACTCTTTATTTTCTCTTGCAGATTCAAACTTCATAATGTGTTCTCTCTATGCACACCCAACATCACACAACTTCATGATCCTTTTCCTTAAAGGTAAGTTCAGGTATGCTTTCTATTTTTCCTTTATCCTAGTATTTCACTTTGTTGCATAACTAGAATAAAGGGAGGGCAAATATATTCATATAAAATACAAAAATTGGTAACTTGAGTATGATTGTGACATCCATCCCATAAGTCCCTCCTGCTTGCTTTCATGACCCTTTTAGGCACCTTTTCACTGATTCCCAGTCATCCATAGGCTTTCAAGACCTCATTATAGCTTAGCCAGGACCCTTTTTCCATGCTTATTCCATCCCCCAGGTCACATACCCTTTGGACAATAACACCCAACTTAGACTATAGTACTAGACCCTAGGGTGTCCCCTTGCTAGCACTCTTATCCAATCATATTTTAAGCCTAGATTATTGTTATTTCTTGATTCCTTTTCTTCATTATGTTGGCCTAGCATGATTTCATTTAACCCATGACCAATAGATCCCTATAAAAGCCCATTCAAATTTCATTTATAAAGGGTTGGAAAATATCACAAAGCAAGTAAGAATACAAGTAAGAATACTCAAGCATATTTCCCTATTCTTTGCATATAGCCATCCAATACTATTTACAACTTATTCAAATCCTTACACCAATCCCAAGTCATCTCAAGCACACCTAATTTAGCATCTTCATAGACACTATTACATAAATCACATTAAGTGAGAGGAATACATATGGCTTGATCCCTCTTTAGAGTATTCATATGTAAGCAATGCGCCCAAACAAGGGGTGTGGAAACACGTTCAGTGAATCTTACACACACAAACCCCCCCTCCTCTTTCTAAAATTTGGTCAAAGCATAATGGAGTCTAGGGTTTGAAGACAAAATCAACTCTACAAAGATCTCTACAAATTTTCAGCTATCAAAACACCACAGGTAAGGTCACATAGACATGGCAAAAAAAACCCACAAAGCTCAGATATTCAAGACAACAGTGGCAGAGGTGGACTATAATGCTAGACACTAGGGTGTCCTATTTTGGACACCCCTATCCTTTCACCAAATGAAGGATAGATCCTGATTTGTGATAGTGTCTCGGTCCTACACAATGAATTCCAACCTCTGTCTCAGTCATATCAGTTAGTTTCTAGATAAATCTTATTTTCTTACCCTTATTACTATTTTTATAAAAACTCAAGTTGCAATCAAATGATACAAATTAGTAGCTTAATTATTGCATATTTATTTACTAATTTTACTACTCAAACCTTATAACTAAATTAGGAATAATACACTAATATTACCAAAAAGGTTAAATCATAGGCTAATTATCAACAAAAAAGAGCATATTATCTTATTTTAGTCAACCAATAAGAACATCCAAGCAAATTCAACCTACACCCACTCAAAATATAGGTACTATATGATTTATAGAATTTCTTTATTTATTTATAATAATTGCTATTTAACATTTGAAGGATAATAACAAAATATTTATGCATGCATATCCCTCCGCTAATAGTGGTTTTCCAAATGAAATATTTAATCACAATATTATTTCACCATTTTAAGATATTATAGATGATGACTTGCCACCACTTGAAGACATTCCTGAATATGGCATGGCTATAGTAAAGGATAAACCAAATGATATGATATAAACATTAAAATAAATTTATAGATCTCATAAAACAACAACTCTTATTGTAAATACAAATCTAAAATTTATGCCAAGTAAGAGAAGACTTGAGTACATTCCAGATAATGAGATCAATCCAATAGAAGACACTTCTACATAATAGACACAAACTTTAGCCAATAAAAGTACTCAAAAATCTATGTGAAGAAAGAGAAGCAAATGAACAATTGAAAGGTTTTTTAATTTTGATTAGGAAATAAAATTTCATTTCATTAAACCAATAGAGTTAAAAAAATAGTAATTGCCCCAATTGAATGTAAATGTATAATATGTTCTTGAAAATTAGGAAAGAACCACAAAATGCAACTTAAGCTGGACATAATTGAGAAACATTGTGGCAAAGTTTATGTGC
Organism: Torreya grandis; assembly: GCA_037957365.1. Lineage (NCBI taxonomy): Eukaryota > Viridiplantae > Streptophyta > Pinopsida > Cupressales > Taxaceae > Torreya > Torreya grandis. The sequence continues at coordinate 2,443,928 of JARHVA010000166.1, read as the reverse complement.
CAGTTGAACAAGATGGACAAATTAAAAATAATCATATATGGAAATATGACAATGAATACATACATGTTAGATATGTAGTAGAGTATGAAAATAATCAGAGACATATGTGATATCTAGTTGAAAAAGGAGGAACAATTAAAATTCAAATAGGAAAAGTTATTCAGTATAATCAACATGCCAAAAATATACAATTCTCAATTATCTACCACATTATTAAAAAAGGTAGACCTATATCTAAATTTTCAAGTTATAAAAATTTGTTTCAACATAGTGGAATTCATAACATTCCACAATCACATTGGCCATTGGCAGTGCTTAAGACATGGAAAAATGTCTTGCAATAATTGAGAAGGAAGATTTGAAAAAAAAAAGTTAAAAATGCAAGATTTATCTCATTGTCTATTGATTAGGTCACAATAGTTAACAACACAACATGGGTTTGTATCCATGTTTAAACTTTTGAAAACAAAATTAAGACACCTCATCTGTTAGCTATACAAAAAATGGTTGAAATTTGCAATGCAAAAAACCTTTTCTAGTTAGTTATTTCTAATTTGAGGGATATTGTTGGGATGGATGATTATGTTATAGCTACAAAGTTGGTATGTGTTGGAGATGATGGTGCAAGGGTAATGCAGGGAAACAAAAATGGTTTATGTGTTTGAATAAAAACAATAGTTGCTCCATATATGATTTCAATTCATTTCATGGCCCATAGAATGAATCTTGCATACAAAATTGTAAGCACATTTGAAAATATCACAAAAGTGGAGGAATTTATCTGTGATTTGCATGCTTATATGTCAAGTAGTCTGAAAATATTTTTAGAGTTTCATAAATTTTCAATTGGAGTTACTAATGGTAAAAAGATTCTAAAAGATATTGATACAAGATTTATTTTCATGTATGAGCCTGCATATAGAATTTTTGAAAAATATCCATCGTTGGTAGGTTTTATGTTTAAACACCGTATGGAAGTTGTCAAGGCAAAGGATTTGTAGTATTGTTTAACATATTTGGAAACACTTTTGACACTATGTGTTACTCTCCCAATGTTGAATGAAATAATATTTTTTCTAAAACATTCTTAAGAGAGATCTATATATATTGTAGACATCATACATTTGAAAAAATGGGTTTATCAATCTCTTGATGTCTTATAATTAAGGATCATATTTGAATCTATATTAATGAAAAGGAAATATCATTACATATATTCCAATAATGAGTTGATATAACATGATCAAAAATTGAATAAGTCCCTATAACACATATTCTTTATGAAATTGTTATACTTGAAACACAGATAAAATTGAGAAATATAAAGGATAGCTTGCTTATGAAAATTGTAAAGTATTTTCAAAGGGATGAGTTGTGAATCCTATATTTTTGAGAGTTAGGGATGGTAAAGAATAAATCAATAATTTGTTTCTCAGATACATGGGCACTCTCATTAAACATTTTTCTAAGTCTGTAGATATCAATGAAGTTAAAATTCTAGGTAATTTCCAAGAATATTTATTGACAACACAGTATACCCATTTTGGATTCAAAATGATTGATCAATATAAGTGTCTAAATGAGCCAACCAAAAATGGTGCTATTACAAGGCTAGTGAAAAAATTGTATCCCAATACCGTCCTATAAGGATATATTAGTGATTATTTTTGCTTGTATGAACTTTGCCAAACAATGATTTTGGGCTCTATGGAAGATGAAAGAGTCTTTAGTGCATTATATTTTATTAAATCAAAACTCAATAATAAATTGGACAAAAATCTAGACACATGTTTGAGATTGTATGTTTTGCATTATCTAATGGATGTACTTCCCTATGATAGAGCACTTCAAATTTAGAATTCACTCAATCAAAGAAGAGGAGTTAATAATACAATAAATGAAACAACTAATCTATATATTGATACTATATATGCATTAAATACAATACACACAAATGACAATTATGAAGAACATGCTACTCAAAAGCTATTTCAGCGACCTAAATTTTTGTATGTACGTTTCAACTTTAAATTTTGCAATTGATTTTTTATATTATTATTTGTATCAGAAATGATTGAAACATTGCTATTATGTAAATTATAATACTTCATAAATTATGTTATTATACTATTTTAAAATAATTTTGTGTTATATTGAAATTGTTTAAAATTCAAGCTTTATTAAACAATATATTTAGATTATATGCATGAAAAATATTTATTTTACATTTTATTTTCGATATGAAGCGATTGTTTCATGTCATTGTGAATATTATACATTGATAAATTATGCTCTTATAACTATACATCTTAAGTAGTAAATTTCTAATATACTAAAAAACTTGTCATGGATAAAATGCACTAAATAAAGTAGAAAAAAGACTTAATTTAAATTTCAAGTTTCATTTATAATATAAACTATTTTGTGTCAACATAACATATATACAAAACATTAAAATCAACTATCAACAATTTTGATGATTTGGATATTCCATTTCCATTAAAGAAAAAGATACATGCAGTGAATAGATATCATTCAATATGAGGAGTTCCAACTGACATCAGTGACCCAACCAACATCGGTGACCCCAATCGACATCAGTCTTTCAACTGACATCAGTTACTATGTTTCTAAACTAGCAACCTCAAAACCACCTAACAACCTTCCCAAAACATAGACTTGACTTATCAGCTCCAGTATATTATCTTCTGCTACACTCAGACCTGCAACATGGTAAATGGAACTCTATCTCTCTCTCTCTCTCTCTCTCTCTCTCTCTCTCTCTCTCTCTCTCTCTCTCTCTACTTGTATTTATTTTAAACTTTGTTTTAAAATAGTGAACTACCATCCCAAGGAAGTTTCATGCTTATTGAAACAAGCACGTATCTTGGCGGTCCGTGCATATCTCCACCAACAATTATTTTGTCTAGTGTTTTATTATCTACAGGTGTCTTCCTCCATAGCCAAAGAGGGGAATCTACAAAATTTGGAATGATGCACACTTATCCAAGTTTTAATCACTTATCCCTAACTCTCTCTTTTCTATTTCTCTCTCTCTCTCTTTGAATGTAAAATAAACTCAAAATGTAGTGAAACATTTTTGCACGCCCAGTGGGATCCTAGAGTTTTCTTGGGTTCATTACTTGTCTAGATATTCATATAGGTGTACCATAGTGAAATTTTCATTCCTTGAACTTTCTCTCTTTGTCTTTCTCAAAAACAAAAATTTTGAACTTTTTATTTTCTGTTTAAGGAAAGAACTAAAATTTTCCTTCCCTATCATTCTCCTCTTCTTTTGCCTCTAAAATAAATTAGTTATCTACTTGCAAGCTAAAAAGAATATTTTATTTTTTTTGCCTCTTCTGAGCATTAGGATAGTGAAATTAATCCTCTTCTTCTATTGATCATTATTTTCATTTGAATTTAAACATTTTTGATTTGGGTTTAAAATTCATTGTATGTCATTATTTTGCTTGATACATTTAGCTCACCTAGGTAAATAAAGCATCATGAATTAATTGTAGAACACAAATGTTACAAAACCATATCACTCTCACAAAATTAAACATCTAAACTCACTTGAGACAAGGCCCATTGGGATTTTATCACCCAGTGGATCACCTTACCTTACCCAGTGATCCCACTTAGATTTCACCACCAAGGGGAGGACCCACTCCATTCTCTGAGAGAGTATAAACTCTAGACAAGTGGTATATTCTAGTTAAGTGGTCTGGCTCAAATTTAAGACCCTAAAGTATGGGGAGCAAGCCCCTATCACAAGCCATATACCTAGTCTAATACAAATTTACATTGAGCACCAAAACTAACCTAGAACTATCCTTAGACTACTCATCTAGTACTTGTTTCAAAAACCAAATTTACTCTCACACTTTCTAAGGCATAAGCCATCAAGAGACTAAAATTAATTCCTAGGAGTTAACGTTTAGTGGCTGCATGTTCCTTTTATGCTTCCTTTTGTCTTTTGCATTTTTGAGTTAGTGAGGACATTTCCTTTATCAATTCATAGAATCTAGGCATTTCTACCTCTCAAATTCTATTAACTTCTGGTTTCAAGTTTTTTGTTTGTCCTTTATCCTTGCATAGACTTGTTATATCCTTTATTTTACCCATATTTCACCTCTAGGTTGCCAAAACCTTGGATTCTTCACCTTTCTAGATTCAACAGTAACTGACATTGGTAAATCCACCGATGTCAGTGGCCCTATTACCTATTGGCATCGATTAGATAATCAATTTCAGTAATTGTGTGTTTTTATAATTTTTAGCTTGCTTAAAACAACAAGCTAAAATTACCTACCTACCTATACTCAAACTTAGTTTTTTGATGATTTGTCACTAATACAGAGTTTGAGGCCTACTTTTATCCATTTTACATGGTATTGACATGTATTTAAGCCAAAATTCTTGTTGTTTACACAAGTTAGCAACCACTCCCACCTTCCCCTCTCCTTTTTGATTCTGTCATGGAGCATACTTCGGCTATGGAGAATTCCCCTGTGCCTACTAGTCCTAACCAAACCCCCATTATACTTGAAGGAGATCTTGAATTCATGAGATTTATTTATCATAATATTTTAGCCCTTCAACATTATCTCACCATGAGCTGAACTCGTAACACTATGGGAGATCCCCTTTATGGCATGCCAACTTATTTGATGGAAATAACTATAGTCTCAGTGGTTTCCACCATTCCATCTATGGTCACCAAAACCACTACTTCAACAAGTGATCCAACCATAAATAACCCTCAAAATTCAACCACCCTAACCACTTAGTCTCATCTTCTTAACCCAACTTCTGTAGTAGCTCCCTTAACCTCATAGCCACTACTGGCTCAACCAAGTCAAACACCATTTCAAAAATTGGTAGTGTGCATCCCATCAACTCTCACACCCATAATTACAAGAGTTTTAACTCACCCTTAAAGCTATGTAATTGTGCCATCAACCCAACCTTCGGTGATGACACCTAGCCAAGGCATTATCTCTAACCCAAAGGATAAGCCTCTTTCATTTCTACCCCTCAGCCCATGACTCATTACCAATATGTTGCATCTACACTACCACAACAAGGTGCGGCATATCTTGCCTCTAGCTCCCTTCAAGCACCCTATAACTAAGGGGGTACTCCTCACACCAATCCTTTTCTTGATCTCATCAAGATGTTGATAGATAAGATGTCTAACCTAGAAACATCTATATCAGGTTCAAAGAATGTTCTATCTTATGATCAAATATGTAATGAACCCATCCATCCTTATGTACCTATTCACCCCTACTCGAGTCAGTGGGAGATCCCTAAATTTACTCATTTTTAGAGTAAATAGGACCCATAATAACACTTACGAGCATTTTGACATGATCATTACTTATTAGGGCATGCAAATACATTATTGCTTCACATTTTCCCTATCTCTTTCGGGTACTACCCTAGATTGGTATAGTTCCATAACTTGACACTCCCTTTTCTCATTTACCCAACTTGCTCAACTATTCTTGGACCACTTCTCTATCAATATTTTTAAAAAGGTCTCTATTACAGACCTTTATTTTATTAAACAATTTGACGATGAGTCCATTATTGATTTTGTCACTCATTGGAGAGGTTTAATCAATCAACTCTCCTTTTATTTACCTTAACTTGAGCTTATTTATATTTTCTTAAGATCATATGCCAAACACATCTTTTCTACCCTCCATGTCTAGACTTTTTGCACATTTGACGAAGCTTTTACAATGGCATAAAAGTTAGAGATTTGGGCTATAGATGAAGATAGAGTTAAGTTGCATACTAAAAATACCAACTCCAAATCTAATGACTCTTCTTCTAAACCCTCTTCTTCTAATCAAAATTTGAAAGGCTCTGCCAATGCTATGGCCATCCACCTCACAAAATCTGACCAAACAATTCCAACAATGATATGAACAAAGACAATACACTCCTATTGGAGAGTCGTACACTTCCATTTTGGATAAACTATTGCAGTAAGGAACTATTACCCTTCCCCAAATTAGACCTCTTATATAGTTTGATCCCTTCCATCCTATCCCAACTTAGTACAAGGAAGCTGAGTTGTGTGGCTATCATCGAGTTAAAGGCCATAATTCTAACAACTCTAAAACATTCAAAAATATTATTTAGGATATGTTTGATAAAGGCAAGCTTATCTTAGATAACCCTAATGCAGATGCTAACCAAAGCATGGATGTGTTCAAACAAACTTTTCCTAACCATTTTCTCAATAAAACAAATGTCTAGGCCATGAGCAAGAACTCACTTGATCACAATATTCATATGGTCAATATGGTCTTCTCTTTACCTTCGGTCCAACCTCTCCCACAACTGGAGGTACCTATTTTACCTATTATTCTTCCATAAGTAGAGGAGCCTATTTAACCCATCCCTCTCCCACATGTGGAGGGGCCTCCTCTACCTATGATTTTACCACATGAGGAACCCACAATGCATGTTCCTCTTGTACATATTTTGCCTATTCTCCTACCTTTGGAAGAGCATGCCATGCCCACTCCCCATCCACATGTTGAGGGTAAAATAATTACTATGCTCTACCCTCTTGAAGAGCCTTCTTCACCTACTTCTCCTCTACCAATGGAGGATAATGTCCCATCCATTCCCCTTTCACATATAGAAGAGTCTACATTATCTATCCATGCACTAGTCGAGGGACCTATTGTGCCTACACCTATCAAACCAATTTTACCCCTTCTCTTGCCAATACAAGAGCACACCTTTCCTACTCCTCATCCACATGTTGGGGAATCAATCATACCCATGTTTTATCCACTAGAAGAATTGACTTCACCAGTTCCTCCCCTACCTGAGGAGGACCATGCCTCTTTTCCTACCTCAGTTGAAGAAGACCCAATTGTGGTTCTTTATCTTCTTTGGATTGAAACAATAGAAGCCAACACCTTCCCTCTTTCCCAATCACCTAAGTATTCTATGGAAGAAACTATAAGGCCTATGACAACTTCATCTAAACCCTTCTCATGATTGGCAGGAAAACTAGACTTTCTTGACTCCAAGAAGCTAGACCACTCAACATTTTTGGACCTACTTAAATATCCTTATCCTATGCAACAAATGTCATCCTCTACCACCAATACTTTCACTACCATTCACCCCAAGGTTTTTGATAAAGGTATAACTTCTTTTCCTAGATCATCAGAAGCTCGACCCTCTACGTCATAACCATCACCATGACAGGTATCTACTACACTAAATCAAATCATATCTTTGGGTGTTCACCTCATGTCTAATTTAATTCATCCATAGGTAAAGTTAGATTTGAATACTCAACCATGAGTTGTAACTCCATGGCCTAAACCAATGAATAATGTTAAGCTTCCTAGGCCTCTTCATTCCACTCCTCCTCCGCCCTCAACTTTGCCTTTAAACTTGGGACCCCATCCTTCCACTTTAGTTAGAGTGCTCTCTTTCCAAGAAATATAAAAGGTAGATCTATCTTCTCTTTTGCCTCTACCATGTAGTAGCCATTACACATCCATTACCTCAACACTTACAACTAAAAAGGTGTCAACAAAACTAGTGCCTTCACCGAAAAGGGTGCCACACAAAATTACATCCATGCTTCCTAAATTAAAAAAGCTATCCACCCCTATTGCAACAATAAGTGTTAGCCCAATGATAGGCTCTCAAGCCTCTCTCCTATTCCAGTTGTTTCAATCCTCCACCATAACCCTTCCTCTGATCAAGCCTTATCAGCCTTTCGAACCAAAACCATCTTGGTTCGATGACACAAAAGTTTGTTGATATCATCACTCACTTAGACATGATATAGAAAGCTATAAAGATCTCACAATTGTTCTCCAATAACATTTCGATATAAAAAACCTTTTCATTAAGGAGCCTCTTTCTAACCTCACAATTATTCTACTAGTTAAATCCTAAACTCTACCTACTGCTTCACCTGAGTCCAAGACCAATGATTAGGTTGTGCCTCCTCTACCACCTTCTCCACCTGTGCTCTAGATCAATACAGTTAATGTGGCCACATGGTCTAAAAGTCAAAAGGATAAAGGTAAGGAAAACTCCACCACCCCTTGGGCTCATCCATTATCAAAAGAAACTCCTCCACTAAATCCCAAGATCTCTATTCTTGGTGCCCACCAACCCACATATTCAAAAGTCATTCAAGACTCAATGGTGAAACAACTTCACCAAAACCCTATAAAGATGTATTTATATGAGTTAATCCAAAACTCATCCCAACACTACCAAGCCTTAATCAAGGATTTACAATCTGTCGAGGTATAACCCAATGATCCTCAACCTCTTGTAACTTTGGTAGATTCTATTATTATTATTATTATTATTATTATTATTATTATTATTATTATTATTATTATTATTATTATTATTATTATTATTATTATTATTATTATTATTATTATTATTATTATTATTATTATTATTATTGCCCTGGTTTCTTTTAGTGATTCAAAAATTTTAGCTCTTCACTCGAGAGACTAGGACCCTACACTTTTATCATTGCATATATCGATCAAACTCATGTCAAGAGAGTCATGATCAATGGAGGTGCTAGTATTAATATTATCTTCAATCATGCCTACAAAAAACTATCACTTTTCAATAATTGTGTGTCATAGTTTGATGTGATACTCCATTCCTTTAATGATACTACAATGACTACTATGGGTACTGTAGTCTTACATATCTATGTGGGTCCTCGCACAATCCTTGAACTCTTCTATGTTATTTAAGGAGATTTCAAATATAACATATTTCTTGGAGGGCCTTAGATACATGTCATGACATGTGTACCCTCGACTTTACACCATTGTGTCAAATTCAAACATGGTGGGAAAGTGCATGTTATTCCCACCGATCTGCCTCCTTTTAAAACATGCAACATGACTTATCATCCCAATGATGTCCTCATTCCATTGAAAACATCTTCCTCTTTGCATTTTTCCATTAAAGCCTCAACAAGCTTGACTACCCCAGTTACTCAGATATCAGTGACACAAATTCCTACCAAGGACCCCATGGAAGACACTTTCAAATTCCTTTCACTCAGAGAATATCACTTGTTGACACTCGACATATTCCATACTCCACAAGAGTATGGAAAAATTCACATGTATCCAAATTATGATCCCCATATTGAGATGGTCATCTCATATGGTCCCCCTAACCTTTGAACTAACCTCATATATGGGGGAATTGATTGGGCTCCTACTGTCAAAAATCCCTCTTCACCACAACCTTTTACTTGTGACTTTTCCTTCCTAGGCAAACCTAGTTTTACTCACACCTATCTTTATAGGTGCACCTGAAAAGGATTTGGGTTGGGTCACTACAAGTAGGGTGATCATACACCCATTGAATACCCACCAATAAGACCATTAAAGATGCCAAAAAGTGGTATGGTGTGGGTTTTGATGAACCAACAAAACCCACCAAGGTCTCTCATATCGAGGAGCCACTCTCTCCTTTTCCATCCTCTCCTCTTCCCCCACCATTACCTACAAAATCAGAAGTATCCATACCTCATAATTTTTTTCAATAAATGCCATTCATTTAGGACCCTTGATATATAATCTAGGTGAGGAAACAAGGCCCCTTCCTCTCATTCATCCTCAAATGATTGATGAAGACTCTCCCACTATTAACACTATCTAATGCTAGGATGATGATGTTATTATCACGTACATAGGTGTAGATTATTCCTATATCCAATGATCACTCCATTTTAAAACAAAAACTATGTTAAATGAATCAATCATTGACATTAATTTACCCTCTCAAGATAACCCCTGAATCCTCAAAACTAGCCAATCTTTATATTCCCTTGAACAAACCAATTATGCCACTTTCCTCTTTGATCATAGTAAAGCATTTGATTGGTCTTATCATGACATGCCTGGCATTAACCCCTCTATCATCACCCATAATATTGTAACTAACCATGATGTTAATCTTATTAAGCAAAATATTCATAATATGAACCCTTGTATTACTCTCTTTGTCAAAGAAGAGCTCCTATGCATCCTCTTTGTTAACTTTATTCAACCCATTGACTATCTGCAATTGGTTTCCAATATCATCCTTATCACAAAAGTGACAAGGGGAATCTACATCTACACTGACTAACATGATTTAAACCTCACTTATCTAAAGGATGACTTCCCTTTGTCAAGCATTGACCAACTTATTAACCTGACAACCAACTATGAGATGCTATCTCTTATGGATGGGTTCTCGGGATACAATAAAATCCTGATTGCACCTGAAGATCAACACAAGACCTCCTTCATCACTCCATGGGGGAATTTTTGTTATCGGGTCATGACTTTAAACCTTGAGAATGTTGGCACTACCTACCAACACACCATGACTTACATTTTTCATGACCTCCTACACAAAATTATGGAAGACTATGTGGATGACTTATTTAGAAAGTCTAAACATCACCAAGATCACTTGGAAATTATTAAAATCATATTCACTCATCTCCTCCAATATAACATTCAACTAAACCCAAAGAAATGCATCTTTAGGGTCCTTTTAGGTAAGCTTATTAGATTTATTGTCTCCCTTCATGGTATCAAGGTCGACCCTGCTAAGGTTTGGGAAATACTAGAAATTCCTCCACCCACTAATCTCAAGTAGATCTACAACTTACAAGGCAAACTTCAGTCGATCCACCATTTCATATCTCAGTTGTCGGATTGATGTTAGCCTTTTCATCATCTACTTAAAAAGGATGTCTCCTTCCATTAGAACATGGATTTTCAAAAAGCCTTTGACACACTCAAAGGGTATATCCTTTCCTCACTAGTTCTTATTCCCCCTAAAGAGAACCAACCTTTTTACCTCTACATTTATGCAACAAACCATTCCTTGGGTGCTATGATTGCACATCAGGATGATCAACATAGAGAGAAAGTTGTTTCCTACATAATCCAAATGCTTATTGATTATGAAACTTGGTATACTCATATTTAAAAGCTTTACCTCATAGCTTATAAACTCTGCCACTACCTTTTAAATCATAAAACCTACATTGTAACCCATAATGACCCCCTCAAATACAAGCATTCAAATCCAAACCAAAACTAGTGTATGGATCGTTAGCTCATGGTCCTTATTGAGTTTAATTTAGAATTCATTCAACAAAATTATATCAAGGGGTAAACAATTATCGACTAGTTAGTTGATGCCCCTTTACCTGACAAACAACTTTCTAACATCAAATTCCCTGATGAGTCTCTTACAATGCTATCCACCGATGACATCTCCTATCAAATGATGATGTTCTTTGATGGGTCTAAATGTCAACCCAGTGGGGGTGTGGGGTTCATCTTCATCCCTCTTGATGGTGAGCCTACACCTCTATCATTCAAACTAGATTTCAAATGTACTAACAATATGGCCGACTATGAAACTTTGGTCCTAGGGATTAAAATGGCCATTTTCTTGGGTATCAAATCAATCAACATTTTTGGTGATTCCCAGCTAGTGATTAATTAGGTTAATAGTTCCTACCTATATAAAAATGAAATTTTGTAATGATATAAACATCATGTAAATGCACTATTCGAATCATTCAACCATTACCTCTTGTATATTGTTCCTCAATCTATAAACAAGTTTGTTGACATGATGGTTTCCCTTACCTCACACATTCCATTCTCATCCTCTTCTTCAAAAATCTACATCACTATGCATCACCTCACATTGCCCTCTTATGTGTCAAATAAAATCCCATTTGTGGGCAATGTTGACTCTAATCTGCATGGCATCTGGTATAAACAACTTGTTAACTATCTCACTTATGCTATCATTTTATCAAACCTTTTCATTAATGGGAGACATGCTTTTGTTAAAAGTACTAATCACTACACTATGCTGGGGGGCCTTCTCTAAAAATGAGGATTTGATGGTCTCCTCCTTAGATTCCTCACTCATGCTAAAATCCCCTTCGCCATTAAGGAAATCCATGCCATGATTTGTGGGGGGCATTTCAGTTGGAACTCAATTACCAAATGCATCCTTAACCTTGGTTACTATTGGCTGACACTCAACCAAGACTATCAAAACTATGTTCGGTGTTGTGTCAAATGTCAAAAACACGCTAACCTTCTTCACACTCCAAGCCATGCCTTACAAATTGATAGAGACTTTTGTCCCTTTTTCACAATGGTGTTTGGATATAATCAGTGAGATTAACCCTCATTCATCTCTTTGGCATCATTCTATCATTATTTCTACTGAATACTTCACCAAGTGGGTTGAGGCTATTCCTCTCATCTCCACTAAGGTTGACAAAATTGTTAACTTTATAAACCATCACATCATCTGCCATTTCGGTGTCCCCCATAAGATTATTATGGACAATGGCAAATCTTTCAAAAATAAGATTGTCCAAAAGCTCTATGATGCTTTTGGAATCAAATTAGTCTTCTCATCAACATACTATCCATAAATAAATGGATAGGTAGAAGCTTCTAACAAAACCTTAACCAAAATCCTCATGAAGGTAGTCAATGATACTGGTAGGGATTGGCATATGCACATTCCCTTCACCTTATGGGCTCACCACACTAGCATTCAAACCCCTATAGATGCTACACCTTTTTCATTGGTCTATTGGATGGAAGCAGTCTTGCCTCTTGAGGTCTAGATTTCTTTTCTTCACATCTCTCTATGAGACATAATTACTAATGATGACTTTCACCAAGAACATTTGGCCCAAATTGAGCTACTCGATGAATGCCATTTAGTATCCCTCAATCACCTCCGAATCTATCAAGAGCGTATCAAATGTTCTTACAATAAAAATATCAAGGAGTGAGATTGCAATATTGGAGATCTTATTTTAAAGGAAAATCAACATGTGACTAGCAACAGGTTAACATGTTATGCAGGGTCAAGGACTTCACTACATGGATATGTAGGTTCAGATGTGGCAGGTTACTTGGATGACAGGAAAGGCATCACAGGGTGTGTGATGGTTGGTCTTCAGAGTTGAGCTTGAAGAGGGATACAAGTTAGGAAACAGATTAGACAGGGTATAGATACAGGTATAGGTGCAACTGTTTATCTCCAAGTGGGAGATTGTTAGGTTATGGAGTTAAAAGCTTCACCAGGATGCAAATAGGAGGAGTTAAGGAGGTTGCAAAGAGTTTGCTGAGTGTTACAGTCACCAGCGTCAGTCAGGACAACTGATGTCAGTAGGGTACAGACAGAAGGCAACTGACATCGATCAGAAGTCAGCCGACGTCGGCACCCCCCAGGCAAACAGGGACCGACGTCGGTCACCTGTGTGGTTCGAATTGTGAATGTTACAGGTAGTTAGCTAACGAACCAAGTGTTTGCACGTTAAGAGCCAAATTTAGACTAGAAGCTGTGGATCTAATTATTGTAATTAGGTGTCTAATTATTGTTCACATGAGATCTATTTAAGAGACTCATTGGTTGTATTGTAAAGAGTGCTAGAGAGTAAGAGAGAAAAATAAGCTCCTTCAGAGAGAGGAGAGCAATGGTGTGTTCCTCCTAGTGCCACAGTACCAAGTGTGGGTACTGGTTTGGAGAATCAGAGGGGTTCTTCGTGTTTGTATGATCTTGGTCAGCAGGCGTGCATGGCTTCTTTTGGAGATCTACAATGGTGAGTAAGGTTTAGTGATTTACAGGTAGTAGCAGAGAGCAGAAGATCTACTTGGAGTATGGTTGTGTACTTGGTGTACTGGCAGCGTTGTTACTGATTGGTTGGAGAGGTGAACATCAATTCTATATTTGAGTTGATTGTTGGGACCAAGAGAGAGAGGGAAGGAGATCTTGAGGTGTGGTGAGCCTTTGAGGTGGAAGAAGAAGTGGCATCTTCTTTATTGTATTTTCTTCTGAGTATTTAATACAATTGTGTATTGTCTCTCAAATCCTGTGTTGTTTCATATTTCTAGTTACTTATTGATTTTGGTATAATTCTGTGTTTAGTTGCTAATAAAAGAAGTAATCATATGTGCTCTAATTGGTGGAGCAAGATCCTGACAAGTTGGTATCAGAGCTTTTGGTTGGGTTACTAACAGGTGGTTTCAGATCTGGATAGTGTGTGTTGATTACAGGTTACTCACAGGGGTTTCTGATTGAGTGGGAGTATAGCAATGGCAGAAGAAAGTAAGCTACGAATGGAAAAACTGAATAGCATGAATGGTCTGATTGATGGAAAGAAAGATCAGGGAAATAAAGATTGTTGGTTGGTAGCAGATCAACGTGTAGAAGCAGATGTTGCAGGGGTTGTTTCACAGGGCGCTCTGGATAAAGTAGAATCTTGGTTTACAGATTCTTTTGCCTCTTTCCATGCAGCTTGAAATAGAGCATCTTTTCATGGGTATGTCTTTGGAGACTTTGGAGAGATTTATTTAGGAGCTGGAGAGCCTTGTTAAATGATTGGCAAAGGGTAAGTGACGTTGAAATTGCAGACGGATAACATACAAGTGTTGAATGAGGTCATGTAGGTACCAGTCTTGGAGATGAGTCTAATTTCTTCAGGAAAGTTAGGTGATGAGAGATGCACAGTAACTCTCATAGCGGATGCACTTGAATTAGACGGTGGTAAGAAAGTAGGTATCCTTTATCTATCTACTTATATTACTGATTCACCTTCTGTTACAGAGATGTGGCTTTGTAGGCTTGGTTACATATGTAGGAGGGGAATGCATGTTCTGAAGCGGAAGACAGATGTCTTTGATAAACTTAAGAACTAGAAAGCCTTGGTGTTCATGGAGGAGATGATGGATAGAGATCAGCGGAGTGGACTGAATTATTCTGAGCAGGGCTGTGTTGATTTGAACAGGGTTTTGATCCATAGAGAGCTCACGGGTAAAAAGTTATCACTCACAGGTGAACACAGGTACCGGTGTCGGTCACATAGAAACTGACGTCGGCAATAGGTACACCGGCGTCAGTCAGGAAACCAACGTCAGTAGATAGGGTCAGTCATAGAAAATCGACGTCGGTCAGGTGCAGATTGGGAGATGGCCGAGATCGATCACTAGAACGGATATTGGGGGGACAACAAGCTATCAACAAGGTCTCAAACACACATATTGAGGTCAGAAAGGGTAAGTGAACCTCATATTCATTGTTCACCTTCTTTATGTTGCTTATTGATGGTCAAGAACTAGAAAGTGTGAAGAGGCAATGCAAGTAGAATCCAAAAATAGTGGGAGCTTGGCATGGATGAGGAGTGTGAGTCCTTGGAGAAGAACCAAACAGGTATTTGTTGGTAGAGTTGTCAGCTGGAAGAAAACACTGGATAAATGGATGGATTCCCATGATAAAGAAGAGAGTGGATGGATACGTGAGATGGAAAGGCCAAGGTATATGTTCTTGAGGAAGCTGCAAGACAGTGGTACAGGTTTTGACAGGTGGATGACAAAGCAGGGCTTTAGTCAACGTCAGTGTAACTATTGTGTTTGTTCTTACCAGGTAGATGATGAGTCATGACATTATCCAGTTACTGTATGTGGATGGTTTGCTAGCAGATTTGTACATACAAGGATTCGCTGAGCTAAAAGGTAAGGTTAGTTCAGAGGTATGTCAGGGGGAATTTGGAGCAGCGAAATTCTTTGACATGAGAGACATAGAGATTTGGTCTCTAGTGGGAGCTGATGTGAAGACGGTGTTGGCGAGGTTCATTACGCAGGATGCAAAATCGGTAAGCACACTAAGGGCTGGACAGTTTAAGCGGAGCTTAGAACAGTGTTCGAAATCACATGAGGTCTAGAGTAGACCTAAGTTTTTCCAAGCAGTGGGAGTTGTCAGAGAGTTTGGAGCCAATTCAGGGAAGGTAGATTCTTAGGTATCTGAGAGGGACCAGCAACAGGTCGACATGCGATGTAGGGTCAAGGTCTTCACTACATGGATTTGTAGGTTCAGATGTGGCAGGTTACTTGAATGACAGGAAAGGCATCACAGGGTGTGTGATGGTTGGTCTTCAGGTTTGAGCTTGAAGAGGGATACAAGCCAGGAAACAGATTAGATGGGGTACAAATACAGGTACAAATGCAGTTGTTTATCTCCAAGTGAGAGATTGTTAGGTTGTGAAGCTAAAAGCTTCACCAGGATGTAAACAGGAGGAGTTAAGGAGGTTGTAGAGTGTTTGCTGAGTGTTATAGTCACCGGCGTCAGTCAGGACAACTAACGTCTACAGGGTACAGACAGAAGGCAACCGACATCGGTCTTAGATCGACTGGCGTCGACACCCTCAGGAAAACAGGGACCGACGTCGATCACCTGTGTGGTTTGGACTGAGTATTTTACGGGTAGTTAGCTAACGAACCAAGTGTTTGCATGTCAAGAGCCAAATTTAGACTAGAAGCTGCGGATCTAATTATTGTAATTAGGTGTCTAATTATTGTTTGCATGAGATCTATTTAAGAGACTCATTGATTTTATTGTAAAAGTGTGCTAGAAAGCCATAGAGCTTTTAGAGAGAGCTAGATTAGCTCCTTCACTAGTTCCAAGAGCAATGGTGTGTTCCTGAGAGTGCCATAATCAGAGAGAGTTGCAGGGTACTGCAAGGTCTAGGAGCTGATCCACCGGGGTTTTTCATGATTGAATGAATCATAAGGACTTGGTGAGGCAAGTGACATGGGTTTTTCAGGGGTGTAGAGATATCTACAATGGTGAATAAGGTCTAGTGATTTGCAGGTAGCAGCAGAGAGCAGGAGATCTACTTGGAGTACGGTTGTGTACTTGGTGTACTAGCAGCGTTGTTACTGACTGGTTGGAGAGGTGAACATCAATTCTGTATTTGAGTTGACTGTTGGGACCGAGAGAGAGAAGGAAGAAAGCTCTTGAGGCGTGGCGAGCCTTTGAGGTGGAAGAAGAAGTGGCATCTTCTTTATTATATTTGATTCTAAGTATTTAATACAATTATGTATTGTCTCTCAAATCCTGTGTTGTTTCATATTTCTAGTTACTTATTGATTCTGGTATAATTTCGTGTTTAGTTGCTAATACAAGAAGTAATCATATGTGCTCTAATTGGTGGAGCAAGATCCTGACAATAAAATATAATAACAAAAATTGGGATATATAGACAAATTATTATCTCTCAGGTCATGATTCTTAACGTAGACTACTCCCTTAAAGGATAACTACGTAACTTCTAATTGCTACTATAAATAGATTGCTCCCTAGAAAGACAACTAAAAAAAAAACTTAGATCACTCCCTTAAAGGATGGTTAATCTAAGTTTTACTATCAAGGAAATAATGACTTAGAAGCTTCCCACATTGATCAACTTCACATGACCTCAAGGCACCAACAACATCCCAATGAAGGCTTCCCACATTGATCAGCCTACACAAGAAAAAGACATAAAAATATTTAGTCATGGACTTGCTTATGGTAGCTCTCAAGTCACCTACAGAAGGGGCATACCATCCATACTAAGAAGGTTATGCTACCCAAACAACCTAATTCATTTTACCTTTTTCCTTTCTTACTCCATCATAATCAAGGGACTTTGAACTCACTTGACACAAGGTGATCGTGACATTTCTCTACCAAATGAATGGTCGATACCTCAACATATAAATGAAGCTCATACTCCCATGCCTATTCATATGGTCCTCACCAATGCAAGAGCATTACATCCCTTTCTTTTCTATCACATGTTGATTTCTCTTTTAATGTGACATCTCACAACAAGATTCACTTAACTTCTTGCCTACCTGTCAATCTCTATTCTTACATCTTAAATTTATGTGTTTAAGAATACTATTACTTATATATCCATTTCAAGCAATGATACTCAACAATATCAACAAACATCATGGTGTATTAACAATACATTCTTCAATCATCACACTCTAATATTACTAATAAACCATTTGCCAACTAATTTATTTCATACAACCTCATGTGAAATGCAACCAACATAGCTTCTCAAAACAACAGTAAATCGAGAAACTATAAAATCAAATAACTGATTTTTAGCATACACCATCACATATATGGAAAATGTTAAAATGAAACAAACTACTCAACTATGCATGTACCATCATAAATATGGGAAATGCTAGCATAACATACTAGCTATCACTAACATAACCATAAATAACATCACATAAACCTCATACATAATATACCATCATCATCATAACATCTCACAATACCAATATCTCATATATATATATATATATATATATATATACTGAATATGAATATACATCAATGAATCATATCAGTATCATCTCTCTCTCACCATACATCTCTCAATTTTGGTTCACAGGGCAGAATATATATAACAAAAATCACAATACATCTATCCCTTAGAATACTCAAGGATGTGGTCATGGTCGTGAAGAGGTAGTATCATCACCACCCTCTACTTATCTGCATCTACATGAACTAGAGGTCATGGTGAATATCTCTAATCTCTCTTACTCTCTAGCCTCAAAATATCTCTAAATCTATGGGAAATACTTGATGGCTCTCTCATAGTATGCAATCTCATCTAAAGCAATGTTTTACCTCGCTATTGGCACAGTCTATGATAGACCCATCAAACCTATTGTAGCACCCTATGGTGATGCTTGCAATGGATCCTATACTAGTCCTTATGGTGGAGGAGTGGGGTATCCTATCCTAATACTCTCAAACCATCTCTCTCTACTGTCAGTGTAGTAACCTATCCCTACAGTGTCATCACCTATCCTTGTAGAACCAAAAATTGCACCTATGTTGTAGTCAGCTGAGTCTGCAATATTGACACCTATCCCTATAAGACCAAAACTTGTGCCTACACTATATCCCATGCCTACATAGTTTCATCCATTTCTCTCACCACTCGTTGTAAATCTAGTCATGATCTCCTCAAAATCATAGGGTATAAACTTACCCACCATGCTCGATAAGCCATTGTCCTAGATCTATCACACCTAGGTGTACTGGTAGCTCCTCAAAATCTAGCCCATCTATCTCCTAGGGAAATGAAATGGGTGCCTTTATATCATCCCTCCTATATCAATGAAAATCAAGAGGTATGTCCTATAATAACATAAACTATCTCCTGAACCTGACCACAGGGATCATCTCCAACTCTCCATCTCACCTCCCACTGACCCATATCATACTTTGTAAGCCTACAAGCTACTCTGCCTATCCTCTAAACACAAGATATGTCAAGTAGGGCCTCTAAACAATATATATAGGAATCAATCAATCCATTAACCACCTATAATAATTAATATCTCACACGATGCCATCTACTCATGTTTGTACCATGCTCTCTCTCCATCATCTAAAACCAACCCTAAAATCAATCAAAATTGTGACTAGTAGCCCTAGTGGCTATGTCACCATAATGTGCTTGTATGCCCAACAATGAATTAAGTGCTCAACATAAATACTGTATCACCATCATCACCTCACACCTCATAACTCCCTATATACATGTGTAAAAAAAGATAATCCCCATGCAAAGATTATCTTTTGCTCAAACATTTATGCCAAAACTTTGATCATCATGATAGGGAATCTCTATCCATCTATGTCAGGTAGTGCATACACTGTAATGCCTATCATCAACAAGATAATCAGGTAATGTTTCTCCTCATTAGTAGTGTAAAGTGGCTTATATACAAATCTTGTCAAATGATAAGTCACCTCATTGACATGCTCCCCAAACAATGTGGACATATGAATATCATGATCCTCACCCTAGAGTGGTAACCATAAAATCCTATATACATCCTCTTGAGTCATTATCAATTCTTCAATAAGTAGAAAGGTGTTCATGGTGTCATCCCACCTTTCTGTCAAGGATACCATCAAGCTAAATCTTGTGTAAATTTTTAATATCTTTGCACTCATCCTAACCCTACAAATGCCATGTGCTCCCACTCATTTGTGGTGACATCACTCCTCATCCTCATCAGTAGTGTAGGTAGTTGATCTCATAATGTCAACTCCTACCTACCCTACATCCACACACATAAAATCACTTCATCAAGCCATATAACTTAAGTTATAAACCCCCTCTTTTAATCCCTTTCCCTTTGGGAGAACTACATTGGCATGAGGCCCTAATCTAGGCTATGTAGGTAACACTCAGTCAATATAGGGTTTTTTGAGGCTAGCTCAGCCGTCTACCCACCTAACTATCTAGCCCATTCATCCACTTAAACTCTAGGCCCCACAGCGTATATCTTAAACCCTAGGACAATCAGCCTATTCTAAACATCTAGGCCCCATGACCTATATCTTAAACTCTAGGCCAACTAGATTATTCTAAACCTCTAGGGCCCATGGCTTATATCTTACAACTTAGGCCTAACAACTTATTTTTAACCCTAGGTCCCATGACCTATTTCAACCTAATTTTTCCTAACCACTTGCCTTAACAATTTAACCCATATTAAACCCATTTCCCCCTTCCCTTTAGGAGAACTACATTGGATTGAGGCCCTAATCAGGGCTATGTAGGTATCACTCCGCTGATATAGGGTCTTTTGAGGCTAGCTTGGCCATTAGGATAGTTCACTAATACACTTGTACGAATTCAATTAGGGATACATAATTAGCCCTAATTCTTCTTAAAATTACCACTTTGGGTTTTTTAGTGATTGAAATCAGTTATATTTTGATTGATGTCAGTCTTCTATGCTGACATTGACACTAATTATTAGTTGACATTGGTAGACCTAGCTGACATCAGTGACTAGTTCATCTATAGCGTCAAACAGTCCACACCCAAAATTTAGGGTTTTTCCTAAAAACTACCCCCAACCCCCCACAAATCCACCTAAACTTACCCTTACCCCATCCAATACCCCCTTAATTAACTTCTCTCCCCCCACACACTCACATTTAACCTAAATAAAATATTATGATCAAAACCTAAATTAAAATAACAACCAACTCAAGCCACCCAAATAAATCCTACCTCATCTCTCCATCTCCTCAAAGATAGAATGACTAACACTTATTGTGGAGTACCTCCAATTGAATCCCCTCATACCTCTACCAGCTCCATCTATACCAATGCTCCCTTAGTCACACCATGGCCCACCAAGTGCTAAATCACACCCTCACTCTCACACACTCTTCTCAACCAATCACCTATCACCACCACACACAATAGGACAAACTCCAGATGTTTTGTGTCACATGATACTCATAGCTCTAGTTTCCTCCAATCTAATGTCACAAATGAATTTTGGTAGGCCACCAAAACCCTTTTTATCAGGTTTGGTCAACCATCGATGTTGGTAATCTTGTCTTAAGCTATCAATGTTAGCATACTTCCTACCGACATTGGTGACCTAACCGATGTCAGCCACCTTAAAATTAGGGTTTCTAACCCCAACAACCACCCTTTGAAAAATGACCCTAATTACATGCCTTTAGTGGTTCACATGAACTCCTTATGGGGCAACTTGGAGATCACGTATATCTCCCTACCCATGACAACCAAACTTAGAGATCACTTAAATTTCTACCCATAATGACTCTGATCAGAGATCACAAATATTTCTATGACCAATGACCCTTTTGAGATAACCTTACCTTGATCATTCTGACCACTTATGCTACCATGCTATAGTTGGCTATTATACGCACACATGTATATCAGGGGTTTTTGAATCCTGACTTTACCATTTCCATCACTTGCAACACTTTTTTTTCTAAGAGCACTTCCTACCTTGGATAACTAAAACACATGGACCATTAGAGCTACAACTTTGATCATTTAAACCCTATTATCTATCACTAACAAGCTATGGTCTACTTATTTCTATCCAAGTCTTCCTCACCTTGACCCATTATTATTTGTGTTGATTATAACTACTAGTAGTATATGTGCCAGTAATGATGTTCTCACATTCACACTCGCTATCTACCCATCCACTCACTGCCTATCAAACTGGTACCCAATTCTAGATTCTCTTCCATCAGTTCCCATTTTGAGGGGGAATATATCATCCCATACTTGGAGCATCTAACTCCTATTTTTTTCTTACAAATTGTCAATACAAGTTATAATACAAAAAGGGGCAAATATAGACACTAAAATTACATCACAAACTTGTGTGACTCCCTATGTCAAAGCCCCCCTTGATCCCCTTTTAATAATTAACCTTCCTAACCCATGTTTTCATCTTAAAATATTAAATTAAGTTAATTAAAACCCACTTATGCCACCTCACCTGGCCACCTCATCCTAAGACTAATTCTTACCCTTTGAGTCACCTTGAGACTTAGTCTCCTAATCCTAACTACCTATGACTTGTTCTCACCCCTAACATAAATTCCTAACTAACTACATTCTTCATAACCTCACATTTTTACCATTTTCTAACGGATGCCACACTTGGCAAGAGAAAGAACAAAAAATGAGCTAAAAATAGCCCTTTTACCTATTCTCATGCCATTGACGTCAATCAATCCTCAACTAGTGTCGATAAAATCACTGACATCAATTATTTAAGTAAAATTCTAAGTTGGTATTCAGGTCAAAAAATCAATAATTCATGCACAAGCTTTTGGCAATCAGAGCATTCTACATCACTCTTGACATCTAGGCTTATCGTTACTCTACATAAATTGATCCAGATCAGGAATTGATACACTACACAAAGCTTGAACTCTTGAGGAATAGTAACACATGCTTGTCTTATCTGTTCACCCATTTATTCACCAAGCCTTATCTAAGTCATCTATCTTGATGTTTTGTAAGTCTTTAAATAGTAATTTTATAATTTCGTTACTTTATACTGTTTATTATTTCATGAACTCCAAATCCTTCTGTGGAGGAGTTGTAAATCTCCCCACCTATTTCTCTCTACCCTAGCATATCAACTCTCTATCTAGACACACCTAAGTCTTACCCACCCCCTTACAACTCTTCCCAACCTCACAACTTGACCATACTCCCATTTTCCCTCTCAAAAAATCCTTCTCTAACTCATTCTAATACTACTATCCCAACTGACATCGGTGATCCCAACCAACATCGGTCCTTCAACTAATGTTGGTTACTATGTTTTTGAACCAACAACCTCAAAACCACCTAACAACCTTCCCAAAACATAGACCCGACTTATCAGCCTACACTATATTATCTTCAGCTACACATAGACCTACAACATGATAAATGAAAATCTAACTCTCTCTCTCTCTCTCTCTACTTGCATTTATTTTAAACTTTATTTTAAAATAGCGGATTATCATCCGAAGGAAGTTTCATGCTTCCTAGAATAAGTGTGTAGCTTGGCAGTCTGTGCATATCTCTATTAACAACTATTTTGTGTAGTGTTTTCTTATCTACAGGTGTCTTTCTCCATAACCAAAGAGGGGAATCTCTAAAGTCTAGAATGGTGCATACTTATTTGGGTTTTGATCACTTATCCCTAATTCTCTCTCATTTCTTTTTGTCTCTCTCTTTGAATGTAAAATAAGCTCAAAATGTAGTGAAACATTCTGGTAAGAGAAGGTGAAGCATCAAATTTTATCAAATAATAAAAAAATCAATTTAACATGTTGAAGTTCATGTAATTTAAAAAATAGTGTAATTTCAAACATGAAATCAAATACCTTACACTGAAGGAAAATGTTAAGCAGGTTCATGGAAAATATTGCCAATACCAAGCGTTGCTGGAAAATTAAATAAAACATTAATAATGCAAAAAAATTATTTTTGTTGTTACATCAAATTTTAATACACTTTTAAAATTTTAAATCCTAGATTTAGGGATGTGCCTAAGGGACCTAGTTGATGTGCAATAGTAGGTGAAATACATCTCCACATCTTCTTTTTCCTTATTAATAGTGTCATCACACCATAATTTGTGTTATCACATCTATCTAAATGAAAATCCTTAGAGCCCTTGATGGCATGGTATTTATTAAGTGTGGCTTCTCTTCGTGATTGAGAAACATATTCTCTTCTCTAATATAAGGAAATAAAAAAATTAATTTGAATTGTAAAAAGCAAATAACATGAGAATTTTATGACTTAGAAGTAAACTTCAAACATACCTCCATCTCAACAAGGGCCATAGAATTATATTTCATTTTTTGATGTAAGATAGTTGGAATAGTTGTTCCCTTCAGCTCATGATACACCTTGTAGTATAAACCCAAAATATAATTAGAAACAAAAAATGTGTAAGTGTAACTTTGAAAATCAAAATCCAAATTATCTTATTTGAAATGAATGTATATAGTCAAATTATTGTCCACCAAGATAATGAATAATGTATGCTAGAGCCCAAAAGGGAATGTTTGTGAATCTTCCATATAAAACAATCCTCACCTAGAAAAATTCAATGACTTCTAGATATGGGTTTATTTTATTTTAAACTGAAATTCCCCTTATCGAATGATTAGGGGTGATTGTAATGAAAGCAAAAAGATAATTATAAAATTTAACTAAGAAATTTATTTTTAAATTTCATATAAAAAAATTGATTATTAATTAACGAAAATAAAATTACCTATCGAGGTAGATGTATCAACAACCGAGTGATTTTATAGATATATTTTGTCTTCCTTAGGTAAAATAACTTTCATGGATACAAGTTCAACATTTATATGTGGCAACCCTAACAAGCGCTTGATGTTTGAAGGTGAGGTGCCAAAATTAAGAGTTTGAGAATTGAGGGTAAAATAAAACTCCCCAAAAGTATGTTTATAAATAGACATGAGAATGTTCAACAAATTTGTGTCTGTCTCATATTGGGGCATGTAAATAAGGCCTCTTAAACAACATCTATCAATCCAATCACTGTAATATTTCTCATCTTCTATAAGCCTCAATATTTTTGGGAAAATAAGATTTCTCATCTTCTATAAGAATAAATATTTTTGGACAAATAAGATTTTTGTAAACAAATTTATGAATGGGGATAGAAAATACAAGGTTGGAAGCCATTTATGAGATTCAAAGTAGATGATGAGATTTAGTGTAGAGGATGAGATCAGGGTTTAAACTAAGATAATTATAGAAATGAGAAAATATGTAAATTAGAGAAATGAGCAAATATAAAGAGTGAGAGATATATATAGGCATTTCCCATAGATTATGAGCACTATCCAGAAAGGATAGATGTTGGAAATATAGACTAGACATTATCCACACACTTTGGACAATGTATAGATAATATGGATGGTGACTAGGTGGCCTAGACATCATCTATAGGCATTGGATGACATCCAAAAGGTCTTGATGGTGTTTATAGGGTGTGGATGGTGACCAAAGGGGCTAGACATCAACTATAGAGTCTATATGCCATTCAAAAACTCTAGATGGCATCCACAAACTTTGGATGGTGTTCATAGAATTTGGACACCATCCTTAGACTCTAGACACCATCCATAGAATTTGGATGGTGTTTATAGATTCTATATGCCATGCACATAATCTAGATGGAATCCATAGACTCTAGATGACATACATAGACTTTAGATGTTGTCCGTAAAATTTGGACACATCCATAGACTCTAAACACTATCCACAAAGTTTGGATGTCATCCACAAATTTTAAATACTCTTTAGATACCCTAGACATCATCCAAAAAATCTAGACGCTATCTAAAGGGTGATGTATAGGATTCACCTTCTTGACAAAATTACTTTCCCTTCATTTCACCTCAATTTCAAAACTCACTTTTTAATATTCACCAAAAAATTACACAGGAAGTTTTCCTAGGGGCCATTAAAAAACCTTGCTTAAAATGTACTTATCTTCCATCTTTGCAAGTTTTGAACCTGTACCTACTTTCCTACTCCCTAGATACTAACATATGGGATAAACATTAGCATCGATGTTACTATCCTATCCTGATGCAAGTGTTTAGTGCCCTAAAGTCATCTAATTTACAAATAAAACATATGTTAATGATAAACCTAAGTGATTTAATATGAGTTATTACTCCAAAGGAATTGATATAAATACAATATCAATCCTCATTCATTCACCACCGAGAAAAAAGACCAAAGAAATTAAGGAAACTTATCAAAAGCACTCTATCAAGTATTTAATTGAATAAATCTTCTTTATTTCCATACCAATCATAGGTATAACACATCTACAGGTCTAAAGTACTCCTTTAGCCCAAGAGCCTAATTTTCCAAGTTACAAGCTAGGTCACTATTGTACTTGATTTTCACATATTGTATAATTCACACACAATCCAACATGTAAGGGAGAACTACATGAGTGTGAGACCCTCTTTTGGATTATTGGCTATGTAAGAAGCACCCACTGATAGTGAGGTCTTTAGGGTCAGCTCAACACCATGTTCCCCCTAACCCATTTTCCCCTAAGGTTACTATGAATATGGAAATATATGGTTTTGCCATTTCATAAGGAAAAACTATCCATGACCCAAATCTGAATGCACTAGAGTGAAGGCAAAGCAAAACCCAAAGGCATCTAGGTGGTTGCATCTTATTCTAATAGGTATTCCATACATGACACTAGTGATGAACCCAGATAGTAATATTGATGCAACCATCCCAGGCTAACGTTAATGTCCAAAGAGCTAGAATGTTAAATTTAGAATCTAACAAATGTTCTAGAATCTTCTTCTAGGCTGATTTCTACCTATTCTAGATCTAGAGCTGTATTAACATTAAAACAAGCTAAATACATCACTTCTTTATCATTTTTGTATCTAGCATATTTTTACTTTACATATTTAGACTATCTTAGCATAACAACTTTAGTTAATGCTTATATTTGAATTTAGCATCTAATTGGCCTACTATAGATCTGATTATCACCCTTGTGCCATTTAATTTATTTATAACCCTTTAATAGTAATCTAAGGCTAACTCCAAGTTATTTGATAACATTTTAGGGGTAAAAATTGTTCTTGTTCTTCAATATTAAAGGAAAGTGTCATCAATAAAATGGCCATTAATAAGCTAAGAGGATTAGTAAGGAAAAATAATATCCCTAACAAGACCATGCTTAGCCTTATAAGCTAAGATATAACCAAAAGCTTCCACAAAGAGGACATATAAAGCTTGGATAAGGGGGAACATTGGTGGATAGAATGTTTGAGGCCAATATGGTCATATTTGAAACCATTGATAGTAAGGTAGGTAGAAGCATCAACAAGCAATGTTTGGACTGCCAAAATAAATAATTAGCCAAATCTAAGGGCTTGTAACATTGCTATAATGAAAGGCAATTCTATCTTGTCATAGTTTTTCTCAAATTAAAGTTTGAAAAATATGGTTCTCTGATGAAAGGCTCATGCCCATTCCATACCTTCCCAAACAATAATAAGATTTTTAAGCATATATCTGCGATTGATAAACCCTAATTATTCAAATCTAATTATTGTAGGTAAAATAAGTCAAAAGTAGTTTGTGAGAGATTTAGTAAGGATATTATAAGACACATTCATCAAGGTGATATGGTGCCAATTGTGATGCTAGGAATTTGATGATGGAGGGGAGGTTAGATCAAGTGTTAGTCTCAAAATGAAATCAACATGAAATCAAATTGATAAAAATCACACTAACAAAGCATAACACCTCCATGCCTAGATCATAGGGGGAACATGGTGAACTAACAACAAATGACAAATCTAAACTAAAATGTAAGAAAACAGACCTTCCTTACCTTCCTTTAATGTTCCAAATGATGTGTTCATTGGCTTGCTGAGAGTGTGCTAACAAGGTATTCATCAATGGGGCTTGGCTATATCCTCTTAGTAACATGTTTGGCTTGGCTTGGCTTGATGATTCAATGACTTGGCTCAATTTTGACATTATAACACTATAAATTTGCTTCATGAATCAATTCCTACATTATAACTTTACTATGATTGAGCTCTCAAAATGAATAGCTCTAGGCTTGCTTTTATAGACTTTTAAATTAACTTGGAATGGGTTAAATCCTAACTTTGGT
Organism: Torreya grandis; assembly: GCA_037957365.1. Taxonomy (NCBI): domain Eukaryota; kingdom Viridiplantae; phylum Streptophyta; class Pinopsida; order Cupressales; family Taxaceae; genus Torreya; species Torreya grandis. Next base: position 2,415,963 of record JARHVA010000166.1, on the reverse strand, counting down.
TGGCTTAGTTAACCTTGGTTGAGTTTAAAGGTGTCCAAATGGTCATTAATAGTATCAAATAGGTATGCTTTGAGATTTTTTCCATTTGGGACAACTCACAAAGGTAATGATTAGCTTCTAGGATGTTATTTGATATTTGAATTTTCCTTTTTGATAATTGATTTATTATCTCATGGATGAATTCCATTAGGACTTGATTAGGATTTGTAAGTTAATTAATCCCTTTTAGGCATTTGGACATTTTTTTCAAGATTTTGATTTAATTTATTTGCATTTGTCTTATTTAGTTGATTTATGGGCTAAATTGATTTAAGTGCATGCTATGAAGCCAAATTCGAGACATTTAGAAAAATTTAGGCTAGATATTTAATGTTTGGTAAGACTTATTCTAAATTTAGGTATGAAGCCATTGGTGGCCATTTTTATATGTCTATAGTTTTCCCTTATTTGGGAAGATGTTACAAACCATAGGCACAACAATGTCTTCTCAAAGAATGAAAAAAATCTTATATGTCAAAAAGAAGATGATGGTTGAAGAAAAATCTCCTGACAATGTTTAGGAAGCCTAAGATGATTACCCCTCAAGGGAGTGGCCTTCATATTTGTTGATGGATGGTCCCTCAAAAAGAGGTAAGAAAAAAGGTGGAATTAACCCATGGTTGAGATTAATCCAAACAAGAAAATGCTTGTATGCATTGATTTAAAAATGATACTGATTTGCCCAAAGGCAGTTATAATCAAGAATAAAATTTGAAATAATGATTTTCCCACAGGCAATTATAATCATTAAGATTACTTGGATTGGATAAAGATGATGTTTGATATGGTTATGTCCCAGTAGGGTGGATTAGCAATCATAACTCAAGGATGAAGCTTGTTGCATAGATTAAAGATGAATGGGCACAAATATAGATGTGATGGTCTAATGACTAAATAAGTCACAAAAAACCAAGCATATGAGGATGAAAAGTGATGAAAGAGATGGATAGAAGAATAAAGGTTGATTGATAGAAATGATTCAATTGTTATTACCAATGAGGAGATTCACGTCCTTATTATCAATGATACAACTAGAATGGTAAATGGGCTGATTTGATCAAGATGGGTAGAAGGATTTTGCCAAGGTACCAAGGAGAAAATTCTATGGCTCTATTGATTTTAAAACCTCCTGAGCTAATTTTTGTTGTAGTATGTGATGGTAGGCATCAAGATAGAACACCATGAGGACTTGGCTAAAATATGCATAAGGACTAACTCCCAATCCAATAAATAATTAAAAATAATGCACTAATGATAAAAACCATGATGATAATGTTGACATATGAATATGGATTAACTCAAGAATAAGTGTAAAAAGAATCACCTATTGAATGCACATAGACTGAGTCAAGGCAATAGTGATGAAAGCACACAAATAAGCAAGTAAATAAACAAACAAATAAAAAATAAACAAACATAAATCTTGAAAATAATAAGCAATAGAAAGAATCCTAACAATGGATTTGCCCTAGTAGGGTGGTTCAAGGATGACTACCTAGGCTTAGACATGACAAATGTTTTTATATTTTTGAAAATTTATGAATGTTTTTGGAATTTTGAGTATCTCAACTCGATAGAGAATGACAAGACACTAAATGGTCGAAGATCAAAAAATGGTGAGAGCATGGAAAACTTGAATTGATATTTTAAAAACGCTTAGAGTGTAGCAAAAGGGGACTAAGTTGACTTCAACATGAATTGATCATGACCCACATAATCCTAAAATGGTCATAGGTCACAGTAGTTACACCTTTCAATGGAGGAATTTGACTAGTGTGACCAACCAATTCAAACAAAATAGGTACAATGGCATAGTAGGACATATGAATGGCTAGTTGGTATTGTAAGGCATAATAAAAAATATTGCCCCTAGTTTGCCCATAGAAGGATATAACGAGGATACAACTGATCACATCAATGATACTAATTTTCCCATAAGTGGTTATAATTAGTAGCAAGACCAATGAACACTAATTTTCCTATGTACATAGATATATTAGGCTCACATAAACAAACACAATGATAAGGGAAACAAGAAATAAAGGGTGCAACTACCAAACTTCTATCTTACTGCCCCAAAATACTGCCTCTATTTGGAATGCTTAAAACAACTGATAAAATTGATCTAATTCTTTGTGCTGAATGTGAAACTAATGGATGAACTAAGGTCAAATGGGCTAAGATAGGATGGATCAAAACATGCTTTGGTTGATAGAATAAAATGGTAGAATGGATAATTAATAGACAAAGTGATTGGATGATAGAATGATAGGATGGTAGAATGGACTAAATATTGGATAAAATGGTAAGAGGGTTTCCACCAAGTGATAAGGTGACTGGATGGGATATGTGACAATGGCAAATGGATATGGCAAATTGAAATGGTATGGTACATGTTGTTAGATGATGATGGTTGTTGGTTTTTTATGTGTTTAGCCTGGGTTTATGATTTTGTTGTTCCTACTAAAGTGGAGATACATGTCCTAATCAATAAATGATATAAATAAAATAATAAATAATGTAAATTTCTAGCTCACACCTTGTCTTAATATATACTCTATCAAGAAATGGACTCAAATTTGGATGCTCATGATGTTGTTGTGATCCTCATTGGTAATTGATTCTATTTCCTTCAAATGTCAAGACAAGGTATCTTTGTAGCCTCTGCAAAGGAAAGTGTGGCCATAGATGGTAAATAGGGTTAAATAATGGATGATAGGTTTGTTGTGGTGATGCTTTGGTAGATGGAAATGGAAAGTATAATGGTTGGGAAATAAATGAAGATCAAGATTCTCAGGCACACACAATATTGTTGATTCTAGATTTGACATAACTTTGGATGTGGTGGGGTCAAAGACTTATGAATATTCTCTTAATAGGACTGCCAAATTTTTATAGAGAGGAAGCTATTTTGATTTTATCTTTGATTTTGTCTTCATCAAACAGTGGATAAATTTTATGCTCAGCGATTAGTTTCCTTGATGAGGTTTCTACCAATGAATTTGTCTTGATTGTCCCATAGTGCCTCCAATAAGGTTTCATTAAGGATCATTAACGTTTGACTTTGATTTTCTTCTAACACCTTTGAAAAGGTTTCACTAGAATATGTTGAGTTGGAACTTTGATTGTCCCCTAATGCCTCTGAAAAGGTTTCACTAGGAGAGTGTTCATCTTCTGTATGATTTTGGTCTTGGCTTCCTTACTCTTCATCAGTTGATATATCACCATGGATGAAGTTTAACAAGGCATGATTTTTTTGGTCCCAATCGAAACTTATGGGAGGTGGAATGTTAATAACATGGATATGCTGCTTGGTGGTAATGAAATGGGAAGAGGCAGTAAAATCTTCATAAAAAAAACTAGGAGAACTCATGTCGAAGCTGAAGTACTCATTCTCAAAAATGTATAAGGATCACAAATGTATTAAAAATAATCTACAAGGCATGCATAACCAATAATGTAATAACCATAAACATATTTTGATTCTAAATTTGATTTTGACTCAAGGGACTCTAAATCTAATGGTAAGATTGATGTTGATTCTACTTCTGATGTTAAATCTGATATCAATTCAAAAATAGAACCTAACTCTAATGTTGATTCTTCATTTGATATGAATGATACTACAATGATGTCTTGTTGAATGTTTGGTATTGGATAAGTAACAACTTTTCATGGCATGGTCGGCTCCATAGAGACTGGCTTGTTAAGAGGAGGCTCTTGAAAAATAGGCATATGATCAAATACGACTAGAAGCTCTTGGATAATTTGATCAAAAGCCTAATGTTCTTCAAGAGTAAAATTAGACCCGTAGATAAGTTCATCATTAGTGGTTTTTTGGATGATTCAATCAAAAACCTAATGTTCTTCAAGACTAAACTTGGATTCAAAAGGTGATTCATCATAGGTTGAATTATCACAAATGGTTAGTTCAACAAAATCATCTTAGATTGGTTGGTTTTCTTCTCCTTGGTTTAAAATTGGTTGTAAACTACTAGTTTTGAACATAGCTTAGCCATTAAGTAATTGGATTGGTTGAGGTATTAATTAGATTGATTAGGGTAATGATTGGATTGGTTTGGGTTAGGGTTCGCTCTATTGGGGTTGTGATCAAATCGGCTGGGGTTTTGATTAGATTGGTTGGGGTTTTGATTAGACTAGTTGGGGTCGTGATTGGATTGGTTGGGGTTTTGATTAGATTGGTTGGGATGGTGATTGGATTAGTTGGGGTTTTGATTGGATTGGTTGGGGTTTTGATTGACTAAGGTTGTAATTGGATTGACTAAGGTTGGATTGGTTGTGATTGGATTGGTTATGATTTTTATTAGATTAGTTAGGGTTTTGATTATATTGGTTAAGGTTTTCTAAAGTGGGGAATGATTAAAAATAGATGAATAATGATCTATGGTTGGATAATGGGTGGGCGTTGTGGATCTTGATTACTCACACAAGCCAAAAGATGAGGTTCTAGAAGGACAAGTTTGGGGCATTGTGGAGCTTGGTAGCTCACACAAGCTAAAGGATAAGGTCATATAATAGTAATGGTATTCATTAGATGTTGTGGATCTTGCTAGCTCACATAATTCCAAAGATTAGGTCCTAGAAGGATAATTTTGGGGAATTATGGAGCTCGGTAGCTCACACAAGCCAAAGGACAAGGTCCTAGAATAGTAATGGTATTCATTGGATGTTGTGGAACTTAGTAGCTCACATAATCCAAAGAACAACATCGTAGAAGGACAAGTTTGGGGTGTTGTGGAGGGTGATTGATCACCCAAGCCAAAGTATCCAAAATTTCCTCATAAACCATATCATCTCAGTCAGGGTCTTGATTGGGATCATAAGATGATTCTTGACTTTATTCTCTATATTAATTATTGTAAGGAGGGTATGGATCCATCTCAAAAACAACATTGTTTGTAGTTGTTTCTTCAACAAATTCCTCTCATAAACTACTTCTTCCTCAAAGAGGTGATTATTATAGTTAATTTATTCAACCATTCTATCATAAGTTGGATTGTACATGAATCCACCATAAGTGTATCTAGACATATCCACATCAATGATGAAATCCTCAAAACAAAAAGGCTTAGAGTTTTATAATCTCTAAAAAATAATGTCCAAAGTAAAAATGGTTATAACTTGGTCTAACTTCATCAAAAGGGGTGGAGTTGTATCTCCAAACAGTGATTTGAATGTGGAGCTATATTTCTAAAATGGTTTGTGCTGAGACTTGGCATAAAATAGTCTAGCATCAAATGTCATACACATAAAAGGTCAAGTGTCTAAATAAAAATTGGCATGTCAAAGTCCAGGCCAAAGTGTTCCAAAAAAGGTCTAAAATAGGAAAAGGAAAAGAGTCGCTAGGTCTTTTGTCCAAACACAGAGTCAAAAGCTAGGCTCAAATAAGATATGCTAGGAATTTTGGCCAAACGGTGTCAAAATATATACTTTGAAACAAAGGATAATGATGATATTTTATTCTAACAAGCTTGAAACAAATTTGACATAAACGTAACACATGGAATCAAACATAAACATGATCAATTGGCATAGGCCACAAGGCAAAAGGCACTTGGATAAAGGTTGTGTTCTCCCAAATAAAGGCACAAATAATGATATAAGTAAGGATCTATGAATAAACAAGCAATAGTTATCAAATTTGTGTAAGTAATTAACCTAATTTATGCAACCCAAAAGAGAAATATTTGTGTATTAAGCTTTGTAAAATGAGACTTAAACATAAATCAATCAATGTTTCAATTCAAACTTATCAAAGTTAATTAAAAACTCAAATGTTTGAAGACTAGGATTTTGACGACAAAATAATCGAGATAATATTTTATGGCATAACGACGTAAAATAAAGATCCCAATGACATACATGACATGGTTTGAAACAATGGTATTTGATACAAGGTAAACAAGTCTTGAAATAAATTTGAGTAGCGTAGCAATGTTAGCACTTCTAAAAGATGTGATGAATGGTATGTTTTAAAGAATTCTAAGGCACAAGATTGATAATGATTTGGGTAGCATAATGGTACCCATTTCAGTCAAGTGACACACACACAAATAAGTTTATAAAAAATTTCAAGGCACAAGTGTGGTGTAAAATGGCCAGCAAAACAACTCCTCAAACAAAGGAGTGACATATAAACAAACTCATTTTTGATGTGGTATAAATAAACATATAAGTTTTAGTCTCAAAACACTAAGCAATAAATAATAAATGACCAAAATATAACTAAGTATAATCATCCTAGATCCTATCAAGGTGTGTCAAAGTGGGGTTAACTAAAATGTACAAGTTTATGATTATCTAGATTGATCTCATGTGTACACACTTTCATGTATACACACAAGAGAAGTAGCACATCAATTGATTCCACATCGATTGTTTTGTTGTGAAAATGTATTGTCCTTTTCATAACCATTACATCTATCACTTGTTCAGTGTAGTTTGATGTTCAAATCAATCATACATCCTAGGCTTAGCCTACCACTAACAGAGATGGATTAACCACTCAAACCATTGTCCCAGTGGGGTGATCCAAATTTATATACCCCCCATGGAGATAGGTTGAAACAGTACCTAAAGATGAAACCCTAGGTCAATGTTTCCTTAAAGAACTTGCGAGAGGTAATGACATCCCCTTCATAAGCCAAGATGCATGAAAATAAAAGATAAGTAGAAATACGTTAGGGTTGCTTTTAAATCACCCTATACCATATGATTTTAGGGTTATCTTAGACAAAATTATTTCTATGCCTTAGACTAGGCACTAAAATGCAATGGAAAGGTGCTTTTGATCCCATGAGTTCCCTATAGGGGATGGGGGAGATCATATGCACGCTATCCTTCTTGCAAAATAAACAATCAAAAAACAAGTTGCATAAAAATGAATGTGTTCAAAAGCATGAATCTAAATGATGTTAAGTTCATTTTAAGGTAGTAAAAAAAAATGTGTTATGAATTTTGGCCCCTTGGCTTTGATTGAAACTTGTAAAAACTTGAAAAAGCATCTAAGGCATAAAAACAATGAACTAGGTTATTTTTAAACACCCAAAAGACAATGTGAGCAAGCTTAAAATATGTTTATATTTGATTAGGTTTTTGGTTATACACTAATTTTAAATGTTTGGATTGATGTTCATGGCCCTTTGGCAAATTTGAAAGAATTTTGACAAAAAAAAAAAAAAAAAACATAACCATGTTTGTTTTAAACCCTTAAGTCCAAATGTGTAATATCTAGCCTAATTTATTTTAAACACCAAAGTGAAATGTTTAAAACCATTTAGACTTGTAAATTAATGTTCAATGTCTACCTTGAACCTAAAAAAATAAGAGAGTAACCCCTACTTTGAATCACTTTCTTTATTGGGCAAATGAGGTTTGAATTTTAACTCTCAGGTTTGGATTTAATTTGACACAGTGACTGTCGATGATCAAAAGTGACCGTCATTGGTTTCAAGAAACCATCATTGATTAGTTAACAAGTAACCATTGATGGTCATGAGAATCAATGTTGGCTGACTAAGATCATCTTTGACCACTTTTCAACTTGAAGGCAAAACCATAAAAGACAAATGCGTTAGGTTAGGGGTTAGTTAGCATAGAAAACTATAAAACCTGCAAGGTAAACTTAAGTTGAAATATTTAAATGTCTTTAAAACAAACAAATCAAGGAATTAAATAACCAAAAGAATCAAAATAAAAGCTTTAAATGTATTTTCCCCCTGTAATCCAAATGTCAATGATCGCATAGAGTCGAGCACGATTGAGCAGAACCATGGTCGGTTTGAGCAAAACCATTGTTGGTTATACCCATCCATCACCAGTCTCTGTGTAAAAATTGAGCTAGCACAAGAATCACAAATCCGGCCAAAACAAAGAAAAAAATGCAATTTCAAGATATTTAAGCATCTACATGAATATTTAAAAATTGCATGTTGATATCCTTGGTAGGTGGGCACGATCAACTTCATTTTGTAAGAACCATTGTTGGTCAAGTATAATCAACGTCAATTGATAAAGACTGTCACTAAAAACTATGATCTTAAAGGTAAAACCATAAAAATTAAATGCATTATGTTAGGTAATTGTTAGGTGAAATTTGATAGGTGAAATTTGATAAAAATCCATAAGGTAAAATCTAGTTAAGAGTTTTATGCCTTTGAAACCAATAAATCAAGGAATGAAATAGCCAAAAGAATCATAATGCAATATTTAATGACATTTCTCCCCTATAACTTGACTGTCGACGGTCTCACAAAATTGATGGTGATTAAGCAAAACTATTGGTGGTTAGGTCCTAACTTTCGATGGTTGTGTTTGACCATTGTCGGTCTCTGTGTAAACCCAAGAATTAAACCAAATAAAATATGACCAAAACAAGGTTAGAAAGTCAATTTTAGAAAGATTTAATCATCTAATATTCAGTTTAAGACCTGCATAATGATATCCTTGTTATATGGGATGCATTGGTTCCCACAAGACATGCCATTTGTGATGTTGGGAATTTGATGATAGAGGGGAGGTTAGATCTAGTGTTAGTCTCAAAATGAAATAAAATTGACAAAAAAAACACTAACAAAGCATAAAACCTTCATGCCTAGATCATAGGGGGAGTATGGTGAACAACTAACAAAGCTAAACTAAAATGTAAGAAAACATACCTTCCTTACCTTCCTTGAATGTTCCAAATGATGTGTTCATTGGCTTGCTTTGATTGTGTTCAAAAGGTCTTCATAAATGGGGATTGGATATCTCCATATCCTTTTAGCACTATGTTTGGCTTGGCTTGGCTTAATGATTCAATAACTTGGATCAATTTTGGCATTATAACACTACACATTTACTTCATGAATCAATTCTTGCATTATAAGTTTACTATGATTGAGCTCTCCGAATGAAGAGCTCTAGGCTTGCTTTTATAGGATTTGAAATTAACTTGGAATGGGTTAAATCCTAACCTTGGTTGGCATAGTTAATCTTGGTTGAGTTTACAAGTGTTCAAATGGTCATGATTACCATCAAATAGGAGTACTTTGAGTTATTTTCCATTTGGGATAACTCACAAAGATAATGATTAGCTTCTAAAATGTTCTTTGATATTTGAATTTTCCTTTTTGATAATTGATTTATTATTTCATGGATGAATTCAATTAGGACTTGATTAGGATTTGTAAGTTAATTAATCCCTTTTAGGTATTTGGGCATTTGTTGCAAGATTTTGATTTAATTGATTTGCATTTGTCTTATTTAGTTGATTTATGGGCCAAATTGATTTAATTACATGCTATGAAGCAAAATTAGAGACATTTAGAAATTCTTAGGCTATATATTTAATGGTTGGTAAGAATTATTCCAAAGTTAGGTATGCAGCCATTGGTGGCCATTTTTAGATGTCTACACCAATTAGTAATAAGCTTGGAATTTCCATATTTAGGTATGAATTTGATATTTTCTAGATTAGTAATAGAGCCCAATGACTTCTTATGAAGAGATTCTTTGTATAATTGAAGTAGGTTGGGCTCAATAAAATCTAAAGTGGATTTTTAGAATTCATAAGGGAAACCATCAATGTCATGGGTTTTATCATTGCTCATGTTATGAAGGGATTATGTGAGATCATGAAGAGTCAAGGGCACATCACAGAGCCACTTATCTTCAGGTTTGAGTTTGTCAGGAACCACATTGAGGCACTCCTACAAGGCATGAGTCCTATCTATTATTTCCTCCTAAGCTTGGAAGACCAGTTTATAGTGGTCTAGAAAGGCAGAGGACATGTCAAGTAGAGTAGTAAGTCTCAGATGAGCTAACTTGATGGCCTTGATCTAATCCTAGGCTTATTTGACTCTAAAATACTTGAAAAAATATATCAAGGCTTTGTCTCCAATTTTAATCCAATGGAAACAAACATGCAATTATGCCCCTTTGGCAACATGGTTATTCACCAACTTAATTTGATGTTTGAGAGAACTAGTCTAGTTTTACAAGTGATTGCCAAAGGGGTTGTGTTAAATAAGGGAGGAGATCCTCTAATACTTTTTTAACACAACCTCATCACCCTGCTTTCAAATGTGAGAAATTGGTTTCCCATAGTGGTAGAGAAATGTGGTTATGCACATAATAACCTCATTCAACCACTTTATCCATTTGGAAATAAAAGGTGGATGAGGCATATGATTCCAAATTTGAGTAATGAGTCAGATAGTACCCTCATGATTAAGAAAGGAGGTGTTGAGGATGACTTTGTTATGTGTCACTTTGAACTCGTTGGTGCCCTATTCTAATTTACATGAGATGAGAGCATGGTCTAAGAGAACATGTTTAGAATAGACAATGGTACAATATCCATTGGGGTAGGCAAAAGAGGAAATAATTTATTTTGACATCAAATAATGGTCTAATCTTTTGAGGACCAATCAAGATCGATATAAAAGTTGGACCACATAAACCAAGGTGTGGTATTAAAAGTACACTATCAGAGGAGAGGGTTGGCAAGGCCTCACCAATTATTGAAATAATACCATGCTTCACATTCTCCCACACACCATATCATAGATAAGAACCAACCTTGTCCTCAAGGCTTTCGACTATATTAAAATATCTGCACACTAGCCATGTGACAATGGGAAGATTGTTAGCTAGATAATGCCATAAAGAAATTTTGTCAAGGCCATTATTCAAAGTGTAAATGTTAAGAAAACCCCATGAATGTCGATCAATATCAAGGATCAGTCAAATAACTCTGTGTGATGGATATCCTCTCATAGTAATAATTAAGGAGGAAAATGTTGGTGAAACCAAGATACTGGTGTCGCCACATCCATCATCATGTTGAGTGGATAATGGCGTCATCTCAAATACATTTCAAGGTAGTCTATAAAAGGAAACCATAAACCTTTACTTCTTATAGAAAAATAAGACCTAAATGACCCAACTATTGACAAACTGATCGCATAACCTTAAACATTCCAAGAGAGAATATTCATTAGGAAACATCATCCATATGGAAATCCCCTTATCCATATAAATCTCCAAGGATGGATATATTATGTTGGTTTGGAAGGAGATAGTCCTCAAGCAAAATGGAGTGGCACCTAGCCCTATTATCTTCTCAAGGAGAGTCACCACCACCAAAAAGTGGGCTATGAAACCACCTAGAAAATGTGTTGCTTGTAGTGGATATACCAATAGGTGAGGAACCACCTTGAGGATGAGATACTTGAGAAATGTAGAACTACTGGGTTTTTTAAAGTATGAGGATATTGGGGAGTGGAATCATTAACTTCTGAGGAGGACTTGGTTACCAATGGAGAAATCACTCGGGGGAGGGCTTAAGGCCAATTGATGATTTCTTATTGGAAACTATTGTCCATCCATTATTTTTTCCACCACCCTAGGCTTCTCGACCTATGAAGGATCTGAAGGGGGTTTTGATTGAGCCAATAAGGAGATAATATTTGATTTTATGGTCGAGATTACTAGTGAAAATAGGTATTGGGGAGGTTGAAATATATAACCTTCTGCATCCAACACTTGGTGCCTACTCAAATATTGATGAATTCCTTTAATTTTATATTTAAATTTACATCCATGAAGACTTGCCTATTAGGACATGTAGAATAAAACTTGGTAATATCATGGCACAAGACATTCCCAATGGGTTGGATAATTGGGGTAAGGAAGGACCACAAAGGGATTGGAATGTTGGGGAGTTTAATCTAAACCAACACATGTAGGGAGGCTTGGTTAGAAACCTTGAATTCACAAGTCCATTTAGACATAATCAAGAGCGTGTTTCTAAGAAACTAAAAACTTATTTTTTCTAAAAGAGCTTGGAACTCAAATGAATTTTTGAAATAAAAAAATAAACCCTTTGTAAGGTTTCAATACCAGTGACATGGATGTCAAAAGGCTTCCACTAGTGATGAATCTAGGTGTTGAGGGACTCCTTCAAAGGAATACGACCAATAAAATAAGTAATGAGCGAGTGATTCTAATACCATTTACAAACATTGTCAACTGCGTCAGGCATTAAACAAACCTCAAGCTGAGAGGGAGATCTATAAGGGTTACCTCATTATAAAACTTGGTACAAACTTCTTGGCTTCCTTGGGCACCATCTTTCCCATTAGTTGTAATAATAGTTGCAGTAAATGGGGTGGAGGCCATTAAATAACACAAATTTTCCCAAAGGTTGCTGTGCTAAGCACAAAAAATGTGTATAAAAACTTACAATATCTTTTAGTAATAATGGTATGAAGGACAATAAGGTAAGACAACCAAAAAAAGAAAGGATGACATGAAAAAACCCTAACAAAGCTCTATGATTTTTTTTCATTTTAGTGGTCATATATATTTTTATATCTTTTGTGGTGATAAAGTTTAGGAGAGAAATTTTAGGAATTATATGAAAATATATTATTTAATTTTTTATTAAATTCTAAAATCTTAATAAAAAACATTTATGGTGTTATGGTGTTCAACCCCCGATTTTAGCAATAGCTAAAAGTGTACTAGCTAAAAATACAAGGCTCTTATTTTAGAAGAAAAGATTTATCTTATTCTTGTAGTTATATTTTTTTAACTTCATGGGACCAATCTCACACTAAAAATAGAAGCCCAAGCCTCTTCCATAGGACCACATATCTCGTAGTGTAAATATTAAAATCTAATTTATATAACATCTTATTTTTATATACTTGACAAATATCTATCAAGGCTCTACCCTTTAGTTCTAAACCTTCTTGCTTCTGAAAGGCTCACATTTACCATCTCATTATGTCTAACTATTTATCTTATGGTCCAACCCTATCTTTTTTTATTGCTAAGAATAGGAGGAGCTAAACACAAAATAAACTAATGCAAATAATCATTGAGGCGAATACACATAGGGAATAATAATAAACACACTATATTATTTTTAGGACATTACACCTTTATATATAGGCAAATCCTTCTCCTATAGTCATGGAGATTCACCAACTCAACATATCCCTCAAATCTCTCTCACTAATAGTACACCTATATACGCGAGTTAGTTGTAACTCACTTACACAAATAATACATTAACAAATCAAATATCATCTAAGTGTTAATTTTTCCTAACATTCTCCCCCTTAGTACTTACATGGGGAGAAAGTACATAATGTGAACTGAAAACAGAATCGTATGCTAACACATAGTTTTAGGTCCGTATACTATTGTCTGAATTTTGCTCTACATGATTGCCTACATACAAGAACTTATCTCACTTTCACTTTTAGTTGAATGTATACACCGGCTAACCATCTTTCAATGAAGTATGATAGTCAAAGGATCTCTACAGTTAGAGAATTTCAACATTCAGCGACCCTCCTATACAACTATTTATAATATCAATGATATAAATATTCTCCTTTTCTTAAACTTAGCAAGGGAAGGTTATGGTTTATTTATTTATTTCACACACTATACAACTAAAAATGAAAAATGATACGAAAACAAAATGTGACCTCATCATTAGTCGTTGATGAGAGGTGCTTTTTAACTTCCTTCCTCCGATACTTCCAACTTTCATTAGGTTTGCTACTTACCTAAAAAATTTACTTTAAAAATCAATTGTACAATACCCCTCCCATAACTTAAACGTCGATTTCAACTGATAATATGTCCAATTACAATACAAACAAATTTTTAAAGTTTTTGACACTTTTGACACTAATAAAACATGTAAATACTAGACTTGATGCTAAAGACCTAAATTGACGAAATAACAAACACCTAATTAAATGACTCATTTAACAACCTAATGAATATATCTTTCCGCTATTATTAACATAAAAAATACAAATTAGTTTATGACCACCTCTTAAAATAATACTTCACATATAATAATAAGAAACTTAAAGTGGAATTTCGTAAAAAACTAACCAGCCCGTAAGACCAAAAATCATATGGAATGGAATTAGAGATTTACTGTCTTACAGAAAATACATTGATTACCCAAGATAATTCTTCTGAACGAATCTAAAACGACTCGACCATTTATACCAGTTTTTTTAAAAAATGGATTCATATGAATGGGTGACCGAGCTCAAAGGACGAAGCCAAGGAGAGAGAGAACTTCACACAATTCAGATTTTCTGTCAACGCCTTCAACCGAACTTATCACCAGCTATGTGATTATTTCAGTGGCACCACAGTAATGCAAAGAGGTGTCGTGTTGGAACGACCTGTGAATGAGAAAATCCTCTCGTTGCCTACATGGGTAAAACACAGACATTTATAAAATGCCTTTGCCTTCTCTTAACACTAAATGCGTATATTCACAGAGTATGGTGATGTATCACGATGTAAACCAGGCATAAATACTTACCAAATGCAAAGCTATAGTTGACGTTCAGAAGGGTACATGCCCAGTAAGCTATAACCAGGTCGATAGAACGCTGAATAGAATGAAATATGGTGAGTTAGCATAATGATCTGCCTGCTACACACATGGTAAACTTAGAGAGATGCATGGATACACTGTAGTTGCTTGAAGATATGCAATGCCTTCACAATGATGCAGGCCACGATGTAAATTAGACAGCAAATCAAAGGTGCACGAAAGAGAAACATGCTTTCACATGGAAGACTGAAAAGAGATATGTTGCGCAATGTTATACACGCACTAATTGGGACTACAAATCTGCTTTTATTTTCTCCTTTTTGAGGTTCTGGTGAACCGAACAGCTTGCATGTTGAATATACCTTGCTTTCTAGCTATTAGGTGCAGACAATTACTATGGCAGCTAGGAGAAAAGTAAACCTGAATGTGTAGGATAATCATGCGAAGAGTATCTGACGTTGGTGCAAATCAATAGATGCATGAAAAATCAGAACATGCGTGCTTATGCACCCATATCTCCACACGAGTCCATACGCATCATATTCTGAAGTGTATACTTTCATGTGTCTGATATTACAGGACTCCCATGGACCGTTAAAGCGCTCTGATTGCACTCTTAAGAATTGGAGGAGCCAAACACAAAATCAACTAATGCAAATAATCATTGAGGCGATTACACACAGGGAATAATAATAAACACACTATATTATTTTCAGGACATTACACCTTTATATATAGGCAAAGCCTTCTCTTATAATCACGGAGATTCACCAACTCAACATATCCTTCACATCTCTCTCACTAACAACAAACCTATATATGTGAGTTTGTTGTAATTCACTTACACAAATAATTAAAATATTCTAATGCATTAACAAATTAAATATCATGTAAGTGCTATTTTTTCTTAACATTGATGACCTAAATCTCATGTACTGTACATAAAACTTAAACCTTGATATATGTCCTTCATTGTCAGTTTTAGATTCTCAACAACTTCGTAGCCTATTGGATACTTGCATCCCACATAGGGACACTTGGGTCGATGCAAGTGTCTTGATTCTTATTAAGTGTCTAGTTCTCAAAATTCATCTAATTTGAAAAACTTTTGAATCCTATGGGTCAGCCCATTTATCTTATTGAACCCTACTGTGAGATATTTTTAAAATGTGTGGTATAAATACAAATCTAACCCTACTCATTATTCATCTAGCAAATACCAAGCAAGCACTTAGTTAAACTCACTCAATCAATTACACAAATGACTTTCACTTCTCTATTATTCCCTATTTTTATATTAGTCATAGGAGCAGTCATATTACAAGTCTGAAACACTCAAATAACAACCCATGAGTAATATTTGTCAAGTTACAAACTAGATCATTGCATGCCTTTACATATAGTAAATTTCACCCTTGTACACACACAAACCAACACTTAGGGGATAACTACATAAGTCTGAGGCCTTCTTAAAGTATTGTCCATGTAGGAAAACACTCATTGATAGAGGGGTCCTTGAGGTCAACTGGGCACCATGAGCCCAATAACCCATTTTGAAAATGTACAAAGACCTAAGGTAAAGACTTAGGGTTTGATTCATACGTATTCATTGATGACATGTGCACACAAATAAAAAGACATCAACAGAAAGGTGAAAAAAATCTAGAAGGTTCCAGGTGGTTGCTTCACAATATAGTGAATATTCTATACAAGATAGGTACGCCAATATAAGGACAAAAGCATCAACACAAGTGTCAAGGGATTTAGAAATAATATTTCCAAAAACTAACGATCAGATCCTGATCTTGTCCCTACCTATTTCCACCTCTATACTTCTCATATTTGCCTAAACATTTGTAGATAAGCTTAGTATTATCTCTTCTTCATGTTTATGTAATCAAATTAATGTTTTTAGTGTACTTTCTATATTTAGCATAACTCGACATTTTAATTTAGAATATCCATTTATCTGAGTTTTTAATTAATTGGACGCTCTAGAAAAGTTTTATTCATCCTTGTTTATAGACTATTCTACCCATTTAACCCTCTATACCTTCAAAAAAAGGGTTAAATACGTAGTAAAAATAGGAACCCAAGACCCTTCCATGGGACCACATACATCTAATTAAAAATAGAAGCCAAATCCCTTCCATGCGATGCCATTATTAGCTCCCATGGAGTCAAAACAATAGAGTGATATGAATAAAATGAATATTTTTCTTGTAAAATAGGATCCCCACATTTTTAGTCAATAAGTTTTTTGTTGATGCTAAAGGGAGGGGGGGAGGTAAGGAGGGGTTAAAATTTTACCCCACTTGCTTAAGGATAATTTCACCACATGTCACCTTGAAAGGATTTTTATTTAAATTTTTTAATTTTGATAAAAATTAGGGCCACCTATTTTCATATAATTCATAGAATTTCTAATTTAGGAGCATACCTATCTTAGATCAATATTGCATCACCTAAAAACATCTAAGTTAACTTTGAAAATAAGTTCCATTATATGGGTGTTGCGTACAAATACACATTTTATTATTTTCAATAAGGGCACATAAGTATACATGCATGAGAAGTGAATAAAGCAGTTGTGTAAAGGTTGGAAGTCAATTATAGTAAGTTACATTAAAGTTTTGACTAGATGAAAGGTTTACAAAAAGGTTGCATGTAGAGTTCATCTAGCCAACTGTTGAATGATTTGAGATAATGAGGAGTCATTGGCATTCCCCTATTGTACAACATCCAATCAATTCAGAATAGGCATGGAAATAACTGAAAGGGAATCTTGGTCCGTAAATGTGCATGATAGAGTATTAGCCATAATATTGTCCTTACCCTTCTTGTAAGTGATCTCATAGTCATAACCTATGAGTTTCCTGACCCATTTCTATTGTGATGGGGTAAAGACCCATTTTTCTAGGAAATATTTCAAACTCTAGTGATCAATTTTGATGCAAAAATGATTCCCTATTAGGTATGCCTGCCACTTCTGTACTGCATGTAAAATGGCCATCATTTCCTTCTCATAAGTAGAAAGTACTAGATTCTTGCTAGAAAGGGATTTTCTAGTGAACGTAATAGAGCATCCTTCTTGGAGGAGAATAGCACCAAGTCCATTATCGCAAGCATCACTCTCGATAGTGAAGGTCTTGAAAAAAATTGGCATAGATAGAATAGATGTAGTACACATAGCTTGTTTTAATTCTTTAAATGCACACTCAACAACTTGTGTCCATGTAAAAGCATCCTTTTTTAACATAGCTGTCAATGAAGTTATAATATTCCTGTAATCCTTGACAAACTTACGATAGTATCCAGTCAGCCACATAAAACCATGAAGGCTTTTGAGTGTTTGAGGATGAGGCCAATTTATCACGGCAACTATTTTTTTTGGGATCCACCCGAACCCCTTGAGCTGAAATAATATGCCTAAGATACTCCACTTCATCCTATCCAAAATCACATTTGAACTATTTTTCACAGAGATGATGATCAAAAAGAAGTTGCAGTGTGACCTCCAGATGTTGGAGATGCTCAATCCATGTTTTACTATAGTTGAGGATATCATTGAAGAATACCAGAATAAATTTTTGTAGATAGGCCCAAAATATTTTATTCATCAATGCCTAGAATGTTGAAGAAGCATTAGTGAGGCCAAAAGGAATGAACAAAAAATCATAGTGGCCATCATACGTGTGAAAATCTATTTTAGGGATATCATCCTCATGAAGCCTGATCTAGCGATATCCAGAGCGGAGATCCAACTTGGAGAAAAAATGAGCACCATGAAGCTCATCAATAACAGGGATCAAAAACTTATCCTTTATTGTGATGTGATTAAGTGTGTAAAATTCAATGCAGAGGTGCCATGAACCATCTTTTTCTGAACAAGGAGAATTGGGGAAGAATATGGGTTGGTATTGGGTGAATAATGCCTTGCTTCAGTAAGTCTCGAATGAACATCTTGATCTCAATATTTTACTAAAATGGGTAGTAGTAGGGTCTGATCTTGGGAGGAATGCTTCTAGGAAGGATCTGAATATGGTAGTCCTCTAGCCATGAAGGTGTCAATCCCATTGATTCATCAAAGACACATGCATACCTATGCAGAATGGTTTATAGATCAGAAGGAGTAGTGAATATTATTGATGGTTGCATTTGAATTATATGGAGTTAGACAATGACATTGTGTGAATTCTCATTAAGAATATTTTTCATGTGATGTGAACTTATGATGCTGAGATACCCCAAGTTTAAGCCTTTCAATATGTGTCTTTGCCCATTATCTGAAAACTACATCTAAAGTTCAATAAAATATCATAAGATGGGTCCAAGTATGCATAACCATTGGGCTCCTAAAATAACATCACATTTGCCTAAGGGAAAGACAAACATGTCAGAGTTCAAGTTATAATCTCCAATAAAGATATGCATAATACAAAACTTCCCTTTACAAGATAATGTTTCCTCATTGGCAATCATGGCTTCAAATTTAGAGCAAGGATGGACAAAACAATCAGCCTAATTGGTGATCTGAGGGTCAATGAAGTTATGAGTGCCACCCAAATTAATGAGTATTATAAGAGGGATATTATTGAAGTAACCCATAACCCACATGGTTTGTGGGGTGGTCACTCCTACTAACGCATGAAGAGAGATCTCTGGTTGGTCTTCCTAAGAAGCAGTTTCTACAATCGTTAGAGCTTCTTCTGGATCATCTACTATATCCTGAGTATCTTCCAAAACTATAGTTTTGGGTAGAGAGTCCACATCTGGTAGGTAGATATTTTTCTCAACATAGATGTCCTTGAGTGAATTTATCATCATAATTATAACATAATATTTTTTTTCTATGTACTCACGTCTCTGCTTCATTCAAATTCTTGATAGGAGTGGTTTTGGGGCCTAGCATTATTTGAGATCATTGTGGAGTTGTATTTCTAAATGGAACAAAATTAGAATTAAACCATTGTTGAGCTATGATCTTGTCCTCTGGTAACTTATCTAATCCTAGGGCTTCCATCATCATGTTGGGCCGAAACATTTTGACCTTAGATTGAATTTCATCCTTTAGTCTATTGATAAAAAAACTCCTAAATAATTCATCGAATAATCCTTCTATGTGATTGGCCAATTTTTTAAATTTTATTTGATATTATCTCATGATTCATGTTTGGCAAAGTTTAGTGAGTTCTCCAATGAAGTCATCAAAATCACTAGGGCCAAACCATTGCAAAATGAGGGTGAAAAAATTGGTCCATATTGGCTCATCATGAACCTTAGTATACCAATAATACCATTGAAGGGCTTCATGTTCTAAGTGAAAGGATACAAGTGGGACCTTATTGGCATCAAAAGTATTATGTAGACTAAAATATTATTCAACCCAATAGATCCATCCAGTCAGATCTACACCATTGAATCGAGTAAAATCAAGCTTTGGCCTATAAAAAATTTTGGAAGAAAAAATCTAATGTTAGAAGAGGACTCCATATGTTGTCTGTTGTTCAAGGTGGTATGTTGAAGATTGAGGCCAAAAATTTTTTCATCAAGATCTTTGATTTGGGTCTTGAGGGCGGAAATTTTACCCTCTATATTTTTTACTCCTATTCAAGTTATTACCATAGCCATAATAAGAATTTTTTTTGTAATAGGTAGGAAAACTAGGGTTAAGACACATTTAATAAGGAATTTTTAAAATTTGGATGAAATCAAAAGGGGTAAAGGTAATTTTACTAATTTTTTTGTATAGCGAGCGTATGATTGATGAAGGTGAGGATAATTTTAGAACTGAAAATGGAAAAACTAGAAAATTTATCAGAGGGACAAAGGAGCAAAAAAGGTAGATGAACACTATGAAATTTTTTTGAGGCAAATGGAGAAAAAAAAAATTATGGCAAAACCTCAAAAAAAAGAAAATTGAGATTTGTAGGAATTAAGAGTGGAATCGAGATATGGGACCTTAAGGAAGAAAATGTGGAGAATAGAATTTTAGGTTTTCAAATAAAGTGTGAGGATAAACAAGGCTACTAATAGAGAGATATGGCTATTTTTTTTGTTCTGGTTTCTGTCAAATGTCTAGCTGCAAGTCCTCTGAGAGTCTTCTGATATTCTATTAATAGTTTTCTGAAATTGATAGGATGATTTTATAATTTTTGGTTTCTATCAAATGTCTAGATACAAGTTCTCTAAGAGCCTTCTAATACTCTGTTGATAGTTTTCTAAAACTAATAGCATGCAAATTTTATGGTTTCTAGTGTCTGTAAAATGTTTGGCTGCAAGTCCTCTAAGAGTCTTCTAATACTTTGTTGAGAGTCTTCTAATACTTTGTTGATAGTTTTTTGAAACTGATAGGATGAAGATGGGCCCCAGGTTTACATGGTTGCCTAAAGGTTTTTATAAATCTCTCTAGCCATCAATGCTATTTGAATGAGTACCACTCTCTGAAAAAAATTTGGCCACATATTTACCTCTTAATGACAGCTCTTGGTTTTCCTCATGGGTGAGAAGTACTCAATCAGGAAGGGGCCATTACTCATTTCACTGGCAAGTCCTCTCAATGGGCCATTTACTTTAGGGTTTTTGATCTCCTCACAATGAGTTTTAGGGATTTCACCCATGCACTTCTTATAGTTATGTAGACAGGTTTTTACCCTGATTTGAAACAAATTATTGTGATATAAAAAATACTTAAATAAATTATGTAGTGGGCAGAACAAAAAAATATTTTCAAAGAAAAAAATAAATTTTGGCCCTGGAAAGTGCTTTATATCAGATGAGAGGATCCTTCTACAACAAATTTATGAAATTTTATGAAATACAAATTTATTTAATGAAAATACATGAAATAATATATTTATATAAATAGTAAAAATATCTAATGGATTATATTGATCACAAGCCACTTGAAGGGGGTAACCTCCTTTGAGCAAGCTCAATACAATAAATTTGTGGATGCCTTTATTAGCCTCAACACTTACTTATATACTAAGTCTAATCTAAGCAACTATTACTTCTCATCAATGTAGAATAAAACAAAATGATCATGGGATGAATTACAAAACATATGCATCCATAACAAATAATATACTAACAAAGTAAAAAGAAGGGGTAACATGCATTCCTAACAATAAACAATGTTATAAAGTGTGTAAAATAAGTAATTATTTATGATGAACACATAAATGTGTCCATACTTCCTCACTTGTAGTAGTACCTAAAGGATGGATCACATATAGACTCGAATAATGGTGCACATAAATTGTGTTGTGTGTAAAGGAATTTGGGTAGAATTATAACATTATAACAATGGATAAAGGTATCATCCATTTGTAATAGGTGTCAAGGTTAGGATCATGTAAAGGCCTAAAGATTAATGCATGCGGACTTGAAAATAATAAAGGTAATTATGTGGATAGCTATCAAAGGCTAAAATATGATCCCTTGAATCATGGGTGCACAAGTATAGCTTAAGTGCATGAAGGAAATTTGGTTCGCTAAAAAATATTCTAGCAAAAATCTAAGGAAAATTGACCGTTGAATTCAATATTCTTAGGAATGGACATAAAGGACATGTGTTTCTCATCTAAAGCTTGAGTGGAAAGAATGTTATATACATCCAAAATTCACTGCTCCATCACTCACTACTAATTCCATCCTTATTCTATAGTACTTTTGCTTATTAATTGCTTTTATACCATTATCCATAATTTATTCTAATGCCCTCTTCTACACCATCCTAAAATTTACTCCACATTTCCTACATCAAAATAACCTTATAACATATCTTACATCAATTAATATTCTTATTAACACTCCACTTAACACTAATTCTCACTTACATAATATTTTAGGCATGTCAAATTCCTTTCCAACTACCTCCACCTACCTCTATCGTGTCTTTTACAAATACTCACTCTAATCACTCTCTAATAATCATTAACTGATCCTAATGGGTTATAGAAAGCTCTAAGATTCCTAGAGCCACTCAACAAGCTTCCTCTAGAATTATCTAGTAATTTTTAATTCTTATAAAATTCTTCCACCATAGATATTCATCCTTCATGGATGAAATATAGTCATTGATTCACTCCATCAACTTATATATAATCAACTACACTCCCATTCAAAATAATGAGTCTATGAATATTGCCACCACCTTTTCACTATCAATTATCAAGCCATTATCAATCATCCATTGTTGTAATTTTAAGCACTGAAAGAGTAATCCAAAATCCATAATCAAACATCAAGCAACTCTAAGTCACTTTGAGCTCATCTAAAATTTTCAAAGGAGAAATATTCATTTGTTATTGAGGTATAAACTTGTTTGTGCTTCAATTATATTTGCATGTGAATCCCATTCTTCCTTTGACAATTTTTAAGGTCTTGTTTATATTGGATTAGATTAGGAATTGTGAGTTTGTTCATTGTTCTTAGCATAAAAATTCTATATCCAATTTTATACACACATTTTTTACAACCACAGTGAGAGTAATTCCTTAACTTTTGCTTGTGAAGGTTTTAGTGTGCTCTACCAAGCTTGCAGGTTCCTTGAAATTAATATTTGGTGTCCAAAAACTCTAAAATTTCATTATTACATCTTGATTTTTCCCTAAAAATTATAACCTTTGAATCTATGGATTATTATGGTTATTATTTGATTGTTATTGCTTTGATTTGAGCTATATGACATATACTAGTTATGAGAAAATGATATGCTAATTATTTTACATAATGGATTGATTATGTGACAATTGTACTTTCTTATTTCTATACATTGTGGATATATATTTTTTAGTTATGCATCATTAGTTTTTGATATACATAATGAATTGGACTAACTACCTACTTGTCACAAGGTGGATGCATAATGATTCTTGAATTAATTTTTTTAAGAATAATTGGTGTTTTATTCCTAATTTAGTTAAAGGGTTTGGATTGATAAATCAGTAAATAATATGTAGAAAATAAGCTTCTGATTTATGAAATTTATTAGTATTTAGAGATTTTCTAAAAATAGTAATAAGGAGAAAATAAGACTTAGCTTAAACTATGCTGATCTAACTGAGACAAGATTTGATATTCACTATGCAACCTAAGACACTATCACAAATAAGATTTTGAATTTCATTTTCTAATTAGACAGTAGCATCGAAAGTAGATAGGAGTGGCATTGGTATTGTAGTCCTTGTTTAGTGTTGTTATCTAAAGATCTTAGCTTTTTGGGTTTTGTTTGGTAGGTCTGTGTGACCCTGTCTCTAAAGTTTCAGTAGCTAGAAGTTTGTAGAGCTCCTTGTAGAGAAAATTATTTCTTCAAACCCTATCTTCCATTATGCTTTGACAAATTTTGAGCAAGAGGGGTGGGTTTAGTGTGTGTAATATTCACTAGACGTGGATCCACACCCCTTGTGTGGGCACATTACCTACATACCAATACTCTGAAGAGGGATCAAACCATATGTAGTTCTCCTTTTAAATGTGCTTGTTGTAATTATGATATGAAAATGCAAGTAAATGCTAAACTAGGTGTGCTTGAGATGATTAGGGACTAATGTAAGGTTTTGAATAAGTTGGAAATAGTATTGGATGGTTGTACGCAGAGAATAGGCAAATGTGCTTGAGTAGTCTTGATTATATTCTTGTTTGCTTTGTGATATTTTCCAACCCCTTCCAAATGATATTTGAATGGTATTTTATAAGGATCTATTGGTCATGGGTTAAATGCAATCATGCTAGGCTGACATAATGAAAAAGAGATTCAAGAAAAAATGGTCATTTTGGCTCGAAAGGTGATTAGATAGGAGCACTAAAAAAGAGATAACCTAGGTTTTAGAACTATAGTCCAACCTGGGCACTATTGTCCTAGAGATTTAGGACTTGGGCGAATGGAAAGAGCATGGAAAATGGGTCCTAATTAAGATGGAAGGAGGTCTTGAAAGCCTATAAATGATTGAGAATCAGTGAAAAGAAGCCTAAGAGGGTTAGGAGAGCAAGTAAAAGGGACCTATGGGTTGGGTGTCATTATCCATGCTCAAGTCACCAATTTTACATTTTTATATAACTTCATTTACCCTTCTTTTCTTTTAGTGATGAAGCAAAGAAAAATACTAGGTTAAAGAAAAAATAGAAAGTGTACCTAAACTTACCTGTAAAGGTGAAGTTCATGAAACTGTGTGATGTTAGGTGTGTATAGAGAGATCACATTGTGAAGTGCAAATCTACAAGAGAAAATAAAGAGTAGATCAATTCTTACTAGATATGCTATATCTAAAATAAGAATATACAAATTTGGGTAAAAGATAAAGAGGAATAGAAAGGAATGAATACACCTCATGGGGTATGCAAATCAATACAAAACCTATTGTGATGATGAGTAATGTTAAGTAATTTTGGATGATGTTGTACCAAAAATAATATTGTGAATAGAGCTAAGTGCTTAATTCCTCAAGAGTGGCTCAAGAATGCAAAGGCTAGCCCTTTAGATCCATCATCACTCATTAAGTGAAGCTAGGTGGTCATGCGTGTGTTGATAGATGTTTAGACTATGTGCCCAATCCCTATGAATAGGTGGCTCAAGAATACAAAAGCTAGCTTGAATTTTGGCTCCATTACTACCCTATGAAGTGAAGTAGAAGTGATACCGTTATGAAATGTATGTCGTATGAGATGGCTCCTGAAACTTATGAATGTAATTTGATCTGACAATATTGGTGTGGATATTCGAATTTATGCTAGAAACTAGGCTACTCTTGGCCACTCTAAAAGATGGAAATTAGGCTTTGTATGGAAGCCACTCCAAAATTTAGAATCTAGCTTATGTGAAAACCACTTAGGAACTCAGGAATGTGGAGGGTAGACTTGTATGGAAGCCACTCTAAAATGATTCCAACCACCTACAGATGGAATAAGACACATGACTAATGAGAATTCCTAGGTAATACTAAAATCAAAAAGAAAAGAAAACAAATGTGCTACACACATTATCCCTAATAACTAGTGTCTAAACATGGATTCTGATCTAGAAGTTATACCAACTACCATATCCAAAATTGGAAGTGAGAGCCATCATACTATGCATGATTCCCCCTATATATGGATTCTATAAGCAAAAGTGTACTAAAAACTACTAATTCTGAATTGGTCTGAATGTGCAAAACTATAGCTAAACTTACTTTTTTGCCTGCTTCTAAAAATTCTAGTTGTTTTACTATTTAGATAAGAGTGCCAAAAATAGGACACCCTAGTGTCTAGTGTTGTTGTCCATATTTGGTGCTATTATCCTTTACTAAAATTGAAAATTGTGCTAGAATCATCACTATTTTTTTGATCTATTTTGCCTAGTTTGACTTTTGATTGCTATTTTAATTTGTTTTGGAAGCTAGATTTTTTGGTTGATAGGAGCTCTGATCTCTATGACAAAACCCTTGTTTGTTTCTCTCTCTTTTGAGGGTAAAAATAGAGACTCTGAAATGACTACCCTCAGAAGAAAGAGCCCTACAAGTGTGTTATGCTACAAAATATATGATATAGCAATGATAATTGATAAGATATCTCAAGATATAACATGGTTTTTAGTGAGAGATTGTTAGATCAATAGGGGTATATGCCTATATAGATATAAAAATGTAAAAGCATGTGCAATGTACTTAACTGGAAATGATAGTCTAGTTAATTATTAGTTGTTAGTTGGAGGGATGGAACATGGTGTCCATTATGGCATCCAAGAAAGAAAGATTAATGAATGATATGGATCATGCCATTGAAAATAATGAAAAGAAAATAAGCAACAAGGATACAAGGCAAGAAACAAGAAGCATACAAGAGTGACCATGGGGCCAAGCAAACAAGGGATATGGGCACATGTCACTCAAACTAGAAAGTAAGCATACAAGGCATGTTCAATTGCCAAATACACGTGCAATTGAAACAAGTAAGTTGACCTGAAATGTATAATCACATAGAAGATTACAGGCAAAGGACATTGGCAAATGTCCAAAGGCACACACATGAATAGAAGTAAAAGACATTAATAAATGTCCTAAGATACATATAAAAAATAAGTAAGAACTGGGAATCCAATCACATCAAGATATGCTAAGCAAGAAGATAAAGCATGTAAATATTGGAAAATAATATAATCACATATAACTAATCAAAGAAAGAAGTGAATGTATGCAAGACATGTTAGTAAGACTACGTATATGCTAAGAAATACACAAGTGTTATATACTAGTGAGTGTCAATAGAGTAATCTATGTAATCTAGTGAATAATGTACATCAACATGATAACTAGAGTGTGTAGTGTATAAATGACATAACCTAGATGGTGTAGTCATGTAGAAGATGCCCCAAATGGGTATGTTTATCGATGTAAGTCTCGATGTAAAATTAGGATACCCCCTCAATAGGTAGAGTAAAGAAATCAAAGAGTTGGATGTCACTACACACACTCAAATAAGATCAAGTGAAGCATGGTAATGTAGATAAATTGACAAATAATAACATAGAACAACAAATGTAAGTTTAACATAGTAGTAGTGTTGTAAAACATGGAGGATGCATACAACCAAGATGTTTTTGGATTTTTGACATATTTGAATTTTTTTCAGATTTTGATATGTTATATTGTTTTTGTATTTTTGACATTTTGAGATATGTACAATCATTCGTAGGAAGATTATAAACAATTAAGTAAAGGAAACTATGTATAAGCAATTATTAGGAGATTATGTACAAGAAATTGAAAAGGTGTTATGTACATGTAAGTGATAAGAAATGATACTAAATGATGAGTCTCAAATGAGACTCCCTATCATGGTGTCTTATATCTAAGAGAGGGATCATGTATAATTATGAAGCATGAGGTAATGGCTACAAATATGATTCTAAATATTCAGATTCATTATCAGTATCTTAGAAATCATAACCTGTATTGTTACACTCATGATTATCATCTTGATTTTGAACCAATGGAATGCTGTTGATTTTTGTTGTATCTGGATCTTTTCCTTTGATGAACTGTGTTTGTGAATGATTTGTTGTATGATGTTCAATAAATCCCAAATGTTGGTGACAAACATTATCAATTTCTAGAATAGGAGTAGTGATGCCTTGAGCCTGCTTGCCCAAACCTTGACCTTGATAATCAAACTATTATAGATATTTTTGACCAAACCCATACTGCTTTGAAAGTTGAGCCTCATTTTGGAGAGGTAGAGTTGCATCTTTTTCATGCTTTACCTATGCTTGTGGTAGTGTTTCTTGCTCTAATTTTACTTTTTGATCCTTTTATTGTTCTAAGTTATGCTTTTGTAACCACTTTTGTATTGTTTCTAAATTTGACACTTTGTGAATGTGTTCTTGTATCACTTTGGATTGATTAACTAATTTAAATTGTATAGGGTCCTCATTAAAAATTATATGTTATATATGTTTGATCACTGCCAAACATGAATTTGTGTGATGCCCATGCATTATATGATATGCACAATTATATCTAGATCTTCTCACTAGATGTAGAGGAGGTAGTTTGATCAACTTAGATTTCAGCATTTCCCTTAGTACCTCACTTGAAATCTTATTTAATCTTTGAATGATTTTTGAATCACTAGTTGTAAAGTTACTTTGTTGTGATTTCTTGTTTTGATATGTAACACTGCTTGCAATCAATTGACTAGGTGAAGGTGCATATACATGATTGACACTAGGGTGCCTTTGAGGTTTTTGTATTATAATCTGAGTTTTCAATGTTGTGATATTTTCACGTAATAACTAATTCTGTGTTTGTAAATTTGAAATTAACTTGTTTATACTGGTGATTTGATCCCTTAGAGTCTTACAAGTGCAATCCCTAGTTGCTTTCGATTGAACATGTAAACACATATGTTGAAGAGGCTTTGAAGAAGCTATAGGCTGAATGTATGCATTAGGAATATTAGTATGGGCTACCTCACCTTTTGGAGGGGTGATAACATGGACCTGGTTAGAGGGAAAGTATCTATCACCCTCTTGGGGGAGAGGAGGAGAAGGAAGATACTCAAAAGTATCCAAATAGTTAGATACATCTAGGTAAAAACCATGTATATGAGATGTAATTTGTATAGTAATATAATTATAAAGAACATTCCACATGAGAGATAACAAACAAGGGATAAAGAGCATGAAATTGTGCATTAATTCATGAAGAGCTTTGACTTGTAACATAATATTTCTAACATGTTTAGCAAAATAGAGTTAGAAATTATGTTGCATGAGAGAGAGTATATGCAAAAGAAATATTGAAATCTTGTGCATTTTTAGCAAGAAATTTTGTAATATCATCGCTTATTATGAAAATTAAGCATGAAAGGGAAATAATTAAGCTTTGCATTAACATATGGTGAACATCTCATTCATGTACATGATAAGACCGAGTATGGTTTCCTTATTATTTTCAAGAAATGCAAGAAATATGTGTAAATACATGAGATCCATTTTGTGTTGTTATGTACAATCTAAGTTTAGCTATAAGGTGATACCTCAAAAGCAAATAGGACCTAGTATATGCAACTAGGGTTTGAATGAAATTATTTTAAAAAAAACTATGAAATTTTAGAATTTAAAGTGAATTTTTGAGTTAGATATGCAAGTAAAAAATCATGAATTTATTAGAAATTTTATGATTTAGAGAGACCTAGTATATGCAACTAGGGTTTTGAAAAATAAATATTTTTAAAAATTACTTTTAAATTTTGAAATTTGAGGTGAATTTTTTATTTTAATATGCTATTAAAAATTTAAGAAATTATTGAAAAATTACTAGGAAAATATCGAGACCTAGTATGGACAACTAGGGTTTGAAAGAAAATTATTTTGAAATTACTACGAGATTTTAAAATTTAATGTTAATTTTTTATTTTATTATGCAGGTAAAAAATTAGAAAAATATATGAAAATCAATATAAAATTTATCCTAGGGTTTCTAGGGTTTTTTTATGCTCAAATAAAGTAAGTCAGGTTCACTAAATGATTTAACAATTTTGAGAATAATTGGTGTTTTATTCTTAATTTAGTTAAATGGTCTTGATTGATAAATTAGGAAATACTATGTACTAAATAAGCTTCTAATTTGTGAAATTTATTTGTAATTAAAGATTTTCTAAAAATAGTAATAAGAGGGAGAAAATAAGACTTAGCTTAAACTGTGTTGATCCGACTGAGACAAGATTTGATATTCACTATGCAGACCTAGGACACTATCACAAATAAGATTTTGAATTTTATTTTTTGATTGGATAAGAGCATCGAAAGTGGATATTAGTGGCACCAACACTATATTACTTATCTAGTGGTGTTGTCTTGAGGATTTGAGCTTTTTAGGTTTTATTCAATAGGTTTGTGTGACCCTCTGTCTGAAGTTTTGGTAGTTGGAAGTCTGTAAATCTCCATGTAGAGAAAATTCTTTCTTCAAACCCTATATTCTATTGTGCTTTGACTAATTTTGAGCAAGAGGAAATTTTAGTGTGTGTAAGATTCACTAAACGTGGATCCACACCCCTTGTGTGGGCACACTGCCTACATACCAATACTCCAAAGAGGGATCAAACCATATGTAATTCTCTCTTTGAATGTACTTGATGCAATTGTGATATGAGAATGTAAATAAATGCTAAACTAGGTTTGTTTGAGATGATTAGGGACTGGTGTAAGGACTTAAATAAACTAGAAATAGTATTGAATGGCTGTATGTAGAGAATAGGGAAATGTGCTTGAGTAGTCTTACTTGTATTCTTGCTTATTTTGTGATATTTTCCAACCCCTTCCAAATGATATTTGAATGGGCTTATATAAGGATCTTTTGGTCTTAGGTTAAATGCAGCCATGCTAAGATGACATAATGAAATAGAGGATTCAAGGAAAAATGGTCATTTTGTCTCAAAAGGTGATTGGACAGGAGCACAAGAAAGGGGACACCCTAGGTTCTAGTGTTGTAGTCCAACCTAGGCACTATTGTCCTAGAGGTTTAAGACCTATAGGGATGGAAAGAACATGTAAAATGGGTCCCAACTAATCTAGAATGAGGTATTGAAAGCCTACGGATGACTGGGAATCAGTGAAAAGAAGCCTAAGAGGGTTAGGAGAGTAAGCAAGAGGGACATATGGGTTGGGTATCATTAGCCATGCTCAAGTCACCATTTTTTCATTTTTATATGACAACAATTATACCCTTAGAGCTTGATGGAGGGAGAGCATCATCATAGAGGATGGCAGAGATGGGATGATTTGAGTATGACATAAGAACTGCTAGTAACCCAACACACACACCACAATAAAATAACTTGTTTGATTCTTGTATGACTTAAGTAGTTGGTATAGTTTTGAGTTATTAAATATTTTTGCAGTGATTATATTTTAGTTTATGCATTGAAATGATTTATTTCATTATTCTACAGCCTACAATTAGATTCATATAATAATTGCTCTATGATTTCTATGATTATTGTGTTGGAGAGATATTATTACTTAATAATTTAGTAATATTTATGAATTAATGTATATTTTTAAAGGATAATAGAAGACATTGAGACAAGTGCATATATTTATGCATATAATGTTATTATATAATCATGTAGTTGATATAGACATAATTCAGGTTGCCTAAAAGAATGGTAGGTCAAAATGACATTTGATAAATATTATTTGGTGTCTTTACTTACAAGATTTTTTAATAACTATAGAAAATCCATATACTCTAGTATTTTAATAAAATAATTATTTTGAAATAATTGGATTATTATTTGGTTTGAATATCTTTTAAATATATAATTATCTTTTTGTGATTAAGTTAAAAAGAAATTTAAATATCTTATATACTAACTTGATAGTTAAGGTTTAATGCATGGTTTATTTGAAAACTAAAAGTCTAAAACTATCATTTTAAAGACTAAAATAAAAGTGAACTTAAACAAAAAAAAATAACTTGGATTTGAACAAGGATAAGTCAATGCATGAAATGAGAAATAAAATGAAACTCTATTTACAATATTTTGAAGTGCATGAAATAAAGGTACGACAAAGTACATGAAAAGAAAAATTAATGAACTCAATATTAAATCACCAGATTTTTGGAAATTGAAAAGAAAAACATCTATTTGGAAATAAAGATAATAAAATCTTAAAATAGAATAGGGTGATGGCCATGGAAGTTTTAGATAGAAAGAGAAATTAATAAAATGGAGAGATCGACACAGTGAAGAGGGGAGCAAAAGTTGAAAAGAAGGTAGAAAGACAAAGAATTAAAGGAGGGAGATACGACGACACTTTGAAGAGAGAAAAAAAATTAAAGGAGGGAGATATAGTGATTCTTTCAGGAAGAGAATCGATTGGAAAGGAAGAGAAAGCAATTGGCAAAGAGCAAAAAGACATTGTTTGAGCTGAGGAGAAAAATAGCAATGAAAGACATTAAGGGAGATACACAACAAAACGGAAAGGAAGGTTCAGTTTTAAGATTCTTATTTATATATAATGTTGAATGCTGGTTAAACCGTTAAATTAAGAGATTGAATTGTATTAGTATAAAAAAAATACAGACTTAAATAAGTATTTAGAAAATGGAATTCTTCCTTTATTTCGCACATATGCATGAATATATACAAGCCAAATTATGTAAATACACAGCCTGGGAATAGAAATGAATTAAATATTTTTTATATGAACAAAGATCTGCATAACCATTGATTCAATGCCTGTATAATAACATATTGGTATTTAATCCTACATAATAGGAAGTAGATGGCATAATTTATATGTATTAAATTTGTCTTTAGTTCAGTATAATTAATATACAGATCCTATGTTTGTATAATTGTATACATATTAGCTTATAATCCATACTAGCTTACATATGATTTTAAGTATACAAACTTAGCGCTTTTATAAAATAATGTTGGTTGAATAGTATTTGAAGAGAAAATAGCTGACGCTCCATATTCTCCATTAGGGAAAGAAACAAGAAATGTTTGAAGGAAACTACGTTTCCTCTTTTCTACAGATCAAACTTTGTTGTGGAACTTTATTATTGCCTTGGATTTCCATATTTTGTTGAACTCGAGTATATTTTTGTAAAAACATGTATCTTGCCCAATGTCTAATTAAACCAGATATGATTTTTTTTAGTTTTCAGTATGATAGGCTAAGCAAAAATTACCCAACTGTAAACAAGTCATAAATTTTTGAGATAAGTTAACTACTTAGGAAGTTAAATGAATATATATATATATATATATATATATATATATATATATATATATATATATATAAAACTGGTACTTTTAAAAACTGAGTGTTTAATATAGTAATTCAATTGATGAGGTTTTCTTATATAAACTGGTAAAGGGGATTCATTATTTTACTAGAGATATAAAATTTATGGAATAGTAAACCCAATTACAAAATTGGAAACTATTATATTAAGTATAATAATATACAACTTGTCTTAAGTTAAAAGTCATGAATTACAAAATGATGTAAAGATGGATGTATTATTGTGTAAAGTTAGCTATGCTATATACATATGCTTGTGATTATAAATTCAATGTTTTCTTGTGATGTTTATATATTTATGAACATGATATGATTCATGCCCGGATGGTGTGATTTTTGAATAGAAATAGGATATATTCTTTATATTGAAATATCTTAAAGTGTGAAATTGATTTATTGCATTTGATGGATAAAATGCATAGTTTTGATTATTTCCAGTACTTGGCAAAGTTTGCATGTATGTTAAAAGGAATAATTTATTTTAATTATTGGTTTATATATTATGTTATAAGTAGTCTTACATTGATAATATCAAACAAATAGTGAAACAGACTTCACTAGCTTAGTTGGCATCATGAATGCAAGATGAAGATAATCTTATCAAGTGGTGTGTATGAAATTGACTGATCCATGAGATCATATATTATTTGAATACTTTAGAAAAATTAATATTAGATTGATATTGTCATTTTATATGTTTGATGCATATTTGTATGCTATCATGTTAGAATGTATTTTCTTTATGATACACATCATGTAGTAGAAATATTACAGTACACAAGGTACTGGCATGTCTCTCTAAATTCTTGCACCATTGCTATCTACCTATCTATTAAGGGAGGTCCATTCCATAATAGGAGATTGTGCATGGGATTGATGATCTATGGTTGGTGTGGAAAAGTGCTTGAATGATACTCTCCCACCCCACTTTAGTACTTACTTGGAGACTGTAGAGTAATTTCCTACTCTACGTCGTATTTAATTTATTTTTTGGTTCGAGCACTGTAATTTTGGTTCCTGAGCATCCTTAGATGTTGTGGTAGAATTTTGAAGCAGAGGGCCGGTTCGTTTTGACTAAGTGTCAAAGTGCAGCGGAAGCTACCAAGTGTCGCCCTCCGGTAGTGGATCCCTTTTTCCCCTATTATGTTTCCTTCATTTCATTTTGCCCAAGTATCAAATTCAAGTGGAAGTCACCATGTGTTGATTTCTGGGAGACGAAGATGGACAGTTGGCATCCTCCGAATGCCCTTTTATAACTTTTGGGAAAGCCACAGAATGTGCCACATACCTAATAATGGCTAAGCAGAACACACCACACGCCACCATCCGTGTCTCATAAGGGCACCCACATTTTCTTTTTGATAAAGACTTTCAACAAGCTAAGTAGCAGAGAGAGTGAAAAGTGCTAGGTGGTAGTTGCGAAGGCCCTGAACTACCTTTTGAAGAAGCAGCGAAAGCCAACACGTGTTGTCATCTGAGAGACTTTGGTCCAACGCTTTCATTCAACGCATAAAGGCATCATTTCATTTTTGCTTAAGTATTGAGTGCAGTAGAGGCTGCCAAGTGTCACTCCCCGAGTCCCTCTCTACTCCATCCCCAAAAAAGTGGAAAGCCCCACTACCCCCAGAAGGAGGAGCGAAAGATGCCACATATCTTCCCAGGAGCAGTAGAGGTCACCACTTGTCAACCTCTGAGAAAGCATCTTGAGCCTAATTGTCGAAATAAAGATTATGGTGGGTCCCAGATGATATTTCAAAAGACCGAAGAAGCGCTAAGTGTCAAAAAGTGAAGACTGCCACGTGCATCCATCCTTTCTTAAATGGTTGCCTGAGTAAGGAATGCAGTGAGTTTTATTTTGATAAAACTGCAAAGTATCGAGAAAGCGAAAGCAGCCAAGTGTCATCCTCTGGTGTCTTCGAGACAAAAGGAGAGAGAATTCATAAATTGACTAAGTGTCATCTTCTGTTTCAATAAAATAGAGTGCCCGTCTACCCATTACAATGAAAATGGAGGGAAATTTAGTGAGAGTTATTCCTGGTAGATAGAATAGTGCATTGGGTAGATTTTTTGGGCTTGCAAGTATTGAAGAAGCTGTCTGTTTGTCCCCTAATAGCAGAAGTAGAGTAGACAGTTGAGCAGCCAAACAGGTGATGGAATGAGGAATTTCAGGTGCAAAGAGAAGTACTAGACACGAATCGCCATGCCGCAGTCAGGGCAGTTCTTGATAAGACCAAGATGCATCCAAGGCATTGAATGCACCATCTGTTTTGTCCCCCACGAGTGAAGGATAGAGTGGAATTATGTGGGAAAGAAAGTGATGTAAGGAGGCATCCAAAGTTATATAAGAAGAATTGTAAAATCAGAAGAAAGGGGGGGAATTCTGTAGTTTTCAGACTTTCTATAATTTTGACCAGTAATATCATTTGCTCTTGTCTTAATTTTCTTAAGTTATAAAGTTGATATAATCATGCATGTTTTTGTGCCCTTTATGTGGCTAAATGAATTAAGGAAATTTAAGCTCCATGCCTTGGTTGGTGTTATTTGTGTCATTTGCAAAGTAGTCTATTTTGTAGATTTTTTTGTAGTTGTGATTCAGAATGTCATTTGCTTTTGTCTCATTTTCTTGAATCGGAAGGTTTACATAATTGTATGTGACTTCTATGCCTCTTATGTGATTGGAAGATTCTATTAGGAAGATTGAACACTGTGCCTTTGTCGACATTCTCTGTGTCTCAGTGAAAGACTTCCCTGTTGTAAGCCTTTGTTTCTATTATTTCAACCTTTTACATTGATCATGCACTTGTCTGCTCTTAAATGTAATTGAATCCTATAATAGTCTCACTGCACATTGGTTAGGATTAGGATTACACTCAGGCGCATCGCCATAGTTAGGTTTTAATTCCTACATTTTTGCATTTTTGTTTAGTTTCCTATCCCTTTTCTCCAGTACCTAATATTAAAGAAGAGACCAGCTTCTCTAAAACCTGGAGGTTGTTTCAAGTCACATCGTCCCATAGCTTGAAACTTCCCATTGTTGATTGGTTAAGATCAAACGCAATTTTACGCCATCAACAGTTTCTGGCATGCCCGGTGGGACCAATCTTTCAAGGAGTTAAAGAATTTTGGTGTATTCTTCAGCCAATCAGCCTTTGGAGGTTTTATTGACAGCAACAATGACTCTGAGTCATCAGCCAATCAAGTAGTATCATCAAAAATCCCTTTTAGTATGTATAATTTTGTTACTCATAGCTATGAGTCTTATTCCCCTTCAAATATGTATAATCAAGAACAAGCTTCTCCTGGAGTTATGTCAAGTAATGAGGATGCACATGATCACAAGTTATACCAGTTTTATGCCCAGCCTAATCTCACTTTCACCTTCAAGAAAGCATTGCTAGGATTTAAAAAATATGTGTTAGAGCTTGACAGTAGAAGGGCATATGGCCAAGAAATTCCTTGTCATGTCATCTATCAAGTAAGGGACGCAATAGACCTGATTAAAAGTGAGTGGGATCCCATTGAAAGGGAAAATTGGCAAGAGCTTACATATGAGATGTTAGAGGTGTGTGGATTGATTGAATTCCTATAAGAGAGGCTAAGCGTTCATGAGGACCAGCCTTACCAAGTCTATCAACTCACACATTCATATGCCGCCCCTGTTCATGAGCAAGGTCAAAATCACTTGCCCAATAATGCAGAATCTATGACAGTAGTAAGGGAAGAAGACTCCAAGCCCTTACTTTCCCCTCAAGTCCCTTCCACCCTTACTCAAGAGGCTTCCTATTTTCCATCATAGCCTTCTTCTTCATCCTTTGTTAAAGAAGAATATATTTTGAAGGAAGCAGCCAAGTATGCAGAGGAATATGCTCAATTCATTACTAGTCAAGAGGATTCCATAAGAACAGATGAGGAGGAAATCATCATAGATTCCCCCTTTGATGAACAAGAGGATGAGTCACAAGCTTGTGTCTTAACCTCTGATGAGGAAGAGATCATTTCTGACTTCTTTCTCACTTTGCAAGAGGATATGGAGGAGTATGAAAACTCCCTTGACCAAGTCATTCAGACAGATGACATTATTCTTCAAGAAAGCCATGAATTGGCCGAATATGGAGAAGATAACCTTGAGGCTCAGCTGAGTATGCCGAAGGAATACCAGCTTTCAGATTTATCCTTTCAAGAGGATGAAGTCATCAAGGAGCATGATGATGAAATAAGGCTAGAATTTGAGGGAGATAAGTCGAAAGAGAATGGATATCAAAAGGCATAGGGTGAAGAACCAATAGCCAATGATTTCTTGATGACACACAACAACATAAAGAACTAGTATTCGATGGGCTTCCAAGGACAAGAAGAGTTCATGGGTATCAAACACATGCTTTGCTCAGACTCGTTCGAGTGTAGGCAAATTTGTGTGGCTAGCGCAAAGGACATTTCATCAATGATATATCTATTGCAATCACCGGTATGGCAACACAAGTTGGTTTGTCATAAAGAAGACATTGGAAAGTTCATTTTTGATTTCGGAGGGAAATAAGGATATTCAATTAATGTAGTTAGGTAGTTTCCCATTGTTTTGTTTTTGTTTTTGCTTTCTTGCTTTCTTTTAAAATAAGCACTTTAAATGCAGAGTTCGTGTCTTAGAAGTTTTATTCTTTAAATTTTTCCACAATAAATGCTTCCCCAAATCTTTTGAGATCTCCAAGGTACCTTACACCGCATAATGTGTCCACCTCATTGTTTCCCAAAGATTGAGTAGGATTTGCTAACGGCCACCTAAAATTAATGCTATTTGGGACTTGATGGGCCCATAAATACCCCCTTAGCAAATTTTAAAGTTTAAAACTCTCAAGCATTCCTGTGAACATCCTTGCTCATTGTGATTATTAATGCTTAAGAAAGTTTGCTTTAGCGAGCGTGTTTTCATCTTTTGCAAGGCTCATATACCAAGTATTATACAAGAGATTTAGAGATGGCAGGAGCATCATCATCATAGTAAGGAATGGGGGTGCCTGGATACCTCAATAATTACTAGCTAGAAAATCATACGCTGCAGCTCCCATGCAACCACCAAGAAGTTACCCAAGAACAAAAGCCCTGGGAGTTGGTCAAACTAGTGACCCATCAAGGGTAAAATACTATGCAGATGGAATCGTGGACCCGATTCTATAAAGAGCCAGTGGCAAGAACCTCAGAGAAGGGGCACACCAAAGGTGCCTACAAAGAGCCAGAGCAAGACAATATGAGACATTTGAGATGAGGATATGGACCTCACAACTGGCTCAATTCATTGTCCCAACTATGCACCCATGCCCTGATATAATTGAATTATGTGCGGACTTGCTCAACCCACAATCTTGCTCCATATAACAAGGCCCCTTCATGCTGTAGGTCACCCCTCAAGCGATCAGAGACATGATTTCCCTACCATATGATGGTACCGCCACCTTCACCACCATTGATAGGATGTAAAGGATGTGGGCAAACATC
Source organism: Torreya grandis (assembly GCA_037957365.1). NCBI lineage: Eukaryota > Viridiplantae > Streptophyta > Pinopsida > Cupressales > Taxaceae > Torreya > Torreya grandis. The sequence goes on along the minus strand of JARHVA010000166.1, from coordinate 2,377,747 downwards.
AACACTTAGACCAGGTTTTTGAGGTCAGAGTTACAAATGGTTGATGGTGATACCATGGTGCCCACGCTCCCTACTTTAAGAACTTAGTTCGCACCTGCCAGCCAAGATGCATTGTCAATGATGGCTCTCATTTTCGGCATGAAGGATGACATGGTTGTATATGCTGAGCAAATGGCCATCCTCTTCAGTTTAAAAATAGTTGATAAGATGCAAGAATACCATTTGGACTTCTTTGAGCACATCGTCTTCTCCATGGTCGAGCAGTTAACCCAATTCTAGGCAAAAGGGATATTTAGGTATTCCTCCTTCTTGTTCCATCTAATATTACACCAGAACCCTGACCTCTTCTCCCAATTTATGAGCCTGAACCTATATGACCCAGCCTTTGATCCCCAAAGAACTATACTTGTGTCTGCATGGACACATGTTTTATCAAAAACCAGCTACACATATGATTTTTGGGAGATGTTCATCACCCCTGTTCTCCATTGCCTTAGCCCCAAGCCTGTTATAAACAGGTTATTCCCAAGTGTCACGAACCTCCTGGTCAGTTTCCCAATCCCATGTGATTTCTATTTAGGGGCCCATCACACAATCATCAGGGTCCATGGATTTTGTGGGGAGCCAGTATTGCTACCAAAGGTTTTAACTCTTCAGTTAGAATTCTTGGAAATCACCAGGTAGGTGTCGGTGGTCGATAATGAATATGGCTTCGAGAAGAAGAAGAGGAAGATGTACAATCTTCTGTGGATGGTAGGCAATGTAAGCCTAGAAGCCAAAGAAGCTGAGACTATACTGTTGAGGAAGCTAGCCTTCTTGGGATTCCTATTGGTCGAGGACAAGTGGGGTTGTGACCCAGTAGAATATATAGCCTCTGTGGTGAGGACAAATATAATTGGAGCCAGGATTATGCATGAAAGTCACCCCTTTTAGGAAACCAGGAAAAATCCTGTGGAAGACACCCCTGGTCTCTATGTGGAGCTAACAAATTTTCCCATGCCCTAGAATAGGCCATGGGAGACCTTCTATGAAAAATAGAGGGATTATGATCCTAAAGTCAGGATGACCTCTAGTTTGAGAAGAACGCTGAGGAACAAAGGATGGGATGCAAAAAAAATTGAGGCCTATTGGAGATATAGGCAAGAAATTTCCCAGACCACCCATGCTTTCAGAGGCATGGACTCAGATGAAAGGTGGGAAGAAATTTTGGATGAATGGCATCCATCCCCTATTTCTATCCCAAAAACAAGCCAAACACTGGCACTTGGGGTGGATCAAGTAGCTAGAGTAGGACCAAGTTGGCAATTACAGACTTCAGAACAAGCTGTAACTACCACAAAACAACAAAGGAGTGTGGTGTCTTCACCACCACAAGCCTCCCCGTCATCAGGAGTGATGGAAGTCCCCAGTTCCCCACATGCGCCACTGGCAACAATAGAGGTAGAAGGGGGACAAATGTAGCTGGAGGTAGAGACACCTAGAAAAATAAGAAGGTTGTAGTTTCAATTAGATCTAGAGGAGGAAGAGGAGCCTTCATAACACCTAGTGCAGAGCACTGCAACTTCCCCAAAAGTAAGTATTCCTCCCCCTTCTCCTTCTCAACCTATTCCTCACCCTACTAGCATGATGCCTCCACCTAGTCAGATGACACCTCCTACCACTACTGCCATCCCAATTTTGCAAGCCACCCCCTCATTAGTGCCTCAGGCCCTAACATTACCCCAGTTCTCTCCCTCTGTTCCCAAAAAGATGCCCCTACAACTCACTCCTAGCCAACCAATGGCTCTCCAATACGGCCTACCACAAGGGTTTCCTTTTGTAGGGCGACATATTGCATCCCCTTCCACCTAATTGACACAGACCGATGCTGTTGGGAGGGCAAGAGAAGCCCGATTGGAGAAGAAAGCACCAGTTGTTCCACATTTGAGGTCACATTTTGACCTTATCAAATAGTAGTTGATGGTGACCCATTTGTTGCCCAACGTTGCCAGGCTGAGCGAACAAATGCAACTGAAAGACTACACCATGAACACAGTGGCCATTAACATGTCCCTATTCAAGCCTCAAGATAGATTCGAGCTACTGACCGAATCCACTTCTACGGTCACAGAAGATTATTTAAAGAAATCACAGAGACTGCAGAAGATGGATGCTGATTTAGCCTAGGAGAAGGCAAACTATAGTAGTTTGGCCAAACAAATAAACATGAAAGATAAGAAGATATCTAGTCTGCAAAAATAGTTGCAAGATACTATTTCCCTCCAGACTCAATGGGCAATTCAGGCCCAAAATGATTCATTAAAGATAGAACTTGAACTTGCAAAGGATGCAGCAACATCTCTAAGACAGGAAAATGCAACATTGTAGGGAAGAGTTGAAGGACTCCAATTACAGGTTACCCAATCACAGTAAGGGCTGCTAGAAGAACAGAACAAGGCTATGACTTTTTAAGCCCAGATCCAAGCAAAGCAGTAGAGGACCACACAACTGACAATTGAGTTGGCCAATAGGCCAAGAGGTGTCAGAGTAGTGCAACTAGTAAAGGAGCTCTATGAGTCAGCGTGGGAGAGAATCTCTTCAGAGATTCTCTAGCTCAGGCCATTTTTTGCCTTCCTACTCAATGCACAACTATGTAAAAGGTTGGAAAATCTAGTACAAAACATGCTGGCCATGATCTCCAAGAAAGTCGTAAACTCCCATTCATTACTAGAGAAGCTCTACATCTCAATGGATACAACATTGGCAGCTGCGAGAATCTCAGACAGAATGGCCACTGTGAAATGGATCAACGAGGAGCTCAAATGCAATGTCGTGACCAACAGTTGTAGAAGCTGTCTCGATGTTGTGAAAGAAGGCATCAGTGAGATGAGACACCACATTGAAGATTTGGTGCAACTAAGCCTGCCTTCCCTATTTCTAGATGCAAAGATGGTCTTGATGGCTGATCAACTTCAACCATTATTTCTGGGTAAACAAAGGGATCAGATAGTTTTCCAGAGCTTGCGGGATGATTCCTCAGCCCCAGAGGTCGAAATTGTTCTGGTTCCTATTTTCTGGCTAGAATCTATGTTGAAAGCCATGGTCTAGATCCCGTAAACCTTTTTGCACAAGCATCTCATTAACTTGGATTTGGCTTTCATTGAGTTGCAGAACGAGCAAGGATTATTTGACCATGAGTGGTCTATCTTCCAAACAACCCTTTTGAAGCTGTAAATTTTGAAATTTTGATCGAGCGGGAGTCAGGTTCTTTTTTAGCAGGCTCAAAATTCCTGGTGGTCACCAATAAATGTAGAGTAATTTCCTACTCTACATCGTATTTAATTTATTTTTTGGTTTGAGCACTACAATTTTGGTTCCTGATCATCCTTGGACGTCGTTGCAAAATTTTGAAGCAGAGGGCCGGTTCATTTTGACTAAGTGTCAAAGTACAGCTAAAGTTACCAAGTGTCACCCTCCGGTAGCAGATCCCTTTTTCCCCTTTTCTGTTTCCTTCATCTCATTTTTCCCAAGTATCAAATTCAAGTGGAAGTCACCATGTGTCAATTTTTGGGAGACGAAGATGGACAGCTGGCATCCTCTGAATGCCCTTTTGTAACTTTTGGGAAGGCCGTGAAATGTGCCACATACCTAATAATGGCTAAGTATAATGCACCATGTGCTAGCATCCATGTCTCATAAGGGCACCCACATTTTATTTTTGACAAAGACTTTCAACAAGCTAAGTAGCAGAGAGAGCGAAAAGCGCCAGGTGGCAATTGCGGAGGCCCTGAACTACCTTTTGAAGAAGCAGCGAAAGCCACCATGTGTTGTCATCTGGGAGACTTTGGTCCAACACTTTCATTTAATGCATAAAGGTGTCATTTCATTTTTGCTTAAGTACTGAGTGCAGTGAAGGCTACCAAGTGTCACTCCCCAAGTCCCTCTCTACTCCATCCCCAAAAAATCAGAAAGTGCCACTACCCCCAGAAGGAGGAGCGAAAGATGTCACATATCTACCCAGGAGCAGTAGAGGTCACCACGTGTCAACCTCTGAGAAACCATCTTGAGCTTAATTACAAAAATAAAGATTGTGGTGGGTCTCAGATGATATTTCAAAGGACCAAAGAAGTGTTGAGTGTCAACAAGTGAAGACTACCACGTGCATCCATCTTTTCTTAAAAGGTTGCCTGAGTAAGGAATGCAGTGAGTTTTGTTTTGATAAAACTGCAAAGTATCAAGAAAGTGGAAGCAGCCAAGTGTCATCCTCCAGTGTCTTCGAGACAAAAGGAGAGAGAATTCATAAATTAACTAAGTGTCCTCTTCGATTTCAATAGAACAGAGTGCCCATCTACCTGTTATAATGAAAATGGAGAGAAATTCTGTGAGAGTTATTCTTGGTAGATAGAACAGTGCACCGGGTAGATTTTTTGGGCTTGAAATTATTGAAGACACCGTTTGTTTGTCCCCTAATAGTAGAGGTAGATTAGACAATTGAGTGGCCAAATAGGTGATGGAATGAGGAATTTCAAGTGTGAAGAGAAGTACTAGACACAGATCGCCACGCCGTAATCAGGGCAGTTCTTGATAAGACCAAGATGCATCTAAGGCATTGAATGTGCCATCTATTTTGTCCCCTATGAGTGAAGGATAGAGTGGAATTATGTGGGAAAGAAAGTGATGTAAGGAGGCATCCAAAGTTATATAAGAAGAATTGTAAAATCAGAAGAAAGGGGGGGAATTATGTAGTTTTCAGACTTTTTGTAATTTTGGCCAGTAATATCATTTGCTCTTGTCTTACTTTTCTTAAGTTATAAAGTTGATATAATCATGCATGTTTCTGTGCCCTTTATGTGGCTAAATGAATTAAGGAAATTTAAGCTCCATGCCTTGGTTGGTGTTATCTGTGTCATTTGCAAAGTAGTCTATTTTGTATATTTTTATGTAGTTGTGATTCATAATGTCATTTGCTTTTGTCTCATTTTCTTAAATTAGAAGGTTTACATAATTGTACGTGACTTCTACGCCTCTTATGTGATTGGAAGATTTTGTTAGGAAGATTGAACACTATGCCTTTGTTGACATTCTCTGTGTCTTAGTGAAAGACTTTCCTATTGTAAGCCTCTGTTACTGTTATTTTGACCTTTTACATTGATCATGCACTTGTCTGCTCTTAAATGTAATTAAATCCTATAATAGTCTCACTGTGCATTGGTTAGGATTAGGATTACACTCAGGCACATTGCCATAGTTAGGTTTTAATTCCTGCATTTTTGCATTTTTGTTTAGTTTCCTATCCCTTTTCCCCAATACCTAATATTAAAGAAGAGACCAGCTTCTCTAAAACCTGGAGGTTGTTTCAAGCTACATCATCCCACAGCTAGAAACTTCCCATTGTTGATTGGTTAAGATCAAGCACAATTTTATGCCATCAATAAAGACTACACTTGAGATTATCAGAGATACACAAGTTGGTGTGGGTTGAGCTCTGTGGAGCATAGTATCTAATTATTATATTAAGGATAAATGTCTAATGGAAATGTAATTATATTATTTTGTTATATTTCAATAGTAGTAGCTATATTATTGGATTTTTTATGATTGGATTTTAATGTGATTAATTTCCTTATAGTTATGTTATGTAATGTTGCATTCAGTGTTAGAATTTGGAACTATTATTGTTCTAAGTTTGTGATAGTTTAATATGATTGGAAAAGTTTGTTAAATATCATTGTGTAATATATAGAAAGAATGAATGTTGCATATTTAGTATTTAATAATTAAAAAAAATTACTATATTATTTTAGTACAATTCTTGTGGGGTTATTACATGTGGTATCAAAGCTTAAGCTCAAACTCTAGGACTTAATGAGTCTGCTAACATTTTTGTATTCTTCTATTCAGAGAGATAGAAGAATGGTAAAAACAAGAGTATTAGGTGAGGGTCCTTTGAATGGAAATGACAATAATCCTCTAAATAATCCTAACCTAATTATCATTGAACATTTAACAAAGTTGGATCAGATTATCACAATCCATGAATGATATCCAGGATTAAATCACAACCCTAAAACAAGAAGTTCATGGCCATGATGAGGAAGAACATCAGAAAGAACCTATTGAACATATCATTGTGCAAGAAAACTAGTAGGATATGAGAGCTCAAGTAGCTATAGAGTTATCAAGGGACATGAAAAATGTGAGTCCACCTAAGTTCAATGGAACTATTCTAGGTGATGGAGCTAAATCATGGCTGAAAGGGATGAATAAGTATTTCAAAATTTGAGGCTAATCTAAGGTCACCAAAGTAGTTTGGGGATCATAGCAGTTGGCTGGCAAGGAAGCTATGTGGTAGGCCAACAAGAATTTGGAAATGAACCTTAATTCAACCACCACTACTTGAGAGCAATTTTTGAAATTGTTCACGGCATGGTGGCTTTCATAGCTTTATTTTGATCAAAAGTTCATAGATTTATAGAATCCAAAGTAGGGGGATTTATCAGTGAATGAGTACTAGGAGAAATTCACCAAAATTCTAAAGTATGTACATCAGTACCAAGTATATGAGAGGTTCAAGATTAGGAAGTTTATCATGGGACTAAAGCCCCAAACTAGTGGTGAGGTAGATGTTCATGGACCATATATCATGGACCAGGTCTTTGAGAAGGTGTTAAAGTAGGAATAGAAGTTGAAGTCTCTTGCACAGGTCAGGGATAAGTTCAATAAAAATCTTGGGAGTTCTAAGTTGACCTTTAAGAAGAATAATTTAAATCAAAGGAGTGGAGACTCTAAAGGTTGGTTCAAGAATCAGAATGCCAAATTCAAAAATGGATCTGGAAATTAAAAACTAGGTAATGGTTTTAAAGGTAGTTTTAAGAGAAACCTATAGGTTGATAGGAAAGGTCCACCTGGAGATTGTTAAAGTAGGAATAGAAGTTGAAGTCTCTTGCACAGGTCAGGGATAAGTTCAATAAAAATCTTGGGAGTTCTAAGTTGACCTTTAAGAAGAATAATTTAAATCAAAGGAGTGGAGACTCTAAAGGTTGGTTCAAGAATCAGAATGCCAAATTCAAAAATGGATCTGGAAATTAAAAACTAGGTAATGGTTTTAAAGGTAGTTTTAAGAGAAACCTATAGGTTGATAGGAAAGGTCCACCTGGAGATTGTTTCAATTGTAAAGGAGATCATTATGCTCATGAATGCACTTAGGATAAGTTAAAGAACAAAGGTCCTAATTCTCAGCAAGGTAGTTTTCAGTAATTTATTCATGTAACCATTGATAACTAGTAAGCTAATTTTCAAGCATCACCCATAGAGTTGTCAGGTATTTTGTTTGAATATCCAATTTCCATTTTGAAAGATACAGGGGTTACTTAATGTTTTATAACTCTAATAATTCTTAGTAAGTTTACTATAAGATATGAATTTATGGAAAATACATGGTCAATATAGTATGGGAATGACTCAAAAGTCATGGTTGATAAGTGTCTAGTTGAAGCAGAGATTATGTTGCTTGAATTCACAACTATAGTGGATATTTATGTAGCACCACTAGGGTCATATAATGTGATCCTAGGAGTCAAATGGATTGGTATGCACAAGGCCAAGGTTGAATGCTACTTGAAGAAGGTCGAGTGTCTAGATGATTTTAGAAATTAGACACAAATTCAGGGTGAGAAGAGAGAGTTGAGGCTCAAAAAAAATTTGCACTACAACTAAGGAGGGCTTAAGGAAAAGGATGAAAAGTATTTATCATCAAGATAAATGAAATGGAGGAACCTAAAGAACCATCTCTTGAGAATTACCCATTTTTTAGAGATTTTTATGATGTGTTTCTAGAAGAATTACTAGGATTGCCTCCTAAATGTGAGTTTGATTTCTTGATTCATATCATACCTAGATTGAAACTATAGTTTAAGGCACAATACAAGATGATAACCACTAATTTGGTTGAATTAAAGGCTCAACTCCAAGAATTGTTGTCAAAAGGGTTGATCAAGCCTAGTTTGTCACCATAGGGTGCACTAATTGTCTTTTTTAAGAATAAGGATGGTACTCTTCAACTTTGCATTGATTATAAGATGTTGAACAAGGAAAATAATAAAAAAAGGGATCCACTACCTCGTATAGATGATCTTTTTAATAAAATGTGGGGAACAATGATCTTTTCTAAGATTGATCTTAGAGTGAGATATCATCAATTAAAGATTAGGGATGAGGATATTCTAAAAATAACTTTTTGAACTCGTTATGGACATTATGAGTTTACTGTGTTATCCTTTGGGTTGACTAACGCACTAGCAGCATTCATGAATCTCATGAATAGTGTGTTCAGAGATTATCTAAATCACTTTTTTTATCTTTCTAGATGACATTCTTATATATTCTAAGAATGAAGAGGACCACTTTCAACATCTAAAATTGGTTCTATAATGGTTTCAAAAGCACAATCTATATATAAAGTTATCTACGTGCACATTTTTCCAAGAGAGAGTGTAATATCTATTGCATATTATTTTTATAGATGGTATTTATGTAGATACAACTAAAATAAGAGCCATTATGGGGTGTCCAACACCAAGGAATGTGTGTGAGGTAATAAGTTTCATGGGATTAGCAGGCTATTATAGGAAATTCATTCTAAATTTTTATAAAATAACTAATGCAATTATCTCCTTATAATGGAATAAGCAAAGATTTATCTAGTCAAAAAAGTGTGAAGTAGATTTTTAGGAATTGAAAAGAAGGCTTACGTTGGTACCAGTGTTGAGAGTCCCTAATCCTAATAGTTAGTTTTTAGTGATCATAGATGCATGAAGAGAGGGAATAGGAGGATTCCTTATGTAGGACAATACAGTGGTGGATTTTGAATCAAGGAAGTTGAAAAATTATGAGGTGAATTATGCTCTTCATGATCTTAAACTTGCATGCAAGTTTGTCAATATTATTTTTTGGGAAAACTATTTAAGCTCAAAACTGATAAATTTTGACTTATTAAGTCACCCCCTAGTTAGTATAGGACTTACCAAGACCATAAGAGAAGTTGTGCACATTTGAGGTCCCAATCACTTCAAGAAAAGTAGGTTATACATAGGCATTCCCTACCTTCACCTGATCCTAAAATAGTGAGTCATAAATCTGCACAATAATAAGATAATAGTTTTTACCCACCAAGAGTTCTTGATATGCACTAATGCACAAGATTCTTTGGTGCATGATTTAGGAGGTGCATCAGTTTGAAATTGTGAGTTCCCAGATCCTAGATGGCCAAGCAAAGAAGGTGAATAAGGAGTAGTTGTAAATCATGAGGGACATGCCTAAGACATTATCTTTTTTCATGTTCCTATCCTTGGATCCCTCATTCATATCCAATTTACTCTCATTCTAGTGCATAGGATTCTACTTCTACGCCTTTGATCATCTAAGGTGAAAGTCTAAAACTACACACCAATTTTCTTAAGAGACTCTCATGCACACCTTAGCACAATGGTATTTCCAAATCAAAGGGTGTATGCTTAAGTTAATCGTGTACATAACATAAAAATAGGGAGACACATGCTAAGTTTCCCACCATGTAAAGTGATGATGTGGCAAGTCAAAGAGGGAGCCTACACAACAATTACCAAGTGGCAGTGGAAATTGATGCATTGTAGAGCAAGTAAATATAGAAGTGATTATCAAACATCAAAACATGAGCACATGTCACACCTCTAACTATTCCAAGGAAACCTTCCACACATTGATGCATACATGTACTTTGACAGGATTCTTCTATCACCTCCTAGATCCAAATCACCAAACTTCAAGGAGCATGACCATAGAGTCATAAAGGAATTTAAAGCTACACCCATTGCCCCAAGTGGTGTATTTATTATAAAATAGGTTTGTTCATTATAAAATCCTAGTTTTCCATGGTAAAAGGGTCAACACATTTCTAGCAACCTTACACTGGTGAAATTTGCTCTCCATGAGCACTTGTATTGGCTAAATATTGTATACTAATGAGAATTAAGTTCACCTTCTTCTGTTATTCTAATGTTTTATGTGATATTTTTGTTTGGTGATCCTTGACTATGGGTAATGTTCACTCCTATCATTATTTTCCATTCTCAACACCTCCTCATTAAACTCAAAATTCACTTGCATGTCATGTTCTGTGCATACTTGGGTCTGTGTTAATACTACCTATGGACCGTTTATCATCTCTTTCAGTGTTGCATTTTGTTCTTATACCTCCATGTGAAAAACTTATGCACTTAAAGTATCCTTGGTAGAATTTGTGTGATATCATCTTGTCCTCAAAGTTTTGTATCATGTTTATGGTAGTAGGAGCACTCATTTTATTCTTTTCACATTACCTCTTTTATTTTCAACATCTCTTACCTTCTCCCTCCCTTTTTCCCTCAAAAGTTTAGGTTTAGACTAGTGCTAGATTTAAATTTTTGCTCTTTATAATTACATGCTGGTCTTAAACTACGTACACTATTAGGTTGTGGAGCTAAAAGCTTCACTGTATGCAGACATGGAGGAGTTGCTGAGTGTCACAGTCACTAGCGTCGATTAGGCCGAACGACGTCGATCAGTGGTGGAGAGGAAGGCAACCAACATTGGTCAGGAGTCGGCCAATGTTAGTCACCTCCAGGCAAATAGGGACCGACATCGGTCACATGTACAGTTCTAGAACTGTTCGTTGCATGAACAGTTAGTTTTTTGAACCGATTGTTCACATGTAAAGACTATTTCAAGTCTTGAGTTACGTGTCTAATTATTATAAATTAGAAGTATAAGTTATTGTTTAGTATGGGATCTATTTATAGACTCATTTTCATGTATTGTAATGTGTGCTGGTGAAGAGAGCAAGTGTAGCTCCTCCTAGTTCCACAAAAAGAGCAATAGAGGAAGGCAAGGTAGATCCTTCCAATTGTAAGAACAGGGTGATCTGCAAGTGGTAGCAAGATCAGGAGGAAGTTCTACATGGTAAGTAAGATCATTTGAGTTGCAAGTTTTAAGTTCATAGGAGATCTACTTGAAGTACTTTTGAGTGCTTGGTACTGGCAGTGTTATTACTGACTGGTTGGAGGTGAACAACAGCTCTGTGTTTGAGTTGTTTGTTGTGACCGTTTTTGGTAGGAGAGTGAACTCTTGAGGGAAAGAGATCTATACATTTGAGAGGTGTGGAAGATTATGGCATATTCATTGTATTTCCTTCTGGTATGAGTATTAATACAAGCTTGTGTATTGTCTCTCATATTCTATGTCATTTGTGAATTCTAGTTACTTGTTAATTCTGGTATAATTCAGTGATTAGTTGCTTATACAAGGTAATCATATTCTGCTCTTATTAAGGAGCAAGATCCTGACAAGTTGGTATCAGAGCCGTTTTTGGTTCTAGATATCCCTATCAAGTGGTATCAGAGCTTTTGGTTGGGTTACTAACAGGTTGTATCAGATCTGGTTAGTGTTTGTTGATTACAGGTCACTCACAGGGGTTTCTATTTGAGTGGGAGTATAGCAATGGTAGAAGAAAGTAAGCTACGAATGAAGAAGTTTAATGGCAAGAACTATCAATTATGGAGGATGCAAATAGAAGATTATCTGTATCAAAAAGATTTGTATTTACCGTTGGGTGGGGTTGCATGCAAGCCCATAGATATGAAGGATGAAGAATGGAATGTTCTTGATCAAAAGGCTCTGGGATCTATAAGGTTGAGCCTTGCATCATCTGTGATTTCTAACTTATCACAGGTTAAGACAATGGTAGAGTTGATGGAATCTTTGGCAAATTTATATGAAAAATCCTCAGCTTTGAATAAGGTATTTCTTATGAAGCAATTACTTAATTTGTAAATGTTGGAAGGTGGATCTGTTCATAGTCATCTTAGTGATTTCCATGGTTTGGTAAACCAGTTAAATTCAGTCAATATTGTTTTTGATGATGAAATTAAGGCTCTCTTAATCTTATGCTCATTAGCTAAAAGTTGGGAAAGTTTGGTAATGGCAGTTAGTAATACTGTGTCTGCTTCAAAAATCTTAAAAGTGGATGATGTTGTGAGTGTAATCTTGAATGAATAAATTCATAGGAAAAGCATAGGTGAATCATCAGGGAATGCTTTGAGTGTTGAAAGTAGGGGAAGGCAAAGAGAGAAGATCGAGCATGGGAGATCAAGGTCAAAGATAGGTAGGAGATCCAAATCTAGGTATGGCAGAATAACCTGTTGGAAATGTGGAAAGCAAGGGCATCTAAAGAAAGATTGCAGGTCAGTTGAAGATCAACATGGACATGAAGAAGCAGATGTTGTAGGTATTGTTGCACATGATGCTCTGGTATGTTCCTTGGATAAAGTAGAATTTTGGGTTTTAAATTCTGGTGCCTCTTTCCATGCATCCCCAAATCGGGAATTTTTTCATGAATATGTCCAGGGAGACTTTGGAGAAATTTATTTAGGGGATGGTAAGCCTTGTCAAATGGTTGGCAAAGGGAAAGTGAAGCTGAAATTGCAGATGGGCAACACATGGGTGTTGAAGGAGGTCATGCATATCCCAGTCCTGAAGCGGAATTTGATTTCTATAGGAAGTTTGGGTGATGAGGGTTGCACAGTAACTCTCACAGCAGACTCTTGGAAATTTTCCAAGGGTGCACTTGTTGTAGTAAGAGGTAAGAAAGTAGGTACGCTTTATCTATCTACTTGTATTATTGATTCTCCTTTTGGTTTATCTACTTCAGCTGTAGATTCAAAGATGTGGCTTAATAGGCTTGGTCACATGAATAAGAAGGGGATGCATGTTCTTGAGTCAAAGGGGATGCTTTCATATTTGAAAAGCATGGATCGAGATTTTTGTATGCAAAAGAAGAAAGTGACATTTCTTAAGAAATCTAATGTTCGTGACAAGAACAAGAAAGCCTTGGTTTTCAAGGAGAAGATGATGGACAGAGATCAGTGCAAGGAGCTGAAGAATTCTGAGCAGAGCAAGGTTGATATGGACAAGGGTTTGATCCAAAAGGAGCTCGTGGGTAGAAGTCATCGCTCAAAAGTAAAACACAAAGACTGACGTTGGTTAGAAAATTGACGTCAGCATCTAGACAGGGACTGACATTGGCTATGTGCAGCCCAATGTCGGTGACTTCAGACAAATAAACACCAGCATCGGTAAAGGGGAAACAATGTTGGTGATGAGGTAGTCGCATGAAATCGACATTGGTCAGGTGTAGACTGAGATGTGACCGGCATCGGTCACTGAGATAGATTTTGGGTGGACAGCAAGCTGTTAAGGATTCTCAATTGCCCATATGGAGGATTGAAAGGGTAAGTAAGCCTCAAATTCGTCATTTCCCTTCTTTACACTACTTGTTGCTCACTGATGGTCAAGAACCAGAAAGTTATTAAAGAAGCAGAGTACGTAGAATCTAGGAAACAGTGGGAGCTTGGCATGGATGAAGGATGTGATTCCTTGGAGAAAAACCAAATGGGAGTTTTTTGGTGGAGTTGCCAGCTAGAAAAAATCACTGAGAGATGAATGGATGTTCAAGATAAAGAAGATCAGGAATGGACACGTGAGACAGAAGGCCAGGGTATATGGTCTTGTGTAAGCTACAGGATAATGGAGGTTTAACCATTGTGTTTTCTTTACCAAGTTGGATAATATTAGCTACATTATCCTGTTACTGTGTGTTGTGCTTGTTGTAGGGTCACATATGCAGGGAGCTGCTAAACTAAAGGTAAAGTTAGTTCAGAGGTGTGTCATGAGGAATCTGGGAGCAACAAGATTCTTTGGCATGAGTGTGTTCTAGAGACATGGAAGGTCATAGGTTTATTTTGTCTCCAGATGATTGTGTGAAACTGGTTAGCACGCTGATGGTTAGACAGTTCTATGAACAATGTCTTGATTCACATAATGAGGTTATGTACATGTGTACTAAACCTAAGATTTCCCAAGCAGTGGGAGTTGTCAGCAAGTTTGGAGCCAATCTGGGAAAGAAGCATTGGAGGGTAGTTCAGTGGATTCTCAAATATCTAAGAGGGACCATCAGCAGGTATACATGCTATGCAGGGTCAAGCACTTCTCTACATGGGTTTGTAGAATTAGATGTGGCAAGGTGATTTGGATGACAGGAGGTGCACCACAGGATTTGTGGTGGTTGGTCTTCAAGAGTGATCTTGAAGAGGGATACAAAGCTAGGGAACAAACTAGATGATGTACAAGTATAGGTACAGGTGTAGCTATTTATCTCCAAGTGGGAGATTGTTAGGTTGTGGAGCTAAAAACTTCACTATATGCAGACATGGAGGAGTTGCTGAGTGTCACAGTCACCGGCATCGGTTAGGCCAATCAACATCAATCAGTGGTGGATAGGAAGGCAACCGACATCAGTTAGGAGTCAGCCGATGTCGGTCACCTCAAGGCAGACAAGGATCGACATTGATCACCTATGCGGTCCCAGAACTATTTGTTGCATGAATAGTTAGTTTGTTGAACTGATTATTTGCATGTAAAGACTATTTTGAGTCTTGAGTTGCATGTCTAATTATTGTAAATTAGAAGTCTAAGTTATTTTTTAGTATGGGATCTATTTATAGACTCATTGGCATGTATTATAATGTGTGCTAGTGAAGAGAGCAAGTGTAGCTCCTCCTAGTTCCACAAAAAGAAAAATAGAGGAAGGCAAGGTAGATCCTTCCAATTGTAAGAACAAGGTGATCTACAGGTGGTAGCAAGATCAGGAGGAAGTTCTACATGATAAGTAATATCATTTGAGTTTCAGGTTGTTGCAAGTTCATGGGAGATCTGCTTGAAGTACTTTTGAGTGCTTGGTATTGGCAGTGTTATTACTGACTAGTTGGAGGTGAACAATAGCTCTGTGTTTGAGTTGTTTGTTGTGACCATTTTTGGTAGGAGAGTGAAATCTTGAGGGAAAGAGATCTGTACATCTGAGAGGTGTGGAATATTGTGGCATCTTCATTGTATTTCCTTCTGGCATGAGTATTAATACAAGCTTGTGTATTGTCTCTCAAATTCTGTGTCATTTGTGAATTCTAGTTACTTGTTAATTCTGGTATAATTCTGTGTTTAGTTGCTTATACAAGGTAATCATATTGCAATCTTATTGAGGAGCAAGATCCTAACAAGTTGGTATCAGAGCTGTTTGTGGTTCTAGAGATCCTTATCATGCACTTAGAATAGAAGGAATTTGGCCTACTCTGAAGGCTCATCCCAAATATTTCAAGGGTCTCATGCCTTGGTGACATTCCCATTATTATGACATGATAACCAATGCTCGTGCATATATCTAAGTGATAATACTTCCATACCTAGCACCAAACTCCTTTAAACCTTGTGCAAGGCCTTCATGCCTAGTGCCCCATCATAAAGCACCTCCACATAATAGAGCATCCACAAGTGCATGTTTTGAATGATAACTATTTTTGGTACACCTGGTGGGATCAATTTTAATAAAAGCTATGGAATTAATGATACTCTTAGTTATCAAGTGTTGACAATACTTCCTAGAGCACTTAGAAACTTTGAATGTCTAATATTCTAGTTTTAGTAGTTTGAGTGCCTAAAAGTATGTCTTTCCACCCCCCATTCTATGAAAATGTTGTTGTTATGCCCTCCTATTTCTCATATCAATATCATGTGAACAATTGTAACTTTCCCTAGCTCAACCCCTATGGCAACCTACTTATGCTTCTAATTAGTCCTACATAAGCTACACTATTTTTTTATCAATATTACTACCCTCCTATTCAACCTCAAAAGAGCTTCACTGATATATGTATAGATTTATAGAGATAATTGAGGGAGATAAAAAGAGAGTAGGGGTATGGTAGGAAATAAGAGGAGCTTGTTCATCAAGCTCACACTCAATAGTGGGAAATGATGGAACAGTGCAAATTTGAAGAGGAATGATTGGCTAGATAGATCATAACCAAATAAGAGTAGATGCATCAATTACTTACACAAATGAAATAAATCAAATCACAGCTAACTACCTCTGCTCCTTCCTTTCCTAGCTTCATGTAGGCTCCCTCTACACTTTCAAGCTAACCTATGAAAAAAAAAAATGTTTACACCTAGAGTCCCTAAATTTTAGTAAGGTAAACCCCCTACCTTTCCAAGCAAGCCTCCCAACTTCAAATTACCAAGCTTCAGAGGTCCCCACCCTTTATAAAAGCCTACACTTGCACCAACTCAAGAACCCATCCTTAGGAGCCTCAAACATAGTCATGGAATCTCTCTTGGAATAATATGACTTTAGGATCCCTACCTTGGTTGAGATAATTCCTATTATGCTAATGGAGAATCCTTGCCCACCCACTATCTCCCTTTTTGAAGGAGGTCCAATCATGTGGAGAAAAAATGAATATTACACAAATGAAGAAGAGAATGCTTCAAGTGATAACAAGGAATAAGTAATCATTGGCAATACCTTATGCACTACCACACCAAAAAAATCAACCCTACTGCAAGAAGAAGATAGATACAATCAGATAGAGTAGCAAGTTGATGAGTGGAGGATCTTAATGAGGAAGAGTCAGACTGTGCCACTCTAGAATACAACAAAAATCCTAGGCCAAGCCTCTCTTGGGCAGATGTATTATCATTTGATACTATGGAGGAAAGACTTGAAGAAGGATCAAACATTCAAGAGGAGTGCATGATTAAAGAGAGTGACTGTGATCACCCCAAGGTGAAACCATAGGCACAATCACAAGTGTAACAGGAAAACTCCTTTTGGGAAAAGCTAGAGGAATTTTTCTTGATTCTTAATGATAAACCAACATCCCCTTAGGATTAGACCCATGCCCAATTTCATGCTAGTTACCATTTCAAATACATATTGTAGAAAGGGCAAGGTGCATACACATAAGAGGTCATAACCTCATAGATGGCAGAGGCCTATAGGGATCTAGGTGCATATCTAGGCACAAACGAGTCATCAAAACAATTACTCAAATTAAAGTAGAAGTGGCAGTTAATTGAGCCTAAAAAATAACACAAAAATGTAGAATAAGCTATGGTAATGAGCGCTATCAATCTTCATACACCTAGACACATCATAGAAGTGTTTTTAAAAGGGGTATTGGACTTGGAGTAGTAGTTGTGAGATGAAATGGGGAAACCTACTGAGTGCATGAGCTTGTCGATTATCAAGCATAGGCCTCCCAAGCTCTAGAAGGCTCAATCTAAGCAAAGAGCACAACTAGGCACCAATAAATATGAGAGGGATTAGCTCAACTTTGAAGATATCAATCTTCTAGGAGGAAGGATTATGCACAACATGGTGAAGTCATTCATTAAAAGGGAGCCTGAGAAACCAAGCTCCCTCAAGCACTCTTTAGAAATACCTAAGGAACACCTCCTTCATAGTAAATAGATGCCACCTCACTTCCATCCATCACATATTAATAATAGGGAGGTACACAATACAAAGTACCTAAGAGTTTTCTATTTTGAACTAGGAGGATGAAGGCATATGTTTTTAGGTTGCATACATTAGATTAGAGTAGCTTGTATTACATTTCCATAAGTGCCTGTGGGCACATTATATAGACTTAATTTGGTCTTATTTTCCTCTAGGTGCTTTTCACACATATATTGCTTGTTCTTCCCCCTTTGGTTTGTTGAGGGTAGAACTCAGTTCAGTTTATTTAGGCACAAGGTCAAGCTAGTCACAGCTTCTATGAATCCATGCCCAATAGATTACTTACGGATATTGTATCCCCACCTAGTAGGTAAGTATCCCATAGAGGTTGCCAGAAGTGTTGACTTTCTAAGTCACCCCTAGTCGATGTAGGACTTGCCAAGACCATTAGAGATGTTACACACCTATGAGGTCCCAAGTAATTTAAGAAAATCAAGGTGTGTGAAACCATTTCCTCCCTATGCATGAGCCCAAAATATTTCGGTGTATATCTATACAATAACAAGATAATAGTTCACACCCATTAAGAGTTCTTGATACGCATCACTATGTAAGATTCTTTGGTGTATGATTCAGGAGGTGCATTAGTTTAAGATTGTGAGTTCCCAGATCTTGGATGGCTAAGTAAATAAGGTGCACAAGGAGTAGTTATAAATCATGAGGGACATGGCTAAGACATTTTTTTCATGTATTATTCTATTCAAGTCTCCCTCATGCCCATCCAGCATAGTCCTGAACCAATACATAGGATCCTCATTCTGTGCCCTTGAACATCAAAGGGCGTAATCTAAAGTTATGCATCACTTTCCTCAAGAGACTCTCATTCACACCTTATTAGCATAAGGGTATTTACAAATTAAAGGGTATGCACATAAGTTTATGCACACATAACATACAAAGAGGGGGATGTGTACCAAGTTTCCCACATTATAAAGTGATGATGTGGCAAGCTAGAGATGGACCCTATGCAACAATTAACAAGTGGTGACAAAAATCAAGGTGTCATTAGATAAAATAAATGTAGAAGTGGTTGTTAGACATCAAAACATGAGCACATGCCAAACCTCTGACCATTCTAGGGAAACCTTCCACCTGTTGATGCATGTGTGTACTCTGATAGGATTCTGCTATCACCTCCTAGATCCAAATCACAAAACTTTAAGAAGCATGGTCATGGAGTTGCAAAGGAATTTAAATCTACACCCACCACCCCAAGTGGTACATTTATTTTAAAATAGGATTGTTCATTATAAAACTTTATATTTTCATGGTAAAAGGGTTGACACATTTCCAACAACTTTACATTTCTAAAATTTGCCCTCCATAAGCACTTGTATTGGCTAAATCTTACAGACTAATGAGAATGAAGTTCACCTGCTTTTGTTTTTTTGATGTTCTATGTTCTATTTATGTTTGTTGATCCTTGACTATGGGTAATTTTTTCCATTCTCATTGTCATCCATTCCCAACACCTCCTCATTAAACTTGGAACTCACTTATAGGTCATATTCTATGTGCACTTGGGTCTGTGTTAATACTATCTATAGACCATTTGTCATGCCTCTCAGTATTGCCTTATGTTCCCACACCTCCATGCAAAACACTTATACACTTAGAGTATCCTTGGTGAAATCTTTGTGATATCATCTTGTCTTTAAAGGTTTGTATTATGTTTATGATAGTAGGAGTGATCGCTTTATTGTACACACATTGCCTCTTTTATTTTTAGCATCTCTTACCTTCTTCCTCCCTTTTTACCTCAAACTTTTAGGTTTATACTAGTGGTATATTTAACTTTCTACTCTTTAGGCCTACAGAATAGTCTTAAACTAGGTGCACTTAGAATAGAAAGAATCTGACCTACTCTAGAGGCTCATCCCAAGAAGCACAAGGGTCCCACGCCTTGGGGATGCTCCCATCATTATGATGAGACAACTGATGCTCTCACACATAGTTGAGAGATAATAATTCCATTCATATCACCTAACTCCCTTATGCCACACATAAGGCCTTCATGCTTAGTTCCCCACAATAAAGCACCTTCACACCATAAAACATCCATGGGTGCATGTTTTGAATGACAATAGGGACTCAAATACATTTTCACCCTGCCAAATTTGAATGCTCATTAGAGGTGTTGGTTAGATTTTATTTCTGACTATGACTTTGATATCAATTACATCAGAGGTAAGAAGAATAAAGTAGTTATTGATTTTAGTCATAGAAGGTACATAGTAGTTGTAGCTACTATCAAGAGTAATTTTGGGGATCGTGTGATTGAGTTCTCACCAAGAGATGAATAATATGATCAGGTTAGAAAAGCATTGTATGAGAATACATAGAATCTTTAGTATAAATGATTAAATTCTAATATTGATGGTCTTTTGAATTATAATGGGAGGATGTATATGCCAGATCAAGAGAATCTAAAGATCACAATGCTAAATGAATTGCATAGTGCTAAATGAATTGCACAATGCCCCATATTTATGAAATCTAGGAGTAACCAAACTCATGGTAGAGCTTAGACCTCTATATTTCTATAAGGGAATCAAAAAAGATGTGGTACACTATGTGTCACATTATCAGGAATGTCAGCAAGTAAAATCTAAGCATGTGCACCCAGCTGGATTGTTATATCTACAAAATATATCAAAGTGAAAGTGGTAGGTGATTAGCATGGACTTTGTCCAAGGTTTACCAATGTCATAGAGCAAACATGATATGATCTTGGTAGTTGTTGATAAACTAACCAAGGTGGCTCATTTTATACTAGGAAATTTGTCAAATGATCCACCTACCCTTACAAAGACATTCTTAAAGGAAGTGTATAGGTTGCATTGATTCCCAAAGATCAATTTAGATCATGATTTGAATTATTTCTAGGTTTTGGGTAACTCTAAACTTAGCTTTGGGTACAAAACTAAATTTCAGCACTGGATATCACCCAAAGACTGATGGTCAGACTAAGTGAGTAAATTAGGTGTTAGAGGATATTCTTCATATGTATTATATGGATTATCAATACAAATGAGAAGATTATCTTCCATTGATTGATTTTATGTAAAAAAACTCATACCAATCAGCTTTGAAGATGACACCATTTGAGGCAATGTATGAAAGAAGGTGTAGGACATCAATCAATTTAGACAAGTTAGAGGATAGGGCAGTTTTTGGGCATGAGATGCTTTTTGAAATGGACGATCAATTTAGATTAATAAGATATAGATTGGCTAAGATAAATGATAGATAAAAGAGTTATGCTAATCTGAAGAGGATAGATGGGCAATTTTCTATAGGTGATAAAGTATTCTTGTGGGTTAAGCTATAAAAGAGCTCAATTAAATTTGAGAAGTCAACAAAACTATCACCAAGATATGTGGGACCTTTCAAGGTTTTAGAAGTGGTCAACATTGTAGCATATATTCTTACATTTCCACCATCCCTAGATCTATTACATAATGTTTTCCATGTATCTTATCTTAAAAAGTATATAGATGATCCTTCACATGTTCTGGATTGGAATGCTTTGCAAGTTATAGATCCTGGGGTGGTCATGGTAGAACCAATCAAAGTAATTAACACTCATAAACTTTATTTATGTAATAGAGAAGTTTCATAGTGCAAGGTCTTTTGGGACCAATACTCTGAGGATAGTGTAATTTGGGAGGACTATGATGAGTTCTACAGGCTATTTCCATAATTTTTCACATGATTTGATACTTGATACCATGTTTTTATTTCAATAAACTTTGTTTATTATTCAAAACTATTATTTGAATAAGTGTCATCAAGATGATAATCATTTTTAAGAGAAAAGGATGTTACATCCTGATTTCACCCTAAGTATTATAACCTTTGAATATTTGGATTATTATGATTATTATTTGATTATTATTGATTTGATTTGAGCTATATAATTTATACCAATTATGGGATAGTGATATGTTGATTATTTTATATAATAGATTGATTATGTGATAGTTATACTTTCTTATTTCTATACATTATGGATGTATATTTGTTAGTTATGCATCATTAGTTTTTGATATATATGATGACTCATACTAATTACCTACTTGTCATGAGATAGATGCATGATTGATTCTACCCTCAGAGCATGATAGAGGGAGAGCATCATCAGAGAGGATGGCATAAATAGGATGATTGGGGGATGATAAAGGAACTTCTAGTAACCCAACACACACACCACAGTAGAATAACTTATTTGATTCTTATATGACTTAGATAGTTGGTATGGTTTTGAGTGCTTAAGTATTTCTATAGTGATCATATTTAAATTTATGCATTTAAATGAGTGATTTCATTATTTTACAACCTACAGTTTGATTCGTATAATAATTAGTCTATGATTGTTGTGTTTGTTGTGTTAGAGAGATGTCATTGCTTAAAAATTTAGTAATATTTATGACTTAATGTATAATTTTAAAGGATAGTAGAAGACATTGAGACAAGTGCATAGATTTATGCATATAATGTTATTAAATAATCATGTAGTTGATACCGACACAAATCAAGTTGCCTAAAAGAATGGAAGGTCAAAATGATATTCGGTAAATATCATTTAGTGTCTTTTCATATAAGAGTTTTTAATAAGTATAGAAAATCAATATACTCTAGTATTAAAATAAAATAGTTATTTTTAAATAATCGAATTATTATTTGGTTTGAATATCTTTTAAATATATAATTTATCTTTTTGTGATTAAGTTTAAAAGAAATTTAAATATCCAAAATACTAACTTGATAGTTAAGGTTTAATGCATCATTTATTTGAAAAATAAAAGTCTAAAATTATCATTTTAAAGACTAAAATAAGTGAACTTAAACAAAAAATTCACTTGGATTTGAACAAGGATAAGTTGATGCATGAAAGGAAAAATCAAATGAGACTCCATTTAAAAGATTTTCAAGTGCATCAAATAAAGGTACAACGAAGTGCATGAAAATAAAAATTAATGAACTCAACATTAAATCACTAGATTTTTGGGAATTGAAAAGAAAAGCATCTATTTGGAAAGAAACATAATAAAATCTTAAAATAGAATAGGGTAACGACTATTTGCATGGAAGTTTTAAATAGAAAGAGAAATTAATAAAAGGGAGAGATCGATGCAGTGAAGAGGGGAGCAATAGTTGAAAATAAGATAGAGAGACAAAAAATTAAAGGAGGGAGATACGATGACACTTTGAGGAAGAACAACAATTGGAAAAGAAGAGATAGTGATTGGCAAATAGCAAAAAGATAATGTTCGAGCTGAGGAAAAAAATAGCAATGAAAGAAATTAAGGGAGATATACAACAAAATTGAAAGGTAGGTTTAGTTTGAAGATATTTATTTATATAGAATGATAAATGTTGGTTGAACTAGTAAATTAGGAGATTGAATTATATTAGTATAAAATATATATACAAACTTAGATAAGTATTTAGAAAATGGAATTCTTCACTTATTTTGCACATATGCATGAATATATACAAACCAGATTATGTAATTACATGGCCTGGGAATAGAAATGAAGTAAATAATTTTTAGATGAACAAATATCTACATAACCATTGAGTCGATGCCTGTATAATAACATATTGGTATTTAAGCTTGCATAATAGGAAGTATATGACATAATTTATATGTATTAAATTTATCTTTAGTTACTTATAATTAATATACAGATATTTTTTTTATATAATTGTATACAAATTAGCTTATAATCCATACTAGCTTAGATATGCTTTTAAGAATATAAACTTAGCACTTTTATAAAACAATGTTGGCTAAATAGCATTTGAAGAGAAAATAGTCATTGATTTGTATTCTCCATTAGGGAAAGAAACAAGAAATGTTTGAAGGAAACTGCATTTCCTCTTTTCTAAAAATTGAAATTTGGGGTGGAACTTTATTATTGCCTTGGATTTCCATATTTTGGTTGAACTCAAGTATATTTTTGTAAAAGTGTGTATCTGGCCCAATGTTTAATTAAGATAGATATGCTTTTATTTAGTTTTCAGTACAATAGGCTAAGCAAAAATTACCCAACTATAAACAAGTCATAAATTTTCTAGTTAAGTTAACTACTTAGGAAGTGAATTTTAGAAAATGACAAGATATATATATATATATATATATATATATATATATATATATATATATATATATAATTAACTGGTACTTTTAAAAATTGAGTGTTTAATATAATAATTCAATTGATGAGTTTTTATTATATAAACTGGTAAAGGGGATTCATTATAATACTAGAGATACAAAATTTATGTAATAGTAAACCCATTTATAAAATTGAAAACTATTATACTAAGTATAATAATATACAACTTGTCTTAAGTTAAAAATCACCAATTACGAAATGGTATAAAGATGTATCTATTATTATGTAAAGTTAGCTATGCTATATACATATGCTTATGATTATAAATTCAATGTTTTCTTGTGATGTTTATGTATTTATGAACATGATATGATTCACGCTCGGATGGTGTGATTTTTGAATAGAAATAGGGTATACTCTTTATATTGAAATATCTTAAAGTGTGAAATTGATTTATTGCATTTGACGAACAAAATGCATAGTTTTGATTACTTCCAGTACTTGGCAAAGTTTACATATATGTTAAAAGGAATAATCTCTTTTAATCATTGGTTTATATATTATGTTATAACCAATTTTGCATTGATAATTTCAAAGAAGTAGTGAGACGGACTTCACTAGCTTAGTTGGCATCATGAATGCAAGATGAAGATAATCTGATCAAGTGGTGTGTATGAAATTGACTGATCCATGAGATCATATAGTATTTGAAAACTTTGGTCAAAGTAATGTTAGATTAAAATTTTCATTTTGTATGTTTGATTTGCATGTTTGTGCTATATCATGTTAGAATGTATTTTCTTTATGATACACATCATGTAGTAGAAATCTTACAACACATGGGGTATTGACGTGTCTCTATGGATTACTGTACCATTACTATCTACCTATCCATGAATGGAGGGCCATTCCCTGATAGGGGATTGTGTATAGGATCGATGTTTTACGGTTGGTGTGGAAAAGTGCTTGGATGATACTCTCTCTCCCTACTTCAGTACTTACTTGAAGACTACACTTGAGATTATCAGAGATACATGAGTTGGTTTGAGTTGAGATCCGTACAACATAGTAGATAATTATTATATTAAGGATAAATGCCTAATGTAAATGTAATTGTATTACTTTGTTATACTTTAGTAGAAATAATTGTACTATTAGACCAACCATGGCTAGATTTTAATGTGATTACTTTCTTTGTAGTTATGTTATGTAATTTTGCATTCAATGTTAGAATTTGGAACTGTTATTATTCTAAGTTTGTGATAGTTTAATATTCTTGGAAAATTTTGTTAAATATCATTTTGTAATCTATAGAAAGAATGAATATTGATTATTTAGTAATTTAAAAAAAATTACCACATTATTCTAGTACAATCCTTATGGGGTTGTTGCATTCATGAAATAACCACTTCCAGGTTGATCATGACTTCGAACTATGTTGGAGTGACTTCACTTTGTAAAAACATGATTTCACTCTAATTGCAAGTGACTTCACACTTAACTATTAGACTAACCATTATAGTTTACTTAACCATTTGAATTTTAAGACTATTTTTTTCAAAGTTGATTCTATTGAATCATCAATTTTACTTAACCATTAATGATTTTGTGATAGTTTTAGTGATTTCACACTTTTATGCTTCTGTTTGTTCATAGGTTATAAAGATGTTGCTTTTGAAACACAACTTCATCATCGACACTGTGGCTTGGCAAGTTTAGACATGGATTTAAAGGTATAATTATTTCCATTTGTTGATATTTTCCTCTATCTTTAGCAAATCCACTTCTATCATTTAGCAACTTCATATTCATATTTATCAAATTCATGATGTTAACTAAAAAATTCAATTTCCTTAGTATTTTTTGGTTTTTTTTATATTTATGACTTTCCTTCTATATTAATAGCTTCACTATCAACAAACATAGCTTTGTTCCTTATTGGTTTTCTACTTTCTGGCTAACCTATTCATTCTAGTGTTTTCCTTCTATATAGAAGTGACTTCATCCTAAAATTAGTGACTTTGATCTAAGTAAAAATAACTTTGTTCTTAATTTTATTCTAATTTTTGGTTAACCTATTCTGTGTAGAGGGTCAGTTCTACACAGAAATGGCTTCATCCTGAGGAGTAGCAGTTTCACTCTATGTAAATGTGGTTTTTTATGACTATGTTTTTTATAGGTTACCCCTTAAGAATCAAATAAAACTAATAACAATTGCTTGTAGGTCTGCCCTTCAAAGAAACAATAAATCAAACTTATGATAAACACCTTGTTAATCATATTTAATTTAATGACCTCTTTGTGTGCATGTTCAAATTTATTCATCTTAACTTAATTTTTATGTTTGATTGATTTTTCTACCCAAGGATAAGGTTGTGTATGCTCTCCCCTCTCACCCGTAGGGAAACATTGGGGATAAAAACAATTGATAAAACCTCCATTCCTTTATTTTATAGGGGAAATCTGATGTGAAATTCATCCTCACCTATTTTTCATAGTCATTAGGTGGGTTTTGACATGGATTTCATCAACACACTAATCCATACTCTATGTTCTAGTAGATTATAATTATCAAAAAGTGTTATCATAAAGCTAAGTGGATTTCCCCATAAATGTTTCCATGAAGTGAAGAAGTTACACTCCAATACTATAGCATCATAAAACAACCTTATATGGACTTAGACCCCACATACTATGAGGTATTTAGGGGAATCCCTTAGAGGAGCCATGTAAAGCCTAGATTAAGACCCTTCAACTATAAGCAACTTCTATTTTAGGCTAAATAACATCCTAGAAGATTACTCACCACATAATACATAAAGTGAGGATTGGGAGACCAACCTATTCATCACTTTATGTGAGTAAATTGGTGGTTGGTAATTATGTTTCACACCCATAATTTACTAGTGCATGTTTGTCATATTACATGATCTTGCTTGTGTGTTTTCGATACTATTACTTGTTATTAGATTCAAAATCTTTCTCCCAGAACACTTATGAGGTTAAGTTACAAAGAGAGGAAGGTAGAGGACAATAATGGACTTTCATCTTCCATTTTAGAATTTATAGTTGGATCAATCTGGGGCACAATTGTAGGTATGTGGATTCATGATGTAGCCTTCTTGAAATAGCCTCCAAGAGAGGCAATTGATACCACCAAAAGCTCATTATCATGTTTGAATATAAATATCGATTGCTTGGCCTTTATCCTAAACTACTATTATATTTTTGTTTACCAATTTATAAAGAAAGGGAAGGTTATTTTAGTCTTAAAAAAACATAAAAAGAGGGGTAAAATGAGGGTAGAAAAGGGCATTTTTTATTACAAGAAGGCCAAATATTTAAGAGCAAAAATATGTCAAACCATAGTTATACCACCGTGTGTCTGGTTCATTAATTGCAAAAACTTAGTCACTTAGTAGCCAAGATTCAAAGGACTCAAATTTTAATGCCTAACTCAAAAATTCTTCACTAAATATAAACACCTCAAAAGTCTTGTAGCAGATTGCACACAAGACTTTCAAATTACCTTATAGCTAAAAGCACACAAAGTAAAGAGTGTTCTGAAGAAAAATAAAAGAACTTATAAGTAAACTAGAGTAACATAAGCACAATATAATTAGTGCATTCATTAAGTAACAGAGCAAAGCATCACTTCCTTATGAAAGGCATAAACTCTAAAAAATAAACCATGGATAACATTCCCAAGGAAGAAGACAGTGCAAAATTAAGCAAAATGATTATGTTGTGATTTTGACATAGTTTATTTAAAATAAATGTCCACCCTTAAAAAGGTAATAACATCCCTTATATAGATATATTTGTCCATGAAGTTATTTTATCCCACTATTGGGGTAGTTACAATATTTAATGATGATTGGGGAATGCAGTTGAGATTCTGACATATTTTACAGCTGAGTCATGCCTTTGTAGTTAAAAGCCACACCTATTTAAGGAAAACATTTTTCCTTTATGTTATTTGTCTCTTTTCAATCCTTATAATGCACATGCCATGTGATGACTCAATCCATATTGATAGTTTTGCATTCAACTATGCAAGCTAGTTGTATTCAAATTCAAATATTAGTGGAAAATTGTCATTGCAATTTTCTTGGGGCTATCAATCCACCATGCCCTGTGTAGATTTTTACATTTAATTATAAAAATCTAGTTGTATTAAAATTCAAATATTGGTGGAAGATTATCGTTATAATTTTGTTGGGGTTATCAATCCACCATGCCCTGTGTAGACTTTTGCATTAAATTCATGGATTGACTTGATGTATATACTGATCCCAACTTGATCTTTTGAGTTTATGGATTGAACTGGTAGCTTAATTATATTAAATTTTTCTAGATTATGTCAAGTTAAGGCTTAATTTATACCCCTTTTCTAATCAATTATGTCAGTTATATGTACATCACCAACTAATTTTTTATTTAAGACTCCACAAACCATTAATTCATTGGTTTGATATCTTTGATGAGATAGACAACAATAAATTTTAAGCCCAGTGCTCTTACTGACATCATCACCAACATTTCTTCTATTGGTAGGTTCTGCCATGTGTCTTCTCCCTACTCAATTGTTGCTCAGCCCAAGGTGCAGGCTTGATTGTGACTTAGTTGTGATGTAGTGAGATCATGCCACATGATGCAATCCCACTCACTTGAATCTTGGATGACTTATGGAACTATAGATGAATTTGAGATCTATAATTAAATTATGCAATTTAAATCACTCAAATATCAAACTAATAGTTGAAGTGATAGAGCCATTAAAACCTAATGCAATAGATGAATTCACTATTCAAAATGGCATTATGATCTTAAAATTAAATGATCTACACCATGATTAAATGAATTAAAACAAAAGGAGATTGGATGGTTGATTACCTTGACTTAGATTGTGTACATTATGATGGCATAATGAGGATGTTTGATGATTGATTCAATGAAGGATTGGATTGACATAGATTTGTTATGATTTTTATAGATGATCCAATGGAGGAGAGGAGTGGTTTAAATAAAAAGAGGAGGGAAGAATCAATGGTTAACATTTAAAGATGGGGGAAGGAGATCAAGGGATGAGGATTATCCAAGGAATTTAAAACTCCTTGGAATCCTCTAGATTTAGAGGCTTCTAGAGAGGAGGGTTTAGAATTGAGAGGATTCTAGAATCCTCTTAGGGAATAATTAGGCTTAGGTATGGATTAGATAGGGATTAGGTGAGAGTTAGGGACTATGGGTGTAGGAGATCCTAAGAATAAGCTAGTAGGTGGGCCAAAGGGTGAGAATTTTCTAGATGTGAGATAGATGATGAAGATGGACTTGACTTTGAACAATGAGCTATATATTAATGATTCCCCTAGTAAAGACATATACATAGGGCATAAATATGATGGGTATCATGGTTATCAACACATTACAAGTGGTAATAAACCATAATATGATGATGATAGGATTAAAGGGCCGTAAGCTTTAGATGTATCCCAAGCAAGGACACATGCAAGGGAGAGTTGCTGGCCAAGATAAGATGATGATTTGATAAGATTAATGATGGGTATATCTCAAATATAAATTTGATCAATATGATGAATAAATGATGTGATTGAGTGACCAAAATAGGGATGAGGATGGATGATACAGATAGTGGTCAAGCTATCCTTGGGCATTGAAACATGGCCAAGTGCTACCTACATAGTCTAAAAAGACCTCAAGCTAATGTAGTTCTGACTAGAAGATGATGAGGAGGAGGATGATATTGATTCAAAGGATTAGATGAGGATAAAATATTGGAGGTTAGTTGAATGGTGTTTGAGTATTATATTAGAGATGGATATAAGGATGATTAGATGATTAGATAAGTGATGAAAGTGGAGATGATCAAGCCATCACAAATGTCATAAAGCTTATCATATTCTAAGCAATCTGATAGATATAACACTTGGTAGTTGTTCCCATGATATAATCATGACCAAGAGGTTATTGTGCCAAAGTATGTGGGTAAGTAGTAAACTCTACATCCTTAAGGGAACTTTTGGTCTCTTCATAGCATGCTTGTTCATTGCCCAATAGATAAAAAGATTCAATGTAAATAAAAAATAATACAAACAAGATATATACATGAAAACAAGACAAATAGAACAAACAAGTAATTAACATGAGTATCTACAGGCAATGTCCCAATGTCTTGTCTAATAAAGGGATAAATGACTAGGTGATGGGTTGGATGATCATGATGTGATTGTGGACTTAGGATAGACTTAGATTTGGATAGGGTGATCATGATTAGGGTTAGGATAAGATGTTTCTCCTATTTAAGGATAGAAAGATGGATGACATGATAAGGTCTGTGAATACTAATTTGGTCTAAATCAAAAAGTGTCCAAGGAAGGTGGTTTATAAAAGTGATGACCAAAGATTACCAATAGACAAGGCCCTCCAAGAGTTCAATCTAGCAAGGAGACTAGGAGATGATGGGATCAAATAACTTTAATACTAGAAAAATAGTGATTGGATGGGTGATAGGTATGAAGAGGCATTGATAGGGAAGTGATGGGATTAAGTACCTTCCACACTAGTAAAGAGGTGATGTGATGGGTGATATGTGTGAAGAGGCATTGATAGAAAAATGATGGGTGCCAAACTAAATTATTTGACAAGGTTATGTGTGCCAATAATACCTAGGCCAAGGATGAGATTGAAGATATGAAGGAATGGGTGACCACTATGATTTGGTTCTAAGACTAAATATAGTACCCAAGGATTATGAATGAATTTTAGATGTGTATTTAGGATGGTGATATGGACAACTGGATATATGATATGGAAATCAGATGGAGATAGATGGTAATTTTAATGTAGATGGATGTGACTAGGGGTTTAGACATAAAAAAATACATCGTGGACTATTTTTGGCTTTTTTAAATTTTATGATTTTTTGGATTTTAGGAATATTTCACTTTTAGGCATTTTTGGGATATGTATGTACACTATACAAATGGGGTTAATAGAAAATGGAATACCATGCCTAGAAACTAGGATGAGAATGGATGGAATGATGGATGAGATAATAAGAGGATGAGGGTGATGCAGATAAGGGGATGAGGGTCAAGGAAGGATGGACTAAGGATTGTTAATGACCACATCATGAAGGAACCAGATATTTAGTTGCCTGAGTGTTCATTGGAGCATATGACAAGATTATTTGAGAACATGTCTCAAGACACTTTCCACTTCCCTATGAAGGTCAAGATAGGAAGGAACGATAGATAGGATGTATTTTATAATGGAAAATGATGGGTAGGGATAATAGACCAAGGGATAAGGTTGACATGGATGGGTGATACATATAAGGTTGATGAGGGATGAGATTAGTATGGATGGATGGACAAAGGATATGAAATGGATGGATTTTTCCCCCAAGTATTTGAGTTACAATGTA
Organism: Torreya grandis; assembly: GCA_037957365.1. Classification (NCBI taxonomy): domain Eukaryota; kingdom Viridiplantae; phylum Streptophyta; class Pinopsida; order Cupressales; family Taxaceae; genus Torreya; species Torreya grandis. Next base: position 2,346,774 of record JARHVA010000166.1, on the reverse strand, counting down.
GATAATTGATTTATTTTATCATGATGTATATGACCAGTTTTCATCATGGTACTTGCCCAAGGTGCCAGAAGATCGATTTTCACCATTGGATGAATGATTTTTTTTACTTTTATTGGGAATCTTGATTTATTGGAGAAGATCAAGATGCAGGATTATTAATACTGATGGGATTTTCAACCAACACTTATTCTAAATATGTGTGATGTTATAATCAGGTCTTGGTGGCCTTTATTGATTCTTGATTCAACATCCTTCAAATGTTTTGATTGGGTTTCTTTATAACCCCTATGAGGGATAATTTTTCCCAAGATAGGAGATATGGTACAAATGGGAGGATGTCATGATTGTAATGATGGGATATAGGATGGAAAGGATGGATGTGATCATGAATGATATGATGGGATGGGGAGTGGAAATGGGGTTCAATAGTTGCATACACCATTGGATATGGTGGAGGGGATTATTTAGATTGGTTCCACGAGAGTAAGGGATCCAAGAAAATTTGATTTACTAATTATTTAATCCAAATATTAAGAGGATGGTTGGCCATGTGCTTATTACTTTTGAATTTTTTTATTGATTGGATTTGATATTGATTACCCCTTAATGCTAGATTTTGGGCTTCACCAAAGGAGATTGATTTTTGACTTGATATATGATTATTTTGACTTTGATATGCCCCTAGTGCTAGATTTTGGGCTTCACTAGGGGAAGACATTTTTTGATTAGGTTGATGATTTGTTTCTTTTTTGTTTTGAATAATAGGATCAAAGATGATTTGATCATGATTTTTAAAAGATGGTCTTGGACATTGGATGCATGGCACACGATGTTGAATGCATAGGGGAATCCAATGATGCATGTTCCTATTCATTCCCATCATACAGTGGGATGTAAGGATTATGAAAGTGAGGTGGATGAGTAATGTTAGGTGATGGGTTAAGGGGATAATTGGTATCATAGTCCTCATAAAGGTCACTAGGAGCCCTAGCTTCAATGTTAGAGAGTGTGTCCTTAATAATCTTAAAAGGATTACTAAGACATGCATCCATGGTAGGATTAGATTCACTTTGAAAATATTCAATAGATAAAGCATGTAATAACTTGGTTATGACTTCATCATCCTGATTGGGATCCAAAAGTACATTTAGTGATGTATTAGAGGTACCTAGATTAGAGGTATCTTCAAAAATATAGGCATTATCATCATTTGTTGTAATATCGATTAGGGATGATGTTTTAGATGAGGAATCTAATTCAGACACTAGTGTTATACATGATATTGAGGTAGATAAAACTTGTTCTAACTCTGATGTTGATTTTGATGTATATGATGCAATGTGGTGAGTAAATAAGTGATTATCCATGATTTTCCTCTCAACATGGGGTTTTTAGTATGATGGATGAGAGGGAGATGATGGTATAATAATGGATTGAGTAAAGATAGGCCCATGAAAAGAAGTATGGGATATAGGAGGGTTGGTTGTATCAAAAATGGACTTGTGTTGAATGGATGCATGGTCAAATATGGGGGGATCATGGAGAATAGATAGCATGTCTTGACCTTGTCTTAGAAGGGGAAGGGCTTGATCATGTCCTAGAATGGAATCTTATCATACCTCTTCTTGTTTACCGAGGGATTTAAATTCATCTGATTCATCTTTGATTACATATCATCATGGTCGATGAGGTCTTTGACATAATCTCAAAAAATTTGACATCATTTAATGGAATGCCCCCAGGTTTAATGATAGAGACAATATCAGTTTGCTTTATACCATGAGTAATTAGGCTTGGTGGGATTAATATGTCATATGTGTGAGTAAACCATCATGTTAGCGGTGACAAGTTAATAGAAAAGTGCTTCCAAAGACATAATAATGTGAGTATAAGGACCTACTTTAGTTTGTGACTTAGATATGAAATCATTGGACTGTAGATTAGATGGTTGTTGATGTGACTGGGTAGATGTACTAGTAGTATATGAGGTGGCTAGGATAGGATTCCCTTTGCTAGTGTAGGAAGGGGTAGATGAGGGATCATGACTAAGAGATGGAGGATGTACATAGGACTCACATGAAGGGGTTTATATTGGGGGTACAATGAGTTGAAGGGGATCAACACCTTTAGGAAGCAGGATACCCATCATAAGGAGTTGTAAGAGGATTTCATACTTATGGTTAGCTATATATTGGTTGATGAAATTGGGGTCTAACTTCATGGTGGTGGGTGATAAAGGATGGGTGGATTGATGGGATTGAGATTTGGATTTGGAAGTGTTGGAATTAGAAGAAGGTGATGGTGATGTCATGTTATTGGGTAATGAGGTTGACAAATTAGCCTTTCTTTTGCTAGTAAGATGAGGGAGTGGTGATGGATTATGATTGATAGATGGAAGATTTGACTATGGACAAGTATGATTTGGGGATAAGGAAATTTGGGTAGACTTAGTGGATGGTGTAAGGGAATGGGATGAGGATAGGAGTTGATGGTGGACTTGTTTTGGAGGTGAATTTAGGCTTATGGGGTCAAAATCATCAAGAAAATGATCACCCATATTTTATATCCATAATAATAATTTGTCTTTATTTTCTATGATGTATTGATTGATTATGGTGACTGCATCGAGGAATGCTAATAATGATTTTGATGAGCTATGGGATTTTGGATGGGTAAGGATGTGGTATGTTGTTTTGGCATGAATTAGTTCAAGGTAAAAAGGTAGGTGAGCACCCATTTCTATATCTTGCAAAAGGACATCATCCTTAATGGTGAAGATGTATTGGTCTATGAGAACTGAGTCCAAATCCATGGGGATGGATGAAAAAAGAGAGATGATTAAGGAGATGATACAGAGGTGGACTAAGGATTAGATATGGATTTTTAAATAAAATAGGTCCAAATGACTAAGCTAATATGATAGATGATGATGGAGATTAGATAGACTAATGGATTAAAGACTAGGATCAAATTTTATATGGATATTATAATAGGTGTTAATGACCTATCAATAATACCTAGTTTTTGATCTAGAAAAAAGGATTGGAGATTTGATGGGTGCCTAGATTCAAGCTAGAAAGAGGATGATATGATGGGTTCTAGTTATGAATAGGGAAGATGATTAGACTAGACTAATGATTAGATTTAAGATTGATGGGTTTGTTAGATTGATACTGATAAAGTGATAAGATGATAGTGGGATAGGGTATGAAATCTGGTCAATAGGATGAGTGATAGTGGATGATAGGACTAGTTCAAAATCCTTAGATTAATTTTATTAAGATAAGATAGAGTGGGATTATGTGATGAAGGTGATTAGCATAGGGGGCAAGGTTGAATACAATGATGAAGTGATGAAAAGGGTAATGTAAATAAGATGGGGATGGTTAGACCTATATGTGACCCAAAAGACCCAACTAGGATAAGGTAGGATGGGGTTAGACTAGATGGGTGATAAAGGGCAAGGTCAAGACAAAGGATGATGGGCTAAAGTAGACTTAGGATAGGATGTGGTTGATGAGACAAAATGTGATTAGGATAGGTCGGGGTATGTCCAATGATGAGTGAGACTAGTATAGGATATGTCTAGGATGTATAAGAAAATAAGGATATATACAAGGGGTAAGAGAAGGATGTACAAGATAAGATGTTGGTAACATGGGTGTGACTAATGATGGGTGGCTCTAGTGATAAGATGTGACTAGGAGAATGTACAAGAGAATGAAGATATGTACAAGAGGGTAAGATAACGATATACAATATGATGACTAGGATATGTGAGTGGTGAGATAATGATAAATGATGAAGGGGATGAGGATAAGATGGGAGATAAGATTGGCTAAAGGTAATAAAATGATGATGAGATATGCATAAAATGATATGTGTAAAAGGAAAGGATATAAAAGGTGGTCTTTGGATAAGGTGTGGAGAACTAGGGGTGATTAGGATATGTGAATAAAGGAGTATGATTAGTGATGAGTGGGGATGACTAGACTAGGATGGGATGAAGATAATATGGGAGATAGGACAATGTAAGGATATACAATATGGTATGTATAAGAGGATATTAAAAATGATGAGGCAATTATAAACAAGATGATGGATTATAAAAAGACCTAGATAGGTGTGTATAGGTTTGGGTGAAGGATGACTCAACTCACAAATAACATGGGTCTAACACAACACACATAGAGGCAAGCAAGTCATAAACCTATTATTAATAAACTTAAGGGTGTGTAACCTAATGACCGCACCATCCAACAACTTCATGGGCGAGGCTATAGGTCAGTGACCCATTATGATATCAATCAAACCCTCTCAACCCCACTCACACTAGATGGTTAATTCAGAACTGATATTGGCTCTTGTAGTGGTACACCTATTATGGCTGAAATATCCTATGCTAGGTTTGCATTAGGCTATCTAAGTGTGTCCCCTATATACATGAAGGCACAATGGGGCCCAAGTTCATATAAGATTCTTTTTAATTTCCCTATGTCTTGGATCTTAACCACCCCTCACTCCATGGAACCCTTTATGGGTAATTTGGTTAGACATGTAATGACAACTATCCTAATTTTTAGACTCTACCAAAACATGGAGTTTGGACTAGTCCATGGTGGTGAAATCCACAGAGTCACTAGCCCCCTAAAAAATAAAAAGGATGAAGGGTTTATAGGTATTTTTTTATCCCCTAGGAATCACCACAAGGATTCAAGGGGGAGAGCATACACCAACCATAACCCTTAGGATTCAAACAAGTAGGCAAAAGATCAATTAACCAATTAAAATTAATTGTGATGTATCTACAAGATGAAAGACAAGAATATAGAAAAAAAGAGATATATACAAGATGATGAAAATGATATATAAAAAGTGAGATGATTAAAATGATTTGAAATGATTTTTGAAATTGCCAAAAGAGTTTTTTGACTGGCACCCTGTAAGCACACAATTAGTAGTTTGACTTTGGCATTCAAAATTAGGTGACCTACAAGACAAGACGTTAATAGTTTTGATAAAATTTTTCTTGGATGGTCTTTTATATTTACAGGTTAAAAAAAAATTGCCCCTATTTTCAAACTACTAAATATTTCCAATAAGACTATAATCAATAAAATTTATGGCTAGAATTTATTTTTTTAACAACAAGATGTTATTAAAAATGGTATATATTATAAATAATTATTTTATTTATTTATATCTATGACTAAATTATCATAACTAAATTTTAGATTATGGACAGTATGATGGCATGATGAGGATGCTTGATGATTAATTCAATGAAGGATTGGATTGACATGGATTTGTTATGATTTTTCTAGATGGCTCCAATGGACGAGAGGAGTGGTTTAAATAGAAAGAGGAGGGAAGAATCAATGGTTGAGTTTTAAATTTGTGGGAAGGAGATCAAAGGATGAGTATTATCGAAGGAGTTTAAAATTCCTTATAAGCCTCTAGATTTAGAGGCTTCTAGACAGGAGGGGTTAGAATAGAGAGGATTCTAGAATCCTCTTAGGCATTAATAGAGCTTAGGGATGAATTAGATAGGGATTAGGTGATAATTAGGGACTAGGGGTGTAGGAGAGCCTAGGCATATGCTATAAGGTGGGCCATTGGGAATTTAAAATTCCCAAATAATAGGTTAGATAGATTAGGATAGGATTAAGATGGGATAATGGGGATTTAAGATAGATTAATTAATTGGTGGGAGCAGGTAAGGTTAATATATAAATAAATATTGAAATGGGATATTAGATAAATGGATAGAAGGGGGGATTAAATTGGAGAGATCAAATGAGATAAATTAGATAAGAAAATTGATTTTGACTAATAGGAATATTAGTGACATTAATGGAGGTGATCAATTTTAGACGCATATATTTTGCCCCTCTTTAAAAGGGAATTGCGAGTAGAGAAAAGTGGAAGGAACAATGGTCTTTCAAAGAAAAACCATGTCATATATGAATGTTAGTAGATGATGTTAGTGGATATGATGCCCCCATAAGGGGACATGCGAGAAAGAATGAGATGGATGGCCACTTGAAATAATAAATGAGGGGTGGAATGAAATGGATAGACAAGGGGATGGGATGCTAGATATGGGATAGAGAAAGATGGATTCAACTCGAGTAAGGAGATACAAAGTGATGATTCCCCTGACAAGGATACATGCATAGGGAGTAGATGTAATGGGTGTTATAGTTGTCAATACATCCTAAGGGGGAATCAACCATAACATGATGATGATAGGATTAAAAGCTACAAGCTTTAGATGTATCCCAAACAAGGACACATGCAAGGGAGAGCTATAGGCCAAGGCAAGACTGATTAGATAAAATTAATGATGGGTGTAGCTCAAAGCTAAAATTGATTAATATTATGTAAGTGATGATAGAGAAGTAATTATATGAGTGAGTAACCAAAAGATATCATGGAATCAAATCAATGAGCCATAATATGATGATTCCCCTATACAAGGGATAAATAATTGATAAATTGATCAATGAGTGATTGATGGAAGGAAATATGGAGAAAATATGAATGTGGTGACTTATTAGGCCTAATTGATAGGTGTGGGTGATTGATGAAAATATTAAGGAGGTAATTTTTAGGATGATGATTGATCAATAGACTGATTGATTAATGATTGATATTATGGATCAAAGATTTGACTGATATAGGACTTGAGGATAGATGGGAGAAATGTAATGGTGGTTGAGATATCCTTGGGCACTAAAAAGTGGCCAAGTATTGCCTACATAGTCTAAAAAGACCTTAGACCGATGTAGTTATGATTAGAAGAAGATGATGATGATGATTATAATGATTAGAGATTAGAGGATGATGTTAGTGATTAGAGGATATGATGCATATGATGAGATGAGGATAAAATATTGGATGTTAGTTGGATGGGTCAAGAGGGTTAGATTAGTGATGGAATTAGGGATGATTTAGATGATTAGAGAAATTGTGAGGGTGTGGATGATAAATCCATCACAAATGTCATAAAAATCATCATAATATAAGTAATCCATTAAATATAGTACTTGGAAATATGCCCCATGATATAGACATGACCAACAAGATTTGGTGTCATAATGCATGGGAAAGTAACAAACTCTATATCATCAAGGGAAATTATAAGTATTTAGTGACCTCATAGCATCCTCATTCATTTCCCAAAAAAACAAAAATAAACACAATACAAACAAGATATATACATGATAAAAGACAAGCAAACAAGTCAAACAATAGATAAACAACACACACAAGTATCTACATGTAGTGTCATTATGTCTTGTCTAATGATGGGATGAGTGATTTGTCGATGGGATGAACTAGAATGATCATGATGTAGATAGGGATATGGACTAAGATTAGGATAAGGACTTTCATTGAAATAGACAAGATGTAACCCCTAGTTTAGGATATAAGGATGGAAGACATGATGGGGTATTTGAATATTGATTTGGTCTTGAAATTGAATCAAAAAGTGGCTAAAGATAGTGATGGAAAAAATTGATGACCAAATATTACCAATAGATAAGGCCTTAAAAGATTCCAATCTAGCAAGGAGACTAGGAGATGATGGGATTAAATACCTTTCATACTATCAAAATAGTGATTGGATGGGTGCTAGGTATGAAGAGGAATTGATAATGAAATAATGGGTGCTAGATTAAATTATTTGATAAGGTTATGTGTGCCAATAATACCTAGACCAATGATGAGATTGAAGATATGAAGGGATGGGCGACCACTAGGATTGGATTTCAAGATTAAATGTTGTATCCAACGATGACAGATGGGAAGATAGACAAGAGACATAGAGATGGATATCATATGGTATGGAGATGGATGTGATTAGGGGATTAGTCATAAGACAAGACACCATGAACTAAGATTTTTGGATTTTTAAAATTTTAATTTTTTTAGGGTTTTTAGAATATTGCACTTTTTAAGGCTTTTTGGGATATATATGTACACTATACAAATGGAGTTACTAGAAAAGTGAATACCAAGCCTAGCATTTAGGATGAGGATGGATGGAATGATAGATGAGTGACAAGAGGATGAGGATGATGCTAAAAAGGATATAAGGACTAAGGAAGGAATGAACTAAGGATTGTTAATGAACACATCATGAAGGAAATAATGTTTTGTTGCCTGAGTGTCCATTAGAGGATATGCCAAGATGGTTCAAGAACAATTCTCAAGACACCTTCCACTTCATCATGAAGGTCAAGATGAGAAGGAATGAGACATAGGATGAACAATATGATGGCAAATGATGAGTTGGACCAAGGGATAAGAAGTGACATGGATGGATGATGCAGACATGTTTGACAAGGGATATGACGAGTAGGATGGAAAGGATGTATTTTGTCCCCATGTATTGAGGTATAATGTGGATAATAGATTATTTTACCATGACATTAGGAACTAGTTTTCATCATGGTAATTACCTAAGGTGCTAAAAGATTAGTTTTCACCATTGGACAAAAGATGATTTTTTTTTACTTTTGACTTTTTGGAATGGCATTTTGATTTATTGGATATGGGGACAAGATGTAGGAATACAAGCATTATGGTGATCTCTAGCCAACACCTATTCTATAATGGATGCTAGATGCCTAGATATTTTGGTGGCCTTTAGTTATTCTTTATGGAAACCCCTCCAAATATCTAGACCAGGTATCTTCATCACCCCTATAAGAGATAATGTTGCTCTAGAGGGTGATGTGAGGTATGGATTTGATTAGATCTTGATAGGTATGTATGGGACATGAATGGATGATAAGATATAATGGTTTTATGGGTTCATGATAAGATGATGGGATGAGTGATGGAGAATTAGGACTAACAGTTGCATAAATCATTAGAGATGTTGGACATTCTTCATTTGATTGGTGCCATGTGATAAAAGACTTAAATATCTAAGACACTTTGACTTTGTGGTTTATCTTTGATATAATTATTTGAAGAAGTATCCTCCATGTTTTTGATATTTTTTGGATTTTTTGATTGGATTTAACTTTGATTGCCTCTTGGTGTCTGATTTTGGGCTTCACCAGGGACGATTGATTGATTATTTTGACTTTTATGGGTTCCTAGAGCCTGATGTTGGGCTTCACTAGGGGAAGACATTTTTGGATTAGGCTAATGATTCAATTTTTCTTAACTTAACATATCAAATATTATTTCATTATTATGATGGACATCTTGAATATAGTCTTGTACCTTTATATTTGTGGAACATATTATATTGCTCAAGGAAGGGTCCAACAATGTATGTTCCTATTGATCCCTAAGGAAGGAGGTGATTAAATGATCATCAATAGGAAGAAAAGGATATATGATGGAGGAAGGTGGGGTAGATAATATGATGAGGTCAATGAGTGGTAATGGGGTATCATAGTCTTCATAGGGGTTCCTAAGAGACCCAATTTTGATATCAGAGAAAATCTCTTCAATATCAATAATAACATCACTAAGACTAGCATCCAAAGGAGGATGAGATTTGTTCTGATAATATTTGATAGATAAATATTATAAAAACTATGTTATGACTTCATCATCTTGATTATGATCTAAATATATGCTTGGTGATGTATTGGAAGTACCTAGATTAGAGGTATCCTCAAAAGGATAGGCATTATCAACATCGATTAGGGATGATGTTTCTAATAAATAATTTGAATCAGATCTTGGTGTTAAACATGATCCTATTAAAGAAAAACTTTTGATGTTGAATTTGATGTAGACTCTGATGTACATGTTAAAATGTTGCTAATAGGAGATTCATTGTCCATAATTGACCTCTCAACATGGGGTGTTTGATGTGATGTGTGAGAGGGTTCATGAGAGATGGTAGGACTAGGCTCATGGGGAGTAGACTCAACTTTGATGGAGGATTTTTAGAGGATGGGGGGATCATGTAGGATGGGTGTGGAGTCTTGACCTTGGCTTGGAAAGGAAAGGGCTTGATCATGATTGGAATATTGGCATTCCTATTCTTGTTCACCTAGGAATTGAGACTCAGCTTGTTCATCCTTAATTATTATGTCACCATAGTTGATGAGGTCTTGGACATAATATTATAATGGTCGACATTGATTAATGATATGCCCAAAAGTTTGGTAATATATATAATATTGATTGGATTTATACTAGAAGGGTGTAGGTTTAGTAGGATCAAGATGTCAGATAGGTGGATAGACCATCATGTTGGTGGTGACTAATTGTTTGAAAAGGGATTCCAAGGATATAGGAAGGGGAATATAATTACTTACTTAAATTTATGATTTAGATGTGGAAGCATTTCAATTTAGCCTAGATGATTGTTGACATGACTGGGTAGATTGACTGGAATTAGGTGAGGTGGCCAAGAGTGGATTCCCTTTGCTAGTATGGGAAGGGGTAGATGATGGTTTATGACTAGTGAATGGAGGATTGGTATGGGAATCATATGAAGGGGATTATATGGGAGGTGCAATGAGTTCAAGGGGATTAACAAATTTAGGAAGTGGTACACCCATTAGGATAAGCTACAAGAGGATCATATCCTTGCTGGTAGTTATGTATTGGTCTATGAAAGTGGGGTATAGCTTCATGGTGATGGATGAAGAGTGACGGATGATAAAAGTAGGCTAAGGATTAGGGATGGTTTATTGAACAAAATAGGTCAGAAGGACTGAGATGGCATGATGGATGATGATGAGGATGGGATGTAGTAAAGACTAGGAACAAACTTCAAACTAATAGTGCAATAGGTTCTAATGACCTATTAACAATACCTAGTTTTCAAACTAGTTAAAGGATAGATGATTTGATGGGTGCCTAGATTCAAAATATCAAGAGGACAATATGATGGGTTGCTAGTTATGAGTAGGCAAGAATGATATAGAGTAGATTGATGATTATGGGTTGCTAGATTGAAATTGACAAAGTGATAAGATTCTAGAGGGATATTGACTAGGGTATGAGACCTGATCAAATGATGAATGATAGTGGATTGGGATGATGTGGATGATAGGACTAGCTCAAGACCTTAGACTGATTTTCTCAAGATGGGATATGACTATGTGATGAAGATGATTGGGATGATGGGATAAGTATAAGTATGATGATAGATGTTAATGAAATGATAAGGGATGAGATGGGGATGGTTTAGATCCATATGTGACCCCAAAATCCAAATAGGATAAGATATGATGAGGGTAGATGAGATAGCTAAAGAAGCTAAGGTAAAGACAACTGATGAGGGACTAAGGATAAGATATGGATGTTAGGATGGGATGTGATTAAGGATAGGTAGGGGTATGAACAATGATAAGTGAGATTTTGATAAGATGTGTCTATAAGGATGTACAAGAGAATAAGGATATGTAAAAGAAGATGAGATAAGGATATACAAGGTAATGATTAGGTTATGTGGGTGATGAGATGATCAATGATGGGTGGTTAGACTAAGAGGGGGATAAGGTAACTATGTGAAGGCAAGTAGTTAACTTTGTGGACTTTGGTCAGGATGTAACATGTGATTGGGGTATGTTGGTGATAAAGGTATGATTAATAATCGGTAGATATAACTATAATAGGATGGGCTGAAGTCAAGGTGATAATGGAAGATAAGGATATATAGGGGATAATATATATAATGGGATGATGACAAGTATGTATAAAATGTGATTGGATATACAAGATGATGGATAGTATATGTGAGGGATGGGGTAATTATAAATGATGAGGATGTGCAAGAGGATATATTATGTACAAAAGGATGATGATAAAGATGTATAAGATGTGATTAGTATTTGCAAGTAGATGGGGGGTATGACTAATGATGGATGGGTGTGGTTAGAATAGGATGAGAATAAGGCTAGGATAATATGTACAATATGATGTCAAGGATGTACAAGATAATGTGATCTAGGAATTTGACTCAAGAGAGGATGGTTAGTATTGTATTGATTTCAAAATGAAAACAAAATGAAAGAAACACACTAACTAGCATAACATCTCTAGGCCTAGAAACTAGGAAGAGCTTAGTTAACAAACATGAATAAAACACACAACTAAAATGCAAAATAAACCCTCTTTTACCTTCCTTGGATGCTCCAAAATTCTTGTTGTAGTGACTTGCTCGGCTTGTGCTCATGAAGTCCTTAGCAATGAAAGCTTGGCTACCTCTATCTCTCCTTGGCACCTTTGGCTTATGGCTTAGCTTGGCTTGAAATCAATTTGGCATGGTAACACTAGTTACAGTGGCTTTTGAAATCATTTGTGCATTATAACTTTGCATATTCATGTCTTAAAATTCATGTGGTGGGGCCTCCTATTTATAGATTTTTGAGAATGACCAGAATCAACCTGAACCATCCATCCTAAGATTAAGATGTGTGGTTAAGGACTAATTAAATTTTGGAATTAAGTTTATAATTATCCTCATCATGACATTGGAAGAAGGGGAAATTAAGAGGCATGGAGGGCATGACTCCTAATATTTGTGGCATTTATGGCCTAGGGATGTCTTCCAAAGAAATGAGGTCAATTGATGATGCAAATATTCAATATTAATTTCTAAAAATAAGTATTCAACAAGTTTCCATGGAATTATTAATTATGCCTTGATTTGGGTTAATTAGCTCTTAAGTATGTTTAAGCACTTTGTGCACAAATTACTCAAATTGATCAAAATGCCTTGTTATTGGTCCAAATTTTGACTAGATTGGAATTGGAAGTCAATGTCAGATATGTTGGAACCATTTTACCATAAAGGATGTTACCAACATCAAACAAAAAAGGCACATATCTTGTGTAAGAGATTTGATAGGAAAGATCAATCTAGAGCACCCAAGTGTAAAATTGACATTTTGACTTAGAATGATCTGATCAAAGATAGATGGCCCATAAATTGCTTTACCCCATTTAATGATATTTTAGCCAAAATTAACACTTGAATATGTTAGTTTCACATCATTTAGTGTGTTTTAGTGTTTTTAGGCCAAATTGTGCATTTTAGGTGGAAATCAACCAAAATCCTAATTGGAGGTTATCAATGGCCAAATTTTAGGTGTCTACAGTTTTCCCCTATTTGTGAAGGCATTGAAAACTATAAGCATAATAACATCTTCTCAAAGAATGAAAAGGTCACGTATGTCTACAACTGCAACAATGATAAACTAACTATATGATGTCCCCTTGAGGGAATGGTTGGCACAAGTAAGCCGACAAACAGTCTCTCAAAAAGAAAGAAGCAAAACAAGGGGACCAAAGAAAGGAAAGATGATGGGGTGAAAACACAATGATATTTGAAAAGTAGTCAAAGTCATTGAGAATGCAAGTGGGATGGAGTACAATGATTTGCCCAAAGGTGGTTATAAACATTATACCCTGATAGTGGCCACATGGTATGATAACATAATGATTTTCCCAAATGTTGTTATAATCATTGAGAAGATGGAGCTACCCTAGTTAGGATAAATAAACAATAAAATAACATGCCTCTATATAGGCAAAAAAAGGGAAGTGGTGACAATACAATGATTTGCCCAAAGGTGATTATAATCATTAAGAAATGTTGGTGAGACGGTTTGCAATGATTTGCCCATAGGTGGTTATAATCATTGGACCCTGATTATGGCAAACATGATAAACTTGGTTAAGGATGATGAAAACTTAACAAATAAGGTAATGATGAATTGGAACAACCTACTAATAGGGAGATGCTCATCTGAACTAATAAAAATTGAAATTATTTCATGGTTAATTACTCTATTTGGGATATGATTGGGATGGAATCAAGATGTCGATACTAAAGAGATGATGCCATTGCTAAATGGCCTTTTTGAAGCTAAGATTTGTTATAGCACATGTCGGTAGGCATCATGGTATAACATCATGAGGACTTGGTTGAAATATGCATAAGGGTTGACTCCTGTAATCCAATACTCAATAGAAAATAATGCACCAATGATAAAAACCATGATGACAATGTAAACATATGAATATGGATGGATTCAATTGTAAGTTGGGCAAGGAATCACCCAATGAACACACATAAACCGAATCAAGGCAACAGTGCTAAAAGAAAACAAATAGGAGATAAATAAACAAAATAAGTTGAGACAAAAAAACAAATAATGTAATAAAACCAATATGAACATTGCCCCTAAAAAATAGGCAACAACAAAACAAAGGAACAAAATGGAGGAATAATATAAAAGAAAGGGGGTGTCTAAGCTATCTCCATATGCACTAGGCAAGTGGACACTGCCTGCATAGTTCTATGGATGTAATGTCCAATAAAAAATTTTAGGCTAAATATAGTTCTCTCAGGGAATGGGAAGAATGTGATAACTTGGGAAACACAAACAGAATGGATGTGATAGAAGAATAGGAATGGTCTTGAAAAATGGAAAATGTGTGTGAGAAAAAGGCCAAAGAGGATGGAGAAACTAAATGACAAGTGATTTTCTTGTAACTTAGTAAAGGTTCCCAGAATCCTTAAAGCAAAGAAGTGGTCAATGTTTTTGTTCTTTTCCAATGATTTTTCAAATGTTTTTGGAATTGTTTTGGAGTGTCTCAACTCAATCGAGAATGATGAGATACTAAATGGTTAAAGCTCATAAAATGGCAAGAGCATTCAAACTTAAGTTGCTCACAAAATGGTGAGAGTGTGGCTTAGGTTACTTGTAAAATGGTTAAAATGTTCAAACTTAGGTTACTCACAAAATAGCAAGAGCATGGCTGAGTTGACCTCAAAAAGTATCAAGTATTACCTACATAGTCTCAGAGTATGACCTCAAGTTATTGTAGTTCCACCCTTACAGTGGAGGAATTTGACTAGTGTAGCAGTCAATTCAAACAAAATAGGCACAGTTGATAAAAAGGCATAGTATGACATAGGAAGTGGCAAGTTGGTACGTCAAGGCTTAATGTTACCCCTAGTTTTCCGATAGGCAGCTATAACTAGGACACAACGGCATAGATCAATGGTACTAATTTTCCCAAAGGTAGTAATAATTAGTAGCAAGACTGGTGGTAAGAAAGGAATAACAAACAAAGGATGCAACTACTAAGACTTGTACCATACTATTTTAAAATATGATTTTTGTCTAAAGTACTTGAGCTAACTAATGAAACTGATCAGATACCTTGATGCTAAAAATGCATAATGAATGGTAAAAACTAAGGTCAAATGGGATAAGATTTAGAACACACTGGGGTGATAGGTTAGAAGTGGAAAGTGGATATAGTGAAGAGGATAGATAAGGATGGTATTTGTACAAAGAAGAATAGTGATAAAATTGCATAACTGAAACAGTCCTTATAGACAATACACCTTAACATTCAAGCATAGTACTACTTGAGATGAATAATATTTATCAGCTCAAGAAGTTTATCTCCATCTAGTGTGGCAAGCCTTTATGCTTCTAATCCATAATCTGTAGTAATGATGAAAGGCCCTATCCATTTTGGTTTGAATTTCCCTTTATGCTTCTTCTCAGCCATGGTATTCTTTTGGTTTTTTTAAGAACAAGATCACCAAGTTTAAATGTTCAATACTTAACATGCTAATTATAGTGGCCTTTGAGTCAGTTTTGATATGCTTAAAGATTATTGAGTGCAGCTGTGCATTTCTCATCAAGTAGGTCTAGCTCTTGTAGGTGAGCTACTCAATACTTATGATCATCCTGGACATGCTTGAAAGAGATACATAGTGAATGAAATTCAACCTCAATGGGAAGGATGGCTTTAGTACCATAAATAAGTGAGTATGGAGTGGCTCTTATGGGGCTATGATGATTGGTATGGTATACCCAAAGGGCAAGGAATATCTGCAAGTGCCAATCACGACTGACATCATTAAAAATCTCTTTGAGAATATTGACAATGGTTTTGTTGGATGCCTTGGCTTAGCCATTACCTTGAGGGTAATATACTATACAAAATTTTTGTGTGATATTATATTTAGTACATACCTGATCTATATCCTCATTCTTTAATGATCCTCCATTATCATATAGAATGTCAAAGGGGATACCATAGCAGCAAATTAGATGGTTGAAGATGAATTTGGAAATTTGCTTTCTAGTCATGTAAGTGAAGGGTATAGCGTCAACCCACTTAGTGAAATATTTGGTGGTGGTAAGGATATGTTTATGGCTGTCAGATGAAGTGGGGTTGATCTTCCACATGAGGTTAAGAACCCATGTATAAAATGGCCATGGTGTCAACATCAGTTTTAGAGTTTTTGTTGGGGCATGAATCATATTTGCATGCCATTGACATTTGTCACACTTCTTTATGTATGTAGCGGTATCTACATCCATTATGGTCCAATAATAAATAGTACACAAGAGATTTTTGGATATGACTTCCCCATTATAATGAGCTCCACATACTCTGTCATGAACTTCTCTTAACGCTAGTGTAGATTTTGCTAAAATTAAACAACAAAGTAGAGTTCCATCAAAATTGTGATGGTAAAGGGTGGATCCAAGTAGAGTATAACAAGTGGAATGATGAATGAAGACTTTGGTTTATTTTTGAGAGAGGTTAGGTGAGATAATTTGGTCATGAAGGTAGTTTTAAAGGTTTGAGTACCAGATAGAAATAGGACCAACAATATCACAAATCATTACAATGATTAAAGGTTCATGAGTTGGTGCTGACAAATTCTTGATGAGGAATTGATACTCTCTAGATTTATCTATTTGTCAAATTAGAGATCCAATAGTAGCCATGGCATCTTAATTTCTATTACTAGCCCTTGGTATGTGCTCAAACTAAATGTTGGCAATTTATTGCTTAAGAGTGTCAACCATGGCTTTATATGGAACCAACTTGTCATCTTTGTCCTAAAAATGATCTGTGACCTGATTGATGATTAACTGAGAATCACCATAAACTTAGAGATGAGATATGTTCCAATGCACTACCTATTGAAGTCTTGAAACAAGTGCTTCATACTCAGCCATGTTGTTTGTACAAGAAAAGTTGATTCTGAATGATTTAGGGATTAAATCCCCCTATGGTGTAATCAACAATAGGCCTACCCACGATCCATGTGTAGTAAATGAACCATCAAAATACATCTTCTAGGGCTACTCCTCAAGGGGTGTGTCAATGATGGTAATTATGGATTCATCAAGAAATTGAAATGTGAGTGGCTATGTGTTTATGAGAGGTGCTTCTAAAAGTTGATTTGCAAGAACTTGTCCCTTAATTGCCTTTTAATTGACATATTTTATGTCAAACTCACTGAGAAGCATGATCCATTTAGCCATTCTACCTTGAAAAGTATTTTAGATAGTAGATACTTAAGCAGGTCTACTTTTGAAATGACCATGGTCTTATTATTCAACATGTAATGGCACAGTTTTTGAGCTACAAAGACCATGGCCAAACAAGCTTTTTCAATAGGTGCATAGTTATGTTTATATGCAACCAAGGTATGGATTAGGTAGTATACAACATGCTCTTTTTCATTGTCATCATGTTGAGCCAAGGGTGCCCCTAGAGCACAGTTGGTAGCTGATAGGTATAATAAGAATGGCTTTCCTGACCTAGGAGGTAATAAAATAGGTGGATTAACAAGATAGTCTTTGAATTGTTGAAAAGTTGTTTAGCAATGTTCATCCCAATGAAATGTAACTCCCTTTTTCAAAATATGTGTAAATGGATTGTAGTTGTCTACTAATTGAGAGATAAAGCATCGGATTGATTGGATCTTACCCTACAAACTATAAAGTTGCTTTATATTGGTTGGTGGTGGCATCTCAGTTATAGCATGGACTTTAGCCAGATCAACTTCAATTCCTCTACAAGACATGATGAAACCAAGTAATTTTCTATAAGTTACATTGAACACATATTTCTTTGGATTGAATCTAGCTTTGTACTCCTATAATCTTTCAAATATCTTACACAACACTGTTGGATGGTTGGCCCTGGTTTTAGATTTTCCTAATATGTCATCGACATAGTCTTCAATAATAGCATGCATCATATCATGGAATATGATAGTAATGGCCATTTTATATGTAATTCCATCATTCTTAAGGCCAAATGGCTTTACCTAATAATAAAATGTTCCCCATAGAGTGGTGAATGTTGTTTTATGTTGGTCTTTTGGTCCTATTTTGATCTGGTTGTATCCTAAAAAGCCATCCATGAGTGAAAACATTTCATAACCTATCATAGAGTCAATGATCATGTTGATATTAGGCAAGGGAAAATCATCTTTAGGATAAGCTTTGTTGATGTCTCAAAAATTAGTACAAATTATGATCCCTTCAGGCTTTTTACTAATAGGTGCCACATTAGAGATCTAGTCTGAGTAGTCAATGGATCAAATACATCCTACTTCTAAGAGTTTTTCCAACTCTTTATTTACCAATATAGCAATGTGAGTTGTTTCTATACGATTTCGCTTTCACATTCAATGAGAGAATAAGAAACTAAAAGAAATGGTCTAAGGCTTGTATGTAACTGGATGAAGTCGTGCGCACCGTAATCCAGACGATCGTGAGAACTCCTCTTTGGTTGTGGAGGATGACACCTGAAAAAGAAAGAGACTAAAATAAAGAAGGCGTTAGATGAGGAGATGGTGGGCTGCCAAGTGAAAGCTTGATCCCAGAAGTAAAATGACTTCCTTGAGGGATGTCAACCCACTGACTGATAAAAGTAATGTCTGATAAAAATTAGAATGATAAAAGACTAAAATGATTAAAGACTGAAACAAAAATGGAAGCAAATGCTTACCTCAATGCTGTTGTCGACCTGGTCACAGTCGCCAGCATCGGTGGTCCTACCGGCGTCAGTTGGTAAAGGTCTACCGACATCGATTAGTATGCCGACGTTGGTGGGGGCAGTGGTCTTTGCAGCTGGCGTCAGTTGGGGCAGTAGTCTTTGGATGAGGTCTGGTCGAGTTTTTGGTCTGTGGATGGGTCTGTGGATAGGTCTAAGATGGAGTTTGGGCCTAGTTGAATGGTCTGAGAAGGGCTATGGGTCTGGTTGAATGGTCTAAGAGTCTGTGCAAAGGTCAAGGGAAATGGACAAAATGTCAAAAAGGGATAGAGGAGGCCAACATGGAGATAAGGATTCAGGTCTGGTCTTCACTGAATAACAGATAGATTAAAAAGAAGATGCTAAAATGAAAATAGTAGCAAATACTTACCTCATGGCTACTGGAGAAGGGATGTTGCAGACTAGTTGTGCTTGTTGCTGAAGCTGCTAGTGTGGAAGTCCTATTGCTGGTGGAAGTTGATGCAGAGTACTTTTTGTTGTTGTAGCTGGTGCAGAAGCCTGTTGTGTGTCCATGAGAGAGAGAGTGAGAGGTTTGACAGGAAGATTGGCTGATTGATTGATCCGATTGTAAGATTCAAGAGTCGGATGAAGAGCAGGGGCCAAGGGGGATAACAGACACAAAAAATTGTTATGAAGGAAACTGATGCTGGCAATATCACTGATGTCGGTCGACAGTTGACCGACATCGATGGCTGGAAGGTAGGAAAAAGGCTAAAAATAGCCTTTTGTCCATTTTCCCAATTGTCAGGTTTAAGTGGCGGGGTAAGAAACAGTCGAGAAGGGTTAAATGGGTGCGAGGATGAGGAATAGGTCATAAATAGGTCATGGAGGGATGAAGGGAATCCAAAGAAGGGCATCCTAGGGTGGTGAGGTGGCAAGGGAGAGAGAATTATTAACTTAAAATAAGATAATTATTTCAAATTAATAAGACATAGGTTAGGAGTGGTTAAGAGGACCAAGGGGGAGAGAAGGGGAGGACGACCAAGAGAGTAGACACGATTTCGGTGTCTACATGAGTATGCATCTTACGTAGTTTTTTTTAATTGGTTTTCCATTAGGATTAACCACAAGGTGGTGTAGAACTAAGATAGGGTTTAAACCTAGCATGCCAAAATAGACCCATGCAAAGATATCTACAAATTCTCTCAACAGAGATATAAATATGTCATGTTCCTCCTTAGTGAGGGATGCACCTAATTTTATCCAT
Source organism: Torreya grandis (assembly GCA_037957365.1). Taxonomy (NCBI): domain Eukaryota; kingdom Viridiplantae; phylum Streptophyta; class Pinopsida; order Cupressales; family Taxaceae; genus Torreya; species Torreya grandis. The sequence continues at coordinate 2,326,748 of JARHVA010000166.1, read as the reverse complement.
TTTAGGTATGATGGAGTTTTGATATTTACCTTTATTGTAGCTTTGATTATAAGGGTTAAACCATCTTCTAAGATGGTAGGCAATGACTTGAACTATTGAATTATGTCTAGGTCCTCTGTTAAGACTTGCTCTTCAACTTCTTCTATGCATGATGAATCTGAGTCCCCTAATGGGATATCTAGCCATGTGACAAAAATAGTTGGAAATTCTTGAAGGATTTAATCAAATACTTTTTGTTTCTTAAAGCTAAACTCAGATCCACATGCAATTTCATCGTTGGTGGTCTCCTCGTCTAAATTTGAAGAAGAATGAACACCCCCATCTAATGGTGCTTGAAACAAGTTTTTACCACTAAAATGGACTTTATCTTTACTTTTTCCCTGGTCAAAAAGTGCCTCAAATAGGTTTTCACATTAGGAACTTAATGTTTTACTTATTTATTTTTGGCTAAGGGTGTTCACTCACTCTCCAAAATAGGCTACAAAATCCAATATAATTGAGAATCTTAATTTGTGATCTCCCAATGGAATGTTGTCTCTAAGGCCTAAGAAGTCATAAAATGCCTCATCATTATAAAACTCATCAATCGATAGACTGGATTCTTGTTGGTCCTAATCTATTAGTTAGGGATAATATAATGCCAATGATTTATGATGAATAGCCAGGGTAAGGGTACAAATGGCATTATTATCAAACAAATTGGTTTTAGATAGGTCATCAAAGGTGAGGTTATGATCATACTTTGCTTTTAGCATCATCATCACTAGTCACTGGTGATGGGGTTTGAATAAAATATGTGGGGTCACCCCTAGGTGGTTTAAATCAAAGTCCATAAGGTCTTTCATACTTAGTCATAGAAATTAGCTTGATGGTTCCTTGTCAATTTAGTCTGAGGCCTCTTCTTTCATAATTGTGATGCTCCATGATCCAATTGGGAATATGATACTTTGTACTTTTATAAAAATCAGCTTGGTTGTCATTGTATAACAATGATTCATTCCATTCAAGAGGGTTAGATTCTAGGCTAGATGTTGGTATAAATGTAACAAGTCCCTTATCTTTATTCTTTTGTTGTTAATGCATATGTGGAGTGACTTCAGGTCACCCAAAGGTTTTTGAATTTTGAGGAAGATTGGAAATATGAAATGTATCATGGGTAACATACTCTCCTAGTCTATTATCTAAAATGGTGAAATGATTAGAAGCTTCAAGAGGTAGCATGTGGGAAAGGGAATCTAAGGTATTAGGATCTATGAAATTATTTGGTGAAGGATCAATAAGTATAGCCTTTCCTTTATCCTAATTAGAACTTGAATTCATGTCGTACTAATAATTATAGCTTTGAAATCTGGCCTCAAGATGTTTGTAGTGTTCATATGGGTGAAAATCTCCTGGAATATTCACTTCCATCCCTGAGTGGGAAAACTTTGATACATTGGTGCAGCACTGATAGAACTACATGAATCTCATGTAACCAAGGCTTACCTAGAAGCATATTGTATGATAACTCAAGATCAAGCACATGGCAAAGTGTATTATGGGTCAAAGGCCCAATGATAATTGGTAAACTAATGGTGCCTTGTGATTCTCTTTCCTGATTATCATAGGCATTGATGGTTATCATTTCTAGTTGGAGATTTACCATTATGTACCCAAGAAGCTTCATGAGCTTTAGAGACACTATGTTGAGACCTAATCTATTGTCTATAAGGACATGTTTCACTTTATATAAACTTATATGTATAATGGGTTATTATGGAGCAGGCCAAGGGAAGACATATTACTTTGGTTGAATATGACTTGTTGGGCTAGAGCTAAGTGTCTAACCAAATCTTGAAATTTATCAGGGGATATATCACTAGCAATAGTGGATTGGGTCAAAAACTCAATCAAGATGTTCTTGTGGATTATTGGCATTCACAACAAATCTAAAATAGAAATCTAAGATGGTGTCTTCTATAATTGTTCCATAATATCAAATTTCTTATCTTGGTCAGGAGTGAATGGTTTATTCAGAGGCTGAATGGTTGATTGGATGACTAGAAAAGTGGCAGATGGTTGTGGGCTTAGGATAGTAATCTTTGACCTTCGATATGTGATTACACAGTCAGGATTAAATATTTGACAATTAATGTTAACCAATGTTGGGAATGGTGTAGAACCAGACATGACAAGTCTTGATTACCGATGCACATGTATGTGGTCACATGGCAAGGATGGGTTATTAATATAAGGTCCAAAGGGGGAAGTCCTAGTTTTTTGGTTTGCCTATATGCACTCCTATGTAAAAGAAGGATTATCCATGTAATTTAGTTAAAAGTTTTTGTTTAGCAATGGTCTAGGTTGATTAGTGTTTGGTCTTGGATTAATGGAGATGGTATTAGCACTACCCCCTGCAATATGACCTACAACCCTATTGTAGTCATGTACAACTGCATGGTAGGTTTATTGGTTGTTACCATTATGACTTTGGTTTTGTCCATTGTTTTATCATTGTGGGTTTTGTTATTGATTTTACTAATTCTGGTGGTTTGATCTTTGATTTTGATATTGTTAATTTTTTTTGCTACACTAGCCATGGTTGTTGTTGTTGATTGTTATGTAGGGGAAAGGGTTTTGATAAATTCCAAGAGTTTTATTGGAAGTGGAAGAACCATTATCTAATATTATCTCCCCATTATCCAACATATTCTCAATTAAATACTTGATTTGGATATGTCTTCGTAGATTATGCTAGTTGACCCGATGATAGTCACAGAATTTGTTTTCATGGTACCAATTAGGATAAGGAATGCCTTGCAAATAATGCTTTGGTATAGGCCAACTAATTAGATTAGTGGTATCAAGCTTGAAAAATATAGACTTGATAGGTTCTCCTAAGTCACCAAAGACATGATGTGTAGGCATGGTTCTCCTAGGAGGAGGGGTTTGTAATGGTAAAGGCTAATGTATTTGTTGTGCAAGTCTTGGTTATTGTGCTTATGGCATTGGTTAGAGAGGTTGTTGGGTAGGAGTAAGATGAAAAGGTGGTGCAGATGATGTTTTCACCATTTAGACATGATGAGATTTGGTTACTCCATTTCCCACAACATTCTTATTGTGGTTGAATTATTTCAGTCTTTCTTGGTTATTGGCTTGTGCCAGTTGTGATGTTTACACTTGAATGGGATGTTGATGTTGGTTATTTTCCTAATTGGTACCTTGATTTTGATTAGTTAAATTAAGCTTGATGACTCCTTTATTTATGATTACCCACTCAATCAAAAAGCCTTTATCAATTATTTCCTTGAAAGTATGTGCACATTGTAACTCCAGATGATATGATATCTCACTATGCAAATTTTTGGTAAACACAATGACTAATTGTTTATCTAGTAAAATACGGGTGAAACAACTTGCAAGGGCTCTCCATCATTGTAGATAACTTACAAAACTCTCACCAGATTTTTACTTTGCTTGCGTTAGTCCACTAATGAAATCTCATACTCAAGATTAGAGGAAAAGTGCTACACAAACTTATCAGAAAGATCATCAAAATATATTACTAAATTTTTGGGAAAATTTAAAAACCATTCCAAGGCTTATCCATCCAAGCTCCTTGAAAAAAACAACAAAAGGTATATGTTGTTATATACCATTGGTTCACATGTGATAAAAAATTTGGTCAATTGAGCCTTAGGGTCACCTTGTCCTTTATATTTGTCAAATTGTAGTGGTTTGTATCTTGGAGAAAATGGTATCTACACATACTCCATGTTAAATAGATAGGAACACATGTCATCTAATTTGAACTTTTTAGTTTATTTCCCAACTTGAATGGCAGCAATTACATCCTTCATCTATTATAATTCTTAGGATAGGAAACTAAAAGGAACATTGGTTTGAGGGAGAATATTAGTTTGGGTAGATGGTTGGGAGGTCACAAGTGGGTCACTTTGACCAGGGTATGATGGAGATACCTATTAGGGTATATTGGTTTGATTAGAGAATGGACTAGGAATATGCATACATGGATTAGGATGTACTTGAAATTGCACATTTGGTTGTGTGATATTATGGTTTGGGTTGGTGATAAAGGTTTGACTTAGAGGATTTTGTGGTTGGGATGGAGGGATATAACTATACTGTGCATGTTGTGGTTGAAAAGGGACATGTTACCGACTAATAAAACCTTGTTGTTGAGTGGGAACTTGTGGATCAAGACCCTGCCTCTGAATCTATGGCACATTTTGAACCAATGGTGTCTAGTAGGTACTTGAGAAACATGGGGACCTCTTTGTTTCATGAATCCCTATGGGGAAGTGAAAATAGGTTGTAGATTCAACATCTATCACTGACTAATATTTGCACATTGTTGACTAGTCATTGTTTGATTTTGGATTGGAATATTAGTCTACGACTGAAGAGGTATGTTTGTTATTATCTGGTGAGGTGGAACATTAGTTGCCCTTGATTGAGGTGGCAATGTATTTGTCCTTTGTTGGGTTGATACAGTATGTTGTGCTTGTTGTTATGGAATACTACTCATTACTTATTGAGGAGTAGGATTCATCACATGCTGTCATTGAGGTATGACATTGGCCATTATTTGATTACCTAATCTCGTAGGTTGTACACTTAAGAAAGTAGTCAGTTGAGGTTGGGATGTAGAAACTCATATTCCCTGGTATGATGATCTACTTATAGGATTAACTATAGGCACATATTGTTGGCTAGTTGTTTATGTGTTAGTACCACTTTGATCAAGATTAGATGTTGTTTACATATTATCCACTATGTTTGGCTCACTATTCTATGTGAAGGTCAAAGACACTTCTTCAATAATAGGCCTGTGCATCAAGTTATCTATAGAATTAGTTTGTATGAATGGGTCATAACTTAGATTCTCTTGTCCAATTAACTCTATCAACACTCCTATTGAAGGAACTAGGTCAATAAGAGGCTTATCACCATGTTCATCTGATTAAAATTACATGCTAGATTCAAGAAGTTTTCATATGATATCTGCATTTGGTTAAAGTGATCTTCTATGATGTTTTTTCCTTGATTAGATATATTAGGGTCTTGATATGTTGTTTGGACTAGAGCCATAGGATTGTTGGAAGAATCCTATTGATCGTAAATGATATTGTGGGGCACTCTTACTAGACTTGGTAAATTTTCATGGGGGAATTCTACTAGAAATTTGGCCCTTACCTCTATAGCTCTAACCAAAATCTCAATTTTTTTCTCTAACAAATCTCACTCAAACAAAAATGGATCATATGTGGAAGCTGTATTAGTAGAATATGATTGTTGAAGAACTAGCTCATCCACTATGGGTATTATAGCTAGGTATTATGTGGTTTATTCTTGGTCTTATTCTGAATAAGGTGATGTGTTAACCAAATAGTTAGCCAATGAAACTTGGCTTTGTGCCCCTAATTGAGTATTATAAGAGGAATAAGAATCCATATCATAAGGAATATTATCTACATAGGGGTCTTGCACCATTTCTTCCTACACCACCACATTACTAATCCCTGGATTGTACATGAGTCCACTACTAGTGTAGGAATACATGTTTGGATCCATAGTTAATGATTTGTGATAAAATGTCAAAGATTTATATAAACTCTAAAAGGACAAAATATAAAATAGATGATGTTCCAACTTGGTCTAGATTCATCAAAATGATCAAAAGGTTTATGCAAAGATTTGTGAGGAAGCAAGCTAGCATGAAGTATCTAATGTTTCATTATTCACACAAAGATAAGCAAGTAAATGGACCAAAAACCAAAATGCCAAATTCTAAGGTTGAAGTGTTTCAAATAAGTCTAATCTATAAATTTAAAATTTGTTAGGTCTTTTTGCCAAATGTGAAATCAAAAGCTAAGCCCAAATAAGGCATGTACTAGGACTCTTGGCCAAACGACATCAAAAGCTAGATTTTGAAATAGATGAAAGTTTTAATCTAATGGTTTTGAAATACATCTAACAAACAATAGGCATTTGATTCTTAGACATGAACTTTATCGACTAGGTATAAGGTATGAAACAAAAGGTACTTTAGAGATAGTTTATTTTCTCATAAATAATAGTATAAAACTTGGTTCTTTTGAAAAATAAGCTAAACAAAAGTGAACAGTATAACTACGCTAGATAAAAGATCATAAAAGTACACTTGGAATGGTCTAAAAAATGTAGGAACAAATTTGAACTCTATCCAAGTGGGTCTATGAAACAATATTTGAAATGTTTTGGGTAGCGTAACGATGCTACACTATGCAAAAGGTGTAACAAAAAAAAGTTTGTCTCAAAAACTCTCTAAGGTAAAGATAGTTTCCCACAATTTTGACAACATAACACTACTGTTCTTGACTCAAAATGTTGTGGTGCATAGACTCAAAGTGCAAGTGTTTAGCACAAAATGGCTTAAGTCTATTAGGTGGTGATAATGATCTTAAGTCTAAAATGGCCTTCAACCAATTTAGAAATTAAGCCTAAGTTCCCTCAAGTTTAGTATAAGTGTCAAACGCACTTAACAAATCAACCCTATGAAATTATAAAGGTGAAATTCCAAATTTATATTATAAGTGAAGGACTTAAAACAAATTTGGTAAAGGTATATACTCAATTGGGCACTATAACTGTGCCAAAGTGGATGATATGACTCCCAAGCTTTTGATGAACTTTGAACAAGTCAAATTGATGTTTTCACATGCACAGCATAATGCCTCTTTGTTCAAAGGAATATGAGGACCATGTGTTTTGGTTTGAATTGTTTGTTTACACCAAGTTTTGACTCCAAATAAGACTATAATCTAGGATAAGACTCCACTGATTAATCACTTTTAGATCCTAAACTGACAAGGTTACTTGGTATTATTGAAATCTATCAATATATGTTATTTGAGAGGATTTTAAGTGTTCATCCAAAAGTAAACACACATTATATAGTAGGGTTTTTACACCCCCCTTTCTCTCAAATGACATTATTGTGGCATGGACCTTGAGGCACAACTTGCACCATTAATACTTCCATGGTAAGTGGGGATTTGTCTAAGATCTAACAAGTTTCCAAATGTTCTAGGGGAATTAATTGCACAATGACTTTCACACTAAACAATGTAAAATAAAAGCATGGATTTTGGGTTTGTATCACTTGGCTTATTGCAAAAAGGTCTAGTCCTTTTTGTAACCCCTACATCCTATTGTTCACTCAATGTAGTACGATGTCTAAATTGCCACTAGATCTCGTGTGTAACTCTAATTAGGAGACAAATGAATTTAAGGTCAAGATGTGAAACCTCAAGTCAAAATTTCCCTAAAGAACTTGTGGGAGGTGATGAAGTCCCCCTCGCAAGCCAAGTTTACTTAAAAACAAAAAATCATGAAAGTAAAAAGACTTTAGGGTCATTTTCAAGGTCACCCAAACTTTGACGAGTTTTTGGGGAGTGCTTTAGATGATTTTATTTCCAAGCCTTGGACTAGGCTACTTGAAATAGGAATGATGCTTTTGATTCTAAGGGTTCCCTTAAGGGGACAAATGGAAGAGCATACATGCAACATCCCTCTTTTTGCCAAACAAAAATTTAATCTAAACAACTAAGTGAATCCAAAAAGCTTGAAAAGGTGAGTTCATTTTTAAGCCCAAATGGAAAATGAGGTGGTGTTCATTTGACCCCTTGGTCTTAGTTGTAACTTTGAAAACTAATGCTAAAAACTCACTTAAGCACCTAAATATTACTTTAAGCACCCAAAATAATGTTCCTAATTCATTTTAAGCATGCAAAAGGTGATCTAAACATGTTTTTAGCAAATGTCAGACTTGGTCCTGTAACAAAAATGTTAGCATGTCCTTTAGCCTTGAAGCTCTTTTGGGTTTGAAACAATGAACTTTAAAAAAAATAGCTCTCGGGTCTATGTTTTAAGAAAAACATAGTGACTAACTTCAGTTATATAACTGACGATGTTTATATTTACTAACTGATGATAGTTATCTAACTGACATCAGTTATACCCATGTGATCAATGATAGCTATCCAATTGATGTCAATTTTACTAACTGATGTCAGTTATTGTGTAAACCTGTGGTAACCAAAAATGGCAAAACAAAGTTATAAAATCAATTTACAAGAGTTTTAATGATCTAAATAAAACTTTTAAAGCTGTAAAATGATCTTCTTCATGTGTGAGATGCATCTAGTCCCACTGGGTGTGCCATATGTGATCTAGGAATTTGACTCAAGAGAGGATGGTTAGTATGGTGTTAGTTTCAAAATGAAAACAAAATAAAAAAAACACACTAACTATCATAACATCTATAGCCCTAGACACTAGGGAGAGATTAGTTAACAAATATGAATAAAACAAACAACTAAAATGCAAAAAAACCCCTCTTTTACCTTCTTTGGATGCTTCAAAATGCTTGTTGTAGGGGCTTGCTCGGCTTGTGCTCATGAAGTCCTTGGCAATGGAAGCTTGGCTACCTCCATCTCTCCTTGGCACCTTTGGCTTATGGATTGTCTAAGCTTGAAATCAATTTGGCATGGTAACACTAGTTGCAATGGCTTTTGGAATCATTTGTGCATTATAACTTTGTATAATCATGTCTTAAAATTTATGTGGTGAGGTCTCCTATTTATAGATTTTTGAGAATGACCAGAATCAACCTAAACCATCCATCTCGAGATTGAGATGTGTGGTTAAGGATTAATTCAAATTTTGGAATTAAGTTTATAATTATCCTCATCATGACATTGGAAGAATGGGTAATTAAGATGCATGGAGGGCATGAATCTTGATATTTGTGGCATTTATAGCCTTGGGATGTCTTCCTAAGACATGAAGTCACCTGATGTAGATATTCAATATTAATTTTCAAAAATAAGTATTCAACAAGTTTCCATGAAATTCTTAATTATGCCTTGATTTGGGTTAATTAGCTCTTAAGCATGTTTAAGCACTTTGTGCATAAATTACTCAAATTGATCAAAATGCCTTGTTATTGGTCCAAAATTTGAATGGATTGGAATTGAAAGTCAATTTCAGATGCATTGGAACCATTTTCCCATTTAGGATGTTACCAATAGAAAATAACAAAGTCACATTTCTTGTACAAGATATTTGATAAGAAAGATCAATCTAGAGCACCCAAGTGTAAAATTGGCATTTTGACTCAGAATGATTTGATCAAAGTTAGTTAGCCCATAAATTGCATTACCCCATTTAATGATACTCTAGCTAGAATCAACACTTGAATATGTCAGTTTCACATTATTTAGTGTATTTTAGTGTTTTTAGGCCAAATTATGTATTTTGGGTGAAAATTGGCCAAAATCCTGATTGGAGGTTATCAGTGGCCAAATTTAGGTGTCTACAGATAAATGTTGGTGATAGACATGTGACTAATGATGAGAGAAGATAAGATGGGATGACTAGATTAATATGGGGTGAAGATAAAATGGATATACAAGGACAATATTGACAAGAGGATGATGATGATGAGAAGAGATATTTTGACTAGGAGGGGGTTAAAATAAGATGGGATTTGGGATAGGAAAAAAAATATTTAATGGGATGATGACAAGGAAAATACAAGATGAAAGGATATATAAGAGGGTAAGGAGGTACAAGATAAGATGTTTGTGATGTGGGTATGATCAATGATGAGATAGGATAGGCTAAATGAAATAAGAGGATGATGAGAAATGCACAAAATGATATGTGAAAAAGGAAAGGATATACAAGTTGGTCTCAGGATAAGGTGTGGATGACCAGAGGTGATTAGGATATGTGAGTAATGGAGTATGATCAATGATGAGTGGAGATGACTAGACTAGGATGAGATCAAGATAAGATGGGAGATATGCCAATGCAAGGATACACAATATGGTATGTATAAGAGGATGATGATAAAATGATGAGGTGAGTATATATAAGATGATGGATTATACAAAGACCTAGATAGGTGTGTATAGGTTCAGGTGAAGGTTGACTCAGCTCACAAACAACACAAGTCTAACACAACACACATCCAAGCAATCATATTATATACATATGATTAGTAAACTTAATGGTGTATAACCTAATGCTCACACCATCTAATGGATTCATGGGTGATTTTTTAGGATGCTGAACCATTATAGTATCAACTAAACCCTCTCAACCCTGCTCATACTCAATGACTACTTTAGATCTTATACTAACTCCTATAGTGATATACCTATTATGGTTAAAGGCTCCTATGCTAGGTTTGCACAAGTTTTCTAGGTGCATCCCATATATAAAAAAAGGTATGATAGGGCCCAAGTCCATGTAGGATGTTGTCTAACTACCTTGTATCTTGGATATTAACCACCCCTCACTTCACAAAACCATTTATGGGGAATTCTACTTTGGTGCCTAATGATAGCTCTCCTAATTTTTAGACTCTGTTGGAACACAAAGTTTGGTAAAATGAGTGATGGTGAAATCCATATCACCAACCCCTAGAAAAAAGATAAAATAAAATGGATTTATAGGTGGTTTTTGATCCTCTAGGGATTGTCACAAAGATGCAAGGAGGAGAGCATACACCGATCATAGTCCTAGGAGATAATCAAGCAAGCCAAAATATTAATTAACTGATTAAGATTAAGTGTGATGTATCTACAAGATAAAAGATAAAAATATATAGGACAAAGAGATATATACAAGATGAAATGATGAAAATGATTCAAAATGATTTTTTAAAGTGCCAAAAGAGTTCTTTAACTGGCAGCCTATAAGCACACAGTTAGTAGTTTGACTTTGGCACTCATAAAAAGGTAAGCTACGAGACAAGGCATTAGTAATTTTGATAAATCACTCTTGAGGGTTAACTTGTTAATCAAAACATTAGACGTAAATATGACCTTCAAAAAGATGATATTAGTAAGACAAAATAACCCCTACAAGAAATAAGATGTTAGTCAAATATGCGTTAATAAAACACCCTAAAAACTAATGATTTGGATCTATAATTTCTTTTGGGTGAGTGAAACATGATGCAGGGGTTTGGGGGAAGCAACTCTTAATGGGGTCAATGGGTAGTGCCCCTTGCAATGTTTGGGGGCCTAAAATGACTCAAATTTCAAGGAAAATGACTCAAAAAATCACTTTAAAAGACCAAATTGAAAGTAAAAAATCAATGCAAAATCATAACTAAATAGTATAAAATCATAACTAGAGAGTGTAAAATCACAACTCTGATGCAAAATCATAGATCATGAGTTGTGATTTTATGGCAATTAGCTTAATCGTGATGGTTACCTACAAAACTATGCCTATAAATGACAAAAATGTGATTGACTATAAAATGAGAGTTGCGATTTTTGTGATAAACTTCAAAACCTCCAAAATTTTAAAACTTGACCCAGATATGTATATACAGATTATGATATATTATTTAGATGCCAAATATGATTATTTACATATGATTAGGATGAACTAAAAATTTATATTTATGATGTATTCAAAATTTTGGATAAACAAAGGTATTAAGACAAGATATTAATAAAAAATGGGCAAGATCCAAAACTTTAAATGAGTGATTTCTGTTAAACTCAATCCTAAATCTACTCTATAAGATCCAAAATTGATAGCCAATAGTTAAAATGGCAAAAATAGATAGAATTAGGTTAAGATTACAAAATTGCTATTATAACTACAATACCATAGTTCCACAGTGCAATATCATGACTTCTAGAAGTTTGTAATATGTGGTTTTATCGAGGTATCAAAAAATGTTAAGGACTAGTGTGGTTTTATCTTGGAATGATTCTCCCTAGCTAGCCTTTTCCCTATTAACCCTATTAATCACACAGAAACAAAAGATCTTATTATGTGAATATGGCCAATCAAAAATTCCCCAAAATGATGTAAATATCATGCAAAATTGACTTTTATATGGGGATTAAATGGTCTTTTGATCCCTGCAAAATAGAATAGAACAAGACTAAAAATTACATGTCAAAGAGCAAATATCAAATATCAATGACTTTATGAAATTTACAAAATCACAACTCACAACTTTAATATCATAGTTATTAGGGAAAAGTTGTGACTCATGAAGTCATGATTTTTCATAAAGATAGGAACCTACAAAATAGACAATTAGTGGTTTAAAAAAATCATGACTATCACATAAAAAAATGCTACTCTACTAGCAAATTCACAATTTGTGGGTTGTGATATTATTGAAAGACAAAAAATTACAAACAACTAGTGGTTAAGGTAAATGGTTAGCAAAAAAATTACTACTCATGGGATAAGATCATGACTACATAGGGAAAAATCACAAATACCGGTGCAAAACTATGACTTGCACCTATACATGTAAAATTTTCAAAAATCCAAGATTTGTCTCCTACCAGTTGATCTTGCAAGCTGCCAAAAGGATTTATAACAAACAAATTGGTTAAATTGGGAGCAATGTCCCACCACGGTTACCATTTTGTAGATGAAATTTGAGCTCTATGATTAAATTATGCAATTTAAATCACTCAAATATCAAACTACTATTAAAGTGATAGAGCCATTAAAACCTAATGCAATAAATGGTTTCACTATTCAAAATGGCATTTTGATCTTAAAGTTAAATGATCTACACCATGATTAAATAGATTAAAACAAAAGGAGATTGGATGATTGATTACCTTGACTCAGATTATGGAAATTATGATGGCATGATCAAGATGCTTGATGATTGATTAAATGAAGGATTGGATTGACATGGATTTGTTATTGGAGGAAAGGAGTGGTTTAAATAGAAAGACGAGGGAATAATCAATGGTTTAGGTTTAAAGTTTGGGGAAAGAGATCAAGGGATGAGGATTATCCAGGTAATTTAAAATTCCTTGGAAGCCTATAGATTTAGAGGCTTCTAGAGAGGAGGGCTTAGAATAGAGAGGAATCTAGAATCCACCAATTCTAAAATCTTCTTATGGATTATTAGGCTTAGGGATGGATTACATAGAGATTAGGTGAGAATTAGGGACTATGGGTGTAAGAGAGCTTGGGCATAGGCTAGTAGGTGGGTTATTGAGAATTTAAATTTCTGAAATAATAGGTAAGATAGATTAGTATAGAATAAAGATGGGATAATGGGGATTTAGTATAGATTAATTTATTGGTGGGAATAGGCAAGGTTAGTAGATAAATAAATATTGAAAGGGGATATCAGATCAATGAATATAAAGGAGGATTAAATTATCGAGATTAAATGAGATAAATTAGATCAAAGTTAGTGTCGACTAATAGGAATATTAGTGACATTAATGGAGGCAAGCAATTTTAGATGCATACAGGAACAACATAGAGTACCCTAGGATTATGGAGTAATGATATGTTGCCACATATTGTAATCCTACTAAAATATATCTCTAAAAACTTATAGAACTACACAAACCACCCTGAGACTATAGAGTAATAGTATGTTACCACATGGTACAATCCTGCTAACCTAGAGCTCATATGGATTTCTTGATGATCAGAGCCACCCAGGGAAATGATTAATTAGGATCATGTCACATGAAAAAATCCAAATGATCCAAATATTTTAAATCTCTCAAGTGCATTTTGAAGTTCTTAAGTCCTATGGAGTAGTGGATAGATGCCATGTGGCATCGAGGACCTTTTTAAGAATCAACTAAGTGTTGAAAGGCTTTTAGGAATAGGTTAGGGCCGTCGGGAGATATGAAATAGGTTGCATGCCACTATGAATACTCTAGATTCCTAAATGAAAATACAAAAGGGCACAATCATCATTTTCCATTTTTAAAAAGTAAATGGCTAGGGAAAAAGCCAAATAAAAAAGTATGAAAGTCAAATGAAGACATGATAGCACAAAAAAGCCCAATTTTTATAATTTAAAGTTCATTCATCCATTCAATTAAAAATTGAATAATTTAAAATCAAAACAATCCAAACACTTGACCAATTTAAGCAAAATTTGAAGCATAAATGGATTCAAGACAATTCCAAAGTATCAAAAATTAACTAAGCTAAAGAGTAAAACGTTATAAACATTTTATCATTTTATCATGAAATTAATCAACCAAATTGCTAAGGGAACTTTTATAACAACTCTAAAGAGTTAGATAATTTGCATAGGTTTAATTCAAACACTCCACAAAGGGGAATTTTGAAGCGATTTAAAAAATGAATTAGAATGGATAAGATTCAAAAGACTTAGGTGAATTCAATTATTTATCATTCAAACTTCTAGGTGTGTTAATTTTGACCAAGAAATTATGATGAAAATTTGTTATTATTCGAGCTTGTTAAATTAGTGAATCACATTCAAATTTCCAATATTCACATATTAGTATAAATGCACCTCCAAGAAGGTTGCTTGAAACAAGCAACCACCACTAAACTTCTCAAAGAGACAAGACCAGACAGAGATTTAAAACCTAGAAACAAATGATCAAGTAAATAAGAAAAGAGGAATGAAGCAATCATGTTGAATCAAGAGCGTCCCCATATGAATAAATGAGGGCAGAACGTGTTGGCCACAATAAATGATGACTTCTATGGGGAAAATGTTCTTACATTTAGAACCTAGGCTACACTTTTCATTCTTGAACATAACATAGTAATCAAACAGTCTCTCAAATATAATTAAAAAAGAAATAAGTACTAAATTATATAATGATAAGTGAAATACTAAGATGCATATCTATCTAAAGGATATCAATGTGTGAAGTTGTATATTTTCCTTTTATTCAATTTGAATCCATATGATCAAGTTCAGACTAGCCCAAGTATCATAACTTCCTAATGAAAATTGTTATGCTAGATGGCTTAGAGGGGGAATAGTATGGGCATATCTCTGATGCCAGCTAGGCATCTATAACCCCTATAGAGATACTTCCTATTGCACTCAAGGCCTTGTTCCATTACCATCCAGGTCAGAAATCCTATGATGGAGATTGCTTGAATCACCCTTTTAAGGATAAAACATTGGATCTGACATGTTAAACTCATTTGTTCTAATATCTTCCTTTTTATTAAAGAAGGTTTTTTCTATTCGATCCAATGAGGTTGGGGAAAAAGTTATGGGTAATTTTTTTTTTTAAGTTCTAAATACTCAGAAAATCATAGATGATTTAGTGACTTCAATCTTCTTACAATTTTAAATTAAGTGCTTAGTGATAGCCTTTTAACTAGAAGATGCAACTGTTTTAAAATTCACTTAATTTATTTTGAATCACTGGCCTTCAAAAAAATTAAGAGATGCAAAATAAATTGCTTCTAGTCTAAGTGTTGTTCAAATGAAAATGTGCCTTCTACTCTCTAAATTCTAACTTGCACATTCCAAGTTTATGGTCAGCCATTAAGGTGGATGATACACCTAGATAAGGATCTAATTTCTTCATAGGAGATTCCTCTTTCTACTGCTTACTCATGCATTAATTTTATTGAGGCACTGGACATAGATTTTAGTAAATGAAAGCTCAATACAAATTTATGGTAGGACAAAGGGTAAACATAAGATGCCAAAAAAGGGAACAAACCAAAAGAACAAAAGCAAACACACAACAAGATTAAAACATACAACAAGAAGCAAACTAATTTAATCATAATATAATATATACATCACCATACCAACATGGATCTATTCCGATAAACATAGTGTAAGGGATGATTAAGAAGTAGTGCTTCAAGAACTATTCATTCACTGGTAGTGGAAGATCATTCCAAAGGTGTTGAGTCTTTTAATTCTAAATAGTCAAATTGAGTCGTAGTTGGTCAAGGCTATCTTTTTCTAAGTCAAAAATGTCTTACTAGAGATTTTCAAAGTCAAAGATCAAAACTTGGTCAAATACTAAAGTCAAATTTGAGAAGGTCCAAATGTTGGGCATAGATCAAGGTAACCAAAATCACAAAGTATAATTGGATAGACACGTGTACATAATAAATGATTTTTTATTTGGTATAGTCTTTTGGATGTATGCAACCTTGTGAGCATATAAAATAGAGTTGATAATACATAGAGTCTTTCCTTATGGCATATCAAAAGTCTAGAATATAAAGAGACAACACTCTAGAATGCTCTGTATATAGCACTCAAATGTATTGAAAGATGGTTCCAATGTGTATAAATATTAATGAATTAGTTTTTTTATGGGTTTCTTAAGACTAATTTATCTATGTTTAGTGTGTAGTGAGTACTTTGTTTAAATTTAAATCTATAATTCATTATGGTTATATTATCTATTTCTATGTATTATTTATATGTTGTCATGTAATAATGTGCGTCCATATTTATTCAATGTTACATAAAATTTTAATTATTAGATTATGTTTATCTTTAATCTCTATTGTGGAAGTTATCCTTGTAATTAGCATTTTCTAGAGTTTTTTAATAACCTTTACTAATAATGGTGCAGTGAGCATGGAACCATTTGGATGAAATATGTTGAGATAATTGCTAGGACAAAGGGATATAGAGAGATGGCTGGATAAGAGAATCCAAATTTTTTTAGAATAAGAAGCAAGTAGAGTTGAAATAACTATGAAGGAGATTATCCAAGAGCATATATATGGTGAAATCTATGAAATATTTTGGTTTGAGTTGCCTATATTGTTAGTTGCATGGCTATCTGGGGTGGAATATTATTGATTCAGCCTAAGGAGGATAGAGCTTATAGTTTAAATAGAAGAGAACTTAGGACACCTACATAATTTGGATATAGATTGGATCTGAGCAATAGACTATTGGATGAGGACTATAATTGATAGTTATATTACCAAATTCATGGTGCAAATATACGTAACTTTTGAATTTTCACAAGTTTTATTTTTCCAAAGAATAAGTGGGAAATTTTTATAAGAACTACCTACTCTAATTAATATATTGGTTATAGAAAAAGCCATCATACCTATTATCACTTAGATTTTCACCCTCTGAGGAGATGTAAATATCTCCTCATCCAAGTCGAACAATGGAATCACCTCTAGAATTTTTGGCAGCCTAAGGAATGAGGTGAGTCTCTAGATAAGGCTAGCTCCCTTGATGTAGCACTATGGATTTCAACTAAGACTAACTTTAAGGGGTGAAAATGGAGAAAGAAATTGAAAGAAAAGCTAAAATAATGAAGGTGTTACACAAAATTGACTGATGATATCCAACCATATGCATATTACACTTGAGACCAAGCAACAAACCAAACATACACTCTTCCAATCTATAAATTCTCACATCAATGTTACATTCTGAGGTCAAGATGAACATCTAGCTTAGGAGGACTAGAAAAGAGGCCTTGAATGGCACTGACGAAGAGACAAACTCAATTAATCCTTGACATATCCAAAAACACTTCACATGCCTTGAAAGATGAAGTTTTACTACTGCAAATAGGTTGTAAGAATGAGCTAACATGCTAACAAAACAAGATTGTCACTTAAGAAAAATCAATCATTCAAATGAAACACACTATGAATAGTCATAGATGAGGTAACACTTAGTCATTTTATTAATCAAAATGTATATAAATGATTTGGGCTTTGACATACTCAAGTGTAACATCCTAAAAATAATTTCTCATGGTCACTACCTGCCTACAATCTCCCATAGTTGGCTATAGGTGAACATTGGCTTAGTGTATGGACTGGAGATAGGCATAGGGCTAAACACAAGCTTATCATCCCACTTGATGATGTTTGTGACCATAAATTATACTTTAAGCAATATGGAACTACCTCACCTTGATATCATGGTTAAATACCAATTTGACACAAAGGTTGCTCAAACTTGAACTCATGTAGAAAACACTGCCTAGAAATAGTGTTTTTATAGGCCACTTTAAGGCCCTAAAAATCCATTCCCCATTCACTTCTTGACTCCCATTTTGGTCATGGTTTCTCTTCATATTAGGGAATAAAAAATAAAATCATATATATGCCTTGAAAATATTTCCAACCATGTGATATTTTATTTTCAAAAGACCTCAGGACCTTTGTTTCCTCATTTTAGGATAATTTCCCAAAACACAGTCCTCATCTCCTCAAACTGGTTTCAAACCTTATATTTCCACCTTGACACATTATATGATTTTTTCATGATTCCTTTAGCCTAAAATGATCACAATAAGGATTTAAAACTTGATTCAATGTTTCAAAAGGCACCTCCATGCTCTGTTAGCACCACCTATAGGTGGTTATGGATTGTAAACAAGGTAGTGAGTGTGAAATCAAGAAAGATGTGGATGAAATGTCTTAAAAAAAAACTCAAAATCAAATTCCAACTTTAAAAAAACATAATTTACACTATATAAAACTTGAAATAAGTTTCAAAATTTCTCCTTCAATGTGGAAAAAACCAATTGCACATGTGAATAGAGTGGACAGGGGTATCATATGCCTGTCTAGTATGGTGAATTAAGCATGTGACTACAATTGCACATTTTAAAAGCATATATATGAACTTATTACAACTCATGATGGTTTTAAAAACTAATAAACAATGAATAAAACTCTAGGAACAAGATGAGTAAGCCCATACACGTGGTTGCAAGTGATGTTAGGCATAAAATTGACAAATGGAGAAAGATGAGCTTGCAAGCTACTCAAAGAATTCCATAGTGAGATAAAAACATGAAGGAGGTGTTAATAACACTAAATAACTTTTGTAACACCATGTTCCATCTATATGAGACCCTTACATGAGAACACACTCAACAAACAAGAGACACTTCAACTAAAACTGTACATGGTGACACCCTATTGCAACATAGGCCAATTTGCTCATCCAAACATCTTGGAATATAAAAAAAATAATGGATACAATATAATAACTAATAAAAAATCCTTTAAATCCAACAAAACAAATTATTTTATATAGATTTAGTCAAAATGGAGCAAAACCCATAGGGTGCATAGATTGATAGGCAGTTTTGAAAGGTCAACTTCAAACAAATGATTCATAAAGAAAAGTCCACCATTACAAAACTTATTTATATTAAAATGGATCTCCCTAAGTATAATATCACCTTCCATAATTTTTTTACTTGACACCCCTTGTGCTGACTATACCAAGCAAAAACTTGAGTGCCACTTCAATCTACTAAAAAGGGCAAAAATGCAACTTAACAATTTTGGGCTAAAAATAGAACTTCCAAAGTAAATAAAACATGGAAATGAGTGTGTGGGAGATGAAGAGTCACATTTTCACATTTTCTAAGTGGCTCACTTCCCAAGGAGGTTGTACAAGTGCCAAAATCTTCCATTTATTTTAAAAAACTAACGTTTCTTCTGAATAACATACAAATTTCAGTTATATATAGTTATTATAGACCTCTTAGACCACATGGTACATGAAAAAACTCTTTGAAACTTGCACAATTTCCCAATAAACCTGTACAAAGCACTAAATACACATTTTTGACCCCTCAAATGACCCAAAAATGATATGAGGACATAAAAACTAATTGATCAAAGATAATATAACATTAGTTGATATCAATTTACCTATAAAACATCTCATTACAATACATTATACCCCATTGTAGGCCTAAAAATCAAGCTTATTTACTAGGGGTGCTCCAATTTGACTAAAAAGTCAAATTTGGTCAACAAATTGGTGACTCATAAGGGTAGTATGCCTACTACACTAACTAGAAAAATATCCTTATTAATCCATTTAGCTTAGTATTCATCTAATGACCAATTCAAACAATAAAACCTTTGACCATTGATCACAAATCTTCGATCAAGATAAGATACTAATGGTTATCTCTACCATACAAAGTAAAGGACACACCAAAGCAAACAAACAATAAGATGCACACATACATGTTCTTAAAGCACTTAGGTAAATCAAATAAAAAAAAATACTATGTACAACTAATAATGATCATACCTCCCCCTAGATCAAAGGGGAAGTTTCTTACGCCTCTTCCATGATAAGAAACCTCATGGTGCCAAACAAGTGGTTTGTTGATGTAGAAGCTTGGTGACTCATATATATTGCTTGTCACCTTGATTGGTAGGTATCCAATTAAACTATTTTAAAACATATCTCCAACATATATGTATTGCTCTTACTCTTTGAGACATGTCTTATGTTGATCATTCATGCTAGTGTAGCTTATTAATGCATCTATAACTATAATTTCATCTTTGGTAGGCTTATTTAGCTCATGTCCTTCTTGGTATGTGTCTTGAGCATCTTCATCCTTATTTATTTCTTCAATAATATAGATAAACTGATCCATAGCTTCTTAATTACTCTCTTGAGGAAGGGATGCTAGTTTAATGTTACAACTAACACAATAATCTTCAAGTTCATCCCAAAGGGAATCACTAGCTTATTCAATCTACTCAAGGTCTTCTCCTTGCTCAATGTTAAAACCATACCATTATAATTTCTCTTCTTCTTGATCAAGGACCAATATATCATCTTGCTCATGACAACCTTCTTGGATATTCTCATCATCACCTTCCATAGATTGTTCACTATCTTCATCAAAATAAAATGGAAGTTCATCAAGTAAAGATAGTGAAAGATCAACATGCCTACATGGCTCCATACCTACTTCTTCTTCTTGGACTTGAAAAGTGTTGTCAATGTCAATATCCTCATGAGACACACTTGAAAAATTCTCCTCTTTAGCTTCAAAGTCTTAAAGAGTTGTCTTTCAATCATCTTCATTGAGAGCCAAAGGATAATCAAGAGAGTTAAGGTCTTCAAAGTTACCATGATGCCACTACAAGTCTTAAAACTCTACTACTTCTCGATTCAGATTATCTTCTTCACCCTTGAGTTCTAAACTTTTATCTTCCACCTCACACAAGGCATGTTCTCCTTTATCAAAAGAGAGGGTGGGAGGGTAAGAAAATTACTTGATTGAGTTGAAGCATGTTGGAGTATCTTTATTCTCTTCTTTCCATCTTACAACTATCATATCAAATCTTGGAAAACTTCCATCAATTGAAGCCACTTCAGATTGAGGGATAGGAGGATGACTTACCAAATCTTTATTTCTATTCACATGAGACTCATCAACCTCTTCTTAATTTCCTCTTTAGGTTGTGCTTACATTTGAAGGATATCCTTCCAACATGTGAAACTAATAGACATAGATTCTTCTTTCCTTTCTTCTCCAAGATTTTGGGATGATTCATGATGAACACTCATCCAACTTGGGATCTTGATATCATGTGTCTCCCTTTGATGATAAGCATCAATTTCATTCACCTTTTCAAAGTCTTAGTCTGGTTCATGATGTACATTTTTTCAATTTGGGATCTTGATATCAAATTTAAGGGCTTGAAGAGGTTGAGGAAGACTAGGAAGAGTTTATACATGCATAGGAGGAGTTGATTGTAAGTTTCCATGAGGGATATGTTAAATTTCCTCAAAGGAGGGCTCAAAATTTATTAAATTAGAGTAGTTAGTTTCTATAGAAGGCTGCTCTAATCTCCTTTGGTGTTGGATTGCCAAATGCAAGAGATTAATAGTAGGAGTTTGCTTTGGCATAGGAGAGGATGCATTAGATGGGCTATCAAACTTATTCATTCTTCTTTGATGAGAAAGTTTTGTTTGGAAAAAAGGATTTGGAATGTGAGAACCTTGATTAGGTGTAGAAAAGGATGCTTTGAGTGCATAAGAAGGTTGGTTCATTTTATTTTGGTGAGCAAGTGTCATTTGATAGAAGGGATTTTGGGTTCAAGGATGCTCACTTGGTGTAAGAGAAGGATTATTAGGTATATTTTGAGATCCCTCTATCCTCTTTTGATAGGAAATTTCCATATGTAGGAGGTTTGGAACAAGACAAAGTTCCTTTTGCATGGGAAAAGGTTGTCTTGGGATGGAAGAAGGCACACAAGGCTGACTGCATTGGGTGGGTTGACTCCTCCATCTTCCTATTCTCTCTTCCATGGATTACATGGATTGAGCTTGCCTAAAAAATCACTCCTTTTTAAACATTAGCTCTTACTAGTATCTATTACACTCATTCAGCTTATCTACTTCCATCATTTATTTCTCATACTCCAACCTTATCTCTATAACACTCTTACATTGACTAGAATAAGGACAATTAGGAGAGCTACTTGAGGTGATTCCATGAAAAACATGAACTTCATCAAAGATATGTGAAGGAACATAAGATCTATATTACTCCAAATTAGGATTATACATACCAAAGTCTAATGTCATGATTCACTAGGGCTGCTTGACCAGCTGATTCAACATGGAGTCATGATTGGTGTTGATTGAGATGCCTCTAAAATGCTGATTGGTTGAAGAACACACCAAGAATTCTCCAATCCCTTGGATAAATAGTCCCATCAGACATGCCAAAAACTATTATCACTTAGATTTGTACCCTTTGAGGAGATGTAAATCTCTCCTCATCTAAGTGGCACAATGGAATCACCTCTAGGCTTGTGGAAAACCTAAGAAATGAGGTGATTCTCTAGATAGGGATAGCTCCCTTGATGTACCACTATGGATTACAACTAAGACTAACTTTAGGGGGTGAAAAGGGAGAAAGAAACTAAAAGCAAAGCTAAACCAATGGAGGTGGTACACCATATTGACTGATGACATCCAACGATATGCATATTATGATTGAGACCAAGCAAGAAACTAAACATACACTCTTCCAATCTACAACTTCTCACATCAATGTTACATTGTGAGGTCAAGATGAACATCTAGGTTAGGAGGACTAGACAAGAGGCCTTGAATGGCACTGATGAAGAGACAAACTCATTTAATCCTTAACATATCCCAAAACACTTCACATGCAATGCAATAATTTTTCCAACTGAAAATAGGTTGCAATAATGAGCTAACATGTTAAGGAAAAAAGAGTGTCACTTAAGCAAAATCAATCATTCATATGAAACACATTATGAACAGGCATAGAAGAGGTAAAAATGAGTCATTTTATTGATCAAAAGGTATAAAAATGAACAAGTATTCACCATACTTAGGTGGATCATACTCAAAACCTTTGTTCATGGTCACTGCCTACCTACAATCTCCCATAGTCGGTTGTAGGTGAACACTAGCTCAGTGTATGGACTAGAGATAGGCATAGGGGTATAAACACAAGATTATCATCCCACTTGATGATATTTGTGACCATAAATTTTACTTGAAATAATATGGAACTAATTCACCTTGATAGCATGATTAAAAACAAATTTGACATAAAGGTTTCTCAAACTTGAACTCATGTAGACAACACTGCCTAGAAACAATGTTTTTATAGGCCACTATAAGGCCCTAAAAATCCATTTCCCATTCACTTATTGACTCCAATTTTGGTCATAGTTACTCTCCATGTTAGGGAATACAAAATAACTCATCTAGATGCCTTGAAAATATTACCAACCATATGATATGTTATTTTTAAAACACCTCAGGACCTTTGTTTCCTCATTTTGGGACAATTTTCCAAAACACAGTCCTCATCTCCTCAAATTGGTTTCAAACCTTATCTTGCCACCTTGATACCATAGGTGATTTTTTCATGGTTCATTTAGCCTAATAGGATCCTAAGAAGGATTTCAAATTTGATTCAATGCTTAAAAATGCACCTCCATGATCTGTTAACACCACCTATATGTGGTTATGGACTGTAAACAGGGCAGTGAGTATGAAATCAAGCAAGATGTGGATAAAAGGTATTAAAAATAAATAAAACTCAAAGTCCAAATTTCAAAAAACACAATTTATACCAAGGAAAACTTGAAACAAGTTTCAAAATTTCTCCTTCAATGTGGAAAAAACCACTTGCACATGTGGATAGAGTGGACAGAGGTATCTTATGACTATCTAGTATGGTGAATTAAGCATGTGATTATAATTTCACCTTTTAAAAGCATCTAGATGAAAATTTTAAAACTCTTGATGGTATGAAAAAATGATATACCTTGAATACAAATCCAAGAACAAGCTGATTAAGCCCATATATGTGGTTGCACATGAATTTAGGCATGGAATTAACAAATGGAGAAAGACATGCTTGTAAGCTACTCAAAAAATGCCATAGTGAGATAAAAACATGAAAATAGATGGTAATAAAACTCAATAACTTTTGGAAAACCATTTCTCAGTTATATGAGACCCCTACAAGATAACACACTCAGTAAACAAGAGACACTTTAGCTAAAACTATACATGGTGACACCCTCTTAAAATATAGGACAATTTCCTCATCCAAACATGTTATAACCTAAAAAAAAGAATTGAAAAAATATAATAAGGAATAAAAAATTCTCTAGATCTAACACCACTAATTGGTTCATACTTATTTAGTAAAAATGGAGCAAAACCCATAGGGTGCAGAGATTGATAGGCAGTTTTGGAAGGTCAAATTTAAACCGATGATTCATAAAGCACAATCCACCATTCCCAAACTTATTGATATGAAAATGTATCTCCTTGAGTTTAATATCACCTCCTAAAAAAATTTGACCTAAAACTCCTTGTGCTGACCGTACCAAACAAAAACATGAGTGTCACTTCAATCTGCCAAAAAGGGAAAAAATGTAACAGAATGGTTTTGGGCCAAAAATGGAACTTCAAAATCAAATAAAACATTTAAATTAGTTTTTTTGAGTTTAAGATTCATATTTCCACATTTTCCAAGTGTCACACTTCCCGAAGAGGTTGTACAAGTGCCAAACTCTTCCATTTCTTTAAGAAAACTAACTTTTCTTTTGATGAACCTAAAAATTTCAGTTATTGATAGTTACTAAAAACCTCCTAAGATGCATTAAACATGACACAACTCTTTGAAACTTGTACATTTCCAAATATACCCATACAAAGCATCAAATGCACATTTTTTACCCCTTAAATGACCCAAAAATGATATGAGGATATAAAAATTAATTAACCAAAGATAATATAACATTATTTGACATAAATTTACCAATAAAAA
Source organism: Torreya grandis (assembly GCA_037957365.1). Taxonomy (NCBI): domain Eukaryota; kingdom Viridiplantae; phylum Streptophyta; class Pinopsida; order Cupressales; family Taxaceae; genus Torreya; species Torreya grandis. Next base: position 2,301,840 of record JARHVA010000166.1, on the reverse strand, counting down.
ACCTCATGACAATATATTATACCCCCTTATAGGCCTAAAAATCAATTTTTTTACTAGGGTTGCTCCAATTTGACTAAAAAGTCAAATTTGGTCAACAATACCTACTCCAACCAACATGTAGTATTCACTTTGGGCACCATAGGGGTGCATGCATGATATAAATGAATGAGGAGGACATAACTAAAATAAAATTGAACTTGATCCCAAAAAATTGAATGCAAAAAGACTCATAGAGAGAAGAATATTCTAGGATTAGAATAGGAAATATGACAACATAGACAGTGGAACAAAATAAGAAATCCATAATTAACTACAAATTGGATTAGAGGTAGGGAAGAAAGTGCTAGAGATATATATATGAGGAAAGGAGATGCTAGAGATGGAAATATGCTTAGATAAGATGCATGTAGCAATTACTACATAGAGTATGTAGAAAGGCCTGATGAAGATAAATAAGTAGATATAAATGATGCAGATATGGAGATAGTGCAATAGGAGGAAGAAGGTAAGTTACCAGTAGAGTAGTTATAAGGTAAAGGTAGATCAAAGTTAATGAAAAGGTTTCTATCTAGACCTAGAAAGGAAAGTTTCTAGGAATAAGTTAGATTCAAATGCAAAACTATCATAGGTTCAAGTTTAAAGTTAGAATAAATTCAAAATAGACATCATTCATTTCAAGAGTATGCATCCCCCAACCCAATTTATTACTGGAAAGAATAATAAGTATAGGAAAAGTGGTGGAAAGATATTGGTTTGATTCCTTTATAGATAATTTGGAAATCTAAGTGCAAAATTTGTTAGAATTTTACCATAAACCATATCTAAATCTCTACAATAAAATGTATCATGGAAACATTCTTTAATTCACCATTAATATGAAATCATAAATGAGAGAGAGATAATAATAACACAGAAAACATAGATCTAACGTGGTTCACCCAATGTGGGCTACATCCACCAATGAAAGTTCTCAAATAAATTAGTAATCTAAAACAAGATTACAATGAACTCTCATAGAGATAGAAAAATCTCCTATAGAAAGTGTTGCACAAAAAGCTGCACTTTCACCTGCACCTACACAATGTTGTATCTCACAAGTTGTTAATCCAAACCCTATAATAAACACCTACACTTTGTAAAAAACCTTTACTTTGACTCTGATCCTTAAATCCACACCCTAGAAATAAACCATCAACCTCTAAAGGCCACACCACACCCTGTATATATAAGAAAATAAATAAAATCCATAAAATGAGTAGAAAATGTGCAATGCTTATCCAAGATAAGCATTACCCAACATGTGACAACTCTCTTCCACCTCATTAATCCTATCCAAAAGCTCTCCTAAAGAGGAATTCACCATATTCATCTCTCCACCTTATAAGGGCACATTTTCCGAAAAAGCATGTGATTAGAACCAACTCCACTCAATAAGGAGCTCCATTTTCTAAAAAACAACTAGCTTCTTCAAAACAAGGAAGTCAACATGATAAAAGGCATCTAACAACTAACTCCATGAAATATGGAATACATAGAAATTAGGAATACAAGGAATATTCCACTCACATGTGGAGAACATGAAAATTATGCCCCCCACATCCTTGGAGCTCTTTAGGCCCCCAAAAAATATTCCTATGGTCATGTGATAGCCCCAAAGGGTTCCACACTCAACAAAAATAAAACATACAATAGATAGGAAGAAAATAGAAGAAGCAAAATTCCTTTATAAGACACCTAAAAAGACTAGTGTGTAGTTAATAGTGCACAGTCAATAATGCATAGTCACTACTATATAGTTACCTTTAGTCAGAGTTACTAGTGTTTAGTAACCCATGGTAGAAACTACAAGTGTAACAACTATGACATTCAATGTAAGCATGCTTATTTATTTAATTTCCTATGATGGATCTATGGTTCCCAAGAAATATTTGATAACTTGCGATATGAAATAGAATGTTAAAGGGATAATATTGAATGATGTTAATAAATGTGAACTCATAGGGGCTTCATTAGGATGAGCCTTAAATTTCATTTATAAAAAGGGTATAAACACTCTAGACTTTACGCAAGTTAAAATTCTACTGATAGCATAGTTTAAATTGAAAAAATATACAAGTCAAACTATTCAATATTTAAAGGAGATTCAGAAAAACTCTGAAGAATTAGTTGTATAATACGATCAAATCTTTTTTTATGTTATGAAAAAAATTGAATTCATTATATAAGATTAAGATAAGGATACTTTGTTCATATAAGGGTTGTAACTAATAATTAGATTTGTTATTAAATAGACCCAGTACCCAAGCAAATCTTATGCTCGATCTACTACTTTGTGAGTGGAGCAAATAGAAGATTATGGGGATGACCCCTTAGCTGGTTCCAAATTTGAGGTGAATATAGATGCATTTATGAGAAGAATAGACAAGATGAACAAAAAACATAGGCCTAAACTAAGTTTATGGTGCATAAAGTGTGGAGTGGAAGGATATCATAGAAATGATTACCCTAAGCTTAATAATGAGTTTTGTTAGATATGCAGGGTAGTAGGGCATGTGACTTCCAAGTTCCATCTTTTACATCACTACATACAAAAATCGTAGCATTTGTTTTTCAATTTTTGTAAGTCTACTAACCATGATAAAAATAATTATCGAGCATTACAAGAGTTGAAAGAAGATATTACTAAGAATGTCTTCATAGTTGTAGCACAACAAATACTAATTGGGAAGCAGGTAATTCTAGGACTAAAAGTGGAGATGACAAGTGAGACACAAGTTAGTCCCATATGGATTCCTTCATCACCCCAGTATCAACCATAAGTTTTATTAATTTGTAATAATACATAATCTACATTATGTCAATATTAAGGTCAGTATCAGCAACTATGGACCAATATGAACCTCCAGTAGTAGCAGTCAAATTAGGCTTCGAGTTCCCCTCAACACCAATATGGATGGTATGATGCACAACAAAGACAAGGAGAGTATGTTAAAAAATAGACATACGGTTTGGGATACCAACAAAATATAGGTGGCTATAGAGGAGGTTGGAGGGGAGGATATTAGGGGGTATCAAAGAGGGCATAATAATGATAATCACCAAACCTGACCACCTATGTAATATTATTTATATGGAGCATATAATCACTATATAAATAATTGTACTATTAATTCATAAAGATAAATCTACTATGTATATTGTATAGCTGATGATCAACATCAAATGTAAGATTGTCTAGTGCTTGAGAAATAAAGGAAGGAAAATCCAGTGCACAACATAAACATGATCAATACACAACCAAAGGAGAATGCATTTGTGCAAGAAATCACTAGGAAATAAAAATTAGAACAAGGGTTACCACCATTAGAAATGCCACAAGATCAAGTGATTAGAAAAGTATAATGGGTCAAATATCCTAATCTTGCTACTAAAAATAATTTGATGTCCCAAGTTGTGTAGGTATTACAAGAGATACAACAACAACTAGCTTCTAAAGGTGATAATGTAGCCATTGATGCTCAAATATACAAAAAAATTATAAGAATAATGAGACAAAAGGATGTTGTGACTTCCTTGATAGACCTGATGAAGTTACTTATCACCTTGTATAATGAGTATATTTCATAGAACATCAATAATCTCCTCTATAAATTTTTGGAGTATGCACAAAGAGGTCAACAACATATTGACAAAGTAGTATGGTATGTTAAGACTACAAAACCTTGGGATGTTGATTCTTGTATGGACATTCAGATGGCCAGATATGAGATTATGAATGCAATGTTTGATTTTGGTAGCATGATCAATATGATTTCACGATCAATTTAGGAAGCCATTGGTTAACTGACCTTGAGCTACAGTCCAACTACTCTTAGTTTGGCAGATTATGGTAGGGTGGAGCCCATTGGAAGGCTAGAAGATGCTAATATTAAAGTATCTAAGCTCAATTTACATGGATATTTTGATGTCATTGATATGAATATAATATAGACCCATTATCCTTCCTTAATCAGTAAAAAATGGGCCTTTGATGGCCAAATGCCCATTAACACTATACACAATCAACTAGAGTCACATTAAGGGGATAAGATAGTAGTCATATCCCTTAATAAGTTTGATCAAAATTTGTATATCATCCTAAAAGAGCTAGAGTCCCATTATGTTAATGGGGATAATAATTGGTTTAAGGTCAGCTCATATGAAAGGCAAATTGTTTGTGACCTATAAAGTATCAAATTTTGAAACTACACACTGCATAGTAATAAGAGAGACTACTATACAAGCCTATTATAACAAAGTCTCCATCCATGTAGGTTTAGATAGAAGAATGTGTATCTCTGTTAGTGTGCTCTCTAAGTAAATTTGAAGTATATTTCCTATATAATATAGGTGCAATAATGATGTACTATATAGAACCTATTCTAGAGGGTATTTTACCTTTGGAAACAACATCATCCATAAGTGGTGACTTGAACACTCATATGTTGAACTAGGCTTAGAGAGATATTGAGATACAACCTCTACACAAGGTGTTCATTGTTAAATTCTAGATACCTAAATACTTTGTGATAGAGGACCTTAATCCTTTCATATTGAGGCTCAAATGCCATGTGCTAGAGGTGGATCAATGTGTTAATACACTAGCTATGTGCTGAAAGGGACTTTTGTAACTTGGTGGGTAGTGCACAAAAATCCAAAAAATCATTGAAAGGAAGCATATGAATTTTTACATGCAAGATTCCAGCTACCAGTTATTGTGAAAATAGACTGTCATTTCTTCTAAGAAGGTCAATTCCATGAGTTTCACATTCATTAGTGTGTGGATATATGGATTACATAGGGAGTAAATCAAAGGTATTAAGTGCACATTTTTATTCATACATTAGCACCTCTACTAATAGCCTATTATATGTACTAAGAACATAAGAGAGAGACCAAGCATTGGGTGCAAGTACAATAAGACTTCATTAAGACTTTTGTGTTTGAAGATGATAATCTATTAGTGCATAATGGATTATAGAAAATCAAAATATTTTTATGTCATAGATGAGATGAAGACTTGGAAACTACAATTGAATCATCATCTCAGTAAGAAGCATTACAAAATTTGAATTTGGCAATTCATAATTACAGGTCCAGTCAACAAGAATAAGATCTTGTTAATCCATGTAATATAATAATTGATGAATTGATAGAGTCTAGTTATAGTGACAGAGATATGTATCTAGAAGGTTTCTTTGAACCAAAATGAGAAGCTGAACTAAAACCAATTCAAAGTATGGAGTAATTTAAAGAAGAAATATTGTGCAACATAAACATGCCACAATAAGAAGGTAAGTGCATCTTAAAATAAGCTCTACCTAGTGGATCCAATAAAGTATATCAGTAACCCTTGAAAATATTGTGGGAAACATTAGGATATAGGAGCTATCTAAGCTTGTGATTGTGGGAAACTACTGGGGACAAGAACAAATCTCATAAGCTTTGTAATTACTTTGAGACTATCAAGATATATTTCCAACCAAGTTTTTTGAAGTAAAAGGTATGGATCCATCCTTGGGAGAGATGCATATAGAATTTAAAGACTTCTCTCAACCCATCAAAAATCACCCATAAAGGCTTAATCTAAATATGAAGATCAAAGTAAAATCCAAACTAGATCAAATGTAAGAAGCTAGAATTATTTATCCAAATGAAAAAGTTGAATGGGTAAGCCCTATAGTTGTGTAGCCAAAAAAGATAGCAAAAATTCAAGTTTGTGGAGACTATCACACACTCAACGACACTTGCATCAATGACAAATTCCCCATACCATTCATAGATGAAGTCCTTGAGTCTACGTAGGGAATGAAGTGTGCTCATTAATAGATGGATTTAGTGGGTACCATCAAATTTTGATCACAAAGGAGGATTAGGGTAAGACTACCTTCACAATTGAATGGGAATCATTCTCATAGAATGTAATGCCCTTTGGCCTAAATAATACACTAGAAATGTTTTATAGATATATATTAAATACATTAAAAGACTTCATTCATGACTTTATAGAGATTATTTAGATGATTGGGCTATTTTATCTTCGTTTAAAGAACATTTATCCGATATGTGATTAATGCTAAAATGGTTTTGTGTTTTGTGCATTGATTTAAATTTAAAAAAGTGTTGTTATTTAAACCTTTTGGTGTTTTGTTGGCCCATGTCATATGTATCAATGGTATTTTGTTTGATCTAACTAAGATTGATGTGATAATAGGGATGTTGCCTCCAACTAACTCTATATGAGTGTGCAAATTTCTCGATCATACAAGATATTACAAGAAGTTTATAAAAGGATACACAAACATATTAATGCTAATGGATAAATTACTATGCAAAGATTCAAGGTTTGAATGGACATTAGAATGCCAAGAAACATTCATTAATCTAAAACAAATGTTGGTATCAACACCAATTCTAATTTTTCCTAACTAGAAGAAACCATTTCATATACATGCGGATGCTTATAGTACCACAGTAGGAGTTATCTTATCATAACCAAATTAATAAGGGTTAGATTTGTAGCTTCAAGAATCTAAATGGAACCACCAGTGTTTGGTAGGGTTCTAGAGCAAACCACTAAGAGGCTGGAAGGCTTAGGGGTTCTATGGGCTATAGGAAGTCTATAGTGGCTATCCAATTTGTCGACTTGCACCAAGATATAGAAAAACTTGTAAACCAAGTTGGGGATAGCATGAACAAGTTCAAAAATTACACAATCTCCTTTAACAGATCCAACCACAATAAATTAAGTGGTTAAAACTATAATAAGGATTACATAAACAAGAAAGAAGAAAATATACTAAATGAAATGAAATAGCCAACAAAATGTAAATCTAGAACTAAGGCTCTTTGAGGCCAAATAAAAGATGTTTTTGGAAACAAAGACATTTTCAAGAAAGGGTTCAAGAGCATGCCTATTCCATATTTGAGCTATCTTTCAATTCAATACTATTTTTTTCTAGTAATACAACATTTCTAGAGAGAGAGAGAGAGAGAGAGAGAGAGAGAGAGAGAGTTTTCTATTTTGTCTAATATGAAAAAGAGAGATTTTAAAGAGAGTAATGGCATATAAAAAAGGAATATTTTAGCCAATAAAAGTACTCTTTTAACATGCACAAATACAAGGAAATTTACAAACTATGTTAAGAAAGATATCCAACTAGTTTCCTGAAACAAAATGAACCCTAGCTTATATACTTTTGAAAAATAAGCAAAGAGTTTCACTTTGCATAGCAAAGTTACCTCATATCAAGCTCAAAGAGATGTGCAAACATTCTACCATCTAATTATCCAAGCTAGGAGGTAAGAGAGGAAAAAGATCAAGTTGTGTGTAGGCTAAGTCCAAACCAAGAGCCAAAGTTGTGGAAGAGATGGAGGAGATGCCACCAATCTATGAGAGGTAATACAAAGAGCATAAGTGACAGGTAAAATGGAGCCTTGAGAAGGCAAGGATTAGTCCATAAGATTTAGGAACACTATCAATAGTAAATATAATCACTAATGGAAGTGAGTATCAAAGTAGGTCATCCTTTTTAACAAGGAAAGTAATTATGCCAAGCAAGAACCAAGAGAGGTTCAGGGAGGTAGCCAAGCTTTCAATGTGATATGATCAATGGAGATTATCAGAGTATAAGTGTATAAAAATTGGAGTAAGAGTGAATAAAAAGTGTGAATGAATGAGTAAACCTACCTATATCCAACCCTAATCCATTAACAAGTCAAAAAACTAGTTGTTTATGACTGTTTTGGACCAAATCCATGAATTTTCATGCATTCTGCCAAGGTTATAGCTTAGGTTATAGCTTTCATGAAGGGAATGTGTATCCTAGCCATGAGTTTCCTTCCTCAACCATGGCCTAGGTCAAATAGGGGCCTAGGCTGGTCAAATATCTCTTGAAAGGGTCTCAGGGGGTCCTTAGAGAGCTCTTCTGGCATGAGAAAGGTCTAAAATGGTTGAAGGATGGGAATAATACATGGGAGAGGTCTAAAAAAGTGGACTATGAATCTAAGTGGGATAACCAGGGTTGGTATTCTACATGTGAGCTGATGTGTAATCATAAAGAGGAGTAGGGTCATGGGAAGTATGATTATATATGCCCTCAAAGTATGAGCAATTAGAGTTCAAATGAACAAGGAGTGTTGTAAAGTACCCAGAAGCCACACCAAAGCAAAGGAAATCAAGACCTAAAAAGATAATAGAAAATATTAACTACACTTACTAGATAAGGATAGTGGTACAAAGATGGCAATGACATGATCTATGGGTGAAAGTGCAAATACTACACGATCTAGAATCCAAATCTAGCTCTAGTTCCAGTTCTAGTTCTAGCTCCAACTCCTATAAAAGGGAAACACAAGTGATATTAAATCAAATCATACTATCTAAAATGACATTTGTTGGTTGAATATTTTGTCTATCAGCATACTGGTAAACAAAATAGGTCTTATCAACCAAAGCAAGAAGATTAGTCATCCTAATGTGTAAGTTTATCACATCAGAAGGAGACTACTCTCTCCTCTCATCAAGGGGAGGTTCCCTATGGATATGATATGTATATGTATGAACAAAAAATAATACTCAAGGGTAGGACCAGACATCCATCTCTCTTTCTTCAGAGATGATGTAAACAAAACAAAGGAAAAACTCAAGAGAATGACAAATAACACTCCTCTTCTTTCAGAAGAACTGTTCAACCAACCACAAGAATACTCCTGGAAATAAAAGCAGAATATGACTAAAAGTATGGTAACCAACAAATCAAGACACAGCACAAAGTCTACACCTGAAATAATCAAGAGTGATATACGAAGGGCAATGAAATCTCAAAGTCTTCTCAAAGTCCTTTACACAGCAATGAAAAAGCAAACACACTGAAGGTAGCTATGGGGGCACAAAGTCTCTCCACAGTTGATTCCTCAGGACACCTTCTTGACAAATTTACTAATCTTACTTATTAAATTAATGAGACAAAAAATATATCACAGCACAAATTTTGAAAAAGTCCCTTGTTTGCATTAACAAAATATGATAAACAGACTGAGCACAAAGTCTCAATGATGCCTCTCAATTTTGGCAGAGTTTCGTTCAGATTATCAAAAAGAAGATAGATTTAAAATGAAAGAAAGTCCCTTATATAGCCACCTCAAGAAGGACTCGGGAACAATAATACATCATGATGCATTGGGAAATGTTAGGACGATAAGCTAGAACTTTGGGGCATTTTACCCATTTGATCTTCTCAATGTAGATAAACAAGTCGTGCAATTGAAAGTTTACAACTTTCAATGTCTGCCTAGAGGTCTAATCTTATCTTCATCATTCCTCCTTTTCTAATGAATTGAATTGGGTTTTAGATTCAGCTTGCTATTCTATTCCTTCCCCACTTTTTTTTGGTCTTGGCCTTGAAATCTATGAATGTATTCTATTCTTTATGTTCAAAGGATCAACAGTTATTTTGTTGTCTTCAATTTGACATTTGCACGCCCGTCACTATGTTTCCAATGGCTAGTTGACTGTGTTGAATTTGACATCTTTGAGCACGTCACCCCTTGGTCTTTTTTTGGCTTTCCACTTGGCACTTTTCCAGATTGGGCTTGCCCTTTTAGGCTCTGAGAAATGATCCTTTAGCTTCAGGAAGTGTCTTCAAATTGATGGCCGAGAGTCCCCCGCAAGGGCACCTGCCCTTCAGGGTCCTTCATTGGCCCTTCGCAAATTCCCCCAGGCTATTCCCTGTGAACGTTTCCCATGGAAATTTTCCCTAGGGAAAATTCCCACAGACAAAAATTTTGGGGAAAATTCCTGCAAACAAAAAGTCTGGGGGAAATTCTCGTGGATAAAAAGTCCGAGGAAAATTCTGCCAAATATTTGAACAAGTATTTGAACAAGCCTTTTGAAAATCCGAAGGGTGCTTTGGTCGATGAAGTGTCCTCCACAAGGGCACTTGTCCTTTGAAAAAGTTCTTTTCATCATTGAACCTCCCCTTTGAACTTGGACGTTGAACCAATCGGTTGAACTGGTTCAAAGGTTCAATGAAGTGCACCAAACACCTTTGAACCAAAGAGCCAATGAACCATGCAATGAACTTGAACATTGAACCAATCAGTTGAACCAAGGCTTTGAACCAAAATGGTTCAATCCAATGGTTCAATAAATAAAATAAGCTGATAAACTAAGCATTGGACAAAGATGTTGAACTTGCCTTTGAACCAACAGTTGAACCATTTGATTGAACCAATCTACTGAACCGGTTCAATGGTTCAATGAAGCATGCCGAGCCCCTGTTGTTGAACCTGTAGACGTTGAACCAAAATATGAATTGAAAGAATGAACCAACTGAATGAAATAAAGCATTGAATTGCTTGGTTAAACTAAAACATTGAACTATTCTTTTGGTTGAACCTGTCATTAAACCTTGAACCCGTTGAACCTTTGAACCAAAATGGTTCAATGGTTCAGTTCAATGGTTCAATTGAATGATTTGGCCAAATTTCCTTGAAGTTGATGAACCAATTGAAGCGAATGAACTTTGAACCATTTTGAAGTGCTTAACTCTTATAGAACATGAACTTTTTGAACCTTGAACCCATTGAACCTTTGAACCAAAATGGTTCAATGGTTCAACGGTTCAATGGTTCAAGCCTCTTTTTATACTCAGATGCTTGCCGATGAAGATTTTTGATTGAACTTAGACTTTGAACCAATCCTTTGAAATAAAATATGTTGATCCAGAGGATGAACCAAAGGTTGAACCTGTTGCTATTGTTTGTCGATGGAGATATTTGTTTGAATGAAGGCATTGAAACAATCCCAAAAAATGAACAAATGTTGAAAATCAATTCTTTTAACTGAAAACTGCCTGCAGAAGTCTTTGAACCTGTATAAATGAAACTCCCTGTAGAAACTAAAAATACAAAGTCTATAGAAATCAACATGTAAAATCCATTGAACTTGACTTGCAAAGTCTATAGATTTTCTAAAAAGCTTTGAAAATGAGAAATTTGAATATCTAAGACAAATTTTTGAAAATGGAATATACTATTTTAGTCTGTAGGACTAAAATAATTCAAATTTTGTCTCAAAAATAACTGTTATTTTTGGGAGACAACAACATTCACTAAGGCATCAGCCTTAGTGTTCTTCCTATGATATATGTGGGTGAATTGGACATCCTCAAAGAAGGAGAGTAAATCATATGTCACCTCAAATAGGGAGAGAAATTCGGAGCTAAGGATAGCCCAAACATCGATGAGTTAAGACACACCTAAGAGTGAGTCAGAGAATAACTACACATAGCATGCACCTAACTCATGGGCATCAGTCAACGTTCTAATGATTGTATGATGCTCACTGACATTATTCATCTCATTGATCAAGAAATGACCAGTCACAACAAGCTCATGGCCCCATGGATCATCAATAACCCAAGCTATAGTTGCAGGTCCTAGGTTGCCTTGACTACCTCCATCAATGTGAATCACCACTGAAAGGTGCACCATGATGGGGGTTGAGGATGCAAGATGAGCAAATAAAAAAGGGTTATCTCAATGTAGTGTGGTGTAAGCGAGTTACAAGGGGAAACTAATAATGAAACCAATCCATAATCATAACAATTAACCAACACCATCTATGGGAAGAGGTAATGAAGGTAATTGGGGGGAGTTTAGAGAAGACAAAGACTAGAGAAAGTCTTGAACTACCACAACTAGCTAACACCTATAACATAAAAACATGATAAAAAAAGAGAGGTAATTAGAATGGATCAACTATATGAAATCAAAGAAATGACTGACTAAAAGAAGTATAGAAATTAACTTCTATCTTTGCGTGCCCATAAAATTGGGCATGAGCTTGGGAGGCTAGTGGGGACTTGAAAAGGGGTTATAGGGACTGAAATAGGGCCAAAACAGGCCCAAGGAAACCTTAGATCAAAAAATGGAAGCCTCTAATACAATCAGAATGCCACAAAACCTTTAAGACAAAGGTCTCTTGGTCCAAAATGCACTAACAAGAAAAAACCCCAAAAAGGGCCTACTAAAAGGCTAAAAAGAGGAAAAGAGAGAAAAAATGTCATTTTCACTCTTGTTTTCACTCTAAATAATCCTAAGGAGATCCCACAAGCAACTCAAAGCCCAAACAGAGTGAACGAGGACATGAGAGTACACTAAGGATGCACAAGATGGTCTAGGTAAGTACTCTACATAAATATTTTAAAATTTATTCAAATTTTTAGGGTTTGGGAGGCCCTAATGCCATTTTCACTCATTCCAAATGATTTAATAGGTAAATAAAATGAAACAAGGGCGTAAAATGGTGGGCTCAAGCACATGAAGAAAAGAGGACCAACAAGAGGCTCTCTTATAGTCTAGAGAGGGAGAACTGGGGAGTGTAAGGGCTCCACAGGACGTCCCATGCAGGGTAATGGCCTTGTAGTGGGTCAAGAAGTAAAAATTATAGCTTTCCCCACTTCAAGGCCATGTAATTTCCCATAAAGTCATAGCCTTAGGTAGCAAAGGCCTAAGTAGAGCCCCAAGAATCTTGGGAAGGTCCAAAAACCTCCAGAAGGGGAGGAGGGTAGAGAGAAAGGGGTGAAATAGATGAAAGTAGATAAAAAAACATGTTTTTTAGTGCATCATACCTATTTCATGGCTAGTATACTGACTTGGTTGCATTTTACTTACTTGTGTAGACATGTGAAGGAGTGAGCATACCAAAGGAGGGAGAGCCTTCATAAGCAAGAGAGCAATAGGCATAGATGGATAGGTCATGTGAGGTGTCCAACTGGGAAAGAGTCTTGTCATGGTGAGCTAAGAAGGTATATGCTCTACCTACATAGGCTTAGGCATGCTTGTAGAGTGTAAGACTTTAGTATCTGATACATGTATTATCCCTATGTTATTATAGAGACCTAGTTAATGTATTAGTCACCGCATGGGTACCTAAAAGGCATATGTTCTAGCTTGGGTCTGAGTTAGAGGTCATCCTTAGCATAGAGGACATTTATTGGCTCTATGGGGTGGATCTTATGTTTAGAAATATAGACCTAACACTGGTGTAGGATATAGTATTAGTAGTAGATATATACCTGGTGGGACCCCATGCTTAGTAGAATAGCCATGGGGATTAAATCACATATCAATCATTAGGAGTTCTAACACTCAAGATAGTGATAGAGGGTATTTTAGTCAGGAGGCTTACACTAGCTAAAATATAGGAGACTACCACTATCATTGACAGGAGTTGTCTAACATGTGGAAGGAAGCCAAAGATACACCTGTGGCCAGTACATCATAGGAAAACTATATTATTAGTTAGATCACAATTGATGCATAAGGGAAAGTAGATTAACATAGCCTAGCTTATTCATGGCTCCCACTGATAAGGATGAGAATACCATATGATAGTGATGCATACCTATCACTAGAGGTAGGAATAAGATGGGGAATAAGATGGGATACATGGTTTTTAGATAATTTTAGGCCCATGCAAACCACCCTAGATCTAGATGTAGTAGTGAGCTATGTCTGTGATCCATATGGGTCTATGATATAGATAAAAGATGCAGTAGTAGAGGCCTATGTGGGCATGGAGGAGATCCAAGGTCTATAGGGACTATACCTTCATCTTGGGAGGTAGGCACTAGTAGTGAGAGAGAGATGTGCTCAACCTAAGATAGTTAGAGTTGAGTACAACTGGAAACCATGATAGGGAAAGTGGGGCAGTGATAGAGAGAGACTAGCATAGTGAGGACCACCACTACCAAGAGTAACATGACCTATGGGTGTACCATAGAGGCCATTCAAACTACCAAGTAACACCAGTGTATTTTCTAGATAAGACTGTATCATTATGCTCATCCTAAGTGAGAGATGTATATGTAGGTAACATATATGATCTATATGTGTGTGTAAGAGACCAACCTAGCTAGACTAGACCTCAAGTGGACATACTACTGAGGGAGCTATTTCTTGATGTGGTGAGTACATCATTGATGGAGCGAGTACCACATCTATCATCTAGGATAGAGCTACACACTTAATTCTAGTGTGTGGGTGCACAAGCCTCACTCAAGATGGTGAGGGCATGACATAGGATTTTATAATTGGAGGCTAAGTCATCATAGCATGGAGCATCTATAGCCAACCATAAGGTAGTAGTGATGGAGATTGAGGTGAAACTAGCGAGATTCAAGGCCAAGATCAATTGGTTATGAGTTGGGCTAGCTCGAGAGAAAACCAAGGGAGTTGAGGCACCTAGAGTGAGGGTAGACCAACTAGTTGTACTAAAGGAGATCGTTGCTTGATTGGTTGAGAGGTAGAGATCTAGATCTCCACCTAGATTATGACTACCATAGATACTACCCAGTCATCGATTGATAGGGTATGCATATGTAGCCACACCCATGGCAGATTTTAGGAACTATGAGCCCATGTGATGTACTTAAAGAAAAACATGTATTTTTAATGATATATATACATCCCTTTATCATGATTAGCACATGTGTGTATATGATTTTATGTGTGCTTCATCTGATGTAGATTACTAGATACAATGTGATTAGATGGTAGACACTATAAATAAAAAACCCATGTGTACACACATATACGAATGACATAAAGATAGTGGTGAGAGAAGAGAGGAAAGGCTCACCTTACCACCATAGGAAAATTTCCTAGAGGGCCACATAAACCCTAGACATGGAATGTCTTGAGGCAAAACCCATTGATCAAATGCCACAAGGGCTTGCCTTTAAGGGTTAGGAGACATATGCCCCATTCTTGACAGAGGTATTGATAACAAAGGGACCAAACCATTTGTAAAAAATATTTCCCTTCTTATGGTGCTCCTTGTCAAAAATGAGGACCGTATCACCTACCTTGAAAGGGTGAGGGCATACCAACTTCTATAATTGGGTGTGTTAACACTGTTGGTAAGCACATTTGTGCTCAAGAGCAGTTAGGCATTGTTCATCTAACTGCTCAAGCTTGACAAGGTAAGTGGCATGTCTTCCTCATCAAAAAGAGCTCCAAATGTCTTAACCCATAGTGAAGGAATTAGGACCTCTAAGGGAAGAACAGCCTCAGACCCATACATGAGAGATTATAGAGTTTTCCCCATGGCCATGTAGAAGCTAGTCTGATAGGCCCAAAGGGTATGATAGAGCATGAGATGTCATTCCCTATTGGACTGGGATATGGTGTGGATAAGCATCTTCTTCAATGTTTTATTTAAATATTATGCTTTCCCATTTCCTTGGGGGTAATGGGTAGACGAGAAACTGAGCTTGAAGCCAAAGTGTTCAGTGAGTTCATGCATCGTAAGGCTTTAGAAGCCTAGACCATTATCAGCCATGATCACCATGGGAACCCCAAACCTAAAAATAAGTTGATTTAGGATAAACTTAGTGATGGTATTCCCACACATGATACTAAGAGACATGACCTTGACCCACTTCATGAAATAGTTAGTGGTGGTGATGAACCAGTGATGGCCATCAAAAGAGGCTAGTTTGAACTCTCTGACACAGTTGAGAGCCCACATGGAAAAAGGCTACGGATTAAAGACAGGGTGTAAGAGACCTACTGGGGCATTGATGGCATCACCAGTGACTTGGCACATCTTACAATTTTTAGCATATAGGATGGCATCCTTAACAAGAGTGGGCTAATAGTAACCGATCTTGATAATACACTAAGTAGTGGCTTGCCTTCTTGAGTGACCACCATAAATTCTCCCATTGGATTCCTTAAGCATGAGAGGAACATCCTTGGGGGCAAGTCACTACATCGACACACCATCAAGACCTATCTTAAACAAGATGCTACCAATAATGACATAGTGAATGATAAGCTTATAGATTTGATACCACTCCTAAGAATGAGTGTTGATGGGATAAGATTGGTCTATAAGGTAACAAACAATGCCCTGATACCAATCACACTCAGAGTCATCAATGTATTTGAATGAATAATCTCATCAAGAAAGGCATCATCAACCAAATCCACATTAGGATTAGGTAGTGGGCAATCAGTGAGCTGATCAGTCATGACCAAGACCTTGGTGTACTTTTAGTTAACGATGTGGATTTGTAACTCTTGAATAAGCATGATCCACCTCGTAGTCTTACCAACCAAGTGTGTCTTTCTAAGCAAGTAGCAGAGTGGATCAGATTGGATAATCACATTGGTATTCTAACCCAAAATTTAATGTCTCAACATATTCATGGTGAAGATAAGGGAGAGGCACTACCACTCAACTCGAGAGTAGTTGAGCTCAAGTCCAACTAGCATACAAAGATGTAGTAAACAACTCTCTCTCTATTAGTGTCATCCTTTTGACATAACATACCCTTGATAGAAAGATTAGTGATAGAGGTGTACAAGATAAACTTGCACCCTTCAATGGGTGCCATTAGGATGGGATCATTATGAAGCATTCATTTCAATTCCTCAAAAGCCACTTAGACTTTGGTAGACCAGAAGAATGATGTGTTCTTATGGAGGAGACGTGTGAAGGGAATAGACTTATGGGCATAATCCTCAAAAAAATGTCTAAGGAAGTTTAGTATTTTGATATAAGACTACAATTGAACAAGATTGCATGGGGAGGCATCTCAAGGATTGCCTTGATCTTCTCAAGATCCACTTTGATAGCCCTCTATGAAATAAAGAAGCTAAGAATCTTTCTAGTAAAAATTCCAAAAATACACTTCTTGTGGATGAGACTAATGTGATACTCTCAGAGATGCTCAAATATGATCCTGAGGTCTTACACATGCTCATCTCACTTATGGGATTTTCCAAGGAGATCATCAACATAGCACTCAATAATCTTGTGGATGAGGTCATGAAAACCCAGAAAACCCATCCATGAGGGATATGATCTTAAAAATAGTAGTGGAATCAACAATATGGTCAATTAAAGGAGTCAAAAAATTATCCTTTGGGCAAGCCATATTGAGATCCTAGAAGTTGATGCAAATCCTAATTACTCTATTCTTCTTGAGAATGGGAACAATGTTGTAAACCCATCAAGGGTAGTCAACAGCCTGAATGAAACCAACTTGAATGAGCTTTTCAATCTTAGCCTTGACCAACTAGGAGACTTTTACTACCATTGGTAATTACTTCTATAAAATAGGGTGGGCTTCATCATTTATATCAAGGTTATGGACTATGATGTTGGAATCCATACCCTTCATATTGGTGTAATCCCAAGTGAAAGCATCCAAAAATTATGCAAGAAGGTAACCAAAACATCCCACTACTTGGAAGCAAGGTTGGCACCGATCTTAATGATATTGAGCTTTGCTAAATTTCCAAGGTTGACATCCATAGATCCTTCAAAATCCATAGCATTGCCTTCCTCAAAGCACTCCAGGGCAGGAGGGAACAACTAGTCTAACACTTTGGGTTCGACCAGGAGGACATTCATTGAGGGAATGCTTGGAGTTAGACCTTCAATGAGAGAGATATCCAAACCAATGTGATTAAGGAGATAATGGTACTTATGGAAATATCACATGAGCTTGGTGTAATCCTTTCTCTCCTTAAACAGGTTGTGTTCCATAACATAAATGAAAAAACACTCGAGATCAAACTCAACTACTCTAGCGGTCTTAATGGGAGATGTATTAAGAAAGCTTATACTCTAATGGGAAAATCATGATGCAAGTGGAAGCTTAGTGTCTATAGAGATATCTTGGAAGAGATCTCAAAATAAAGATGGGTTGGTCTGATGTCATAGAGCTAAAGTGGGAGTCGATCGATGCATGATGGACTTTGAAGGGATGAATTTCAATCGGTACTCAGCCAAGGCACAATGCTTATCCTTGAAAAAATGATATTCAGCTATGGAAGGTGTGTGGGCACCCATAAAACCTCACAAAGAGATAGCTAAAGCCTCATTTGAGGAATTTGTCTTTATGTAGAGCAACAACAATGGATCCAGGTCAGCCTCCAAAGTATGAACCTCACCTTCATGAATAAACTACACCATGTGAAATGTGGCCAACATGATGGCTTGCATGGCGGTGGTTCAGGGATGACTAAAAATCATGTTATATGAAAGATAGAGATCTAACACACAAAACTCTATTCAAACCACTCTATGACCAAACTTGATGTAGAGATTCACATTCCCCACTAGTATAATTATGTCATTATTAAAACTAACACACCTAATGGAAAGAATCAAAAAGCTTCTTTTGACTAATCCTCAGATTGTCAAATACACACAAAGGCATGATATTCAATGCATCTCCTTCATTGAAAATGCACTACTTAACACGATAATCATCAACTAAAGTTTTGATGTATAGAGGGAACTAAGCCCTCTTATCTAAAATTGAGGCATCTAAAAAAAAGGCTATGTTAAAAGATAGAACAAGTAGATTAGGGTGCATAGTTGTATTAGAGTTAAACAACACTCTGATATCATCCTACAGTAGATCCTTATGAGAGAGACCAAGTTCATCAAAGATGAGGCCCCTTTCCTTAGGATAAAGGTAAAGCAGGTCCCAAATGGATATCTCAGTCAAGAGGCCTTATAAATATTCAATGATGGAGTAAGGATGTTGTCTAGCCTATGGATGTATGTTATGCTAAAATTCAAATCTTATTTTGGGATTCCTTACCCCCATGGGCTGGATGGGAGGCCCGACACCACTAGTATCTCTCTAGTGGGGTCAGTGGCCTAACCTAAGCACATGTTGATAAAACACTCATAACCAGTGAGAGCAATGTCAATAGCATTAATGACCTTGATACTCTCATGTTTGGCTGTCCCTCTTAGGTTAGCCTAAAAAGAAGAGTTAGAAGAGGTGGAAGAACAAGAAAGATAATGTGGGGCCTTAGCCTTTTATTTCTTTTTTTTCTCCTTGTCATGGTCTGGTAGAGGCTCCTTAAAGACATCCAACTTGTAATTTGGTTCTGTAAGAGGAAAACTCTGTGATCGAGGTAAGGCTTGCATACCAAACTATTGGGCATTATAATTGGCATCATCATGCCCCTTTATTTGATGGTACTTGTAAAACTTGGTGGGGTAATAAGAGAACACCATCCATTGTTTCACTGGGATAGATTCAAAAACCTTCTTTTTAGTTGGTTTCTTGTTCATGACATTTACCTCACAACTTTCCTTCTTGTCCTTCTTCTTAGGAGGAAAATCAATTATACCATCATCTATCACATTATGGTTATGATCATGCAATGAGGATGACTTTTAGGAAGGTACAGTCTATATGCCCACATGTACCTCAAATACTTTGATCTTTAGACACTCATTAACATCTTCATCATAAGAGGTGGGATCATGCTTGAGGACATCAAGGTGAACTTCCTACCTTAATGCTCACATGAACATATCATAAAGTTGGTCATCTGAGAACTTGGTTCTATGTAGATGAATAGTTGCATGCCATCTATGAACAAAATCAAAGCTTGACTCACCTTTAGCATGTACCATGGAGGTGAGTGACTCGATGTTGAGGTTAAAAGGTCTAGAAATATCAAAATATTAGAGGAAATCATCTAGAAGGAACTAAAAACTAGAGAGAATCTGGAAGCAGATTCTAAAACTAGATTAGGGCTTCAGCTCATAAAGAATGAACAAAGAGATTTAATAACATGCCTTCATCTTATTCTCAATCCATACACACCATCATGAATGCCAAAATATGCTCTAAAGGACTAGAGTCTTGAGTCCCATTGAACTTTGGCAGTCCAGGGATAGGAGTAAGAAGTGGAATAACACACACCCAAGGGGTTAGAAGATTTTGATAGAGATCCTCATAATCATGGTTGATATCATGCTAGAAATGAGCTACAAGAGGGCTCTCATGGTGGTAATGATGTTGTTTATTCCCATAGGCATCATCTTGACCATGGCCATGGAGAGCATGATATCAAGGTAGTTCTTAATAAAGAGGCCAATCATAATAAAAATCATCTCTAACACAAGGTGGGGAATGACCATGGGAAGTGTCATGGTCAACATGGGGCTGATGGGAAGACATGGCATACTCATGAAAATGGTCGTAATGATCAAAATATCCATGATGTTTGTCATGTGCCATCAAATGAGGATCAATCCATGGTCACTGAGACTCATGATATGCATCCCATGAATCTCTTGTCTATAAATGGTGATCAAAATCAACATGCTCATCAAAAAACCTGAAAGAAGGGCTAGGAGGATGAGAAGAAAATTCATGGAAAAGATATCTTCCTGAGTGGTAATACCTATGATCCATAGTATAGACATGCAGATGTTCTTAGGAGAGAGATTCATTTTGAGAAAGAGGTATGGAACTCATGTGAGAACTAGTTGAGGCACTTGACACTAAATGGGTATGACCTCTATCTCTAGAGGATGTACATCATTGACTCATAGGGGGAGAAGGATGCACTTCATTCACTTAAATATGTTTATGATAATCATCAATGATTGAACGCAACTCATCTAGTCCTAAACAGTCAAGAGGATCCTCATCACCTTGGATAGGTGAGTGAGATGCAACACGAGGATGAGCAGAAACATCCTCAGATGAATGAAGTTTGGACTAGTGAAAAGTAGATTGAGTTAATTATTCATAGTCTTACCAATCTTGTTCCCTTTCAAATGTGAGAGGGTGTAGATGAGCATGTTGGCTCAAGGGAGGATCTTGGATCCTACAGTGTCTATGCAATTCCATTACATTTATAGCTTACTTATGAGTAAGCTCAAGGATGAGACCTTAAATCCAATGGGAGTGACATCCTAACAGTGGGAGGTTGGCCATGGGTGCAATGAAATAAGAGAAATATGAAAGATAACATAAAAGGTAAACTATAGAACCAAAAGGGAGAAAAACACAAAACCAAAGCAGAATACAATAACTAAGGTGAGATCCAAAACACAATTGAAAGTAAAGCCTAATAGCTAAAAGAGGGGAGTTGGATAAGAGAGCTCTAAATGGGATAGAACTAACATGAAACCATATGTGAGGTCCCACTAGGTGTACCAGTATATAGCTCCAATAATTTGAATGGAACAACTAGTGTTTGGTAGGGTGCTAAATCAAAATGCTAAGAGGCTAGAATGCTCAGGGGTTCTATGGGCTACAAGAGGTATATGATGGCTATCTAGTTTGCTAGCTTGCACCAAGATATAGATAGACTTGTAAACTAGGTTGGGGCTATCATGAAAAAGTAAATAAAGTACATAAGCTCCTCTAATAGATCCTATTGGGTGAATATTTTGTTGACCAACTAACTGGAGAGAAAAATAGTTCCTATCACCATAGCATAGGGAGATTGATCGGCCAGATGTGCAGGTTTACTACAACAAAAGGGGACAAATATCTCCTCTCATCAAGGGGAGGTTCCCTATTAAATATGAGGCAGCTATATACTATATATATATAAGAAAAAAGTAAGACACAGGGGTAGGATAAACCATCCATCTCTCTTTTTTCAGAGATGATGTTCACAAACAGAGGAGAAATCTTGGGTGATTGGTGAAGGTAATTCTCTTCTTTTAGAAGTAACATTCAACCAAGAGAAAAATCCCTTCTTGGATAGTATAAATCTTGGCAAAGTGATAGAAGGCACTTCTCTTCTTTCAAAAGTGCTTGTTCTTGCAAACAACAAGAGTTATTTTAGGTAGTAACAATGGAACTGGTAACAAAGGGTAGTAACTAGCAGTATGAAATAGAACACAAAGTTTCCACCTCAACTACCCAAATAGTGAGATACAAAGAACAATGGGGGCACAAAGTCGTCCCAATGTCCTTTACATAGAAACAAAAAATAAACACACACTGAAGACAACTATGACAGCACAAAGTCTAAAAGTAGCTGGCTTCAGGACACCTTCCTTATCACTTCCACTATCTCTGCTTGTTAAATTGCATAAACAAGAATACATTTAGGAAATAGACATAAGAACAATCTCCTAGAATGATACAAGCTATAACAGCACAAAGTCTGAAAGTAACTTGCTTTCTGATTCAAACAAAGAAATATGATAAACAATCTGAGCTCAAAGTCTCAGTGATGCCTTTTAATTTGGGCAAAGTTTTGATTTTGGTAATGGGAAGATCTCTCTTCAAATGATACAAGAGGTTATATTATATCGAGGCCAAGAGAGGCTTGGCACTTTGTCCCATGGAGCGACCCATGCTACGCATTAATACCTTGGATGCATTTTTGGTTCTGTCAGGGAGGGTCATGTTGGAGGAAGGTAGCTGCCTTAACTATGGCATGTTGATTCATCTCTAGTGTCTTCTCCCAAGTCTAAAACATTCATTCCATCACCTGCTAGCCACGCAACTATCTACTTTGCCTTTATTCCAAAGGGGATAAACAGGCTGCACTTTTAATGTTTGCAGGCCCCATATATCTACTCGATGAACTACTTCACCTACTGGAAATAACACTTGTTGAGTTTCCCTCTTTATCTCTTCTTTCCTTTAGCCCTGGCCTTAAGGTCTTTGAATGCATTTGGGTCCACCTTCTAAGCCTGCAAATATCAATTAGACACTTTATTGCCACAAATTTGACATCCATAGGTCTTTAATCTTTTGAATGTTAATAGCTTAGTCAGTCATCCTAAATTTGATGTTTGCGGGCCTATCATTCTCCTTAGTAAATCCTTTGTGTCTTTCTCACTTGTTATGGCCACTTCTCACTGTGGCACAGGTGAAGACACATGGTGGCATCTGTGGCTTTGAAATAAGCTTATTATAATAAGCTTTGAAACTTGTTAGAGGCTAGAGGCACGGATGCAGACATTTGGTAGCTTCTACTGCACTAGGAGGGGACACATGGCGAGTTCCACTACTTTGAAATTGGTAGAGACTATGTCTCAGCTTGTGACACTTGGCAACTTCTACT
This sequence comes from Torreya grandis, assembly GCA_037957365.1. NCBI lineage: Eukaryota > Viridiplantae > Streptophyta > Pinopsida > Cupressales > Taxaceae > Torreya > Torreya grandis. The sequence goes on along the minus strand of JARHVA010000166.1, from coordinate 2,278,929 downwards.
GCACTTTGAGGCTTGACCCTTCCCAGAGGGAACTTGCCCTTCGAGGTCTTGAACAGGGTCCATTTTGGAGTGTCGAGTGTTCCCCACAAGGGTGCCTACCCTTTTGGATCATTCGGGTGGCCTTCGACCTTCAATTGTTTTAGAGGAATATCATTCCTTTATTTCCCTCAAATAAAATGTTTGAAGGGATTCCTTCAGACAATTTGTTCAAAGGAAATATTTCCTTGACTCTGCATCTCTGCATTGGGAGAGCTCCATCTTTGACACATGGCACCTTTCACTATTTTTAACAAGTGGCACGTGGCATCTTCTGCTAGAATAGGTTAGGACACGTGGAAGTATCCACCTAATTCATAGGAGCTCTTATAAATCTTTGAGAGTCAGGTAGAAGAAGACACATGGTGGCTTCCACCGAACTCTATAAGTACTCACAAAAATAGTCGAGGCTCCTTTCTAGCAATCACGCAGATGATGACACTTGTCAGCTTCCACTGATTCTCACCAAGGACATGTGGCATCTTCTTTTGTATCATATTGAAACCTTCTGCCATCGACACTTGGTTCTTTCCACTCTCAGGATTTTCTTTTGCATGCTCCTTTCCTTGACTAAGGCTACCTTTGAACCCGTGAACTCATTGAACCTATGAAGCGGTTCAAGCTTCAATGGTTCAGGTGGTTCATTCTTTTTATTTAGCCGAGTCTCTTTGATATCTTTGAACCAAGTGCATTGAACCATTTGAATGTTGAACTCATTGAACTGATGAACCAGAATGGTTCAATGTTTAACGGTTCAATGGTTCAAGCCTTTGAAAATCAGTTAAGTGTTCAGAGCCATGGAACCTTGAAATGGTTGAACTTTGAACCTTTGACAAATCCACTTAACTCTTACTGATGAAATTGAACCTTTGAACCCATTGAACCTGCTGAACCAAAATGGTTCAAGGTTCAATGGTTCAATGGTTCAATCCTTATTTAGAAGCTTGTCGATGGACATTTTTTATTGAGCTAAGGTGCTGAACCAATCCTAAAAATGACTTAAGTGTTGGAAACTTGTTCTTTTGATTAAACTCGCCTACAAAATCCTTTGAACCAGTTGAACCTACTAATCTCTTTACTAAAAAATCTTGAAAAATGAGGAATTTGAAAGCTCAGAACAAATTTGAGAAGGGAAGAGAAAAACTTTTGGCCCTGCAGGACCAAAATATCTCATATGTTGTTCCAAAAATGAGTGACATTTTTGGGGAACAATAGCTAGCTCCAGTTGGGGAACTTCCTTCAAATGAAAACTTGGAATAGCTAAGGGGAGTAGAAACCAAAATCTCCAGTGCCTTGAAGTGTGCCATTGGGCTATGGAGTCATGCTACCCAAAAAGAAAGGCTATAAAAAAACCAAAAATGAACAACACAAAGCAAAAACAAAAACTATACAAATATACATATGTACAGGTGAACTTATTTGGTACTTCAAGAATTGAAGTACTTCAGATGCTACTCATCGTGAAATAATGAAAATGGTGTGCCATCCTGATAAACTAGCAAGAAACCATTTTATCCCTAGAAATGGTGACGGGCGAATGGAACTCTCTACCAGAAAACCAATTTTCTTTGTCTTCCTCTTGGCTCTTTCTTCTTCTTTCCCCATGGTGGGACGTGGTCTTCAAACTGAAAACCATAACTCCTTGCTCCCTTGGCAAATATTTCATTTTACTTAATTTAGAGTACAGTAGTATGGTCCACCACCATAGCTTGATGTTTTGTTGGTCTAATCCAGCACATGCTTTGATTGTCAGCATCAAACTTCTAACAAACCATTAGCTTAGCATCTCCTTTGGTGTGAAAGAGTTTGATATCTTCATTCTGAGTAGTCTTCAATCCAAGCAATAGAGATTCACATCCATTTGTGTTGTTGGTGTTGGTGAACTGCAACTTGCATGAAGGAAAAATATCTCTTTGAGCAGATATCAACATAGTCCTAGCTCCAGCATAAGTGGGAGAATTACTGCCATCAGATTCTAAGATCCAATCATCATTATAATTTGATCTTCTATTAGATTTCTCTATATTTGAGATGGAAGATCCTTCTTGATTTGTATTGTGCCCTACCAATTCTTTTGATGTCTTATTTGGATCAAATCTTAGATTGCCAACTATAAGACTTTCATCAGCTGAGACATGAGCATCCTCTGTGGTCAAGAAGTAATTACCCCTACCTGAATGCTCAAATAGAATTTGAGCTGTAGGGGCTGATGTTTGGGTGACCATAAATTGTGTTTCAGATAGGTCCATACTTAGTTCTCCACCAATGTCCAACTACTCAAGTTTGGCTTGAAGGAATTCAAATTTAGTCATTTGAATTTTGGATTTCTTGACATGATTAATTATGTCAAATGACTGAAATGGACTAGGAAGAGAGGATGGGAGTTCATCCTTTTGGTTTCTGGGAGGGGGAGGATTGGTTTGTGAATTTGAAGTAGAAGGTGCAGAAATGTTTGATGTACTTACCTTTCTTACAATCACCAGGTCCTTTGACTAGAAAGGAAGAGGGGTTCTCCACTTAGTAATTGAGATTGCTAGTTGAGGTCACTTCTCTAACTTCTCTTTATCATCTAGTTGGGCTGACTGATTATTTGACTGGGTGAATATAGCATATGATCCCTCATCTACTTTACCTTCACTTCTAGGTTCATCTTGGTAATTTAAGAAACCAATGTGGGAGTCATTAGCTAACTCTTCTTGATCCTCTGTGAAGAGATCAGCATCATTTTCTTGATCAAACTTAGGTTGGAAAGAGAAATCATGTTCAGTTTCTAGATATTCAACTGCTGAGTTGGTTAGAGGCGCTTCAAGGGCAAGGTTCCTTTGTGGAGGAGGAAGATGATTCGATTGCCCTTGACTTCTGGCAGCGTTACCTTGATATGGCTGATTAGGGAATGTCCTCCTTGGTACATCTCTGTATGAAGGAGTAGAAGAAATACCTTGTGCCATTTTCCTTTTCAAGGCTAGCAATTCATTTGCTAGCTTTTACACCATCTGATCCATGGTGCCTGTAGATGGATACTTAGAAGATGAAGAGGATTTACCTTTGTTTGGGTCTCTCCTTATCTTCCCTACCAAGATAAGTTCATCTTCTACCTTAGTAGGCAAGTCTTGAGTAGTAACAAGGTCTATGTGGCCAGCTCGTCTCAGAAAAAAACTCACTTCAGGTAGCTATGAGTTGATGAAGAAGCATTTGAGGTTTTCAGGTGTTGGCTGAGCAATTGCAAGAATCTTGTTCCTCAACTTGTCAAACTTGGTAATAAAATCCCTCATAGGCTCATGAGGTTCCTTCTTCATCTGAGTGAGCTAGGCCAACAAAGCATATGTATCCTTTGCAAGCTTGAACCTAGCTTTAAACTTGGCTTTGAGTGTATCCCAATCGGTCACTGATCTAGCCTACAGGTGGGAGAAACAGTCTGCAGCAGTGCCTTGTAGTATCTCCACGAAAAGGCTGACTACAATGTCCTCAAATTCCACCCCTATCACACCATAGGCTATGCTAAAGGCTACAATGTGTTCATTAGGGTGAACTCTCCCATCACCAATGAATTCAGGGAAATTTTTTCTTGAGCTGCGTGGGAGTTCATGCAGGGGTGGAGTCAAATTAAGTGGACCAAAAGAGTTACACTAGGGGCCTTGAGCCATGATTTGATTATGTAGAAGTGGGATAACAAAATTGGGTGGAGTGGCCAGATTGTAGAACAAAAATGGGAAAGAACTGGCCCTACATCGGCTTGAAGCTTGAGATTTCAAATTGTGCACTCTTTTCCAGTTGGCATGGAGGTGGAGGAAGATGGTAAAGCTATAAATGGATAATGGGTAAGACCCAAATGATAGTCTCCAGAGTCTATATAATGGATAAGGAAATGAACTACTTCAATTTGAAACTTGAGGCTTTAAACTGCACGTTCATCCCCAGCAGAGTCACCAAAAATTATTGGGTGAATATTTTATCGACTAGCTAACTGGAGAGTAAAATAGTTTTTATCACCACAGCATAGGGAGAATGATTAGCCAGATGTGTAGGTTTACTACATCAAAAGGGGACAAATCTCTCCTCTCATCAAGGGGAGGTTCCATATTAAATAAGAGGTAGCTATATACTATATATATAAGAAAAAAGTAAGACACAGGGGTAGGATAAACCATCCATCTCTCTTTTTTTAGAGATGATGTTCACAGATAGAGGAGAAATCTTGGGTGATTGGTGAAGGTACTTCTCTTCTTTTAGAAGTAACATTTAGCCAAGAGCCAGATCCCTTCCTAGATAGTATAAATCTTGGTGAAGTGACAGAAGGCACTTCTCTTCTTTCAAAAGTGCTTATTCTTGCAAACAATAGGAATTCTTTCAGGTACTAACAATCGAACTGGTAACAATGGAATTATTTCTAGTATGAAATAGAACACAAAGTTTCCACCTCAACTGCCCAAATAGTCAGATACAAAGAACAATGGGGGCACAAAGTCATCCCAAGGTCCTTTACATAGAAACAAAAAATAAACACACACTGAAGACAACTATGACAGCACAAAGTCTGAAAGGAGCTGGCTTCAAAACACCTTCCTTATCACTTCCACTAGCTCTGCTTGTTAAATTGCATAAATAAGAATACATTTAGGAAATAGACATAATAACAATCTCCTAGAATGATACAAGCTATAACAGCACAAAGTCTGAAAGTAACTTGCTTTCTTATTCAAACAAATAAATATGATATACAATCTGAGCTCAAAGTCTCAGTGATGCCTTTCAATTTGGGTAGAGTTTTGCTTTTGGTAACAGGAAGATCTCTCTTCAAATGATATAAGAGGTTACATTATATAGAGGCCAAGAGAGGCTTGGTACTTTGTCCCATGGAGCGACCCATGCTGCATATTAATGCCTTAGATGCATTTTTGGTTTTGTCAAGGAGGGCCATGTTGGAGCAGGGTGGCTACCTTAACTATGGTGTGTTGATTCATCTCTAGTGTCTTCTCTCAAGTTTGAAGCATTCATTCCATCACCTACTAGCCATGTAACTTTCTACTCTACCTTTATTCCAAAGGGGACAAATAGGCTACACTTTCAATGTTTGCAAGCCTCAAATATCTACTTGGCAAACTGCTTCACCTACTAAAAATAACTCCTGTTGATTTTCCCTCTTTGTCTCTTCTTTCCTTTGGCCCTAGCCTTAAGGTCTTTGAATGCATTTGGCTCCACCTTCTAAGACTATAAATATCAATCAAATACTTTATTGCCACAAATTTGACGTATGTGGGTCTTTAATCTTTTGAAGGTTAACGGCTTAGTCAATCATCCTAAATTTGATGTTTGCGGGCCTATCATTCTCCTTAGCAACTCCTTTGTGTCTTTCTCACTTATTATGGCTGCTTCCTACTGTGGTATAGGTGAAGACACATGGCGGCATCTGTGGCTTTGAAATAAGCTTATTAGAATAAGCTTTGAAACTTGTTAGAGGCTGGAAGCGTGGATGCAGACACTTGGTAGCTTTTGCTACACTAGGAGGGGACACATGGTGAGTTTTGCTACTTTGAAATTGGTAGATACTGTGTCTTAGCTTGTGAGACTTGGCAGCTTCCACTGCACCTTGAGGCTTGACCCTTCTCAGAGGGAACTTGCCCTTCGGGGTCTTGAACAGGGTCCATTTCTGAGTGTCGAGTGTCCCCCGCAAGGGTACCTACCCTTTTAGATCATTCGAGTGGCCTTCAAGCTTCAATTTCTTTGGAGTACTATCATTCCTTTATTTCATTTAGACAAAATTTCTGAAGGGATTCCTTCAAACAATTGCTCCAAAGGAAATCTTTCCTTGACTCTGCATCTCTACATTGGGAGTGCTCTATCTTTGACACGTGGCACCTTCTGCTACTTTTAACAAGTGGCACGTGGCATCTTCCACCAAAATAGGTGAGGAGACGTGGAAGTATCTACCTTATTCATAAGAGCAATTAGAAATATTTGAGAGTCTGGTGGGAGAAGACACATGGTGGCTTCTGCCAAACTCTAGAAAAACTCACAGAAATAGTCGGGGCTCCTTTCTGGCAATCATGCAGATGATGACACTTGTCGGCTTCTACCAATTCTCACCAAGGACATGTGGCATCTTTTGCTACATCGTATTGAAACCTTCTACTATCAACACTTGGCACTTTTCACTCTCAGGCTTTTATTTTGCGCTATCCTTTCCTTGACTAAGGCTGCCTTTGAACCTTTGAACCCGTGAACTCATTAAACCTATGAAGCGATTCAAGGTTCAACGATTTAATCAGTTCATTCTTTTGATTTAGCCGAGTCTCTTTGATATCTTTGAACCAAGCATGTCAAATTATTTGAATGTTGAACCCGTTGAACTAATGAACCAGAATGGTTCAAGGTTTAACAGTTCAACGGTTCGAGCCTTTGAAACTCATTAAGTGCTCAGAGCTGTGGAAACTTGAAATGGTTGAACTTTGAACCTTTGACAAATGCACTTATCTCTTGTTGATGACATTGAACCTTTGAACCCATTGAACCTGTTGAACCAAAATGGTTTAAGGATCAATGATTCAATGGTTTGATCCTTGCTTAGAAGCTTGCTAATGGACATTTTTGATTGATCCAAGGCGCTGAACCAATCCTAAAAATGACTTAAGTGTTGAAAAATGGTTCTTTTGATTGAACTCACCTACAGAAGCCTTTGAACTAGCTGAACCTGCTAATCCATTTACTAAAAAAGCTTCAAAATTGAGGAATTTGAAAGCTCAGAACAAATTTTGAGAAGGGAAGAGATAATTTTTTGGCCCTACAGGACCAAAATAGCTCATATGTTGTTCCAAAAATGAGTGACATTTTTGGGGAACAACACATCCAACCATAGTAAATCAAGTGGTTAAAACTATACTAAAGATTGCACAAACAAGAAAGAATCAACAATACTGAATGAAATGAAATAGCCAACGAATGTAAATCTTAAAACTAAGGTACTTTGAGGCCAAATGAAAGATGTTCTAAGAATTTTTTTTTTTTTTAATAAAGGGTTAAAGAGAATACCTATTCTATATTTGAGATATCATTCAATGCAATACTATTGTTTTCTAATAATATAACATTTCTAGTTTTAACGTGAGAGAGAGAGAGAGAGAGAGAGAGAGAGAGAGAGAGAGAGAGAGAGAGAGAGAGAGAGAGAGAGCAAAAGTTTTATAGTTTTTCTAACATGAAAAGGAGAAATATTCTAAATAGATCAATGACATACAACAAAAGAATATTTTAGGTAATGAAAGTACTCTTTGAATATTCACAAATATAAGGAACGTTAGAAACTATGCTAAACAAGATATCCAACAACTAGTTTTCTACAACAACAAAAAAACCCTGACATATATACTACTACAAATAAGCAAAGAGTTTCACTCTATAAAGCAAAGTGACCTCATATCAAACTCAAATATATGTGTATACTTTCTACCAACCTATTATCCAAGCTAGGAGGCAAGAGAGGAAGAATATCAGGCTATGTGTAGGTTGAGTCCAGACCAAGAGCCAAAGTTGTGGAAGAGATGGAGGAGAAGCCACCAATTTGTGAGAGGCAAGGCAAGGAGAAAAAGTGATAGGTGTAATAGATTCTTGAGGAGGAAAGAAGCATTCCAAAATCTTCAAGAACACTATCAATAGGAAAGAGAATCACCAATGGAATCAACATCAAAGTAGGGCATCTTTTTTCACAAGGAAAGCAATTGGGCCAAGTAAGAACCAAGAAAGGTTCAAGGAGGCAACCAAGATTTCAATGTGAGATGACCAATGGAGATGATCAGAGTAGAGGTGAAACAAAAGTGGAGTAAGATTGAATAGAGAGTGTGAATTAATGAGTAAACCCACTTATATATAACCTTAATTTGTCAACAAGTCAAAAAACTAGTTGTTTATGATCGTTTTGGACCAAATTCATAACTCTTCATGTATTCTACCAAGGCTACAGCCTATGCCATGTATTTTTTGAAGTAAATATGTAGTCTAGGCCATGGGTTTCCTTCCTAATCCATGGCCTAGGTCAAATAGGGGCCTAGGTTGGTCAAAGTGCTCCTGAAAGGGTCTCAGGGGATCCCTAGAGAGCCCTTCTAGCATGAAAAAGCTCTGGAATGGTTGAAGGATGGGAATAATTCATGGGAGAGGTCTGATCAAGTGGTCTATGACTCTAAGTAGGATAACCAAGGTTGGTGGTCTGTACGTGAGCCGATGTGTAATCATAGGGAGGAGTAGGGTCATGAGAAGTATGATAACAAGATCATACCATACATTTGTCCAACAAGAAGCTATCAACTATATAAAATAGCTATATAAATATGGAGAGAGAGGAATTAGCTATGGTGTTTTCACTATAAAGGTTTTGGCATTTCTTTTTGGCTACACCATTTGAGTTCTTTATAGATCACCAAACATTACACTACTTGGTTAACAAACCAATGTTGGGAGGATGAATATCTCAGTGGCTTATATTGTTTCAAAAATTTCAGTTATGCATCAATGTCAAGCTAGGCTAAAAAAATGTGGGGCTAGATCATTTGTGTAGGTTACACAATAGGGAGGATCCATAATAAATATAAGATAAATCCATAGATGCACACTTATTTAGAGCTGATACAATCTTAGATAATATGGAAAATTATAGAATGGGATAAAAATCAAATGGTTAACTGAGATATACCATATATTCTCATCAATGGGTTTTTGTACAAGCTAGATAGAGATGATGTGTAGAACGAGAGCATGAACAACCAAAAAATATTTTGGAAGCTTATTAAGGAATTATAGGGGGTCACTTTGCATGTGAAGACATTTCCAAAAAAATCCTATAGAGTGGTCTTTGGTGGCTTACCTTGTTTTAGGATGCTCACAGATTAACCAAGCATTATGATGTCTGTCAATGAATGGGAAAGCCAAATCAACATGATGAAATGCCTTTGGTTCCTATGCTCACATAAAAACTATTTGAATAATTGGGAATTGACTTTATAGGGCCTATATCTCCTCATAACAAGTGAAGTCATGCATGATATATGATTACTACAACTGATTACTTCACTAAATAAGTGGAAGCAGCTATGACCCCAAGTTATGGTGCCAAGGATGCTGCCAAATTCCTATATGAAAATATCATCACAAGGTTCAAATGCTTGATCAAGCTTGTTAATGATAAAGGAACACATTTCCTCAATAATACTATCAAAACTCTCCTTGAATATTTTATTATATCACATCACAAAAGCATAACTTATCATCCCTAAACAAATGGGTAGGTTGAAGCATCAAATAAGGTATTAGGCATGCTAAAAAAGATTTATAATGTGCAAAGGGATGATTGGGAAGATCACATTCCTATAATTATTTAGGCATAAAAAAGAAATTACAAGTGTACAATAGGTTTCACTCCCTTTTAGCTTGTTTATGGTCTTGAAGCAGTAATGCCTATAGAATATATAGTTCTGAGATTGTGCATTGTAATAATCATGAGGCTTGGTGATCATGACTCTCTAAAACAAAGGTTATTGGACGTTTTTAAAATGGAAAAAAAATTTAAAAAGTGCACTGTGGACATAGGAGATACACAAGGCAAGTCAGAAGGCATGACATGATTCCAACTTACAATCTAAACAATTATATTTAGGGTAAGTAGTATTACTATATGATAGTAGGTTTAGGGAATTCTTGGGAAAACTATGCATTAGATGGAAATGACCCTATATTATACATTAAGTTCCACCATAGGTTACTATAATGATAAAATATCTATAAAGAACCATACCATCAGGATGAATAAATGGGCATAGACTTAAGCCTTGCTACCTTTAATCTCTATCACTTTACTAATAAAATGAGTGGGTGTTGAGTAGCACCATGTAGTTAGGTTTTTGTTTAATGTTGTTTGTTTCTATATATATATATATATATGTATATATATACATATATATATATATATATATATATATATATATATATATATATATATATATATATATATATGTATATATATACATATATAGATATGTATATATATACATATATATATATATATATATATATATGTATATATATGTATATATATATATATATGTATATATACATATATACATACATATATATATATATATATATATATATATATATATGTATATATGTATATATATATATATATAGGGTCATATGTTTTTATAGTATGATATTTACATCATAACACATTGTAACTAACAAGGATTAGTTATAGTCACAAAGTACAATCAAATTTTAGAGATAGCCTAAGGAAACATAAATGGCACAAACTATTAGAGGTCATGAAATAAATCTGGGAAAGTGGTGGTGACAAGGTAGGTACGGTTAAAGGACAAATAATGGTCATTCGAGACTATTAATGACAAGGCACTTGAATAGATTGCATTCTTCCTAAGGTGGATTGAGTGGCCAATGAACATATGGTGTCATAAAATAAATAGGGTAGATGCAAAGATATCACATCACCTCAAGTATCTACCAAGAGATCAATCAAGAATTCTAGATGAAATTACACAAAGTAAGATTAAATGTGGGAAGGAACACTCATGCACAACTAGTCAACACATTTAAATTAGTCTACAAGACATATTTGAGTATCAAAAGATATATAATAAGGGGCATGAACAACACACAGACATTACACACTTCAAATAATAATCAAATTTTGTGATATGTTTTGCATGTAGACATTCAATTCCTAACACCATTTGTGTTTAAATTGTCAATCTTACTCAAATTACACTCAAATGCACAATTTAGGTTAAAATTACTAAAAACATGCTAAATAGTTTGAACTTGTCATATACAAGTGTTGATTTAGGCTAATGTATCCCTAAATAGGGCAATGCATTTTATGTGATTCTTAACTTTGATCAGATCATTTCAAGTCAAAATGATGATTTTGCCTTTATGTTTTAGATCACTCTTTTCTTCTAATTTTTTTTTTACACATCATGTACCTTTGTTATTTTGTGTTGACAACATCCTAAATGAGATCACAATCTATATGAATCTAACATCACCTTTCAATTCTGCTCTAGTCAAATTACGACCCAGTAATATGACTTTCTGACCATTCTGATTAATTGTGCATCAATTCCTAAAGAATTGCACTAAATTGATTAATCTTGTTTGAAGCTAATCAATTCAAATCAAGATCTTAAGTGGATTTTCTATAGATATTATTGATTATTTCATTAATAGAAATTTATTCTCAATATCTACATCACCTAGTGACATCATCTATGGGGTGGCATCCTCAAGCCATAAATGCAACAAATATCAAGATTATGGACACCCATGCCTTATTAATGTCTTTCCCTCCAAATCATCATGAGGATATTTATGGATTTAATTAAAAATATTAGATTAATTCATGGCCACACATCTCAATATTGATATGGATGGTCATGGTTGATCCTAGTCCATTTGAAAAATCTATAAATAGAAGGCCTCTCAACACCATTTTTAAGCTAAATTATTGTAAACTTACATTACAGAATTGTCTCCACAACCTTTTGTGTTGATCATTGTGTTTTATTTACAAGATTCATTTGATAGAAAAATTATAGATTATTTCTTCTTGTCCTAGGTTATGCATAGTGTTCTTAAGGTAATAGAGGAGCAAAACATCCATTGTTGATGAAGACAAAATCACTAGATCAAGGAGTGAACATGCTTAGAAACGCTCTTAGATGGAGGAATCACTTGAGAAGGTAAAGGTTATTTGATTTTCTTTCATTTGTCCTTCATTATCATTTACAAACCCAATTATAATAGGTTATCTTTTTTTGTTATGTTCTTTATGCATTTTTCAAGGATTTCTTGTTTGATGTTTAACTAACCAACTTTGTAATCCAATCTTACATCTTGGCACGCCTGGTGGGACCCATGGAGTCCATTTAAGCAAGGAAAACACTACGGTAATTTCAAATTTCCATTTTAGTAATTAAAAATTCCTTAAACAAAAATTTGTATGCTTTTTTCCCCATGTTTCTAACATTTTTTGTGCAACTCATAGGTTACATAGTGACCGCAAATGGTTCTTAGTGATCAATGATGGTTAGGACCAACCAACCATAGTTGGGTTGTAGGGGAAACTTCATTTAAATTTTATATTTTTATCATTTTCTCAAGTTGTTACTAAAAATTTGTGTTTTCTAAGTCTTTGGTCTAAACCAAATCATAATCTAAAAGGTGTCTTTTGAAATTTTTATCCTATCATAGGCTTGCTAAGTTTTTGTTGAAATTCTTTCTTGCCTAAAAACATTTTTGAGATTCATTCAAGTTATATTAGTTAATTTGAATCTTTAATTCTCTATTATAAATATATTTTATGATCTAGAAGGTTTTCCTTTTAGAGATTTTATGCTAAAACAACTGACAAGTGTTTTTTCTCTAAATATTTTGATTCCTTTAGGTCGATAGGTAATCGTTGGTGGTTAAGTTTTGACTAGCCACGATTGGTTAAAACACGATCGGTGATAGTCTTGAAAGAATTGGAGATGGTCAAAGGTGACCACTAATGGTCACTATGTTTTCTAATAAAAATACAGACCCAAGAGCAATTAAACCAAGTTTGCTTGTCTCAGTGAAAAGTGCTTCAAAGCTAAACTATGTTATCTATTTTTTATGCAAGACCTGCATGGAGGATTTCTAATTTAAGCTTAATTGAGTCTTTTTAACCTCCTTTTGATACTCAAAAATAACTAGGAACATTCCATTTGGTGCTTTAAAAAAATTAGATGTTTATTTGAATGTTTTTGTATTTGTTTTTCAAAAGTTTTTGAAACTTAAGGCCAAGGGGCCAAAGAACACCACCAAATATTTCAAATTTGATGCTTAAAACTAAACTCACTTCAAAGTTTTAATCTTTTCAAAAGAGTTTGTTTTTTTATAAGTCACCTATCATTGATTTATTAGAGTTGATTGATCAAAAAGGAATTTGTGCATGTATGCTCTCCCCCAATCCCCTTTAGGGAACTTGTGGAATCAAAAGCACCATTTTCATTACAAATTGTGCCTTTGTCCAAATGCGTAAAAATGAAGTTCAATAGGCTCTCCACAATTCCCACAAGGTTTGGGTTATCTCAAAATAACCATAAAGACTTTTTGTTTAGATTTTATTTCATGTATTTTGGCTTATGAGGGGGACTTCATTACCTCCCATAAGTTCTATAGGGAAGCTTTGACCTGGGACTTCATCTCTGAGCATCATCTTTAACCCTTCTCTATGGGGTGTATACAAATTGGGATCACCTCTTTGGGATGATGATTTGAGCCATTAAACCATCTCCATTAGTGGTAAGATAAGCCTAGAACATATGATCATTTTGGACATCACGCTCTACTGATCAAGTGATGGATGTAGTGATTGTGAAAAGGACAAGACATTTTCATAACAATCCATTTGATGTGGATCCAATTGATGTGTTGCTTCTCTTGTGTGTTAACGTGAAATTTGGTACACATGGGATCCACTTAGTTGGTACAAATGGGATACAAGGTGCACCCCAAGGTCTATGTCATAATATTGTCACTTGAGAGAAGGGGGTATAAAATACCCTAATATATAATGCACTTTTATTTTAGATGAACAATTAATTTCCTCTCAAGTGCACTTATAAAAATAGGCATCAACAATATCATACAAACTTGTTAGTTTAGGGCTTAGGATGATTACTTAGGTTTATTTGTCTTTGTCATTGCTTACTTGGTCATTAATTTGATTCAAAAATTGCTTGTTAACAAAGGTCATAGCCAATACACATTGTCCACAATTTCTTGAACAAGGAGGCGTTATGTTTGTAGACACCGAAATCGTGTCGACTCCCCTGGCCATCCCTCATGTTATTCTCCTTCGCCTATTTAACCCCTGTCGACCATTTTTCCCACTAGCCTTAACCCTGGCAGCTTGTCAAAATGAGCAAAAGGCTAAAGTTAGTCTCTGCCCCCATTTTGCATTTGCCGACCACGATCACCACCTGACTGACGTCGTCGACATCGGTCACTTCTCGGCCGACGTAGGCGGTTCTGCCGACGTCGGTTCTCCTTAGCACTGCATTCTCGATCCGAACACAGGAACCGTTATTTCGTTACCCGTTATCCATTCAGTTCCCAATCAGTTTCCCGATCGGTTATCAAACCATCCCTCACCTTCATCCGCAACCTCTTCATTCGATCAACTAGTTTTTTCATTCAACCAACTCTAACAATCACCCAGAACTATTACGATCAATCAACTCCGGCATCCAACCAATCTGCATTCGCTTTCTCGAGTTCTGTTTCTACTTCGATCAACTTCTACGGCACATGAACAACGTCAATCATGTCTTCGACTTCATCTTCAAGCGTATAATAGGTAAGTATCTTGCTCTATGTTTTTGTTTCTCTCTGGTTATTATTTGTTTATTACTACTATCACTCTATTCAGACTACAGACCTGAGACTTTACTCCTTCCCTTTACACCTCTGTCTACCATTCTAAAATATACAGTCACTCTGCCCAGATCCCTGTAAAAACCCCCTGACTCCTAAATCGACTCATAAACCCCAAACAAAACAATAGACCTTTCTGCAACCTGACCAGACCCTGTCCCGACTCGACCAGACTCGACCAGACCCACCCAGACTCTGTCCGAAATTGTTGCCCCGATCGACGTTGGTCATTACCCCGACTGATGTCGTCATTTTAACCGACGCTAGCACCTTCCCCTGACCAATGCCGGCACAGAGACCAACACCGGCGACTGTGCAGAACAGTTCGCTGAATATCAGGTACACATTTTATTTGTTTCATCTTTTATTTACTTTCATTCTGCCTTTTCATTATTTCCATTTCTGTCAAATATTTCTGTTTTTAATTAGTGGTTTGATATCCTTTTGGGATGTCTTCATACTTCCGGGATCAGGCGCTTGCTTGACGACCCACCGTCTCTTCGTCTAACATTTTTTCGTGTTTAGTCTATTTTTATTTGTAGGTGTCATTCCTCCACAGCCAAAGAGGAGAACCTTCCAACATCTGATTTCGGTGCGCACGATCATATCCAGGTATCTTCTAGCCTTGACCATCTTTTAGTTTCTTAATTTCTTCTTTGAATGTAGAAAGCGATTTAGCGTAGAAACATTCTGGCACGCCCGGTGGGACCCTAGGGCCTTCCTTGGGTTCTTTCTTTCTTTTGTTCATATAGGTGCATTATATTCCTTCCTTTTTTGCCTCTTTCGTCTCTTCTTAATGGCATCATAAGCAGGACTAAAAAGAACTTTTCTTTTCTTTCTTGCACTTATAGACTAGTCAAAACTCATATTCTTCAACTCTTTCTCCATTCATCTTCATACGAACAAACATTTCGACTTGGGCATTAAAACACTTTGCATTCATTTTTGTTTGCTTGCATCTCTTAGAACACACTTAGTAATTAACAAACGCATATTGAATTAATCTAGATCACTTGATGTTACACGACCAAACCACTTGCACAAAACAAACATCTTAACTTACCTGAGACAAGGCCCGACTGGGATTTCATCCCCCAGCGGATACCTTACCCGTTCTGGAAATCTTACTTGGATTTCATCACCAAGGAGAAAGCCCACTCCGTTCTCTGGCAGAGCCTAATCTCTAGGGGAAGTATATTTTGGCTAAGCGGGCCCAGTTTATCACTGGACTCGTGAAGTGAGAGGAGCTTGCTCCTTAGCACCAGGCCTTGTACAAAACCTAACACAGACTTCTTGAGCACCATAACAAAACCCGAAACCATCCATAGACTGCTTCTTCTAGGACCCGACTCAAAATCCAATATTCCTCTACACACATTCTAAGGCATAAGCCACTATAATCCTAATAATTTACTTCTAGGGTTTTAGGATCTGCTTGTGTTCTTCATCTTTTTAGTTCTTATCTTCTTGTTTGAGCTTATGAGGAGGTTCTTTTCTTGCCTTGAATGGTTCTGACTCGTAGCCAAGCCAAGGCTCTAGTCGATCACGCGAGGCATCATCCTCTTCCGTCTACCCCGCCTATAACCAGCCCTATAATGGAGTTCAACTCGAAAACTGAAAGAACTCCTACTAGACCATCCCCGACCCAAATGCCTATTGTCCCAGAAGGGGACCAAGATTTTGCATGATCTTTGGACCTCAACGTAAAAGCCTTGCAGCACTATCTCACGAATAGCCGAACGTGAGACCCCTTTGGCAATCCAATTTACGGAATGCCGACCTCTTTTCTCGAGACTGTGGCCGTATCAACGGCATCCGTAGTTCAACCCTTAGACACCCAGGTTATTACCTCAACCAATGACCAACCTTTTACCAACCGTCTAAGTGTGGCCTCTCCCTCCATCATTGGGCCCACTTCCACCAGGGTTTCAGCCCCCTATCAATCTCAGCCCACTCAACCACTTTCTACCCCCTTTCAGAATCTGGTCATCTCTATTCCACCTACCCTTGCTCCTATCAACACTAGGGTGGCTACCTATCCATTGGCCCATGTTACCACTAACCAACCTCTCGTAACAACATCGAACCTAGCCATGCCTTCTACCCAACCATCCTTAGTCACCTCTTCTATCCCTACGACTAGTCATCCGTACATTGCGCCCTTACTGGTACAACCGACTACGTCGTATACCTCTTCCAGCCTCTTTCAAGCACCTTACAATCTAGGAGGTACTCCACCCGCCAATCCGTTAGTAGATATCATCAAAATGCTGATGGATAAAATGTCCAACCTAGAGACCTCCATTTTTGGCTCACGCAATACTTTCTCATACGAACAAATTTGCAATGAGCCCATTCATCCTTCTATCCCTATCAGACCATATCCCAGCCAGTGGGAACTTCCTAAGTTTTCTCATTTTCAAAGCAAGGAAGACCCACAACAGCGCTTACGGGCATTCAGACATGCCTGTTACCTTATCACCCATGACGATGCATTGCTTTTACGCACGTTTCCTATGTCTCTCTCGGGTGCTGCGCTTGACTGGTACAGCTCCCTTGCCAGCCATTCCCTCTTCACGTTCACTCAACTGGCCCAGCTCTTCTTCGATCATTTCTCTATCAACATCACTAAGAAGGTCTCCATCACAGACCTCTATTCTATTCGCCAATTCGAGGATGAATCCATTGCTGATTTCATCGCTCGGTGGAGGGGCCTCATCAATCAACTCTCATTTTCTTTACCCCAGCCCGAGCTTATTGAACTTTTCTCCCAATCCTGCACCAAACATATTTCTTCCACCTTGAGGGTTCAGACCTTCTGCACTTTTGATGAAGCCTTCATGATGGCCCATAAACTTGAGTTACATGCCGTCAAGGAGAATAAAGTCACGTTGCGGAGCAAGAATCCCAACTCTAAGACCAATGACCCCTCTTCTAAGCCTTCTTCATCCAATCCTAAATCTAAAGCTTCAGCAAATGTTGTGGTTATTAGATCTTCTTCCTCTTCACCTTCAACTAATCAACCTGATCCATCCACATCTCAGAGTGCCACCCGCCAATTTCAGCAGAGATACATACAGCGACAGTTTACTCCACTCGGAGAATCATACGTGTTTGTGCTGGAAAAACTCATCAAACAAGGGGTCCTCAATCTCCCCCAGATCCGACCACCACCACAATTTGATCCCTCACGTGCCATCCCTGCATGGTATAGGGAAAATGACTTTTGTAACTACCACCGTGTTAAGGTACATGACACGGGCAACTGTAAAACCCTTAAAAACATCATCCAAGACATGCTTGAAAAGGGTGACCTCATTCTAGACAATCCCAATGCACCCCCTAATCAGGGTATCGACATCTTCAAGCAACCGTTCCCCAATCATCCACCAACTCAAAACAATGTCCAGACCTTGATTGACAACACTCATGAACATAACATTCAAACAGTCAATACGGTCTCGCCCTTCATTTCTAACCAACCTCAAGAGGTGAGTTCATCCATCAGTCCATCACATGTGGACGAACCTCTTTCTCCGGTTAGTTCTCCGTCAACCTCTCTCATATTAGAGGACGCTTCAACCTTACCAGCACTGCCAGTTTCACCATCCTCCTTCTTTCTACCCATGGAGGACCCAACCTTTCCTACTCCTTGACCACAAGTGGAGGGTACAATCATCCCTGCCCTTTACCTACTTGAGGAGCTTCATTCTCCAGTTTCTTCTCCACCCAGGGAAGAAACTGCCTCTCCTTCATCTCCAACCAAGGACAAACCTGTCACGACTTCATCATGCCTTGGGGCCGAGACTACCACACCTTCAGTCCCACAACCATCGACGTCTTCTCAAGAACCCAAACCTCATCCCACATCTTCTCAGCCATTTTCCTAACTAGTGGAGAGACTCGAACTTCTCCATTCTAGGAAAGTGGAGCATCAGGGATTGTGGGAGCGTCTCACAGCTCTTCAACATGCCCGTGCCCTCTCATCTCATGCTGCTAATCCTCCCATGGCAGAACCTCCCAAGACTATCAACAAAAATTAGACTTCCACTTCTAGACCGTCTACATCTCCATCAACCTCATCAAAACCGAAACCCTCATCTACCCCATCTAAACCAATCAAGTCACTTGGCGTTCACCCTGTCTCCAACCTCACTCATCCGCAAGTAAAGGTGGACCTAGACCAGACTTCGACCAATAGTAGTCTTCAACCCAAATCACAGAAGACTGCCAAACCCCAGAGGTGAATGCCTCCTCCCCTGTCACCATTGCCCTTCATTTTGGGCCCCCATCCTTCAACCCTAACCAGAGTCCTTCCCACTTCGACCTCTAATCAAAATCGGTTGCCTCCTTTGCTTCCTTTGCCTATTGCTAGCCTACCCTCTCCCAAAAGAGTGGTATCTCTCATGAAGAATGTACCACCTCTGCCTGTCACCGCACCATCAACCCAGAAGGTGGTACGAAAACCCCCTCCAACATCACCCAAGCAAAAGTCACCGACATCGCATACATCGGTGAGCACGGACCCTTTAGTGGGCTCATACTCTTTGATCTTGCAATGACTTTTGCAGACTTGCAACATAACTCTTCCACCCATCAGGCTTTTCCAACCCCTCAGGTCTAAACCCTCCTGGTTTGACGACATGAAGATTTGCTTATATCATCGTACGCCAGGACATGATACCGAGACTTGATGTGCCCTCAAGGCTGTCATTCGCCGCTATCTAGAGAAAGACACTCTTCTCTTTGAGGACACTCTTGACCGACACCTGACTCCTTCTCATAACCCTCCAACCTCTTCAAACCCATCAACATCTCATCAACTGGTTACAACCCCTTTATCTCCTTCACCTCCCATCTTTGAAATCAATGCCATTCACATAACCACTAGATCGCAAAAGGACAAGGCAAAATAAAAAGCCGCCATTCCTTGGACCTACCCTTTCGTCAATCCACTTCAACCACCTAAGCCTAAAATTTCTATCCTTGGCGCACCTCAACCCTCCTCTTCTTCTTCTTCTTCCAAACCAATCCACGACTCCATGTTGAAACAACTTCACCAGACGCCTATGAAGATGTCCCTCTATGACCTCATCCAAACCTTGCCTCAACATCGTCAAGCCCTCATCCAAGCCTTGCAGGCAGTGGAGGTCCAACCCGAGGACCCCCAACCACTTGCTGCCCTTGTCCACTCTTTAGCCCCTATTGCCTCCATCACATTCAGCGATTCTGAGATTCCCACATCC
The DNA here is from genome assembly GCA_037957365.1 of Torreya grandis. Lineage (NCBI taxonomy): Eukaryota > Viridiplantae > Streptophyta > Pinopsida > Cupressales > Taxaceae > Torreya > Torreya grandis. Next base: position 2,259,190 of record JARHVA010000166.1, on the reverse strand, counting down.
AACACGGAAGATCAAGACGCCGCCCTCTTCATCACTACCTATGTCGATCAGACACGCATTAAATGTGTTATGATCGATGGAGGTGCCAGCATCAATATTATCTCCACCCATGCCTTTGATCAATTGGCTCTTCCCAAGAATTGCATCTCTAAAACTGATGCAATCTTGTGCTCTTTTAATGACACCACTACCACGACCATTGGCACAGTCATCCTTCATATTCGCATTGGTCCACACACAGTCCCAGAGCTCTTCTACATCATCGAAGGAGAGTTTCAATACAACATGTTGCTAGGCCGACCCTGGATCCGCGCCATGGCCTGTGTCCCCTCCACCCTGCACCGTTGTGTGAAATTTAAGCACGACGGACAAGTCTACACCATTCTCACTGACCCTTCACCCTTCAAAACTTGCAACACCACCTACCATCCAAATGACGTCCTCATTCCTATTAAGCCATCAATCCCGACACCGCCTCCATCCGCAAAAGCTTCGACCAGTTCGCAACAGGCGGTCGCCCTCACACCTCCCCTTCAAGCGACGACCACATACCCCATGGAAGACATCTTCCAAAGACTTTCATTGGGGGAATATCGCTTGCTGACCTTAGACATGTTCCAAACTCCACAAGAGTATGGACGCCTTCATCACAGCCCCAGTTACGACCATCAGATCGGGATGATCATACCTTATGGTCCTCCTCACCTCCGCACCAACCTCGTCTATGGGTGGCTCAATCAAGCTCCTACTGACGGTAATCCTCTTTCTTCACCTCAACCTTTCACATCAGACTTTTCATTTCTTGGCAACCCCGCCTTTGCACACACTTACCTTTACAGGTGTGCATGGAAGGGTTTTGGTTTCGAACGCTATGAGCAGGGCTCCCATCAGCCTATCAAACCGCTCAATGATGATGACGCCAAGAAAAGGTATGGTTTGGGATATCATGACCCCACTCAAGACCATGTAGACCTTTGTCTTGAACCAATCATTGACCAATCTCCTCCACACTCGCCTATTCTGCCCCCTTCACCTATGGAGTCAGTGGTTTCCATTCCTCCTAGTTTTTTTTTGCATAAACACCATTCGCCTGGAACCCTTGACATATCAGCTCAATGGGGTGTCTAAGTCTCTCCCTCTCATTTTTCCCAGCATGATCGAAGATGAGTTGGCAACCATTCACACTGTCCACTGCATTGACGACGATGCCATTCTTTCTTACATGGGCACTGATGATTCTTTCATCCAGCGCTCCCTCCCTTCTCAGACCCAGGTTATGTTAAATGAATCAACCATTGACATCAACCTTCCTTCTTCTGATGTTCCTTATGTCTTAAAGATTGGCCAATCTTTAGATGCTCAGGAGCAGCTTGACTACACCCAGTTCCTCTCCGACCATAGCAAGGCCTTTGCCTGGACTTACAGTGATATGCCTGGCATCGACCCCACCATCACTACCCATAACATTGTCACCAAACTAGAGGCTAAACCTGTCAGGCAAAAGCTTCGAAAGATGCATCCTCACGTTGCCCTCCTTGTCAAAGAGGAGCTTCAGCGCCTCCTTTCCTTCTCCTTCATCCAGCCCATTGATTATCCACAGTGGGTCTCTAACATCATCCCAGTCACCAAGGCAACTGGGGGGATTCGGATCTGCACGGACTATCATGACCTTAACTTAGCCTATCCCAAAGATGACTTTCCTCTTCCCAACATTGACCAGCTTGTTGATCTTACGGCTGGCCATGAGATGATATCTCTCATGGACGGGTTTTCAGGATATAATCAAATCCTGATCGCTCTGAAAGATCACCACAAGACCACTTTCATTACCCCATGGGGGACTTTCTGCTATCGAGTCATGCCTTTCGGCTTAAAGAATGCAGGTGCCACTTATCAGCGTGCCATGACCTACATTTTCCATGATCTCCTCCACAAAATCATGGAGGACTATGTGGATGACCTGCTCGGCAAGTCCAAGCTTTGCCGTGACCATCTGACCATTCTCAAGATCATCTTCTCTCGTCTTCTTTAGTACAATGTTCATCTTAATCCCAGGAAATGTGTCTTTGGGGTCCTCTCTGGCAAGCTTCTCGGCTTCATCATTTCTTTCCATAGCATTGAGATAGATCCCACCAAGATTCGCGCTATCCTCAAAATGCCGCCCCCGACTAATCTCAAGCACCTTCGCAGCTTGCAAGGGAAGCTCCAGTCCATTCGTCGTTTCATCTCGCAGCTTTTTGACCGTTGCCAACCTTTTCATCATCTCCTTATGAAGGACGTCTCCTTTACATGGGATAAGGACTGTCAAGAGGCTTTTGAAGCCCTTAAACGCTATCTGGTCTCTCCATCAGTCCTCATTCCACCTAAAGATGACCAACCCTTCTACCTTTATATCTCAGCCACTAATCATTCGTTAGGTGCCATGATCGCGCACTGAGTCGAGCATCACCATGAGCAAGCAGTCTATTATATCAGCCGAACACTGGTCGACTATGAAACTTGGTACACCCATATCAAGAAACTCTATTTGGTGTTAGTCTTTGCTGCTACCAAGCTCTACCACTATCTTCTTAATCACAAGACCTTTGTCATCACCCACACTGACCCTCTCAAGTATATGCACTCCAAGCCATATCAGAATCAACATATGGCTCGGTGGCTCATGCTGCTTGCTGAGTTTGACCTCAAATTCATCCAGCAGAAATCTATCAAGGGGCAAACCATTGCTGATCAACTAGCAGATGCCCCTCTTCCTGAAAATCAACCTTCACAATGTGAGTTCCCTGATGATTCTATCACTGCGCTTTCCACCGATGACACCACCTATCAGATGACTATGTTCTTTGACGGCTCCAAATGTCAACTAGGTGGGGGTGCTGGGGTCATTCTCATCCCACTCAAAGGGGACCCCATGCCTCTATCTTTTAAGCTCAACTTTGATTGTACCAATAATATGGCCGAGTACGAGGCCTTAATTTTGGGACTTCAGACTGCCCTCTCTCCCAACATCAAGTCTATCAACATCTTCGGTGACTCACAGCTCGTCGTCAATCAGGTCAACGGTTCATACCTCTGTAAAAATGAAATTTTACAAAGGTACAAAAACCGTGCTGACATTCTCCTTGCATCTTTTGACCATTACCTCCTGCAGACTGTTCCTCGATCCACGAATAAGTTTGCTGACACCATGGCTTCTCTCGCTTTGCATATCCCATCTTTCTCATCTGCATCCAAACTTTTTGTCACGGTGCGTCGTGTGCCGTTGCCTTCATATAGAGCCTCACATTAATCATGTCAACACTATGGACCCTAGCCCACAAGATGCTTGGTATAAGCAACTTGTGGACTTCTTATCTTTTTCTGTCATTCCTCCCAACCTCTCTAACAATGCACGGTGAGCTTTTATCAAGCGTACCACTCGCTATACCATGGTAGGGGGTCTTCTCTATAAGTGAGGCTTCGACGGCCTCCTTCTTCGTTGTCTCACCTCCACTGAAGCATCTCAGGCCATTAAGCAAGTCCACGACGGGATTTGTGGCAGACATTTCAGTGGAAATTTGGTTGCCAAGTGCATCCTTCATCTGGGCTATTATTGGCCTACCCTTCATCAAGACTGTAGCGACTATGTCCGGCGTTGCATCAAGTGTCAGCAGCACTCTAACTTGCTTCATCTTCCTTGTCACGCCTTACAAATCACTTAGGATTTTTGGCCTTTTTCTCAGTGGGGTTTAGATCTCATTGGTGAGATTAACCCTCATTCGTCTCTTCATCATCAATCCATCATCACAGCCACTGAATATTTCACCAAGTGGGTGGAAGCCATTCCTCTCATCTCCACAAAAGCGGACAAGATCGTCGACTTCATCAGCACCCACATCATCTGTCATTTTGGTGTCCCTCATAAAATCATCACTGATAATGACAAGTCCTTCAAAAACAAGACTGTTCAAAAGCTATGCGACTCATTTGGCATCAAGCTCAGTTTCTCTTCGCCTTACTACCCACAAGCAAATGGGCAGGCCGAGGCTTCCAACAAAATTCTCACCAAAATTCTCATGAAGGTGGTTAGCGACACAGGAAGGGACTCGCACATTCACATTCCCTTCGCTTTGTGGGCCTACTGCACTAGCATCCGAACCTCTATGGGTGCTACCACTTTTTCTCTCATGTACGGAACAGAGGCTATCCTACCTCTCAAAGTACAGATCCCATCTCTCTGCATCTCTCTACATGACATCCTTTCCAACAATGACTTTCATCAAGATCGCTTAGCTCAACTTGAGTTACTTGACGAGTGCCGTCTTGCTGCCCTTAATCATCTCCATGTCTATCAACATCGCATCAAGCGCACCTATGACAAAAATCTGTGAGAATGAGATTTCAACATCAGAGACCTCGTCCTCAAAGAAAATCAACACGTAACCAATATGGAGCGAAGTAAACGAGGCAAGTTTGCTCCTAATTGGCTCGGACCTTTTATTATCATGCACAAGTATGGATCAGGGACTTATCGTCTGTCCTCTCTTGATGGATGACCAGAACCTGAGCCTCTTAATGCGTTGCATCTGCGACCGTTCTACTGCTAGTCGAGTACTTGTCCACTTGACACATAACTTGAGCTCGTCCCTTGAGCAATCCCTATCCTCTTAGTCCTAATTCCTTTCAACCCTATTCCTCTTAATAATTCCTCTATAACCCTTTTATGATGTATGGATGCTTTGTCCTAATAAAAGGGAGCCCTTGATCTTCTATAGTCTTGTCCATAACTCACATTTTTGTAAAAACAAATCAAGATGTCAAAATATCCATGGTCACTATATCAATATCAAATCAAAAGACAGACTGCTCCCTTGAAGGATAGCTGTACTATCATTACTGTAATTAATAAATTGCTCCCTCGAAGGACAGCTATTCGAAAGCCCTTATATTAAACAAAATTCTAGACCACTCCCTCAAAGGATGGCTATGACTAACTCTGGCAATAAACAGCACTATCTTAGAAGCTTCCTGCATTGATCAGCTTCACAACTGACCACCAAGCAAATGACATCTCTATGCAGACTTCCCGCATTGATTAGTCTGCGCCAAAAAAAAAAACGAGTCATGGACTTGACTTATAGTTGTCTCAGGGTCTCCTATAAAAAGGGGCAAAGTTATCTCTGCTCTTAAAACAGGTTACCCTTTTTCCTCCTCCTATCACCTGCTCAAGGGACTTCGATCTCACTTTAATGTCAAAGTGATGTGATTACCGTTCTAACACAACATCTGGTCAACGACGTCATGCATGAATGGGGCTCTTGGTTCTAATAACCCCTATCTATGCTGTCTTTCTGGTCCTTGTCAATGAAAGAGCAATATGCTTTTCACTTCTTCTGCACTTTGGTCACATTCACCTTCATCACTTGTCCATCAACCCAACTCAACTCTCTTTTCAGACCACTCCCATAGCCTATTCACACTTGTTTCTATGGACACCAATACACATGGAAACTATCAATCGGATGCAATTTATGTTAAGCATAAACCAATACTTGCTGAAGCATAAATAGACCTCAATTCATTTTTAGCATACATCCATCATGACTATGTAAAATTGATAGGGATGAAAGACCTCTTGACCAATGTTGCAGAATACACCATTAAACAATATGGAAAAGGCTGCAACATCATCTCTTCTCCTCATCATTTCATCATGACCAAGACCAATCTATCGACCATTTTGACCACCTATCTACCACTCAGACCCTTTGTCTGAACTACATTGGTCTGAGGCCCTATGACTTGGGCTATGTAGGCAGCACTCAGATGATACGACATCATCTGGGGTTAGCTTGACCACCCTCATTTATTCATCTCTCTGATGGACAAACCTTCTTTCCTCTTTTTGACCATGACCTTGCCCTCGACCAAGCCCAATTTCCCTCCCTTTGACCCTTCCTCCCTTCTAGGGAGAACTACATTGGCCTGAGGCCCTTCCACAGGGGCTATGTAGGCAGCACTCAGTTGACATGGGGTCTTCTGAGGTTAGCTCGGCCACATCCTTTCGTCCATTCCATCCACCTTGACCAATGACCATTGGAGATCATGTCTCTCCTCTGCCTTCGACCACTTCTAGAGCAATGTTGCCTTGGTTGTTTTTTGCCTGTATGCTACCTCATGATTGGTTAGCAGAATTATGTGCAGACTATTTTTTTGGACCCTCACAAGTATAGGATTGCATGGCGGTTGATCTTCACTACTTGTGATTTTTTCATGTTTCAAGGAGCACTTCCTGAGCTCGGGATACCTAGAACGTGACGACCAATTGGAGCTTCAGCTTAGATTGAATAACCCAATCAGCAGATGACTCAATGCTGGGGCCCGATTACTTCAATTTTGGCACTCCTCGACCCTTGACCTGTGACACTTTGACCTAACCATCTCGTGCAGTGGTATGCACGCAATTATGACTTTTGCAACGTTCACCCTCACCCCTTTTTCATCCACTCTTTGTCCAATCAGCACCCGATTCCCAGTTCCCTTCCCTCGACTCCTGCTTTGAGGGGGAATACCTCATTCATAATCAGGGCAATCTGCCTCCTGTTTTTGTCTTCCAGTTCATTCGAACAACCAACAAGACAGAATCGACCTTATCTACACCTGGGGCAATCACTCCTATTTTTGTGTTGCAGTTCGTCCAAAACAACCAACAAGACAAAAGGGGGCAAATGTAGACACTGAAATCGTGTCGACTCCCCTAGTCATCCCTCATGTTATTCTCCTTCACCTATTTAACCCCTATCAACCATTTTTCCCACTAGCCTTAACCCTGGCAGCTTGTCAAAATGAGCAAAAGGCTAAAGTTAGTCTCTGCCCCCATTCTGCATCTGCCGACCACGGTCACCACCTGACTGACGTCACCGACATCGGTTCTCCGTAGCACTGCATTCTCGATCTGAACACAGGAACCGTTATTCTGTTACCCATTATCTATTCAGTTCCTAATCGGTTTTTTGATCGGTTATCAAACCATCCCTCGCCTTCATCCGCAACCTCTTCATTCGATCAACTAGTTTTTTCATTCAACCAACTCTGACAATCACCCAGAACTGTTACGATCAATCAACTCTGGCATCCAACCAATCTGCATTCGCTTTCTCGAGTTTTGTTTCTACTTCGATCAACTTCTACGGCACATCAACAACATCAATCATGTCTCTGACTTCATCTTCAAGCGTATAATAGGTAAGTATCTTGCTCTATGTTTTTGTTTCTCTCTGGTTATTATTTGTTTATTACTACTATCACTCTATTTAGACTACAGACCCGAGACTTTACTCCTTCCCTTTACACCTCTATCTACCATTCCAAAATATACAGTCACTCTACCCAGATTCTTGTAAAAACCCCCTGACTCCTAAACTGACTCCTAAACCCCAAACAAAACAACAGACCTTTCTGCAACCTGACCAGACCCTATCCCGACTCGACCAGACCCGCCCAGACTCTGTCCGAAATTGTTGCCCCGACCGACGCCGGTCATTACCCTGACCGATGCTGACATTTTAACTGACGTCGGCACCTTCCCCTGACCGACGTCGGCATAAAGACCGACACCGGCGACTGTGCAAAACAGTTCACTGAATATCAGGTATGCATTTTATTTGTTTCGTCTTTTATTTACTTTCATTCTGCCTTTTCATTATTTCCATTTCTGTCAAATATTTCTATTTTTAATTAGTGGGTTGATATCCTTATGGGAAGTCTTCGTACTTCCAAGATCAGGCGCTTGCTTGACAACCCACCGTCTCTTCGTCTAACATTTTTTCGTGTTTAGTCTATTTTTCTTTGCAGGTGTCATTCCTCCACAGCCAAAGAAGAGAACCTTCCAACGTCTGATTTTGGTGCGCACGATCATGTCCAGGTATCTTCTAGCCTTGACCATCTTTTATTTTCTTAATTTCTTCTTTGAATGTAGAAAGCGATTTAGCGTAGAAACAATGTTGTCCAAGTGAAAATCAATCTTTTCCTTATTCAATTTTTTCATATTAAACATTATTTCATATCATCTAATTGGCACACTTATGCTACCCATTTGAGTCTACACCATTCATCAAATTTCCTTAAGTCCTTCATTGATAGTTCAAATTCAAAATTGCACTTTTCTAAGTTCATAAGGTTGACATGTTAAATTGGGTTTGTCATTTACACTTAACTTGAGGGAACTTGGGTTTAATTTCCAATTTAAATTTGAGGTCCATTCATAGACTCATTATTACATTTTCATCATTGATGAACTTAGGTTATCTTGTACATCACTTGTACTCTAAGCTCTAGAACATATTTTATACTACCATTCCTATTACCATGTGGCGATGTTGTGGCACCCATTTGGTTCTAGTCTTATAATTAGGAATTATAGCATGTTTCCACATCATGAATTTTTGGGTTTGTATTGTCTCCTTCATAATATAAAGGGTTTTCTTCTAATTTTCTAGTAGCAACTCACCAAAGTTGAACTAGCTTTTATAGTATTATTGTATCACAAAAATTTAGGATTTAGTGTACTAGTTTTCACCTTGTATTTTTGAGTTATCATTCCCTCTTCTAATTTATATGATTTTAACCCTACCCAAAGTTGAATAATTTTGTGAACACATTCTTCTAATTGTGTGTGGTTTCAATCCACCCTCCTTTTATAATCTCTTTGGTACCATTAGTCATTTTTTTGGAAGAAAGACCAAAATCCATACCTTGTTTAATTTTTTGCACAAACGTTGATCCAAATCTAATCAAGCATGTAGAACAACCATTTTTAAAAACATGACTCAAAGGTACACTCATAGTGGGGTATCTGATGGCCCTAACTATGAGGAGGATCATTATTATGATGATCAATACAATCCCATTGTCTTTGAGGACATTCCCACAACAGTAAGATCTGATGCAAAGTACCCTACATACCAACCACAAGAGGACCAAGATGAGGCCCTCCTAAGGTTGATTGAGTTTGGTGCTAGACTACCTTCAGAATTTCCTATGGAGCAATTACACACCTTAGTTAGAGAAGGAGAATAATGATGAGATCAAGCTTTCACAAATATTTTGAACATGAACATTTCTTCTTCTTCTAACAAGGGCAAGGAAATAATTTCAAAGTCAAAACCAACCAATCAAGAACTTGTAACAAATATTAAGAAAATAATTCAATGGCTGCCAATCATCTTATCACAGATTTAACAAACTCTCTAGTTGTAACTTAAATTCACAATGATACTTCCAAGGAACCTAGAAACATGATTAAAACTATGCAACAAACATTTGTTGAGAACACAATGATAATTGATCAAGGTGTCTTAAATGAACAAAGTAAAACATAAAAGGTAGTGCAAAATATTCCACTAGACATGGAATATGTACTCTTTAACCATCAAGAGCCTCTTGTCACTTTGGAAAAATTAGAGACCAAAACAATTACTTCATATTGAGGGGATACCTCAAGACAATTTGGCTAGTTCATCTCAACCAATGTAAAATTGGTAAATAGACCAAGAACTCCCCAAACTGAATAGAGAACATACAATACAAGGCAATAGATTCTAATGAATCAATGGCCTACCTAATTGAATTTAGGATCAAATCAAAACCAAGTCACAGATCAAAGGGCGTACATCTCTTATAGATCCATGAAACAATAGGGGCACATTCCACCGCAATAACAATAATAGGAGCACATACCATTGCAATAAAAATAACAGGGGCACATACCACCCCAACAACATTATGTTTTGCCCATAAATGCACCAAACATGCAAGAGTAGAACTCTATGAAAGAGATTGTGACATTATTAGAGACGAATAATAGAGTTAAGAAATACAATTTCGACGAGATATGCCCATATATGTTTGATATATCTATTCTCTAAATCCCCTTTTTATCTCATTTTAAAGCACTAAATTTTAATAAATATAAAGGAAAGGGAGATCCATATGAACACATTCAGGAATTTTTCATCTTATGCCAAGAGGTTGATTATAGTAATGTGTATTTGCTTCAATTATTCCCACAAAGTTTAGTGCGGCAAGCTTTAGATTAGATACTTAAGTTACCCAAGGGATTAGTTGCAAATTGGAATAAATTATCTAAAAAGTTTGTAAACCATTTATTGCACAACATTGAGCATGAATTTACCATTGTTGACTTGTGCAAAGTTAAACAATGTGATGAAGAAAGCTTCACTGTATATCTATAGAGGTGGAGAGCATTAGCAGGTCACTTTCAACACAACTTTCTAGACAAATAATTAGACATATTTGCACAGAACTTACATCCTAAGGTATCACATAATCTATAGTTATCTTGTGCTAACTCATTTGAAGAAATTATCGACAAAGGGGTGCTTAGAATATTGATATGGAGGTTACTATCCCCACTGATCAACAACCATATCAATAGTGTAACCATCTTGAGGCTAAGTTCCATAATTATAACTATTTTCCAAGTTCTGAATTCATTTTGAAAAAATAAAAAAGCTATAGTTTTAGATCTACCTTAATCTAATTATATCAACCCTAATGATCTCACTTCTACTTTAGTTAATCCATTCCCCATAACTCTTGCAAATCAGGTTATTATTGAAGACGTGGGAATTTCCATGTATATTATTAAGGATGCCTTTCATGTTTCAAAGTTTCCTAAATATCCAAAAACATTTGGTATGCCTAAACCTTTAAATAATCCTGATGGACCCACTATGATTTGGCAACAGAAAAAGAAACATCAAAAACCACCATCGGTTCTTGTACCTGCTATTGTGCCAAAGAAAGATCGAGAAGCTTTTATCAAGGGAGATTGGTTATGTTCTGAAGGCATTGTTTATTGCTTTCAAAATCCAAAGTATCTTATCCCTAATTAGATCATGGATCACCTTAATTATATAAGAAGAGGCCTTAGCCCATGAGCACAGGGAATTTTAGAACCTTTATCAACTAGAGTACCAAATTTGAATCATGGTCTTGGATTTATATCACCTGGGGGTAACCTCATGACTTTTGATAGTGATTCTTATGAATAGACTAGTGATGAGACTCTTGACAGCAACATATCATCCCATTATAACCTTTTTGACAATCTTGTTGACATAGACCTATTTGATTCTAATGTTATTTTAACCCTAACTATTGAAGCTTCTCATCCTGAAGTAATATTTGTTATTGGAGCTTGCCATCTTGAAGTAAAAACTTATGCTACCATTAGATCTTCCCATCCTAAATTAATAACCTTTTTTAGTGGTACTTCCCTTCTTAAAGCAAAACACCATATTTTTACCATTGGAGCTTCCCATCCTGAAGTAAACCCTCATTACTCCCTATGTGTTTGCCATCTCAAATTCATTGATTGGGACCAATAAAATTTAGTCATATAACTTGATGATTTTAAAAATGAAGAATCAATTATAGAATACATGGGCCTAAAATATGTATTTCCCATTGGTGATCACAAACAAGGCTTTAATTTTTCATTGGATCCTTCTACTTACTTTGGAGAGCAGGCAAACTTTCACGGTCATAATAAAAATGAAACATTGAGATTTTTCGGTGAAAACATCTTTGAGGTGCTCATTGATTAAGGAAAAAGTAAAGAAAAAGATAATCCTTTGAGTGAAAACATGTTTCAGGCACTCTCAAATGGGAAAGTTTTCTCATCCCCTCAGGATGCAAAAGGTCCCTCCAGCCCAAGCTTTATATCCAGTATAAGTATATCTTCAGAACAACAACAAATTTTTGAGCATCTCACTCTTGAGTTTCTAGAAGTATTTACTAGTTGAACTTTACATGAGATGGTGGATTTCAATTTGTCACACTATCCAGAGCTTTTGGAGGAACATAAGGAATTTGTAGTATATGAAGATTATCATGATTACACCTTGCCTACAATTCTAGAAGATGGTTCCACACTCCTTGTGGAGAACATACCAAAAGTGAATTTGGAAACCTATGAGGATCCCAAGATTATTTATCATGGAGCTTCCCTTATTGAAGTAGAACATGAACATATTATATCCATATTGAAGGATTATATTGACATCTTTGAATGGGCATACTCTGACATGCCAGGCTTAAACCCTAACTTGGTTGTGCATCACCTTGTTGTCCATCTTGATGCCAAGATATTCAAGAAGAAATTGAGGAAGATGCATGCATACATCACCCTATTGGTTAAATTAGAGATAAAAAAGTTGTTAGGAACATGTTTTATTAGACCACTAGACTATTCTGAATGGATATTAAATATAGTCCCAGTGAATAAAAAGACCTCAGTTATACGTCTTTATATTGATTTTAGAGATATCAACAAAACATGCCCTAAAAAGACCTCAAGTATATGTCTTTGTATTGATTTTAGAGATATCAACAAAGCATGCCCTATAGATGATTTTCCTCTACCTAATATTGACATGGTTAACAACTCTATTACTAGGTATGAGATGTTGTCCTTAATGGATAGATTTTTTGGATACAATCAAATCAAGATTTCCCTAGAAGATCAACACAAGACTATGCTCACTACTCTATGGGGAACATTTTGTTATCAAGTCATGCCATTTGTCTTAAAGAATGTTGGATCCACATATCAATGTGCCATGATTGCTATCTTCCATGACATGATGCATTATATTATTGAGGACTATGTTAATGACATACTATAAAAATCAAGAATAAGAGTTGGGCATCCTGACATTCTATGAAGAATCTTTACGAGGCTTCATAAATATAAAGTTCACATAAATCCTAGGAAGTGTGTCTTTGATGTCACTTCAAGGAAATTACTAGGGTTTATTATATCACAAAGAGGGATCAAATTTGACCCTGTGAAGGTCAAATTCATTATGGAGATGCCTCCATCAAATAATCTTAAATAGCTGTGAAGCCTGTAAGGAAAGATCTAATGAATACATAGGCTTATTTCTCAATTGGCATATAAGTGCCACTCATTTACCCATCTCTTGAAGAAATGGATTTCATTTCAATGGGATAATTATTTTTAGATAGAATTTTTGAAGCTAAAGACCTATTTGGCCAATCTGCCAGTCTTGAGATCACCAACACCAGGAATACCATTGATTCTTTACATATCAGCAACAAAGCATGCACTAGGGGCACTTTTATCCCAACATGATGATCAAGATAAGGAACATTTAGTTTATTATTTAATCCACACCTTAGTGTATTATGAACATAATTATACACCTATTGATAAGGCATGTTTAGATATGGTGTTTTCAACTCATAAATTATGACATTATATGCTAAATAATAAACTATTGTCATCTACAAGGTAGATCCTCTCATATTCTCATTATCCAAAGTACTTTTTCAAGGATGCATAGATAAGTGGTTCATGCTCCTAAGTAAATTTTATATTGAGTCTTAGAATTAGAAATAAATCAAGGGGAAAGTTATTATAGATCAACTTGTAGAAGCCCCTATCAAAGACACTCAAACTCTCAAATTTAAATTTCTAGATGATTCTATTATGGCAATAGAACAAGCATCGTAAGAACCTGAATAAAGGAATCTATATTTTGATGGCTCCTTCACATCCCACAAATATAGAGCTATCATATTATTGATTACACCTCAGGTGGATTTGATTCCCAAAGCATTTCATATACAATTTCATTATACGAATAATATGGCTAAGTATGAAGCATTAATTGCAAGACTTCACCTTGTTATACAATGGGATATTCAACATCTACAATTTTATAGTGATTTGTAGTTAATAATTAATCAAACATTGATTAGTATCAAACTAGAGATGACAAACTCATTCCTTACAAGCACATTATCTATAACCTCAAGACACATTTTAAATCTCTATAGCCAACAACAAATCCGTCGATGCAATGGTGATGATTGGTTCTATGATATAGATTTATTGCAGTGTTAAAGAGTATCAATTCATAATTGAAAATCTTCTTTAACTAATACATATTATACCATATTTAGGGAGGGTATGCATCATTTTTGGTCCTGATCCCCTACCTGAACTGCCATGGTTCCAAGATTTTTATAACTACCTTTATGATCACATTTCCCCAGCTGACCTATCCAATAATAGATATAAACTCTTCCTTCACCATTTATCATGTTATACCCTCCTTTAAAACACATTTTACCATAAATTTTATGATGGAATGATTCTTCATTATTTATCTTTGAGATAATCTAAGCGAGCGCTGAGGGAGGTTTATGAAGGAATGTGTGGGGCCCACACCAATAATGTAGTCTTATCAAACATGCTCCTCAAAATAGGGTACTATTGGCCCAAAATGGAGACTGATGCTTGAAATAGAAGTGCATTCCTTGTCAAAAACATGGTAACTTGATACACGTACCTTATTTATTGTTATAATTAATCACAACACCATGGTCATTTTCAACATAGGGCCTTGATATCATTGGGAAAATAAACCCAACATCTTCAAATCATAAGCATTTCCTAACTACAATCGAGTAATTTACTAAGTGAATTAAGGCCATTCTTCTCACTTATGTTATTGAGAATTAGATATCCAAATTCATCCATTACCACATCATCTATTGATATGGCATCCCAAACCACATTATATCTGATAATGGTGGATCCTTTATAAATAGATATGTCAAAGACCTTTATGCAAAATTCAAGATCAAGCATAAGAAATATATTACATATAACTTAAAAGGCAATGGACAAGATAAGGCATAAAACAAGACCATTGTAACCATTTAAAATAATATTATCAATGACATTGGCCTTAATTGGAACTTGTAAATATTTCTTACCCTCAAGGTTTATAGAACCAGTCATCGAACCCCAACATGAGCCACTCGATACTCTATTGTCTATGACATAAAAGCTATTATCCTGATCAATATTAAACTACCATCAATATGAGTATCACTATAACATATTGAAGATGATGAGGACTACAAAATCTCAAGGATGAAAGAACTAGAACTTCTTGATGGTAAACATTTGGCTGCCCTAGAAAACTTATAGGCCTATCAGAATAGATTGCAGAGAAGCTACAACAAGCACATTTTCCCTCAAGAGTTTGAGATTGGTGATTTGGTCTTAAAATAGAACCAAAATAACACAAATGTTGAATGTAATAAAAAAATTAAGTTTCAACCTAATTGGTTGGGACCATATTTATCATGGCAAACTATGGATCAAGGGCATATCGACTAGTTACTCTGAATGGTGAAGAACTTCTAGAGCCCATGACCATCATACATATTAAGAGGTTTTACATGTGAACAACTTTAAATAATTATCAATAATACCCTTTACTTAGGGGAAACTTGTGATAAATTAATTTTATCCTACCCTGAACACGTTTTATACTACCCTAGACTTTTGTTCATGACTGTGGATAGTGAAGGCTTTGAACCGTAAGCACTTTGAACCCACTTTATCCTACTCTAGATCATTATCTTTGAGAACCATATTATTTTGACCATTCTCTTTTGAGGACCATATTACTTATCCATCCTAGACTGTCCATCTTTTGGACCCTATTCTTTGGATCATTCTCTTTGAGAACCTCATTCTTTGTTATGTCTTGGTCTTGTTATAACCTAAACACTTTTATCCCTTGAAGACTTATGATCCTAATTATGTCTCTTCAGCATTATGAACACCTTCAACTAAATTTATATGAAGCATTTTATCCAGAATAGTATTTTTCGTCTTCTTCTATAAACAAGTGAATAAGGACATACTCTCAACTCAAGATCTTTGCCTACTACATTGTTCTTATCTTTGCCTACTGCAATGTTCTTCAGATTGATTTCACACTACACACTATTATATATTACATTTGATTCTCTTTGATGGACATTGTTACTTTTTAGGATTATCTCTCTCACTAATTTGTGAGCATGGGCTTATGTAACTAGCTTAGCTATTTTTTGGAACGTCTACTCTCGTACGAGCATCTCCTCAACTAGTTGGTTTATTTTCTACATATTTTATCCCAAAAACACTAAAAAAACCAAAAATATTAGAAAATTGATCAAAAAGAAAAAAAACATTATCTTACACCTTTGTACATTTGTTATATTCTTCATCTCACACTCTTGTCATTTTGTAAATCATTTTATCCTATTGATTTTCTGTTCTACAAGTCATCTTGTCTTACGCACTTGTCATTTGGAAAGATCATTCTCCCTCATCCCACCATGCTATGCTCTTAACATTTTTCAAGCACATTAAGTCTCATTGGATTTTCATTTCATGATTCATCTTGTCCTTGCCATTTTACAAGACGAATATCATTTGTCAAGTCTTCCATTTCTTCTACAACATTAATCATATGTTTTGGTCATCATCATGTCATCTATCCCACTTATTGGAAGAACCACATTTGGCCTAAATTTTATTTTAGAACATGCATCCATGGAACTATGTAGACAACATCAGCTTGTCCTGTGCATTTAGACTCATCTCAGCCAACCCCTTCCTCTTCTTCTCTTCCCCCATTTCTTATGTCATTTTTCCTCTTTAATTAGAGAACAACTTTTATGTCCTTGTTATTTGTTACATTGTGGTGGAAATTAATGCCTCTACTACACGTGAATGATCAACTATTTTTAAAACCAGACTAACTTGGTTTTTTTGTGTGTGTTTATTTGAGTTTTATTTGTGTTTTTTTCTTTTTTCTTGGTGTTTTATTGTGCTTTCATGCCTATTCACTAATTTCTTCTCCTTTTCCCCTTTTATTACTTCCATCTCACCTTGGTCTTGTGTTTCCCTATTTGATTTTACTTTTCTCTTTTGTTTTCAATAACATCTTTATGGTCTACATGGATCTTGATTATTTATATCTTAATCTCATGTTATTAAGTTCTTGTTTTGTTTTTAAATATTTTTATTCCTACTTAAGTCTTGATTGTTCATATCTTGATTTTGAGTTTAGGTTCATTTATGTTTATCTTTTTCTTTGTCTTTGCTTTTTTAATTAAATGTCAATAGTTGTAACTCTAGTCTTGGTAATTGTTTTACCAATATTCTTAGTTATAAGTATTCACATTTTAAATGAATCCACACACTTGAAATTCCATGTCATTATAAGTTCATATTTGTGATGCCTAATTTCTTTAGTTATACCAAGCACTTGGTGCTCTAGTTTCAAAGTCTAAATGTCAACATAGCTCTCATGAATAGATCTTAAGATCACTATTTATAAACTAGGCTCAATAGGTTTAGCTCCAAACTCTATGCTTAGACATGCATCTCTTCACATATATAATGAGTCTAATCAATCTTTGGTCAATTTTTTTCATCCCTCATTCCATTCTATCCAACTTCATGGGTGAACTACATCAGATTGAGGTCTTATTGGGCTATATAGGCATTTCTCAATTCCCATTGAGGTTAGCTTAGCTATCATTATTCTTATTTTCATCTCTTTCATCCTTTTGTGCATCTTTGTATGCTTAGTTTTGTATGGTTTTCTAAGACATTACACCATCATATCTATATTTGTGACCACTCATTTTAATCTATGTTTTAGGTTATATCCTTGAGCTAATTGCTTAAAAATTTGCCCATGTTGGGGCACAACATTTAAACCAAGTCACAAATCTAAATCAGCTCTATAGGGGCAAGACCATTCTTTATTCTTTATCAATGATCAAAATTAGCCCTACTAGGGCAAAACTATCTTATCATGATCACATTTTCTCTAATGGGGCACTTCTTATCATTATCTCTTTGGAGATCATGTTATCCCTTTCTTCTAATTCTAATCTCTCCACAATTTTTTCCATGATGGCAATATTTTATTGTGCAACTTATCTTGGGATTGATCAATGTCATAAGCATGTAGCTTATAGTCTCAAATTCATTACATTCAAAGTGTGTTGCTTATATTTATGGATTTTATCCTTCCTATTCACCCCATATTTGGGGCCTATTATAGCTCTAATTATATTTTTATCATTTATGGAATCAATACATACAAGCATTGGCTTGTCTAGATTTGATCTATTCCATAGGTTAATCTCATTTTCTCTCTCTTTTCAAGAGTCCATCCTTCTCTTTCATCCTAGTATGTCCTCTCGAGGGGGCATCATGGATCATTTCCAATTTATTCTTGACAACTCTTTTCTTTTATAAGATGTTTCCTCACTTGAATGTCTCACTACACCTTCTCAAATAGGATCAAAATGTAGACATCCAATTCCTAACATCATTTGTGTTGAAATTATCAATCTTAATCGAATTACACTCAAATGCATAATTTAGGTCAAAATCACTAAAACATGCTGAATGGCTCAATATTTTTATATACAAGTGCCAATTTAGGATAAAGTGTCCCTAAATGAGGCAATGCATTTTATATGATTCCTAAATTTGATCAGATCATTTTGAGTCAAAATGATGATTTTGGATTTTTGTGCTCTAGATCACTCTTTTCTTCTAATTCCTTTATACATGTCACGTACCTTTATTATTTTATGTCAGCAACATCCTAAATGGGATCATGATCCATTTGTATCTACCATAACATTCCAATTCTTCTCCAATCAAATTATGTCTTTATAATATGAATTTCTAATCATTTTGATTAATTGTGCATCAATTTCCAAAGAATTGCACTAAAATTGATTAATATTGTTTAAAGATAATTAATTAAAATTAAGACCTTAAGTGGATTTCCATGGAGTTTATTGATTATTTCATTAATAAAAATTGATTCTGAATATCTGCATCACCTAGTGACATCATCTATGGGGTGGCATCCTCAAGCCATAAATGCAACAAATATCAAGATTATAGACACCCATGCCTAATTAATGCCTTTCCCTCTAAATCATCATGAGTATATTTATATATTTAATTGAAAATATTAGATTAATTCATGGCCACACATCTTAATCTTGAGATGGACAGTCATGGTTGATCCTAACCCATTTGAAAAATCTATAAATAGAAGGCCTTTCAACACCATTTTAAGCTAAATTATTATAAACTTATAATGTAGAATAGTCTCCACAACCTTTTATATTGATCATTGTGTTTTATTTTAAAGCTTTATTTGATATGCAAATTATATATTCCTTTTATTGGGCTTAGGTTATACATAGTGTTCTTGAGGCAATGGAGGAGAAAAACATCCATTGTTGATGAAGACAAGATCATTAAATCAAGGGGAGAACATGCTTGGAGCCATTCTTGGATGGTGGAATCACTTGGGAAGGTAAAGGTTATTTGATTTCTTTCATTTTTCCTTCATTATCATTTACAAACCCCATTAAAATAGGTTGGATTTGTTTGTTAAGTTCTTTATGCATTTTTCATGGATTTCTTAACTAATGTTTGACTAACCAACTTTGTAATCCAATCCTACATTATAAACATATTCAAGTGCATAAATTGCACACCAGAGCTTGAATAAGCAAAAAAACTCTTCATCTCAAGTAACAACTATAACTATGGAGTGATGTCCACTATTGATCCCACATAAATGTGCAAAAGGAGGAGATGGGAATTGGTTTATGTCTATGATAAATTAAATATAACAACCCTAACCTTTTCAACTTCATGGATCAAGAAGAAGTGACTTTTTTTTCTCCTAGGTCTCAATATCCTACACAAGCTAGATCCCTAATGTTCCCACATCCATTGCGAGGTTCATACCAAAAATATTGATCAAGATGCCTACATTTGGTCAACTGGATGAGGTGATGCTTACCCTCTTGAGTATATATTACCAAGGGTATATTCATTTATCCCAAGATGTTACAATTTAGATCACTACTTAAGCTATGGAATAAGCTAAAGGTCTCCCAAATCAGGGCAAATCCCTTCTCGCTTACAATACCATCGTTCCTCCCATTCATTCAAACATCAAGGAGAAATATACAACTAGGGTAGTTAGAGTACCAATTGAGTCCATAATAGATGATTCAGTGTGAATTTTAGTCAAATAAATCACAAAGATATTTTGATAGATAATAAAGTAAGTTAAGCAGGAAACAAAAGGGGTCATCAATATCACATATCGTATGACATGCCTGCATAAAAAATTTAATTGACCTAATTTTTTAGCACTAGAATTAACTATGAATATTGAGAAGGTAATCATAGGTACTTCATAAAAAATTTAATATCAATTTTTGGTCTTGATTTTATGATTTACGTAGTGAGAAATCCCTAAAAGGACCCATTGATGTCATTACATATTTTTGGCATGCCATCACCTTCACAAACATCACATGAACTATAATAGGGAGATATTATGAATAATTGGGTAGGTTCAACAAATGGTGGATTGAGTCCCTAACCTTAATCAATTCACACCCTTGAATCCCTTAGGATGTCATGAAATATCTAGAGCAACATGCATCAATAACAAAATTTCACCTTGGGGTACAAATCAAAATGCATGAGCTAGCAAATCTAACTATGACCATAATACCATTTTTCATCATAATTTTGGATGTGAGAGAAAAAGTGTGGAGGAAAAAAGCTTTAACTTTAAGGTTCATGCAACCCTTGTGATTTATTCCTTTGGAAGGATAATAACTAGTGTTATAACAGACACAAGCTTAATAATAAGCACAACCAAAAGCTCTATCACAAACATCAATAGACTCATCATAGAAAAATAAAGGAAAAAAGAGGCACCTACATGATGAGCCTCACCACCACCACAAAATAAGAGGATGCGATAGACAAAGTCATGGTTGGATAATATAAATTTCTTAAGAATAAAAAGTGAGTGTGACCTAGTAGAGATGGGAGTAGATGAGTAAAAAGTTTTGAATATTATGCTAGAAGAAATCAACAATGATGTATATGACAAAGATGAATAAAATGAGTTATTTTTTAGAAGACAATGCACACATGCTAGGTGCGTAATTAAGTAAGGTAAGATATCTAGATTGATATTACTCAACCCACACCCTCTATTATTATTGATACCATATGTCAAGAAGTAGCACAATACAAGTTGTTATTCAAAATATTTCAAGAAGACCCGACTTTAGGATCATCTCCTATGTAAATGATCGATATACCAAAAAATGAAAGCCCAACATAGCCATTTATGTGTAGACCATGCAGACACCCATCCACCCAACCATCCCAAATTATAAGGGAAAGGATGGCAAATTTTTGGGAACTAACAATTAATAGTAGTGTGCATCTATCATAAGCAACATAATAACAATATCCAACTTAGATTGTAAAGAAGCAAAAATAGATCCTCACTCCTCCATCCACGTCCAAGAAAAATAGATTTGTGCATAGAGGTACGATTATAGAATCAAAATATTTTAAAGAGACTAAAGTAGATACTAAAATTAACATCCCAAAATTCAAGGAGGAACCTCAATAAATAATTGTGTTGGATCCATCACCTTAATAGAAAACTATGCAATAAATATAGGATCTAGAGGACATAAAAAAATAAAGAAGAGAGGAAGCAGAAAAATGAAGAGGAAAAGTTCCAAAAATAATCTTAAGAAGCAGAGGATGTGAATAAGTAGGTAAAAAAAGTAGAGGATCTGAATAAGTGAGTCAAATAAGAAAAGGTTGTAAGGAAGTAGGCCAAAGAAATAGAGGCAAAAAGGAAGCAATAAGAGCAAGTGAAAAGAAAACAATTAGAATTATAGGTTAGATAATAGAATAAAGATGAAGAAAAGGCAAAATCTAAGGCTCAAGTTGAATATGAAAGAGTTATCAAAACTCTTTAGCCAAGATCTCCACAATGGTGCATTACCATAACCATTGATGCTTCAGCATTTCACAAGAAGAAACCAATTGAAAACAAGATCAATTGTTAACACAAATCATATATGCAAAGAATTATATAAAAGCATGAATATTACAAAAAAAAATTCTTGCTTATATGGGTAAGATAAAGCAACAAGAAGGCTAAACTAGCCAATGTGGGACTAAACCACAAATAGTGCTAAATATTGTTAAATAGTGCACCCAGAAAACATGACTAAAACATACTCTAACACCCCCCCTAAAGTGAAGCTAGGGGAAAATAATAGAGGATGTAGTGTAAATTCATGTGTCCCTATGGATTCCAATCCATCATGCTAGAATACATGAATGTCAAATCATTGTAACCATCAAGTAGAAGTAGGAATGGTGCTAAATACAAGGATCACTGAATACAAACATTACACTCCAAAGTACTAGTTAGAATGATGAACCCAAGGAAGCATCATCTAAACACCCTCTAACATGATGGTGAAGTGAGCAAAAAAAATGGTGAGGCTACCACAGTAGTGTCACTATAAGAATCACCAAGAAAGTCATGGAGTCAATTAATAACCCTCATATGGGTTCTAGCAAACAAAATCCCTAAATAAGATACCCATGTACAAAGGAGTAATCCAGAAAACACTGAAAAGTGAAAAATAAAAATAACTCTCATAAAATGGAGAAAAGAGAGAAAACCCATAGGAGAAACTCCCCCCCAAAAAGAGAGAAAATAAGAAAAGAGAGCAAGAAAATCCCTTCAAAGATGATGATGAAGAAATCTGAACTCCAAGTACTCACAAATCACAAAAGAACTCAATTTGTACAAGTGATCTGAATCCACTACTCAATCATAAAACAACTAACACTAGGCTTCACCAAAATAGCTTCAATCAAGAAGATTGTCAGTGGTGATGAAAGTACAAAAAATTATTATATGTGCAAAGAACACTCAACACCAAGAAGCAAAATGTACATCACACACCCCCCATACTACTAAATGGATGGAGTGTAAAAAAGGGTCTGCATGAGTGGTCTAAATCCACTACTTGAACATTAAACAAGCTAATACTATATACACCATAATAACTCCATGTCAAACTGAATGAGACTATCAAACTATTGAAGAAGACAAGATGACACTGGGATACACCAAAATAGCTACAATCAAACTAAAGGAGACTATCAACTATCAAAAAAAGTGTCAAAAATACAGATAAGTCTCTCAAAGATGATGTTTGAAGAAGTCCACACTCTAGGTGCTTACAAGTCATAAAAGAACTTAATTTGTATAAGTGGTCTGAATCCACTACTTGATCACAAAGTAACTAACACTGGGCTTCACCAAAATAGCTTCAATCAAGAAGCCTATCAGTGGTGACAAAAGTACAAAAAATTACTATATATGCAAAAAATGCTCAACACCAAGAAGCAAAATATACATCACACCCCGTAACACTATTGAATGAATGGAGTGGATAAATAAATGTATCTGCATAAGTGGTCTGAATCCACTACTTGAACACTGAACATGCTGACACTATATACACTAGAATAGCTCCATGTCATATTGAATGAGACTATCAAACTATCGAAGAAGACAACATTGAGATACACTAGAATAGTTCCAAACAAAGAGACTATCAATTGTCAAAAAAAGTTGTTGAAAATATAGATAAATCTCTCAAAGATGATAGCCTATGGAGGTGATGGAAAAAAAAGCAACTGATGAAGTGAAAAGGTGCCCACAATAAAGCCCACAAATGCATGGAGGTGGACAAGGCTGAATGACCAAACCCCCCCCCCCCATGATACTTTATAAATAAGTGTGAGTAGAATATAACCATACACAAAAAACACCAAATGGAGACAAGGAAGACACTGAGATTCACCATAATAGCTCCAAATGAGGAGACTGTCGACCTATCAAATAATCCATCAAGAGAGATACTCTAAAAACAAAGGAGTGAAAAGGTGTCCCCATAGAAGAAGGTGAGGTACTAAAAAAGGCGCCTCAAGGAGACATAACACAACTACCAATGTGTCAATGTACTAATGTAAGTTGTGGGCTAATAGAAGAGTGTGGAAAATGGAAAAAAAATCCATGATGTACGCAAACACACCAAAAAATGATCATCAACCAAAAATGACAAAGTGAAAATCACAGGCAAAATGATGTCAGGGTCAACAAAAAATGCATTTGAGATGTGTGTGTAAAGTACAATGTAGGGCCCATAGAAAAAACCCCATAGTAGTGACTATCTACACTCAAGAATAGGATGTCAGACTTAGCTAAAAATACATCCATGAGTGCAATAAATGATGGCAATGCATAGGATCAAGAACGAAGTATGTGTTGCCTATAAGGGGGTCTGACCTTCTACCAGACTGAACCTCACCCTCCAATCTCTGACAAATGAAAGAGATAAGGTACTCATAAACCAAAGAATAATCCCTTTACAAATTCTCAAAAACATAGCAAAATATGTCACCATTGAAATGTCACCATAGAATGTAAGCAAAGGCAACACAACCAATGTGAAGAGACCCCCCAAAAATATGACACTTTATATTTTAATGTGTTTTACAATTTAAATAGGCTAAATTCATGGGAAATTGAAAAACATGAAATTTTGAAAAAGACGGTGCTTAATTTCAAGCTATCGATCAAAAGTTATTTAATAAACAAGTTCCTATAAAATAAGCCTATTTAATAAAAGTTTGCACTAGAAGTTAAAAAATTCACCATGGGTAAGGGAACCTAGAATTATAACCACTCATTGGAACTAACATGAAATTAGGAATCTCCTTAGGTCAACAGAAGTCAAAAATATGTCATTCAGTGACCTCGGTAAGCATGCAAGTGAACTTGACTACCTCTTTAAGAAAAAATATAGCTTAATAAGGGAAAAAAGAAATTTCCAACTATCTTAAGAGGAGAATGAAAATGGATTGCAATTGTCTATAAGAAGCCAACGTCACCAACCCCCCACATGCATAATGGTCCCACCTACAAAACAAAATCCACCCCCATAATAAAGTATCTCCACACCATGTGCGTTAACCATGGAAAGCAAAGCAAAATTGATAAAAATATTTAAAAATTAATAAAGTAATGTCTCCATGAGTGGTGGATAGAGAGGAGACATTCACATGGAGATAGGATGGCTGTCAGTGGAGAGAATATCATCCAATTACATCCTATGGGTAAATTTACACTACTTGACATCCAATTATCATTTGTGGTTATGTCAGTGTTTTAAAATCTCGTCAATGGTAGATACTTTAACAGCCCTGATCCTCCAACAATAGTAGAGGAAGAAAAAATGCAGAGATTGGGTGACGTAGTAGAGGTATATTTATCATAAAATTAGTGACACAAAAATAAAGTAAATAAGGATGCCACCTCTAATGCCTTACTAAAAGGGCTTTTCTTCTACCAAAAAAAACTTAAAAAAAAACACTTTTCAAAGCTAAAATCCTTGGCTGAAATGAAATTTGTTCTGCTTGAGTTTCCATAGCTGGGATAAAAATGGTGGTGGTGATGCTCTTGTGTTGCATTAAAGAAAAGAAAGAATAGAACTTGATATGGTGACAACACTAATAATGCTAGACATAAATGCTATAACACCAATACCACCAATGCCAAGCACCAAAAAAAATAGTGCCAAAGTCCAGAAAGAAAGTGCTAAAAACCAATGATGTCAACAGACCTTTCCATGGATGTCAAAATTGGTAGAGGAGGAAATACGCAGTAGTAAAAATAAGTAGATCCAAGCATTAGATACTAGGTCTGGAAAAAAAATGGAAGGAGGTTGTGGATGGTGGGTAGAAAGGAGACATTCATGCAGCTATGAGTAGAATGTGTAGGGAGTAGAGGGATCTATAATAAGATGCCAATGCTTTACTATATTATAACACCTCCAAATGCAACACATGGATCTTGTCCTCTCCCATCACAATCCATGAAACAAACAACTTGCTAGAAGAAAATGCCAAATCTTAAAGGACCAAGACTTATTCCAATGCCTTGCTCTAAGAATAGCAAATATGTCAATCTATAGAAAATATAATAAATAGAAATCCTCATATAGGTCTGGGAAACATATCTAACATGCCCATGAAAGATTCTTAGCCAACAAGAATCTAGGCAAACTAGATTACAATTATTAATAAAGTTATAGAGGGCACACTTAGATCTACAAAACTAAGCTTGACTGCGACAATCCCAACATATGCAAATGGAAATCATCAAAATACAAATAGAGATATTAAAGACTATAAATTTTTAAAAAAATGCTGAGTAATGGATATTGGAGGGAGGCTCTCATACCATGAAAGAGTTATCTAAACTCTTCAGCCAAGATCTCTCCAATGGTGCATTACCACAGCCATTTATGCTTCAGCATTGTACAAGAAGAAACTAATTGAAAAAATGATCAATTGTCAACACAAATCATATATGCAAAGCATTACATAAAATCATGAATATTACAAAGCAAATCTCTTGCTTATATGGGCAAGATAAAGCAACAAGAAGGCTAAACTAGCCAATGTGGGACTAAACCACAAATAGTGCTAAATAGTACACCTAGAAAACATGAGTAAAACATACTCTAAGAGAGTAAAAGGCCAAAGATAAGCAAGCCAAAATAAGTAATCAAAGATAAAGTTAAGGCTGAGGATGAGTAACACAAGAAAGAAGAGCAGGTCAAATGTGTTGTTGAAGCCAAAACAACTAAGGATAAAGTTAAGGTTGAAGTTGAGTCCAAAGCTAAGGTGAACACCAAATCCAAAGCCAAAGTTGAAGTTAAGGCACAATACAAAGTTCAAGCTGAGGAAAATGCCAAAACTAATGCTAAATCTAAAGCTAAATTTATGAAGGAAAAGGAGGCCCAAGACAAAGAAGACATAAAATGTGTAACATAACACAAGTTTGAAGAACAAGTAGGTGCACATGATAAGGTTTCATAGTTGAAACCTCATATTACTACCTAGTGGTTGTGGAAAACCCCACAACATCCACCTAACACACCACTCTCTCATTACCTTTGGCTCAATTCACACCAGATCCTAAAACACTTTCATCTACATCCATGGCACTTGCAAAAATTATGATATAAACATCTTTAGATGTTGCTTAGATGCCTCTATCCAAGTAAATTTAAGGCACTATTGTCTCTCAAGAGTCAACTACGTAAAAGGCCTCAAATTTGGACCATGAATTTTTTTAGTTATGCAAGGAAAAAGTAAAATTGAATAACTAGCTTGCAAAGGCATGATATATAATCAATAACACTTGTCCCATACTAGTTACATAAGTTATCAGTGACTAGGTCATTTTGAGGATAAGTAACTCATAACCTTATTAATGAAACTCACTAAGGACTAGTTGGCCATGTAATGCCTACAAATAGTACGTGCATATGGGTAGGATCTAAGGATAGAGATGGACACAATATGTACGTTGTTGAAAGAATATGAAAAAGTCTTGGATACCATTAGCCAAGCCAAAGAGATAGCTCAAGGAATATTGAATTGGAGGTAACATCTCAACAAATACTTAGCTACTACACTACCAAAGTTTACTACAATAAATAAATCCAAAGCTATGATGGATGATCAAATGGATACTATGGAAGCAATGATCAATGCACTCAAGAAAATTCTAGATTTTAGGGACACTACCATGCAAAAGCTTTAGGCTTGGCATAATGAGACAATGTGTGAGACATTTGTGGGCATTCAAGCTCAAAGAGTTGCGAACTGATTGGATGAGATAGTGTTGGATATTCAACTAAAAATGTCAAACATAAAAGCACTAATCTCCACTGATGAATATAATGATGTGTAAAATTTAATGTTGATATAGATTCCACTATGCATCTTGCTTTCCTTGGTGCACGAGGCCATGACAAACTAGAAGATGCTAAAGAAGGATATTTCATAGATCAATGTTTCAATTGCTTAACTGGTGGATGAACCTCAATTCATTCCAACCCATAAACTCTAGTAAGTCCTTAAAAAGAATAATATATCTACGTATACACAAATAGCCACTAAATAGCAAAAGACCCCACCAATAGACCCTATACAATCACTGAATCTATCCTCAACATAAGTAAAAATAGTAGTATTTCAACCTCTTTCATAAACACTTCAAATTACACACCAACCTCCCCATAGGTACTACTCATCATATTTTTATAATTTTCATAAGATTTTCAAAGTTTGTGGATAGACTTAAGCATTAGTAGTGGGGCTAGAATGTTGAAAACCTATAAAGGGTAGCCACCTAGTTATGCTAGTCTATTGAAAACTCAAAAGGGTAGTATGATAGTATGCTACTTAGTTGAAAACCTGAAAGGGTAGTGAAGTAGTGCACAATGGGTGAAAACTAGAAAATGACACCTAGAGTGATAACTGTGACTAGTGTTTATGAATCATCCTACCAGCTTCAGAGCAAACTTTAAGGTGCAATTTTGTCTCAAGATGAGACAATAATTTAAGTCTAAGAAAGTGTTGGGTATCGATTGAGGTCACCATAATTTTAAAGTATGATTGGTTGGACACATGCACAAAGTATATGATTTTTTCTTTGGTATAGTCTCTTAAATTTATGTGACCTTATAAGCATATGAAATAGAGTAGAGAATACGTAAATTCTTTCCTTATGGCATATCAAAAGACTAGAATGTAAATAGGCAATGCTCTAGAATACACTATCTATAATACTCAAATGTAATGAAATATGGTTTTGATGTGTGTTATAGATTAATGAATTAGTTATATTATGGGGTTTCTAATAATTTTCTATCTATGTTCAGTGTGTAATGATTACTTTGTTTGCCTTTAAATTTTTAATTCATTATGGCTATATTTCCTATTTATATGTGTTATTTTCATGTTTTCACATAATAGTGCACTTCCATATTTAATCAATGTTATATAAAGTTTAAATTATTGGACTATGTTTATCTTTGATCTCTATTATGCAAGTTATCCCAATAATTACCATGTTCTGGGGTTTTCTAAAAACCTCTACTAACACCAAAATTGCCTAAGTCTTTTTTACTTGTCCGGTTTTATATTTCTATTAAACATGCATTGGATTTATGATAGCTATTTATCAATCAATCATGGGACCCAAGACTCTAATCAACACATGGTCAAAATATGAAATTCATTCTATCACAAATCTAGTCTAATACAAATGTGGGATAGACCCAATCCAACACTAAATGTAGAGAGTTCAAAGACATGTGTTCAAACACCTATCAGATCTTGATTAATTAATAAAATTGTTATCAGATTCTGACCTATGTAAGGAAACTTCTCTGATCTTGATTGGTGCCTAAAAAAAAATTTAGATCCCAATTATTGATAAAACACTTCTTGAGTCCTAATCATCTACCAAACACAACATCATATCATGATGACTTCCCATGCACTCCATCATTAATCCTCCTTGGCCCTCTCACACGTGAATTTCCTACAACCTAAAATATATTTTTTCAATCCTTTCCATTCAAACCATAATTTCCTCATTGCTTCTTACATCTCCCATCCATCATTTCCCTTTTTAAAAATTTAAGCATCTTTTTTATCTCTATCTTTGCAAGTGTTTTCATGGGTTTGGATCATTTGTATAACTCAAAAAGAGGATGACTAGGGTTTGAAAATTTTGAGCACCAGTGTTGTTTTTCCTTAGAATTTACTTCAAATACTTATTTTTATGCTCAAGACATTTCCAAAACATCTTTGCAAAGATAACATATTTCATTCAAGCAAGTCATCATTAGAGTTTAAATATGTTTTGGTCATCATCGGAGTTCAATCATTTATCACACACAACATCAGATCTTGAAGCTTGTTGGTGCACTTGTCAAACCCTGATATTTATTTTTACACAACTCATACTTTGATATCCTATTGTGCATTATATTAGGACCTAATATTATTCTTAACACTCTATTGTAAATTGAATGAATGAAAAACACTCTATTGGAACCTGATACCTTGACAAAAAACCTATCAAAATATATCTATTTTTGCTCATCTTGATTTCTACATATTTTTTTAGCATAATCAAAGTTTATTCTTTCCACAATGAAATTTAGGTTTTGGTTTTGATCTCTTAGGCAGGTAAGCTCATCAAATTTAGGTATATTGGAGCTGCCAAGACTGAGCTAGTTCATGACCTCTCAACCTCTTTTCTAGGTGGAAAATTAGGCCACAAACATCAAGCATATCATTAGTAATACCTTGTCATTTAGCTCTTTCTATAGGCATCCATTATTTCTTAATTGTTCCAAAGAATTTCTCACACTATTGATACAATCACTAGGGATGGCTTGACCACAACCATTTCTAGTATCAAGGGCTAACATAGATTATTTTTAGCCAATGAGAGTCTTCTTAAAACTTAAAATGGACTAACTTGGAGAGGAACTAGGTGGACTAATTGAAGAAAACCTTGATAGGGCTGATCATAGGAAACATATGATTGATAGGGATCATGACAAGTGTGTCCAAGCACTTGTTCATATTGAGAGGGAAAAGGCAAAGATGGATATGCCATTGTGTTAAGACAAATGCAACATCAAAATTATCCATGAATCACTCATGAGAAGTGTATAAAATAAGAAAATAACTTCAATTAGAGTACCTGTACTGCTTAACTAGTATATTTATTCTTGGATTCACCATTGGTGCTTAGTGAAATTGCCTCTAAAGGATGATATCTTCGGAACACCAAAACTCCTCAAATTCTTGAAACAAGAATCCCACTGGGCATGCCAAAAACTATTGTCACTTGAAATTTCACCCTTTGAGGATATGACAAGTCTCTCCTCATTCAATTGGAACAATGTAACCACCTCAGGGATGTGGGTGACCCAAATTTGAAGTGGATCTCTAGATTAGGGTTAGTTCCCTTGATGTATCATAATAGCTCAAGCCTATTGCTAACTTTTGCAGGGTGAAAAGGGAGAAGGATAACTAAAAATGAATCTAATATAGGGGAGGTGATACAAAAAATATATGGTCTACTAACACCATGTATAATTCACTTATAACTAATGAGAATCCCACACATACACTTCATCCAATTCAACACTCCTCTTCTACATCAATATTTCAAGCATAGGGTCTTGAAGAGAGTTTAGGCTAGGAAAATTTAGACAATAGGTCTTATATAAACACTAATGGATGAGATAATCTATATACCTACACTCCACATTATACACTTCTTGCTGACCTATAAAAGAGAGCTTTGAATTCACACAAGACACTAGGAAGAGTAACATGTGAAGGTAAGCAAAATACATTTGCACAATACCAACAATAAAAACATGTACTTAGTGAAAAATTGAATGAGTTAAAACAAAATTATTCATTAATTCAAGGCAAAAAAAAATTAGGACTTCACCATACCCAGGTGAAGAGATTCATACAATAGCCAAAAAGGCCAAAATTTATAGCAATTGTGAGAGGAAAGAGAGAAAGGGAAGCTCAATAGTCACTGAGACACTTGTCAAGCAAGGAGAAGGAGTTATGATAGTCATGGAATCTATTATGAAATATTTCATATAATAAAATAAGGAAAATTTTCCATCAACTCATCAAACTTATCCATATGTGGCGTAGATTCTCTTTGCTTGCACAAGAAACTACCCTCATGATTTTCCTTCACAAAACTGCATCACCATTGAATAGGGCTAGGTCTGATGATTGATATAAATGGGAGGGGTTACTAACAAGACCTCACATTAATTTTATTAGTCCTCAATCATTCACATTCTTCTGTCCATAAGCAATCACCTCAAACAGTTACAAAATGACTCTTTCTCATGCACCTCTCACACTTGGCACCCAAAACCTTTCCAATTCAACAATATGATAAATGAAAAAGGAGGAATGACACTTTTAAAGAGTTTCCAAGTCATCAAGTTCATCAAACCAAGCTCAAAAATATTCCCAATTAAAGTTTTCACCATTTTCACTAAGTGTTCACTACCTACCCACTAGACTGGCTGAGATGAAAGAGATAGTAGTTATACTTAGGAGATTATATATCTCAAACAATGAACATAAGGACCTTAAATAAATCCTAATCTCTCTCCCAAAAGTGATTGCATCCTTTAAAACTCATCCACACTTATAAAACACATAAATCTATCATAACAAGCTCTACTGTACCTCATTCACATAGGTAAGGTACAACTCTATTACATGTATCAGGTCCCTAGAAAGTACTCTACATCTTCCAATTAGTTCCATGGCATTTTCACTGCATTTGGACTCTTTAATTGCATTGTTTTCTCCATCAAGTCTGAGAGAGGGTTTGTGAGGGTTTTAGAGTGGTCTCAAGTCTTAGGCATTATTCATAGAGATGGAACATTGGATTTTAAAATCAATGCCACTGATGGCTTCCTATAGACCCTCCCTAACACCTTTGTGCACCTTAGGCCACCATGTAAAGTGTCATGGGAGTTCTAAATGTTTTAAGTTGGTCACTTGTGCCATTTCTAAGTATTATATAGGCCTGTGTGCAATTTAAGCCAAGAAATGGCTTTTTGGTGGACTCCCCTACAAACTAAAATCTCAAAAACCTCTATACACATCTAAGATACATGATTCAATCATCATAATATCTCATCAAGATTTATAAATAAAGAATGACCCCCTTTAGAAACTAGGCCTATACCTTCTCCAATGGGTTTGTCTACAAATTTTATCCAAAGACTCCTTTGATAACCCTCCATACCTATGAGATAGATCAAACACATCATATATACCTATCTGAACATGCTCCAAGGCATTGGAATGCTTTCTAAATTCTATAAATTGAAATGACCTCCCACTTGGCCTATAGGCCTTATCAAGCTAAGTGCATCATGACTGCAACCTTAGATGAATAGAGTATCCTATTTAGTTTCAGACCCTCATAAAATATTTTTCATGTTTTTTCAGATGTAATACAACTCATCAAACCTTATTTAAATGTTTACACACCTTTTATTTCATGCTCTTGACCATTTCTAAAAGTTATAGGGTCTGGGCAAGAAGAAAAGTGCCCCCTATCTAAGATAAAAAAAGGGGTAACTTTTCATATTTTCCACAAAAAAAAAATATTTTAAAATATCATATAACTCACAAAGGATATTTTTACCAAATTTGAGCTCCTAAATCCAAGATTTCACCCTTCAAACAACACAAATTCCAAGAATAGGTTTGCTTAGGAAATTGCCTACAGGGTTCTCCAAAAGGGATTGTATTCTACATGTTTAGACTCCTTAAGGTGACTTTTATGTGTGCCATTTATGTTTCATGCTTTAAAACAACTCTAATATGTTTTAAATATCTCTTTTAATTTATTTTCTAATTTTTCTTAGCTTCTCTCTATTATATAAAACCAAAACATCTCACTATTCTTTGATCGAGAAAATGCTTGTAGACCCTACTTGTAGGTGTCATAGGTTTGTTTAATCCTTGAAAAATAATGTTTAAAACCCCAACATGGATCCTTAGTCTTTTCTCACACTTTTTTAGGCATTTTTCTTCATCTCATGCTATATGGTCAATTAACTGTACCCATCTTTAGGTCACTGCGTGTGATTGAGACACTCTAGTTTATAGGTGTATATATGAGCTTTGGTTGATATTTAGTGATGGTATTAGATATCCTTGTTTGATAATTAAGGCCATAAAACACTTTTACATGCTTTTTATCTCCTTCTTGTGTTCAAACAACCATCAAGACATGATACTTAGGTATTTATCCTTGTACCCTACTTGTTTGCCCTATAGGTTACACTCTACCTTGTATACGGACATCAAGGTATAATAGAGAATCAAATCCTTCTATGTGATCAAGTTTCATGTTTACTATTAGAACCATTCAAATTTGGGGAATGGTCTAGTACTAACCTAAGACACAAAACTTTTTTCAAAGAGTTGAAATCCTGCTTTAGGTGGTTGATATCTTAACTAAGAACACCTATAGGTCCATATAGATCTTGGAACTTTATGTATCACACCTTGAAATTATTCTTGGTTTACAAATTATAATTAAAATATATGAAAAACTTATCAAATATGAAAATAATGCTTAATACCATAATCTTATGTGTAAAGGGTCTTTCTAACTTTAAATCTTATAGGTGTTTACTACCTAAAGTCGGTGTTTTATATGCACTTTTGAGGGACTTTGAAGACAATTCTCCCTCTAGTATCTCCTCTTATAACTTGATAATGGTATTTCCCATTCTAGAGGATACAAGTTCAATCAATTGGGATCATCAAAAGATCTTTGAAACTGAATTATAAGCTCACTCCAAAACTTACAGGGCCTTTATTTTGGGTTTTCAGAGACAAGAGACCAATACTTAGAATCTTATGCTTGGAAAGGTTTGTCAACACCAAGTGAGATAATAAATGTCCTTTAACATGATTAAATTATAACATACAACCTCAAATTCCTCATGAAGACCAAAACTAGTCAACCATCTCTTCGTACAACACCTCTAAAGCTCTACAGATGATACTTGTAGTTACATTTGACTGTATGTAGGCAAAAAATATGAAAATGAGCAAGAAAAGGTTTTTTGAAAGCTTCCTAACACTCTAAATTAATTTTATATCCCTAAAATGAATAACTTACATCAATAAAACTTAAAATAAACTTCACAACACCTTTTTGGACATGGGTATCACCTATTTGAGACAACTATAGGTGACTACTTGTAGGTGTGGGTAGTAAACATGAAGTAGAGAAACAAGGTAAATAAATGGCCTCATTCATAGTTCAAACTCATTTTCAAATTTCTTAAAATTCATTATTTCTATTAGTAGCTCCTTAAAACATGTTTCAACATCCTCCCTTCAATGTGAAATTCAATATGAAGAAGGGAAACATCTGCAAGTACTAACAAGCCTAGAAGAGGCTTATTGAGTTCATGAGACTTCCAAAACCAAGAATATGATGGGAAAACTTATGGATATAACTTTTGAAACATATGAAACCATAAAATTCATCAAATCAAATTAAACTATTCTAAAACTATCTCAAATAGTGACCCCTCTTGGATGAAGAAGCATAAAAAAACTACCTAGAGTCTAAGTGATGGTTCATAAAGGAAAATCCATGAAACTAAAACTTATTTCCATGAAAATGAAGCTAAC
Source organism: Torreya grandis (assembly GCA_037957365.1). Taxonomy (NCBI): domain Eukaryota; kingdom Viridiplantae; phylum Streptophyta; class Pinopsida; order Cupressales; family Taxaceae; genus Torreya; species Torreya grandis. Next base: position 2,224,251 of record JARHVA010000166.1, on the reverse strand, counting down.
TCATATTTATTTCAACCTCCAAGATCATTCCTCCCAAATCCACTTGTACAGCTTACACCAAGCATTCTGAATTGACCTTTCTTGGCTTACAAAGGTAAAAAGGAAGAAACAAAAGTTGAAACTAATATTTTTTACCTTTATTATAAAAAAAAGCATTTTAAGGACTTTAGGGAGGTGAAGAGGAATATTCCCATGTTTATAGCTGAAGGTGGACTTTTCAAGTCCATACAAGTGCCATTAAGAGGCAATTTTAAGGAGTTTTTCCTATTTTCAAGCATGAAACTATTTCTTGAACTGAGATCTGACTGATAAATGACATTATCTACACTCTTATATGTTTAAATCCAACTTTGTGACAAATATGCTTCCTTGAAAGTCTGTACAAGTCATTTAATAAGCCAAAATGTGATCAAAAAGGGCATTTTTGCATATGAGACATGGTAAAGGACCAATTTTAAACTTATAAACACCTTAGAACACCTAAATGACCATATTATGACATTTTAAAGATATTTTGGTCCTTTGAACATGTTTGAATAGGGTTGACTAGAGTTGACTTTGGTTGACTAGACAAGCACAAGGAAGATGGACTTAGACCAAGGCTAAAGTAGGGATAGGTAAGATGTATAACACAACATGAGACCACATAAGACATATGGAAACCTTATTAAAGTTTAAAATTTTAGGGGTTGATCCAATTTGACTAAAAGTCAAATTTGGTCAACACTTTTGCTAATTCCTAGGGGTAACATGCTTGCCTATGTTAAGGACCAGTAGCCTTATCCCATCTATTGGGTAAATGGAGTCAAATGCACTTTGAAACATCATGATCAAACCTTTACTTGACCAAAAAAATAGTTTATTGACCTCAAAACACATGAAGGAAAAACAACACACAACAAGACCAAAGCAAACACACAAAACAAAGGTACACTTGTGCTACTAAGCACTTAGGGAACACAAGACATAAAAACAAGAAAACTAATTATGTACATTTATCTTAAATGTACCTCCCTTTTTGGATCAAAATGTATGTACATTGAATATCCCTCCTCACTAGATGAATGATGGTGTCAAGCATTCTTCCTTTTGGATGTAGTACTAGATGACACATGCTTCCTTTTTGCTCCTTGGCTTGGCATGTCCTTTGATGGAATCATCTCAAAAAAACCTCTAAGGTAGATGGATTATTCTTTACCTTAGAAACATGCTTCATATTTGTTTCCCTTTATCTCATCATGGCATATTTGC